>CM056050.1:87084587-87815837 GCA_029574335.1 Rana kukunoris | reverse complement strand
GGCCGTTACAACTTTTTATCTCGCACGGTATTTTCGCAGAAATGTATTGAACGCGTGTTTTTTAAAAAACTGTTTTGTGCTTAAAACAAAACAGTAAAGTTAGCCCAATTTTTTTTCATAATGTGAAAGATGAAGTTACGCCGAGTAAATAGATACCCAACATGTCACCCTTCAAAATTGCGCACGCTCATGGAATGGCGCCAAACTTTGCTACCTAAAAATCCCCATAGGCGGTATTGCAGAGTATTGGGGTATTGCAAAGTATCATGCAGGGTATTGGGGTATTGCCGAGTACTGGGGTATTGCCGAGTACTGGGGTATTGCCGAGTACTGGGGTATTGCCGAGTATTGGGGTATTGCCGAGTATTGGGGTATCGCCGAGTATTGGGGTATCGTTGAGTACTGGAGTACTGGGGTATTGCCGAGTACTGGGGTATCGTTGAGTACTGGAGTACTGGGGTATTGTCGAGTACTGGGGTATCGTTGAGTACTGGAGTATTGGGGTATTGCCGAGTATTGGGGTATTGCCGAGTATTGGGGTATTGCCGAGTATTGGGGTATTGCCGATTGCCGAGTATTGGGGTATTGTTGAGTACTGGAGTATTGCCGAGTATTGGGGTATTGCCGAGTATTGGGGTATTGCCGAGTACTGGGGTATTGCCGAGTACTGGGGTATTGCCGAGTACTGGGGTATTGCTGGGGTATTGCCGAGTACTGGGGTATTGCCGAGTATTGGGGTATCGTTGAGTACTGGAGTACTGGGGTATTGTTGAGTACTGGGGTATTGTTGAGTACTGGGGTATTGTTGAGTACTGGGGTATTGTTGAGTACTGGGGTATTGCCGAGTACTGGGGTATTGCAGAGTATTGGGGTATTGCCGAGTATTGGGGTATTGCCGAGTATTGGGGTATTGCCGAGTATTGGGGTATCGTTGAGTACTGGAGTACTGGGGTATTGTTGAGTACTGGGGTATTGTTGAGTACTGGGGTATTGTTGAGTACTGGGGTATTGTTGGGTACTGGGGGATTGCTGAGTATTGTTGGGTACTGGGGATTGCAGGGTACTGGGGATTGCAGGGTACTGGGGGGATGGCAGAGCTGGGATGTTTTGAGGGATGGCTGGATCTGTGACTGCATTTGTCACAGATCCAGCCACAGCTCAGCTGCTGACACCCCGCTCCCCCCCCCTCTCCTCGCACACTGTACAGAGCGGAGAGGGAGGAGAGGGAGGAACCGGCGTCATCAAATGACGCCGTTTGTTTACAAGTGATCGCGCCGTCATTTGACGGCGCGATCACGTGGTAAACGGCCGCGATCAGCGGCAATTTACCGTGATCCGTGATGCGCCGGGTCTTCTAGACCCGGCGAGCACGGACACTTTCGTGAGCGCGTCCCAGGGGACGCGCAATCGCGAAAGTGAAGGACGACGTCCCAGGGACGTCGTCCCGAGGTAACCCCGCCGCGCCGTAGCAGTAAAATGCCTATGGCGCGGTGGGCAAGTGGTTAAAGATGGAGGTTAGTGTTGGTCTGATTTGGTCAGAGAGAACGGACACTGGTACACCTCTAACTCTTATATTGTGTCTCCTTCCTCGATTATCCAGATCTTCCAAGTGTCTATTTATGTCAATCAGATGCTGGGAGGGTGAGGCGGTAATGTCGTCTAATCTGATCAAAGCTCTATCCCTCCTTTTGCCTGCACGTTCTGTCACAGCCATTTGTTCAGAGAGCTTTAACAATTCTGTTTTGATGTCAGTAATGGCAGATGTGAATGATTGCTTGATGTCAGCTGCAATGTCCGTCATAATAGCATAGGTCAAAGGTCTGTCCTTATCAGTGTTACCCGCCATTGAGCCCTCTGACGGGGGTAGCGATACCTCATCATCTTCAATATCATCTTCCATATTGAGTCTGTGTGTTGTCGCCATCTTGGAATTTCTCCCCCCACCACTATATCTGTATTTACTGAGGTTTGCTGGTGAGGTTTTTCTTTTAGGAGTTACCAAAGAACGGAGGATGTGACTGTGTGTCCCCCTCCTTAGTTGTGTGGACATATTCAGCTAACACACGGTTTATTTTCAGATCCCTGGTCTCTCAGCACCCCAGTATTAGTGATGAGCGGAATACGCCATATTCGATTTCGCGATATTTCGCGAATATTTCGAAGAATATTCGCGAATATTCGTTAATATCGAATATTCGTGATATTTTATAAAAAAAAAAAAAAATTGCGAATTTTCGCCAATGCGAAATTTCGCGATTTTTTTTTTTATAAAATATCACGAATATTCGATATTTACGAATATTCGGTATATTTTATTAAAAAAAAAAGCGAAATTTCACATATGCGGTCGCGAATATTCGTTAATATCGAATATTCGTGATATTTTATAAAAAAAAAAATTGCGAATTTTCGCAAATGCGAAATTTTGCTAATGCAAAATTTTGCGTTTTTTTTTTTTTTTTTATAAAATATCACGAATATTCGATATTTTCGAATATTCGCTATATTTTATATAAAAAAAAAAAAATTGCGAAATGTCGCTATTGCGAAATTTCGCTATTGCGAAATTCGCGAATGCGAATTTATTGCGAAATTTATTGCGAAATTTGAAAAATACGAATATTCGAAATAGCGAATATTCGCCGCGATATTCGAGATATTCGCGAATACTCGAATATGCAATATTCGTAGCGAATATTCGCAATGCGAATATTCGTGAGCAACACTACCCAGTATGCACTCACACCATTGCCAGCTGTGCTGTGCACCAAGCCACTCTCCCAAAGTCACAAAATTGCAGCGCCAAAAATGCAGTGAGTGTACCTATCAGTCCTGATCCAGTATAGTAATAAATAATTGTCTGTGTGGGAGCAGAGAGGGCCTCACTGCTTGCTGCTTCACTTAGCAGCTGGGGTAATATAAGTCACCAGCTAGAGGGGTAAGTCTGCGAGGATGTACTGCCCCAGGAGGCCCAAACACTTTCCTTTAGGCCTGAGGGGGGTACTAGCTCTCTGCCTGTTGGCTATAGGGTGAGGGGAGAGCAGTTAGGCCTGAGGTGTAGCAAGAGGGCACCGCTCACCTTTGTGTCTTGTCGCCGTCCGGCCAAGGATATCTCCTCTGGTGAGTGTGCCTTCTCCCTGCCGATCCGTCGGCTCCGGAGGGCCGTCCACAAGTGCCGCACTGCTCCCCGGTCTCGCGAGCGTGTCCGGATCCGTGGATATGCAGGCCTCAGGGTGTCAGGCGGTGCGGGTCCCAGTCCTGCCTGGGGCCCTTGCTCCGGACTGCGTGTCACCTCCGATCCGGCCCCCCAGTCCGGGTGTTCCGATGTCGGACTGACCCAGGACCTCTGCCCGCTGCCGCGAGACTCAAGCGCGGTGAATCCGGAGGCTCCATAGGCCCCAAGATGGCGGCGATGAGCTCGTTGGTGAAGCCGGCCGCGAGACACACCGCGGTGTGTGCAGGTGGACAACAGCCAACCCACAGGTATAAGACCCTTCAGGGAGTCCCCCGCAGTCAGGCAAGTAGTGTAACTGCGTTTGGGGACAAAGTGTAGCCGCAGATGGCAGAGCTCAATTGTATATTATTATATAATATGCAGGGTATAATATGCAGGGTATAATCATTTATTGTATGATATTAAAGGAACTTGAATGGTCGCTTCTTATATGAGATTATGAGAACATGATCATTTAGTATATTAGATGACCAGAATATGATCTATTACATGAGATGATCAGAACATGACCATGTATTACCACTTATGCAGCGCATATCACTTATCATATGAGATGGCCAGAACATGTCTTATTACATGAAGATGGTCATATTACATTAAATGACCAGAACATAATCACTTTTTATTTTAGATGACCAGAACATAATCACTTTTTATAATAGATGACCAGAATATGATCTATTATATGGGGTGGTCAGATCATGACCATTTATTATATGACATGATCTGAACATGATCATTGGCCGGATGATGATCTATTACATAAGATAATTATATGAGATGAATAAAACATGATACACGCCCCTTCCCCCGCCCCAGGCACTTACCTTTACTGGAGTCAGCCATCCACGTCCTCGACCCTCGATGTCTTCTCCCGCCCTCGATGATGCTTCAGCCAATCAGGTTACCGGTAGCCAGAACTGGCCAACCTGATTGGCTGGGACGCCTGTCAGTCTTATCCAAGGAAGGAACCCCCATGCTTTCCGAGGATATGCTTCCAGGGATCCGAGGGCTGCTGGCTCTGATAGGCACTTCCGTACAGCCAACCAGCTGCTGTTATTCAGCTGGCTGGCGCTCAACATCCGGCCAGGCCAGCTGAATAGTGGGTGGCAGGGGAACAATAACATAGATTCGTGCAATGCATTAGTCTATGTTATTAGACTCAGTAGCGGTAAGAACCAGAGGGGGCGGCGCTCCAGCGCCCTCTATGGACGAACCGCCACTGATCTAGGTATATAATTTGGATCACTGAAAAATAAATTCACAGATTCAAGAGTCTTGTCATGAGGAATTATGGTATAGAGTGGAGATACATTTGCAGTTATGAGTATGCAATCTTCTACTACTGTCATTTCACTTAAAGCTATTATAGTATCCTCAGTATTTTTAAGATATCCAGATGTATTGGTCACAAGCAGCTTTAGTAAGAAGTCTATATATTTACCAGCTCTAGAGGTCACAGACTCAATCCCACTAACTATGGGGTGATCTGCACTGCTGACTCGTGAATTTTTGGGAGGTAATAAATCACTGGAATTCTAGGGGACTGAGAAATCAAGTAAAATCTCTCTTTTTTTGTTTAAAATACCCTCCTCGAAAGCCCCCTTTACTATCCATTTCAAAGCTTTTTTATATACTAAGGTGGGATCTCCTTTCAAAATCTGATAAGTGTTCCTATCTGATAATAAATTATTCATTAGGTGTTAATAATCTGATCTATCTAGCAACACAATAACCCATCCCTTATCGGCAGAGCGTATTTTCAGATTTTTATTTTCACAAAGTGTATGAACACTATCTTGTTATCACGTCTACAACAACGCAGGTGGTCAGACACTTTTGCTGTGTTCTTCACCTATAGCAGCCCCCTTTCCCATAAGGTAAGCAGGCCTACCGGTACTTGGTTGCCCCAGGACTTATACATAATGCTCTAGTGCCTGGCCACCAATTCAGTGCAGGCGTGAAATAAGCAAAGCAAACAGGTACTTACGATTAGCCAAAAGGTAGCATGGTTCTATGACAGTCCAGGTAAAAGGCAGGCTGAGTTCAGAGAATAGTCCAAAATCCGGTCCAAGATCATACACAGGGGAATCGAATCTAGCAGAGCAGGGCAGACAGACAGGGAGCTTGCCCAGCCATTAACATTGTGCAACGTGGCTCGCGCATGCGCAGTGCATGCCTGGCTGTGAAGCCACAGCCAGGCGCCCACAGTAAAAATGCCAGCGCTGTGGAGAGGAGCGGGGCTTTGTACGCCCTCATCGCTGGACCATGGGACAGGTGAGTATCTGATTATTAAAAGTCAGCGGCTATACATTTTGTAGCTGCTGACTTTTAATTTTTTTTTTTTTTTGGTAGAACGCCAAAACAAAAAACATAGATAGCTCTTTAATATAAAGCTCTACCTAAATTAAAGATACCACTAGTTTTTAGTACCTCCTCCTTTTTGGCTCTTCTTCTCCTTCCTCCTCTACTCCCTCTTTTCTATTTTCTTACCCTTTTTGTTTGGGACGCTCCACTAAAAAATATTTGGGTTGGTGGAGGTTGGAATACTCGTGGAGGATATTTAGGATGTTGATAGGGAGTTGGGCCATATTCTCTGGAGGGGTTATAATATTCATTGTCATAATCCCTCTTATTCCTAGGGGGCGACCTAGGTCTCCATCTAGAAGTGTACACATCCAGAGTTCCCCATCATTAGACCTACTAGCCCATATAAGACTGGATGCTTGAGACTCTCAAATGATTCCAAGCAGGCCAGCATGGACGTTACTGCTTTTATTCCCTTGTGGCATCTGAATCTTTCCTGCACAACTGCAAGGAGGTTTCCAAACACAAAGAAACTCTACAGGATCAAACTAACCTATATTACTACCATACCATTGCACATGTAAATTATATTATCTTTCACTACACTTTTACTTTTGATTTAGTTTTTGACAACACTATTTTTGGTCATTCACCAGCGTACAGCTGGTGTACACCCTGATGTTAGAATAAATGTTTCACTTACCCCCAGGTATATCGTTTTCAATCCTCAATATCACCTAGCACATATTGCTTTGTCTGACTGTATATTGTCAGTCTCCCTGACACACCATTGCACATTTTGTCTACCACCATATTCATTCACATGATCACTCACCCATATCACTTTCTGTACCATCATACTATTATAATACTCTAACCAATTACTTGTAATACTGATCAGCCATACCTAGAGGATTTAGCATAACGGCAATATACATTTGCCGGTAGTCCTTACATACACTTATATGGGCCTACAAACATTTAGAAACGTTTATAAACTTATACTCTGGCACAATATACTACGAGTCTACCCTTTTAATTTTCTTACTAACACATGGCTAATATCTGGGTGGTCTTCACAGGTGCCGACTCCTCCTCTTTTTAGTGGACGTTTTATGTGTGGCTTCTTGCAAGCCCCTTGGGGCGGTTTTCCCTTTTCCCTTTGGTGGTGTTTCGAGGGGGATGTGGGTGGCAGCCCGGCCCCCTGGACTCATCGATATTATTTCTGGTCATATGAATTGCTATTTCACAGTTGAGTGGTAAATATACGATTTATTGAACAACATGTATGACGTTTTTCCAAACTTAAAACAATGTAATTTAATGTATGCATATATATATTTTTTAGAGCTAATTGTCCCCCTGAGGAGACCAAACAGAGGTCGAAACGCGTTGGAGCTCGCACACCCCATAGCCCACGCTATGTAACGATGTGCACAATTGTGTTCAAATTGTATTTGTACTGTACATATACTGTATCATTGGACCAGATCATTTTTACTGTATTTTATACATGCTACTGGATTATTCTTCCAATAAATAACCTTTTTATTTGAATTTCTGATCTTGTTATATTGCTGTCTAAAGCCCCAAGGGGAAACTTTCCATTTTGTATTATTTTCGGGGTGTGCAGCTCTTCCGTCTTTGCTCTGTGTCATTTCCATATTTTGAGTTAACAGAGCATACCTAATATGAAAAGGTAATGGGCTTCTATAATTGGGGGACTCATTCCTAAATATAAAATTGCCCTCATAACTGGGCCTATTGGGGGTATGGGTCCAATTATTTCCTTTTTTATGAGTGAATTTGCGAGGGGGTTTACCTTTCTGAGTTAGGGGTACAGTACGTATGGCAAAAACTTTGTATTGGATCCACCCTCTCTTTCTCTAATTACAGCTGGTATTGATGGTCCAGCCTCCATATCTTCCTCTGGAACTACATTTACATCTTCTGGCTATTTAAAATAGTTGCTTTGCCTATAATCTTCACAGTCTCGTAAGTATTTTTTCCTCTTTTGATTTTATTTTAATGCTGAGCTGCAGAAATATTTATATTTTGTTATATTTATATTATTATATTCCAGGCTGCAATACCGCATCCGTCAGCAATTTATATACATATATATTTATGTAAATCTATATGAATTAGGATAATACGCTTAGGCCCTGTACACACGATCGGATATCTGATGGAATCTAATCCGATGGATGTTTTCGTCGGATATCCGATGAAGCTGACTTTCATAAGTCTTGCCTACACACCATCAGTCAAAAATCCGACCATGTCCAAACGCGGTTACGTAAAACACTACGACGAGCTGAGAAAAATTAAGTTCAATGCTTCCGAGCATGCGTCGACTTGATTCTGAGCATGTGTGGATTTTTGAACGATGAACTTCCACACAGACGATCGATTTTTTATCCATAGGAAATTTTTAAAACATGTTCTACTTTTTTTCAACGATGGAAAACAAACTGATGGGACCCACACACGATCGGTTTGTCCAATGAAAATGGTCCATCGGCCGTTTTCATCAGACAAACCGATCGTGTACAGGACTTTAGTGTGCTATGTGAAAATAAATAAATTACAAAACAGCAGCAGTCACAAATATGTACACACTTTGGGCCAGATTCAGGTAGATGGGCGCTTCTTTACTTTGGAGTAACTTTTCTCATTTACGTTACTCCGCCGACACTTTCGGCGCAAGTACTGTTATTCACATAGCAGTTGCGCGTAAACTTGCGCCAGAGTAACGATAATGCGCTGGCGTAACCCGACGCAAGTGGAAGTGGGTGTGATCATATGTAAATGATGGGCGGAGCCCAGCGCAGAGGCTTACGTTCAGCGCATCAGCCTCGGAGCATGCGCAGTAAGTCAGGATTCACTCGGCCCCCTGTGCGCATGCTCACAACTTCCGTCGGCACCACTTCGCCAGCGCAATGTGTTCCGTTGCGCGTATAAAAGCGCCAGCGGAAGCGTCATTCAGGCGCAAAAGTATTTCCGTTTCCCCCCACCCCAAGGAATTTACTTTTGCTCTGTTATGGCTGCTCCCGCTACCCCCAAAGAGAGGAGGAACCTCAATTTTAATGCCCAGGAGGTCTCTGTGGTCATCTCTGGTATGGAGACTTACAATGATTTCCTGCATGGGAAGAAAAGTAGGAAGACCACCTGGTGTGTTGCATGTAGGGGGGGGGAGGGTACATGTGCCAAGTGTGTGGGACCACCAACATGTGTCTGCTTTGTGTCATCCACAGATGACGGAGCTGGGCCATCATCTGTCGGCGGCCAGTCCACCCCATCCCCCCAACGGCACCCAGTGCCTGTGCCCCTGGGTGGTGAAGACACCGAGGTGGCGGAGGAGAGTACCCACACCTCACCTGCAGAGGTCGTTGTGGAGGAGCCTGTTGTGGCAGAGCAGGACTTTATTTTATTGTTGGAGGAGTCCTCCTCTTCTGCAGGACACTCTCAGATCCCCTCCCCCATTATAGGAAGCCCCTCAAGGGCGACTCCATCCCCCCGGGGACAAACATCTACTGGCCCCAGGAAGGCCACCTATAAGACCAAGGGGGTGTCTGATCTGGTCCAGGACCAGGTGGCGAGGGATCACGCCAGGCAGACCCAACAAATGGGGGACATAGTTGGGCACCTGGAGAGAGTGGCTGACAGCCTGTGCTCCGTGGCCCAGATTTCTTCAGCAGTGCAGGATGTGAGCTGCAACTGCGCTGCAGTGGTGACCAGTCTGGGGGAGGTGCAGGGTGACATAAGGGACCTCACTGCAACCATCCAGGCAAACACTGCTGCCATCCGGGACCAGGGGAGGCTGAGTCGGCGGGCCCAGCATTATCAGGTCACCCGGCAGCTCGGGATGCAGGCCCAGCAGCTCAGGGTGCAGGCCCAGACCAGTGCGTACCTCGGCCGAATTGCCGTGGCCTTGGAGGGCAGGCAGGCCACACCTGCCAGGAGTTCACCCGGGGATCAGCCACCTCCAGATGCCCCCCCCCACCCCCACCCACTCCATCCAGGCAGCTGAGGAGCCAGAGAGGGGCCGCCAGAAGAAGCCCCCGGCATCCCAGATAATTTTTTATTTATTTTTTTGATTGATGCTCAGGACATGAGTTTTGTATTTTTTTTTCTGAATGCTCAGGTTATGAGATTTTTATTTTAATCTTAATGCTCAGATTATGAGTTATTTTATTTGTGATTATGCTCTGGATATGAGATATTTTTTTTTGATACTGCACACGTTGCAGTGTGAATGGTGTGTGAATGTGAGGGAGTGGCACTCCTGCCAGTAAGGGGTGTCACCCTCGGCCGTGGTGGTGAAGTTAACCCCACGGCTGTATGAATGACGTGTGAAAGGTGTATGAATGGACAGCGACATCATTGGGGCCTTGACGCTGGCGTTGCTGCTCCCAAGTCCTACATGTTGGACTTGGGCTAATCCAATGCGATGTGCATGTGGTGTGTGTGATCTAGGGACATCAGTGGTGTGCATGCATGCATTGTCTGTGTGATTAATGTTTTGGTTTATTGTCCAAAGATGCCTAGGGCGAGGACCCTCCTGACTGCTCTTCCATCAGCTGAATGGGTCTCCTCTGGCAGGGGGGGCTGTCTGGTTGGGGGGTCAGGTCATCACACATGTCAATCTGCAGGCCTTTTCTCATGGCAAAGTTGTGCAGAATGCAACATGCACCGATGATCTGACACACGAAGGTAGGGGAATACAATAGGGTCCCCCCGGACTTATCCAGGCAGCGGAAACGGGACTTCAGGAGCCCAAATGTTTGCTCCACCACTGCACGGGTTTTGATGTGTGCTTCATTGTATTTTCTCTCTCCTCTGGTTTGGGGGTTCCGGAAAGGAGTCATGAGATGGGGTCCCAATGCATATGCAGAGTCACCTGGAAGGGAAAAGACCGGAGGATGTTAGTCATGCATGTGCCCCTTGTGATGTGCATCATGGGAGGGGATAGTCATGCCTGCCACCCATGTCACTCACCAACCAGCCAGCTGTCCCCATACATGTTCTGCTCGAATTCTGCTGGGATGGGACCCTGACGGTATATGAAGCTGTCATGGCTGGACCCGGGGTGTTTGGCACGGACGTGCCATATGAGGCGTTGGGCATCAGCTATCACCTGTACGTTGATGGAATGCCAATGCTTCCGATTGCGGTATATGTGCTCTGTGGCACTGGGGGGCTGGAGTGCCACATGTGTGCAATCAATGGCCCCTACAGTGCGTGGGAATCTGGCAATGCTGTAGAAATCTGTCATTGCCTTCAGCCGCAGCTCCTCAGTGGTTGGTCTGATGAACTGGTTGGACATGCGTCTGAGGATTGCAGGGACAACCTGGTGCACACATCTGCTTATGGTGGACTGTGACATCCCAGCCACCACTCCACTTGTACGCTGGAATGATCCACTTGCAAGGAAATTAAGTGTTGCCAGGACCTTCACCAGTGGCTGCACTGCTTGTGAGCGGTGTGTCTTGCTGGTGATGTCCTCCTGCAGGGTTGTGGTTAGTTCAAGTATTGCATCAGGGCTGAATCTGAAGAGGCGATACACCTCCTCATCCCCCATGCCAAAGAGGCTCATGCGCGTGCGATATATCCTCTCACGTGCCCGCCTCCTCCGTACCGGGGGAGCCAGTACTAGTGCTAGAACCGCGACTGCCGCTGGCATGTTGGCACACAGAGGTGTTGTCCTTGCAAGTGTGGTTGTTCAGCTTGCTAGTTTCGTTGGTAACGCTGCTGCTGTAGCTGCTCTCCTGCTGACCTGAGGCCGTCTGGAGTAAAGATAAAGCAGCTATTTGTAGAAATAACTTTGCGCCGGACGGACGAGGTACGCGCGGCGCATGTAGCCAGCGTGTGGTGCTAATCCGTTCGCGAATCGGGAAATTTCCCTCATTTGCATATTTGCAGGGGAAATCAATAGGCGCGACTGATGCGCCAAGTGAAAGGCTGACCAAAGGTCAGCCTGGGTTTGTAGGAGGAGTCGGGAGGTATTTAAACCTGCCCTCCATCCTCCTTCTGGGCGTCGGTTTTCTTGTGTGTGGGGTTTCTGGGTATTGCACGTCACTTCCTGTTTCCGTCCAGAGCAATGGAGGCAGCTGCTGCAGGTGTCCATTGTGCTCTCCTCAGGATTCCCAGCGGACTGGACTGTCTGTACCCCAACCTCCTCAAGCTAGTCTAGTACCTCACATGGGGGGATGTTGGTTGGGTCAGGTGCGGTAGTTTGGTGGGCTCAGTCAGCATCGGAGGTCGCATCCCGGTGCAGGGGGGGTTGGTTGTGTGGGCATGTGCTTTCCCTGTCTGCACTCTGCTTCCTCCTAGCTGTGTCATGTAGCTGAGCGCTGTTTGGCTGGAGGAGCATCTTTCCCAGTGCGGCCTGTTTCCTCCCCTGTGACACATGTCTCCCAGTGACAGCCCAGTGGGTGCTGAGGGCTCCCCGTCAAAGTTTCTGAGTTTCTCCTGCTAGTTAAGGTTCTTCTGATGGCTACGTTTCTCTTATGTTATGCGATTCATGTCAGGCGATTCATGTTAGGCGATTACGTTTTTCATGCTAGTTATGTCCTCATGCTATGTGTTCTTATGCTAGTAATGTCCTCCTGCAATGTGTTTCTTATGCTAGTGATGTCCTCATGCGATTATGTTTCATGTGCGGTCACGCTCTCATGCGATCGCGTTCGCGCGCGATCGTGGTCATCGTGTTACGTTTCTCATGCAATCACGGTTTTCATGGTGTTTTTTATGCTATTACGTTTCACATGGTAGTTCTCATGCGATTATGTTTCCCATGGTTTCTCATGCGATCATGTTCATGTGCGATCACAGTCCTCGTGTGTTACGTTTCTCATGCGATCATGTTCTCATGCGATTACGTTTCTCATGGTGTCTTCTCATGCGACTATGTTTCCCATGTGACTGTTTCCCATGGTATCATGTTTCCCATGTGACTACGTTTCCCATGGTGTGTTTCTGACTCGATTACGTTTTCCATGCGACTATGTTTCCCATGGTATATGTTTCTAATTAGACTACGTTTCCCATGCGGCAACTACGCTTCCCATGCGACTACGTTTCCCATGGTATGTTTCTGACTCGATTACGTTTTTCATGCGACTACGTTTCCCATGCAACTACGTTTCCCATGGTATTATGTTTCTGATACGATTACGTTTCCCATGGTATTCTGATGCGATTACTTTTTTTCATGCGATTACGTTTCTCATGGTGTCTTCTCATGCGGTTACGTTTCCCATGCGACTACGTTTCCCATGGTATGTTTCTGACTCGATTACGTTTTTCATGTGACTATGTTTCCCATGGTATGTTTCTGACTCGATTACGTTTTTCATGTGACTACGTTTCCCATGCGACTACGTTTCCCATGGCATATGTTTCTAATTCGACTACGTTTTTTCATGCGACTCAGTTTCCCATGCGACTACGTTTCCCATGGTATTATGTTTCTGATATGATTACGTTTCCCATGGTATCATGTTTCTGATGCGATTACATTTTTTCAGGCGGCTGTTTTTCATGCGACTATGTTTCCATGCGATTACGTTTCCCATGGTATGTTCTCATGCTATTACGTTTCTGGTGCGATTGCAGTTTTCATGCGGGTTTGTTTCTCATGCGATTATGGTTTTATGTTCTCATGTGAGTTTGTTTCGGATGCGTTTATGTTTTTTCATGCGACTACGTTTTTCATGCAATCACGTTTCTCATGCGGTTACGTTTCCCATAGTTTCTCATGCAATTGCGTTCTCATGGTTCCTCATGTGATTACGTTTCTCATGCGATTATGGCTCATGTGTTTGTTACTGATGCAATTACGTTTCTCATGGTATCACGTTTCTCATGTGATTTTTTATTTTTTTTTGTTTCTCATGCGATTACGTTTCTCATGGTTCTCAGGCGATCACGTTTTTCATGCGTTACGTTTCTCATGCGGTTACGTTCTCATGTGATTGCGTGACGTTTCTCAGGATGTCATGTTCTCATGTGATTACGTTTCTCATGGTTTACTCGTGTGTTTTCATTTCTCATGTCCATGCGGTTAAGTTTCTCATGTGCACATTTCTCGAGCTAGTTACGGTTCCCAGGTGATCACGTTTCTCATGCTGGTCATGTTCCCTTGCGATTACGTTTCTAACGCTAGTCATGTTCTTGTGCGTTGCACTTTCATGTGTCGCGTTTCTCAGGCTAGTTATGTTCTCATGCTATTTTACATTGTTTCATGCAGTTATGTCTCATGTTTTTTCATTCTTTAGACAATTTTACGTTTCTACGGTGCGTTTTACATTCCGTTTCTCATGCTATTCATGTTTTCTCGTATTTACGTTTCTCTTGCAGGTTTTAGTTGTGATGCAATTATTGGTTATTAATGTATGTATGTACGATTACGCTTCTCATATGTTTTACGCTTCTCATACGATTACACTTCTCATACGTTTACGCTGTTCTGGGTATTATGTTCTCAAGTGTATTACGCTTCATATGCTATTCGCGTTTCTCATGTTTTTTCGTTTCTCGTACTATTCACGTTTCTCGTACTATTCACTTCTCATGCTTTCTTACTTCTCATGCTATTCGTGTGCTTGGGTGCTTATGTCTCTCATGCTACTTCACGTCGCTCATGCAACTTCAGGTCTATCATATAGGTTTACGCTTCTCACACGATTACGCTTCTCACACGATTACGCTTCTCACACGATTACGCTTCTCACACGATTACGCTGTTCTGGGTATTATGTTCTCAAGTGTATTACGCTTCTCATGTTTATTCGTTTCTCGTACTATTCACGTTTCTCGTACTATTCACGTTTCTCGTACCAATCACGTTTCTCGTACCAATCACGTTTCTCGTACCAATCACGTTTTCTCGTTCTATTCACTTCTCATGCTATTCGTGTGCTCGGGTGCTTATGTCTCTCATGCTACTTCCTGTCGCTCATGCAACTTCAGGTCTATCATATAGGTTTCAGTCGTGATGGTTTCTAGTTGGTAGTTTGATATCATCATTGTAGATTCATGGCGTTTCACCGCTGAGGGGGGGTCACCTATCACGTCTATGGGTGCTTACGGATTGAGATGATCGTTTTTAATCGGCTTGTATGGTGGCAAGTCTCCTCATCCGTTTCTCATACGTTTCATGCATCTCGACATACTATGACCTGACACGTCTTCAGATTCATCGGGCCTGAGTGTACGTTTTTAATTTGCCTGCTACGCCTCAGGTTGCTCGGCCTTTGCAATTCATGGGTTTGTCTCATTCTCAGTCCAGCTGCATTAATCCACACTTACCTAGATTTTATTTTCATAGTCTGTGCATTCATGTTAGTTCATGGCCACTCTCCACTGCTGGTTACCTGTCACGTCTACGGGTACTGTCGGATTGAGATGTTCGTTTCTAATTGGCTTGTGCGGTGGCAAGTCCCCTCATCCGCTTCTCACGGCTTTCATCACGTTCATACGTCACATTATCTCACTACTTACATCACTTGCCTAACACGTCTTCAGGTTCATAGGCTTAAGTGTTACGTTTTTAATTGGCCTGATTTGCCTCAGGTTGCTCAGCCTTGCTAGTTTCTTGAGACTGACACATTTCAGTCTTCCGCTACATTTTCGTTCCTGCTCTACGTTACTGTGTGTGTTAGTCACGGACACCTACGTAGGTAGGGGTAAGGGAGGTAGGGATTTTTCCTTTTCCTAAGGTGAGTTGGGGCTCGTTGATTTTGTTTTTAACGATGTTGTTCTTCTTTGCAGATTTCATGTCACGGGCAGCAGATGTCGCAGAGTTTGCCGCGATCTGTCTTTCTCCGGTTACGAATTCTATGCATGGTAGCACGCTCTCCTTGAAACTCCTGATACAGCCTTCTTTTTTACAGACGGAGCTTGATCTTCAAGTCCTGGGTTCTTTTTCTCACTGACATTCAGTTCCTACTTGCCTTTTTGCTTCTTTTGCCACTTTCAGCTCAAACAGGTTTTCAAGCTGGGCCCAGGACAGTCTGGGCACTAGACTTTTGCGGTTTCTGCTGCCATTCGTCGAGGGGTCTGTATTTTCGTTGTTGAGAAGTTAGATTGGCGGTAGTCAGCTTTCTTTTCCGGACATATGTCAGCTCCACATGTCTGTCACAGGCATTTTTACGTTGGGGGCTTGTGGTTGCATACAGTTACTTTCATTTGAATCTCTTGGCTAGCTCATCCTACTGTTTTATTTTTTGCCCCCTTTTAGGCATACTGACCATGTGACCCCGGCACACCTCAGGTCACTTTCCCACCTCAGATCAAATTCCCTGTTTTCCCTTTCCTTAGCACGATCACCTGAGACTCCGAGTACAAGTGAAAGGCTGACCAAAGGTCAGCCTGGGTTTGTAGGAGGAGTCGGGAGGTATTTAAACCCGCCCTCCATCCTCCTTCTGGGCGTCGGTTTTCTTGTGTCCCACCCACCCATCCCATTTTTTATTGCTATTTCTTCTTTTACTTCTACTTGGGTATGCCCCCTTTTGGGCATACTGACCACGTGACCCCGGCACACCTCAGGTCACTTTCCCACCTCAGATCAAATTCCCTGTTTTCCCCTCAGACCTTTCCTTAGCACGATCACCTGAGACTCCGAGTACAAGCAAAATTATGCGCTGACGAGACTCTGGCGTCGGAAAGTTAAGCCGATCGGAAATGGCCCGTTTTCTGTCGCATTTAGTTTCTAGTTTAGTGGATACGGCCACATAGAAACGACGACGCATATTCACAGTTACGTGGCGCATATCGAATTACTCCAGCGCAAGTCTTGCTGAATCTGGCCCTATGGGCCAGATTCAGGTAGAGTTACTCTGGAATATCAGTGATACTCCAGCCTAACTCTCACTTTGAGCCGGCGTTTCTGTTTTCAGTAAGCAGAAAACAAGAAACGCCGGGTTGGAGTTCCTATACGAGCGGCGTAATTGTATTTCGCCGTCGTATTGGAACTGCAATTTTAAAAATGGCGCTCGGGGCGTTCCCGCTGATTAACGCCGAGAATATGTTAATCAGCGAGAATCGGCAATTCACGATCGTATTTGGGCCCGACGCAGTGACTTTCCGACGTTTCCGTAAGAGATACGCGGCGTAAAGATAAAGCAGCCCCCTAGTGGAGTATCCTATGTTAAGTATGGCCGTCGTCATCGCGTCGGAAAAAAAAAATTCGAGTCGTTTGCGTAAAACGTCCGTGAATGGGGATTGACGTCATTGACGTTCCCTGAAAGAATTTGGAGCATGCGCACTGACAGTCAACGCATGCGCAGTACGTTCGCCACGGGATCGCGCCTAGTTATAATAATACACGCCCCCTACCCGCCCAATTTGAATTCCGCCGGCTCATTTTCGCTACGCCGCCGCAACTTTAGGAGCAAGTGCTATGTGAATAACAGTACTTGCTCCTAAAGTTTCGTCGGAGTAACGTAAATGAGAAACGTTACTCCAACAAAAAGATACGCCCATCTACCTGAATCTGGCCCTATATAAGCAAAATATATAAACAAGCATGTTGCGCTGTCACATATGTGACAGGATGCTTCTTCAATGTATTGAAAGCAGAAAAAACTAAAAGTCCACCAATATTAAATCAAAATAAATGTCCAAAAAGAAGTGAAGAAAAATAAGTGTTCTTCCAATTATCAACAGGTGCAACACCCAGTGCTCTCCAAAGATAGACAGGGCAAATGGGCAAAATGGTACTCAAACCATCCTGAACCACACCGCCATATTGTCATAGTCCATGCAACATAGTATATTGGCATATCATTTGATCAGGTCTGAGGTTCCCTAAAGACCAGTATATGCATCATTGGCGTCCATTAAGCAGGCTGAATAGCAAAGGTGCCTTATACCAAAAGTGAGGGGTAAATACTCAGAGATGCATATACAGGTCTTGAAGGGTCTAAATATCTGGTAAGAGGATACATTTGCCCTGTCTTTTCTTTGGGGAGTACTGGGTGTTGCACCTGTTCATAATTGGAAGAACACTTGGGGCCAGATTCACGTACATCGGCGCATTTTTTGACTGGCGTAGCGCACCTCCTTTACGTTAGACTGCCGCAATGTAGCAGCGCAATCACCGTATTCTCGTTTGATTTGTGCAGAAATTAGCGCTGGTGCAATGTAATTTCAGAGGCGTAAGGCGGAGTAATTCAAATTGGGAAGGACGTGGGCGTGTTACATTGAAATGAGCCGTGACCCCATGCAAATGAAGGGCCGGCCGGCTCGCGCATGCGCGCATGAAGCAGACCATGGTCAGCACCTCTGTGCGCATGCTCACAACTCGGGAACGGCACAATCAGTGAAATTGGAAGTGGACCCGGGCAACTTAGTGAACTACGCAGACAGCATAAATAGACAGACACAAACGCACTTCCTTTGCAAAAGTACATCCCTTTGTATACCTTCCTATACAGCAAGGTGCTTTTGTTCTGTTGTTTGTTGCGTTGTGACTTGTCTTTGTGATATTTGTTGACTGTTTGATCTAGTGTTTGGTAGAATATATTTGAAAGTGTTTTTTGGTGACTGCTTGTGAGATGTTTTGGTTGATAGATTTTGGTTTGTTTGTCTTGTTGCTTGATTTTTCCTGCTTGTTTTTGTGAGTGATTTTTGTTGATTGTTTGGGAGAGAGTTGTTGTATGAGTATGACTGAGAGGAAGAGGAAGTTGAATCTTACTTTGGGGGAGAAACAAATAATTGCCCGGGCCATTACCCAATATGGGCGTTTTCTGCACGGCCCGGAGAGTGCCAACACCACCCCGGCCAGGAGGAGGGAGATTTTGCAGCTCATTACTGACCAGGTGAATTCTGCGGGGGGGGGGAGACCCGGACACGTGCGGGGATCGAAAAGAAAATCAATGACCTCCGGCGTTTTGTCCGAAAGAAGCTGGCAAAAATGGCAGCCCATGCCAGGGGCACAGGAGGGGGCCCACCATGCCCTGTTAGGCTGACAGAGGAGGAGCGTGCGGTGGCCCAGACCTTTCATAGACAACAGGTGGAGGGCCTGGCTGGCTATGACTCCAGTCATGAAGCCGTGATGCCAGGTAAGGTTTTTTTGCCCTATCAGGTGTGTAGCATGTGGGGGGGGAAGGGAATATGTGGCAAGTGTGTGGATCCTCCAACCTGTGAATGTTTTGTGTCATCCACAGATGTGCAGGAGGGTGCTGGGCCATCTGGCCTGACCGCTCCATCCCAGGGACAACAGCCTGATGAGGACCCCCCAACAAGGCCGGAGTCCTCGGAGGAGGTTGAGGAGGAGGAGTTTGAGGGGGAGGAGGATGTCATGTCAGCCAGTGGATTGTTATTTTTGGAGGAGTCTTCCTCTCTGGCTGGCAGCAGCCAGCCCTCCATAAGGGCTAGCCCCTCCCACTCCTCCCCCAACAGGGCTCCCCTCCCAAGGGGCTCCCCTTCTCCCCGGCCACAAGCCTCAGCTGGAGGCAGGAAGTCATCCCAGAAGACCAGGGGGGTGGCCGAGGTTCTGCCCGCCAATCTGAGAAGGGACCAGGCCCTTCAGACCCGCCATCTGGGACAGGTCAGCCAGACTTTGGTGCGGATGGAGGAGAGCCTGTCCTCCATAAAGGATATGCTTGGGGATCTGGACTGCCACTCCCAGGCTCTTACAAACTGCCTAAATGTACTGCAGACTACAACAGCAGACGTTGGGCAGGATGTGAGGGCCCTCACCCAAGCTATCCAGGCCAATACGGCATTACTAAGTGCTGGCCTGACCAGAATTGTTTTGGCCTTGGAGGGCAGGCCGCCAGGTGGGCAGAGACCAGGGGCTGCTCCTCCTTCCCCGGATTACCCCCCCCCCCATGAGTCTCCCTTGAGGAGCCGGGGCCGTGGCCGTGGGCGCCCCAGGCGTGGCTCACGCCAGCGGCATTAATTTGTTTTCCCCCTTTTTTTTCACATATTTTTTTTATTTTTTGGCTTTTTTTTTTTGCTGGACAATTTTATTTTTTTGTGTTGTGAATGTTTTTGGAATGTGGGGGTGATATTCCTGCCTGAAAAGGGGTGTCACCCTCAGTTTTGGTGGAGAAGGGTTCCCCAGGACCAGGGAGAAGTGATCCCCAGGTCCGTGTGAATGGTGTATGAATGTACAGTGACATAATTGAAGCCGTGGCATGGCGTTGCTGCTCACAAGTCCAGCATGGTGGGCTTGTGCTAATCCAATTAGATGAGGATGTGATGTGATGTGTCTGTGCTAGGGCCCACAGTGGAGTGCATGCATGCATTCTCATTGTGCCATGATTAATGTGTGTGTTTAACATGCAAAGATGTCTAATGTGAGCTGTCTCCTGGCTGCTCTTCCCTCAGAAGACGGGGTAGCCTCGGTTAGGGGGGGATTGTATGGTTCAGGGGTCAGGTCATCACGTATGTCAATCTGCAGGCCCTTTCTCACTGCAAAGTTGTGCAGCAGGCAACATGCACCGATGATCTGGCACACGAAGTTTGGGGAATACAATAGGGTACCCCCAGACTTATCCAGGCATCGGAAACGTGACTTCAGGAGGCCAAAGGTGCGCTCCACCACTGCACGTGTGGCTTCATTGTATCTTTCCTCTCCTGGTGTTTGGGGGTTCCGGATAGGAGTGATGAGATGGGGTCCCAGTGCATATGCAGAGTCACCTGTTAGGGCTCGTACACACGATCGGACATATCCGATGAAAACGGTCCGCGGACCATTTCCATCGGATATGTCCGATCGGGAGTTTGATCCGATGGCGTGTACACACCATCGGATCAAATTCCCCGCCGCCGGACGGCGCGGTGACGCGGCGGTGACGTTGACGCCGCCACGTCACCGCCATGTCACCGCACCAGGAAGTTAAACACTTCCGCGCATGCGCCGAATCCATTCGGCGGCGGCGCGGCGGCGGTGGGGCACGACATGTCTGCTGGTAAGTGTACTAACCAGCAGACATGTCGGGCGGACAGATTTCACCGGATGGATTTCAAAGCATGCTTTGAAATCTGTCGGGTGGAGAAATCTGTCCGCTAGCCCATACACACGAGCGGAGATGTCTGCTGAAACGGTCCATCGGACCGTTTTCAGCGGACATATCCCCTCGTGTGTACGAGGCCTAAGGGAAAAGAAAGGAGGATGTTAGTCATGCATGTGCCCCTTGTGATGTGTGCATCATGGGGGGGGGCAGTCATGCCTGCCACACATGTCACTCACCAACCAGCCAAGTGTCCCCATACACGTTCTGTTCAAATTCCATTCGGATGGGGCTCTGATTGTAGATGTAGCTGTCATGGCTGGATCCGGGGTGTTTGGCACGGACGTGCCATATGAAGCCTTGGGCATCGACTATCACCTGTACGTTGATGGAATGCCAATGCTTCCGATTGCGGTATATGTGCTCTGTCTCATGGGGGGGGGCTGGAGTGCCACATGTGTGCAATCAATGGCCCCCACGGTGCGTGGGAATCTGGCAATTCTGTAGAAATCTGTCATTGCCTTCAGCCGAAGGTCCTCAGTGGTGGGTTTGATGATTTGGTTGGCCATGCATCTGAGGATTGCAGGGACAACCTGGTGCACATATCTACTCATGGAGGATTGTGACATCCCAGCCACCACTCCACTTGTTCTTTTAAAAAGAGCCACTGGCAAGGAAATGGAGTGTTGCCATGACCTTGACCAGTGGCTGCACTGCATGTGAGCGGTGTGTTGGGCTGGTGACATCCTCCTGCAAGGTTGTGATTAATTCCAGGATGGCATGAGGGGTGAATCTGAAGATGCGATATACCTCAGAATCACTCATGCCAAAGAGGTCTATGCGGGTGCGGTATATCCTCTCCCGTGCCCTCCTCCGTGCCCTCCTCCTTCTTTGCTCCTCTAAAGTCAGTAGTATAGCTATGAGCAAGGATGTCCCTGGCATGTTGGCATACAGATTGTTGTGCAACAAGTGTGACTGCTCAGCTCCTCACTAACAGTGTTGCTTTCTCTGACATGTAGACGGATTGTCTAATTTTATACCACCTTTTATATGGTCTAATTTTAGACAGGACGTGCAGCTGTTGCGCACAGCGCGTAGCATGCGCTGCAACAACGTTCTTTTGTGGATCCCCGTAACTCCCTCATTAGCATATTTGAATAGCAAATCAATGGTGTGTCTAGCGCAGTTTTGCGTGGACGGATGCGCCTGTCTATCGAAATTACGCCGGTCAAAAAAAAGTAGATTTGTTGCGTATCTCGTTTTGGGGATGTGGCGCATCGAACCGCATGCGCAAATTTAGACTTACGCCGCGCATCTCCTGTAACGCCAGCGTAATCACTCTGTGAATCTGGCCCTTGGTTTTCTTCACTAATATTTCATTTATATTTTTGATTTGATTTTGGTGGACTTTTTTTTTTTGTTCTGCCTTCAATACATTGAGGAAGCATCCTGTCACATATGTGACAGCATAACACGTTTGTTTATATATTTTGATTATATGATTCATACACATTTGTGAGTGCTGCTGTTTTATCATTTACACGATCTGTTCGTCTGATAACAACGGATCGATAGACCGCTTTTATCGGACGAACCAATCGTGTGTGGGCCCCATCGTTTTTGTATCCATCGGTGAAAAAAATAGAATATGTTTTAAATTTTTCTTATGGTAAAAAAACGATAGAAAAAAACGATCCACGCATTCTCAGATTCAAGTCGACGCATGCTCGGAAGAATTGAACTTAATTTTTCTCAGCACGTCGCAGTGTTTTACGTCACCGCGTTGGACATGATCGGATTTTTAACCGATGATGTGTAGGCAAGACTGATGAAAGTCAGCTTCATCGGATATCCGATGAAAAAATCCATCGGATTAGATTCAGATCAGATATCCGATTGTGTGTACAGGGCTTAAGCGTATTATCCTAATATACTGTACTGTATATAGATTTATATATATATATATATATATATATATATATATATTTATATATATATATGTATATACATTTCTGATAGATGCGGTATTGCAGCCTGGAAAATAATAAAAATATAACAAAATATACTGTATATATATTTCCGCAGCTTAGCTACGCACATACAAACTGCTAACACATTTCTCCTGCTGTCCACCAGTATGACTGCACGTAAAGCCAATATTTCAATACCAAAGCACTCGCTTTTTACAAGGCATTTTACTATTATTATTCTTAACTGATATGGAATATAAATATGATTTTTTTTTTATGTGTCCTTATCTACCTAACGTCTGCGGTTTAAATACACCCTAACCGTGCCCTCTATAAAACAAAAATTTGGAATTTCTATACGAAGAAAAAAAAGTGTTAAAGCAGCTAAATTGAACATGCAATTACTTTGTATGCGGTATAAGCAATGCATTCAATTGTCCCAGGTATAAAATGTGCACTAAATATTCTATAATGTATTCCTGTCTGCCATTATATGTCCTTGAACTAGAAGAATATTATTGGAAAAAAGGATTTATATCATCCCCCGAAATGACTTGTGTCTGGATATTTTAATTCATCCATAAAGGTTACACCTTGTAGAAATGGACCATTGTACCCTGCCCATAGTGTGACATCATTGTTCAATTGCTGAAAACTAAATACTATGGAGCTAATTTATAAAAAATTAGGAAAGAAACACGTGTGTTGCTTAACACAAGGGATTAGATTCCAGATTAAATTTGTCTACACCTTGTTAAAACTGAAATATTTACCATAAGAACTTGCTGTATTGCATGGCCAAAAGTCATCTTCTTTTTTTGTATATAATAAATATGCAATTTGAGATAAAGGGAAGAAGATCTGTGAAAGGAGGAATTTTTAATGCATGCCTAATGCCCCGTACACATGATCAGATTTTACGATGGCCTAAAATCCGATGGAATTTTTTGTCGGAAATCCATTCAAGCTGTCTTGCATACACACTGTCAGACCAAATTCCGACCGTCCAAAACGCGGTGACGTAAAACACTATGACGAGCCGGGAAAATTGAAGGTCAATGCTTCAGAGCATGCGTCGACTTGATTCTGAGCATGCGTGGGTTTTTTCTCTGTCGGAGTTACACACACACGATAGAAATTTTCCTATTTTTTTTTCCCATCAGAAAAAAATAAAACATGTTCTATTTCTAAACACTGACGGAAAAAAAGTCCAATGGGGCCCACATCTGACTTTTTTCATCGGAAATTCCGATCGTGTCTACGCTGCATAAGGCAGTATGAACCCTAAATATGACCAAAAAATTGGCCATCATGGAAGATTTCACAATAAATCCAATGTCAAACTTCCTTTTTACATTGATTAAGATCTGTAAATTATATGGCTGTAAATTATATGGCTTCTCCACCCCTTCAAAGCTCAGCACTCCAGTGAGCGAGGAGGGAGAAGAGCAGAGAGCTGTGACTGACAATCTACAGTTCTCTGCTTGGGGAGCTCTGAAAACCGAGCGATCAGTGATGTTCGATCGCTCAGTTCTCAGTGTAGTGGTGCCAAAACAAAGGCCTTTGGGGCACTTTTTCTCCAAATAATACAAGACACTACTCCTCCCATTGACACCAATATTGGGGCATCATTTCTGTTACGGACACCATGAGGGGGCACTATTTCTCCCACTGACATTAATTATGGGCCACTATTCCTCCCACTGACACAAATGATGGGGCTATATTCCTCCTCATTACCTCTTATTAGTGGCAACCAGTGCATAGGAGGAATCCCTTCAGTTCTCCCACATAGAGGAGTTTGTCTCCCATGGTTGAGACACAGGTTCTTTCATTCTATTACTAGGGTAGGACCCACTAATTGTCGCAGTAAGTGGGCTTAGCACCATATGACCATATAGTGTGACCAACCCCCCCATATTTTTGAATATGTTCAGGTGTTTTTAAATAGCCTTGCAGGATAAATGTAATTTGTGTGCTATAATCGGTTTTGTACTATTCCTCCTACTGACACCAACAATGGGGCACATTGCCTCCCACTGACACCAACGATGGGGCACTATTCCTTCCACTGACACCAACCATGGGGCTCTATTTCTCCCTCTGATTTAAGCGATAGGGCACTATTCCTCCCTCTTAATGCCAAAAATGCGCTGTTTACTCCCACTGTCACCAAGACAAGTTCAACTTCCAATGACCACAGTCCAACCCCCCTAAAATCTGAAGGACAGTAACCTGTCCCTTTGTTTGGAAAGTTTGGAGACCCCTGCATTAGGGTAAAAAACATTTTTACTATAAAACGACTTTATTTCATTTTATGATTTCACTTAACTGTCTTCCTATATTATATTTGGCAAAAGGATGGAGTCCTGCTTTAATATCTAACTTCAGACATCCAGATAGTGTTCTCTCTAGTAGCCATGGCAGCTCTGAATGTATGTGAAGTTATATAATGAGAGATCAGACTGTTGCATTTTGATGTAGCTCAAAGCCTAGACAGTAAAGTCACAGAGAGCTGCCATCAGTGAATTACAATGATCTGATTACAGAGACCTGAGCCTTCAAGTGAAAAATCAAAAACTTCTGTTCTTTGCCAGTTTAAACAATAAATCCAATAAAAGTCTTGAGCAGCTTAGAACGATTTTGAGGCTGCAGTCTTGACATTATCTTGATGCGCTTATAAATATTTAAAAAGTGAATAGCAGATGTGTTAACAGTGGGTAAACTAAATATCCATAGGGAAGAATGACTTTTGTTTTACATCATAGTTAGAAATTCACCCTTGTATAGTAAAATATCAGAAAGTTATTGTTTTCTTGCTTACTTTCATTATTTAAACTGCACCTATCATTTTGAACTAGTCAATATATAATTTGAAGGAGGCCGAATGGTACTGTTTGTTTTTTCCCCCGATAATGATGGTTTTAACCTTGAGCAGCAGCGGTTATTTTAAGCCCTGTTCTTTTATCAAAGAATTACTACCTTTTTCAAAGAATAGTTTTAAAATCAAGAGCACTTAGTTTTATTCAATACAGGTTAAAAAGTTTGTTATAACTTTATGACCCCGAAGGGGCTGCTGGAAATATACAGGCCCCCCTTACCTGTTTAGTGGTTGCTTGCCATGTTCAGTCCCAGAAGCACACTGACAAATTCAAGTTCAGTCTTTTTGCCTTTTATTATGTAGTGCCCTGCTCCTGATGACCAGACACTATGTTCAAATTTAGTGGGTGTTTGATCTGATACTTAGCTTGGACTTTATTAATTAAGGCTAAATCACCCTATGTTACAGCTCAAGCAGGTCAGAGTGTATTGGGTGTCTTTCTCTGGTAGCAGCCCAGTGGGAGTGGTCTCCCCGCTGGGCATGCTGGGGAAGGATACTTAAGGGGCAGACACCATTTTTCGGGGTCCCCTTTTGCCTTGTGGCCCTCCTGGCGTGTGGTATGTGCTGTATGATTTTTAGCTTCGGGGCCATGCATGCTGAGTTCCTGCCAGGTAGGCCCAGCTGTCCTGACTGGGGCCTACGCTTTGAAGGTGATCCTGTTCTGTCGGTCCTGTGGGAAGAAGCCGCTCAATGGAGGAAACCAGGGGAGGACCTGTCCCAGAAAGGACTGAGGGGAAGGCTGGTACTTTGGGAGAGGCCTGGTAACTTTATTGGAGGATTCACAGTAGTCTACGAAACCTTACAGTGTGTCGGGTTGGCTTAAAGGCTCTAAGACTGTAAGGCTGGATATCTGGGGAACCCAACCTTGTGGCAGAGGATTCTGGAATCGTTCATTTATGCTTGCAACCATGTAACAATAAAGATAGTGCAGCGCAAAACAAATTGAATAAAATATAAAATATAATAAACAAATTAAATAAAATATAAAATATAGTAAACAATTACATAATAAATTATATAATAAGAATCAGAAAGTCCATAAAGAGTGCTCAAGTGTTTAAATAATCCACAAATGGAAAAAACAGGTGCACAATCCAAAGAGTGATTTCCAGAAGGAACTTACTCCAAATAGCAGGAGTGGCCTCTCACCTTAACACTTCGACCAACAATAGGTCACAGAGCATGAGATAGAGAACCTCCTGTTCTCAAAGGCACAGCAACAGATGCAGCAGCTCAACTGTAAAGGCACTCTGGAATGAGTGCAACAAACAAAAGCATAACAGTAAGAAAGACCAGCATGGATCTCACTTGGGTTGGCGATCGCGGGTGACATCACTATCTTTATTGTTACATGTCTTAAGGTGTTTTATTTGAATTTACCTAAGTGCTGGCTTGCATTTTAGTTTGTTGTGTGGGTTCCAGCGCTGAATAATTTCCTTTTTCACTATGCTTACAACCAGTCTGTGGCAGAGACTGATACTATTTTTGTTTGTGCATTCCGGAGTAAAAATAAAACATAAGAGCTTACAACTTGTGTGGACATTGGAGTTCTTTACAGACTTTCTTCCCCTAGACAACGAATGTTGAGAAACGTGCAAGGCCCAAATCTAATCCAGCAGCTCCTACAGGGGTAGTGCTACAATTGCATATCTTGAACAATTGCAGGGAGGAGGGTTTAGGTTGCAGGATACTCACGGCACCAAATTTATGAGGACAGTTTCCCTGAAAATCCTTGTTCCAGCTGTATTAGGCCCTGTTATAGCAGCCACAAAATTATAAATGTTTTGTAGCCCCTGCTAACACGGTCCAATGAATTGAATGTTGCTGACTAGTGAGGGTGCAGACTGGGGAAAGGTTTGTCCAAACCCAAAGCACACTGTAGAAGAAGGAAGAGATAAGTAGGAAGAGATAGCAGGGCTGCCACACACCTCGTCTGACTCATGTGGTTAGCAGGTAATAGCAGCCTCAGCTCGCATCATCCAAGCCACGCCCCAAACATCCTCCCCCCGACCATGGGCTAAATTAATAGAAGACGGGTTGAAACATGTTGGGGGTGTGGCTTGGATAAATCGAGATAAGGCTGCTTTTACCTGCTAATCACTCAGGCCGGGCAAGGTATGCAGTGGCCTAGGCTATCTCTTCCTACTTCTACAGCCACAAAATGATCCTGAAGGTACTGTAGAGTCAGTCAAGCCAGTCAATCTGAGAACCTATGCGAGCAGTTAAAATCCTTAACCTCTTAGCACCAGAGCCTCCTGACCCACCTTTTCAGCTAAATTTCCACAGGTGAGTTTCCTTCAGTAAGTGGTTGTAACCTTAAAATATAATTTCACTGACAGCCCTTCTCCTTTGTCCAGCGATAACACACAGTATAAATGTTTTTTTAAAACCGATGCCTCTAAATACCTTTTTTTCAGAGATCATCAGGCCGGTCACATGACTCCCGGACTTCAGCAAAAGGGGCCGAGATCTCCCTCTAACATTAGCCAGGGAGGTCACATGACCGCCGTGTTGACCATCAGCGCCTCCCGCTCTGATCTGAAGATCAGAGTAGGAGAGCGGCCGGGAGTCACCTAAACGACAACAACATACACAACATATAGGGATATACAATGTAATACTGACATATAATCACACACATAGGTTGGACTTGATGGACTTGTTCTTTTTTTTTTTAAGGGTTACTACCACTTTAGGTCCAGCCTCCTTCAGGCTCTCAGCCATAACGCCTGCTAAGGTCCAAAAGATGAAATTGACACATCCCCTCACATAGACATATTATCTGGGGTCTCTTGGCATTACTCTGCCAATATCACTTAACGTAGCAGTCATTATGTGAAAGCAGCACATTACACTTTGCCAATGGTGGACTTACCATAGCAGTCAATATGTGAAAGCAACACATTACACAGCACTCTTAAACCATCTTCCTTTTTGCATAGTCTCTTTCTCCTTGGAAACACCTCAGTGTTGGGACCCATCTTCATGTATACTATATCTGCAGCATTCTGCCCTATTCCAACCGAGATTCACAAGCAGGTTCCTTTCTTTAGTATAACAATTTCTATTTTCAAGTTCCCCTCCATCTAATCATCTGGGTACGCTCCCTAAGCTACACTCTTGTTTCTAGAGTCATTAGTACTTACTCTGAGGGTTCTGACTTCTTGCCAATAGGCTTTGTGCATCCAGCTCACAACTTTCCTCTAGTCATTCCAGAGACAAGACTGCTGCAGTTGCTCTTACTGGATTTTGTACACTTCTCCTGGGATATCTGCCCTGAGCAGGGACTTTTCTAAGCTGACAACATCTGCATTGATGTGGAGTAATTGACTCCCATTCCCCAACTGCAAGTAGGCTCCTACCAACCTGGCTTTTATATTGACACTGACTACACTCATTACTTCACGTCTTTGAAAGGGGAGCTATCACTTGGTTATAACTTTCCCTTTACCAATGCGATAATGAAACAGAGCCATCTAGTGACCAGATAGCTAGCTAAACCTGCTTACAAAGTCAAGAGATCATTTGCAGGAGTAATATCATGAGTGGCTGACCCATGGGGGACCCAAAAGAAAAGTGGAATAAGGCCTTGTATTGCTGGAGGCGGTCACACTAGAGGGTGAGAGTTCAATAACGTACAATGTATGCTATGCATATCTACATATTACAGCAAGAGCTTCCGAACTCAGCATGGATTTAGTTTAGCTTTAATGCAGCATGTTCATGGTGCATAAAGAATTTTTAGTTACGATGACTCAATTAATTCAATTGAGGTATGAAACCAACACCAACTAAATGTTGCATGCCTGCTGACAAAGGTAATTAATTTGCTGCCAATGAAGCAGAAAAATACTCAAAGTCAGAGGGAATGTTCTAAGCAGATCTTACAAAAAAAATAAAAAATAATAATAATTATTCTGGCATATCATAGTTACTTAATTTACAATAAAATAAAATAATATAAAGCGAGATTACATTTTTGAAAATATTATAAAGAGAGATTACATTTTTTAAATAAAAAAATATGCAATCATGATCAACTCCCTCTAAGTACAAATTAGCAGTGGGACTGTGAGGCTGAAGAGGAGGAAGATTCTCCAGGTTATGACCAATCGGATGACAGCAGTGACAAAGGGGTCATTCTTGTTCAATGCGCAAGGAACTTGGGTTTTGAAAGGTCTATGCTAATAGGGTCCCTGATCTATCCCCTCCACGCAGCTATGTTCGGGCTCAGGCACAGAACATGGTATACATCCTCCTGATCAAGAAGGCCAAGACCATGTATGCCCCACCTGCAAGAGATGATAGGCAGAAACAACCAAAGTTCTACCGTCTACAGACACTTGTGCAGCAGAAAGTTGCAATGGAGTATGGGTACGATTATTCCTATGTTCCTAGGGAGATCATGGAGGAGATAGAAGTCAAGAGAGTTTCCTGGTGTGAAGAGGCAGTCTGGGACTTCATGTTAATCCCTAAACCTTATTGCAACAGGTCAAACTTCAGCTTTGGGAGGAGTTCCTGTCAGTCAGAGAATTGGAGTCTAATAAGATCCATTCATATTGACCGGAAGTGGTCAGATGGCCTGAAAAGAAGAATCTGGAGTGGTCCGGCAATATCTGTGGTCTTCGTGGGAAAATGGTCCAGATACCGCACCCAGATTTCTATTGTTAAGTCAAGGTATTGCTACCTATTGTAGCTGAATCGTTGCTATAAAGGAAGTTGTTGAGTTCAAAAGGCTACTGTGCTAGGAGCCTGAGAAAGAAAGAAGAGTACTGGTTTTTCATTGCTGTTGTGCCTAAAAGACTGTTGGAAAAAAAAGGACATCTGTTTTAAAGTTTAATAAAGTTGTTGCTGGGGCATTCCCCAATTCTCATAACTCCTTTCCCTTCTATCCTTGCAAATGACGGAGAGGGCCACTGAAGATGCTCATGCTTTACCACCTGGGAGTAACAAACTTCTGCCACAGAGGACTTCTCCAGCCACCACTGGTGTCAATGGGAATATTTGAGCATTCTTCCAGAAGTGCATTTGTGAGGTCAGGCACTGATATGGAGAAGGCATGACTCGCAGTCCGCACACTAATTCATCCCAAAGGTGTTTTATTGGGTTGAGGTCAGGACTCAGTCAAGTTCCTCCACCCCAAACACCTCCATCCATGTCTTTATGGACCTTGCTTTGTGCACTAGCCCAAATCATTTGTTGGAGGAAGGATAATGGTGTGGGGTTATTTTTCAGGGGCTGGACTTGACCCCTTAGTTTCAGTGAAGGGAACTAAGACATCAGCATAACAAGACATTTTGGACAATTTTATGCTCCCAGCTTTGTGGGTTTGGGAATGACCCCTTCCTGTTACAACATGACTGCACATCATTGCACAAACAAGGTCCATAAAGACTTGGATGAGCGAGTTTGGGGTGGAGAAACTTGACTGGCCTGCACAGAGTCCTGACCTCAACCTGATAGAACACATTTGAGATGAATTAGAGTGGAGACTGCACGCCAGGCCTTTATCGTCCAACATCAGTGCCTGACCTCACAAAGTTCTTCTGAAAGAATGGTCAAACATTACCATAGACACTCCTAAACCTTGTGAACAGCCTTCCCAGAAGAGTTGAAGCTGTTATAGCTGCAAAGGGTGGGCCAACCAATATTGAACCTACGGACTAAGACTGAAATGCCAATAAAGTTTATGTGCATGTGAAGGCAAGTGTCCCAATACTTTTGGTAATATGGTATATGTTTATAAAGCAGAATGGCTCTGGCAATCTTAAAGGTGGTATCTGTGTACATAGTGACTGGAGACTTAACATAAAACAACCAGTTCTTAGCTCATACATAAGTTTAAAAAAATCGTCCAAAAAATACCCCTTTCAAAGCGGCTGTACAATAATCTGATTCTTAGTACACAGCTTTCGAGGGCTGATCAAGACAGTTCATCCAAAAATATCCGAAGGAACAAACATGAAAAAAAATTTGTACAATACCAGATCGTATGATTTAATCATTACAGTTTTAATCCAAAAATACAATACAAATACAATACAACACATTACATCACTTCCAAATTTTTATTCTGTCGTACAAGAATTTTGGTAACTTTAGTAACCTCTTCATTTTTGATATGGAGACTAGCATGCAAAAAATAAATAAAAAAATGGACGACCATTCGTCGGATAATCTCATCCTCTGTACCAGGCTTTAGATGGGTTCCATATACAATTGTATTTACTGCCCCGAAAAACTGAAATTCTCATTTTAATTTTCCTTTGTTTAGCTGAGTATATAGGAACATATGGCAGATTTCATCTACAGGAGTTTCACTGGTATAGTTGCAACTTGTTTGATTTTTTTCTGGTTCAGCTGTAGATGTATTCAGTCCTCTTCTGATTTTCTTATTAATTAAGAGATATATACACAAAATTAAAGGAACACTTTGAAAACACATCAGATCTCACTAGGGAAAAATATCATGCTCGATATCTATACTGATATGGACCGGGTAATGTGATAGGAAGGAAAAGATGTCACATTGTTTGATGGAAATGAAAGGGTTGAATTCAAAGATAGCACGAAAATCAAAGTGAAAAAATTATGCAGCAAGCTGGTCCATTTTGCTGAAATGTCATTGCAACAACTCAAAATGTTCCTCAGTAATTTGTATGGCCCCCATGTGCTTGTATGCATGCCTGACAACATCAGGGCATGCTTCTAATAAGACGACGGATGGTGTCCTGGGGTATTTACTCCCAGATCTGGACCAGGGCATCACTGAGCACCTGAACAGACTGAGGTGCAACCTGGCAGAGTCAGATGGACCGAAACATAATGCCCCAGAGGTGTTCTTTTGGATTTAGGTCAGGCGAGCATTAGTGTTGCTCACGAATATTCGCATTGTGAATATTCGCTACGAATATTGCGTATTCGAGTATTCGCGAATAACTCGAATATTGCGGCGAATATTCGCTATGGCGAATATTCGTATTTTTTCAAATTTATTTTTAAAACAGATCACATCCTAGTGATCTCCATCGACGTCTAAAAGCATTGCTGGTATGATTAGAGAGAGACCCTGGGCCGAGTAGCTGATGCGACTCTTTTATGTTGCCGACTATTCGCATTGCGGCAAAAGGAATATTGCGCGATTTTCTTCTCCGCCCTTCTTTTGCATCAGAGCCAATCAGAATAACTCAAATATTCGGCAAAAGGAATATTGCGCGATATTTTATCCAAAAAAAATTTTGCGAAATTTCGCTAATGCGAAAATGATTGCGAAATTCTCATAAACGGAGATCATTTCCTGTATTACTAAACTAATATGCACTAAACACTAACTCTACACTAACTCTACTTAAAAGAAAGGAGAATAAGGGGGCAAAAGAAGGGCGGAGAAGATAATCGCGCAATATTCCTATTGCGCGATTTTCTTCTCCGCCCTTCTTTTGCATCAGAGCCAATCAGAATAACTCGAATATTCGGCAAAAGGAATATCGCGCAATATTCCTTTTGCCGAATATTCGAGTTATTCTGATTGGCTCTGTTGCAAAAGAAGGGCGGAGAAGAAAATCGCGCAATATTCCTTTTGCCGAATATTCAAGTTATTCTGATTGGCTCTGATGCAAAAGAAGGGCGGAGAAGAAAATCGCGCAATATTCCTTTTGCCGAATATTCGAGTTATTCTGATTGGCTCTGATGCGAATATTCTTCTATATATTCGCGCAATATCGCGAAATCGTGATGACGTCGTACATGTTGTACGTCACCACGCTTTGCTCGAGCATTTTTTTTTCACGATTGTGTGTAGGCAAGGCAGGCTTGACAAGAATCGGGTTGAAAAAAAACATAATTTTTTCTAGACCATTAAAAATGGTCGCGTGTACGCGTGTGTTTTTTGGTTTTTCTTTTTTGCTATGTCCTAAACGGTTACATTAATGCAATGTGTCCTGATGACCACTGTCACAGGGCTGAAAAAAATTGAAAGATACCAACTTTTGAGTTTGTTCCTATTAGGGTTGTCCAGATACCGATACTAGTATCGGTATCGGGACCGATACCAAGTATTTGCGGGAGTACTTGTACTCGCGCAAATGCTCCCGATACCTAAATAGAATACTTTTTTTGTATTTATCAACATGTTCTGTGTTTTTTACTACTGCGTGACAAGAAAATAAAACATTTTTATTAATTTTTACTAATTTTTATTCTTTTATAATGTCTTGAATTAGAGTTCTTCATAATTCTAAAGAAAATATCCTTAGTCTGTATTGTGGTTTGAAAACTGTCACATGACATTTAAAAAAAATATCGGTATTCGGTATCGGCGAGTACATGGAAAAAAGTATCGGTACTTGTACTCGGTCCTAAAAAAGTGGTATCGGGACAACCCTAGTTCCTATGACAACTTTATAAGAGGTGATTTTTCCTTGTTTGGTTTCATCAAAGTTTATTCGATTTTTACAAAATAACACAATAACGTGGTCATAGGAGCCAAAAAAGAGACTTTGCACTAAGTACATGTTGTACACATCCATTAGTACAGGACAAAAAGAGAATTGTCAGGTTATATAACCGCTGAACAAAATAGGTAGCAACAATTAGGTCAATATACATGCGCAATCAACAAAGCCAGTTACAAAACAGCTGGACAGTAATATAGAAAACCTGCACACTGTATAGGCATTATAGCATTGGTAGGAAAACCTCACTGACAACAAACATTAGAGATATATCCAAAGTAATCCATAGAAGCAGAATATGTCAGTGACCTTATTTAGGTGGAAGATGAGTATAATCCTATGCAGGGCTGTCTTTTCCATTGGGGAAACTGGGAAGTTGCCCGGGGGCCCCACTTGCCTGGGGGGCCCCCATCGGCTGCCCAGCGACCCCAGTAAAAAATGGTGGAGAATGGCGGGTCAGAACTGTAGAACTGTATCGTGTCTACAGTCTCTGAGGAAGAGTCTGAAGAGGAGTTAAGAGTGGGAGCGCCGCTGGGATGGGGGTCACAGAAGAAGTCAGACATGAAGAGACTATAGGATAAAACCAGAGCAGCCAAGCTGGAGCCATCTGACTGAGCCTTGCATGGTGCACCTGAGAGGAGGTCAGTGATAGCACCACCAGGCCAGTCTAAGGGCGGGTGGTTGCTAAAGAAAGGGGGGAGTGAATACAAAAATATTAGTGCCCCCCCTTACCTTAGTGTATTTACTCTACGGAAGGTGGTTCCCCTTTACATCAGAGTCTGCAGGATTCCCCCTTACAGTGCTAGGGGGAACTCAGTCTGAGGACCGTGATGTAAGTGGGAACTATGATGTAAAGAGAAAGCAGTGGATTCTGATATAAGGTGGTCTCTGGTCACCAGAGCCCCCCTCCACATCAGAGTTCCCCCTTACATTATGATCTGCAGTGTTCCCCTTTACATAAGAGTTCCCTTTCACTGTAAGGGGGAATCCTGCAGACTCTGATGCGAGAGGAAACTCTGATCAGGCTGGGTTACAGTAACCTAACCTTCATGCCAATGAAGAAATTTGTAAAACTGTAATTTTAGGTACTTTTTTGCGGTGCCAATAAAAAATTGTGGTTCTGCCAGTAAATTTCATGATTTTTGGCAGTAAATTCTTGTGCGTGGTTGTGTAGACAGGGCCCCAGTGCACTGTATTGCCCGGGGGCCTATAATGCTCTTAAGATGGCACTGATCCTATGTAGTGCTAACAAAGCGGCAGAGACGAAAGGAAAGAAAAAGAAGAAAGAGAAGGAAAAAATATGGGAGAGAGGGGAAAAAAAAGAAAGAGGGGGTGGAGAGGAAGGAAGAGGGAGCCCCTTTCCACTGCAGGCTATGCAACCCAGATATTTAAAACACAAACTAATGCAAACTCAGCGGAGTATTGAAAATATGACCACATGATCAGGAGGATATATAAGCCGGTCCCTCTGTGACAAAGTCGGATATGATGAAATACATTGGGGTGTGGCTAATAAGTAATACACTATTGGAGGCCCTTTCTCTTTTTTCCTTAATTTGATGAGATCTAGTGATATAAGGAAAGTGCAAGCTGGAATCTTTTCAAGTGGAGATTGAATTACTGCTATTGCCTACTAATGAGAATGCTACTTGGTTCAGTGAGTGTTATTCCAAAGGGAGAAGGGTTCACCATATAACTTTGGTTATGGCTTCAAGGTGTATTCATTTTCTACAAGATTTCACACTGGGGTGTGAACATTATTATTTGCGGCTTTTCCATCACAGCCGACCCTGCCGGAAACGGTGACGGGTTATGGGCGGGTGTGTATACCGCCCAGCCGTGTCCCCGCCCCATCCAGGGTTTGGCCAGCATGACGCTGGTGGCGATCGTCGGCGCGCACGGAACGCATATAAGGCGTCCTCCTAAGAAGCAGGCTCTCATCCCCACACTCGTGTAGACGCCGCAGCTCTCACTGAGAGACTCCCGCCTATGGTGCAACCAGGTAACAACCTCCATCCACATTTATAAGCCGCAGTACCCCCATACTTATCATTTGTATGCTTCTGGCTAATGGACTTATCAATCCATTTTAGATACTTATCTACCACCCTGATCCACCATTAACCTACATAGTGGACCCTATGAACTGTGGCCCCCTGCTCCATGGGAGGGATGCTGGTGCGTCCGTGTTTGTGTTGTAACCCTCGCTGCCTCAGCTCCCGGGAGAGACAATCCTTAGGACCAACCCCCACTCACACCGATACCTGATATATTGTAAGTACCCAGAACAGACACATCGTGTCTGCTGGCTGCATTACCAAATTCTTATGTTACCTTACTTTGTTATTCCAGATGTCCTTTAACATCTGCCCCTGATGAAGTGGTATTCACAGAAACGCGTCGGGCACCAAGGATGTAGCTACTTGCTAATAGGACTCTACTCTATTCAAATTTATGAAGCATATCATATTTTAAATATCTTTTTTTATACCTTGTTGCTACGTATTGTCTAGTCCATACAATGTTATTTGGTATTTCCATCTTCTGTTATGTTTATCATGTTCACTGTAATGTACATTTATTATGTAGGTACGACATGCACACATGCGCATGCTACCACTCACTTTGCTGAGGCTTCAGTATTTATACATGTAATAAACTGACCTGTTGTTTTAACTCAACCTCTACCTGTCAACTGTCTCATTTAAAGTCCCATTATTCCAGCCCCCCCTCTTTATTTCCATATACTAGGGATGGAAGCACTATCCCCAAGTGTTTCATGCAAAGTCCCAAACTTTTTCCTTTTATCTGTGAACATTATTTGGACTTTCACTGAGAGGACTTATTTTTATTTTTTAATTATTGTTCATACTCATATGTTGGTATAAGATTTGTATGCGCTACTGTGAATTATTTATTGGTTTAAAACCAATGGTATTTTTCACGGGTGAATGGTACATGATCCCCATATGCCTCCATTTTATCCTCTTCCCATGTGATCATTCGTTCCATATTACTGATATTTTCCAGCTCTCATGCCCATTCAGCCAGGGAGGGAGGATCAGTTCTGTGCCCATGTCTTGCTAGCAATGACCTAGCTCAGGGATCCTCAAACTACGGCCCTCCAGCTGTTGTAGAACTACACATCCCATGAGGCATTGTAACACACTAACATTCACAGACATGACTAGGCATGATGGGAATTGTAGTTCCTGAACAACTGGAGGGCCGTAGTTTGAAGACCCATGACCTAGCTGCTGTAAGAAAATGTCGAATTACATTTTTTTTGTAGCACTAACCCCCAAAGGAGCTGCTGAGTATTTCGGGTGGCACGTTACCTCTATCTTCTCGCTGTCCAGGGTAATAAAAGAGAGTCCGAAGAATGTCCACAAGATACACTTCTTTTTTTAGGATTTATTTGCAGAACTTGGTAAAAAAGAAGTTGGAGGGGTGGAAGGGTAAATGGATAAATAGGTTCAGGTGTATAATCTCAAATAGGAAACACTCCTGCTTCCAGCAAACAGTTCTCATCACCACTCTAGCCAGAGTGGGTATTGCTCACCCGGATAGGACCCTCTCACTGGCCTAGCAGCCCAAATGCCACACGGAATAAAGTACAGTCTCTGCCACAGACCTTCCTTTATGAAGAGATCTCTCCAGATTAACTTCTGACAGGCGATCACCATCAAGCCTCTCAGTGTATGGTGCATCCTTCGATGAAGTTTCCAGGCCTTCTCCCAAGATACCAGCCTCTTGCATGGTCCTCTCCAGGATAGGTCCTCCCATGGCTTCCTTCATCAAGTGGCTTCTTCCCGCAGGACAGACAACAGAGGATCACCTTGAAAGTGCAGACCCAGTCTAAGTACAGGGCCTACTAAGCAAAGCCGCAAACCCCAGACCAACGTGGTCCCAGAGCCAGGATTCAGGAACACGCACCCCAGGCCAGGCAGGCCACAAGGTGCGTGGGACGACAGCGACCGACGACCTTGCCCCAATGGCGTCTGTCCCTTAAGTACCCCTCCCCAGCATGCACAGAGGGACAATCACTCCCCTAATTTGCTGCAGAGGGAGACACCCAATACTCCCTGACTCCCTGCTGCTGCCACCCTTGGCCTGGGATGGTAATAACACCCCCAGGCACACAATGGTGGTTACTGCCAGCACAGCCATGGCTGGAACAGAGGCTAAATTGCCCATAATTACATTTGTCTAAGCCAAATAGCAACTCAGACCCCCTCTAAATTTACAGCAGCGCCTGTTCAACAGGAGCAGGCCGCTACATTTTTATTCTGTTTAAGAGCCAGGTAAAAGGAACAGTATAGTGATTTGGTGTGTGTTAGGGTAGGAATCCCTTACAAATTTTACATAAAGCTGCAGGATCTTGTCCCAGAAAGGGATTATTTGAGGATATTTGCCCCAGATATGGGATAGAGTACCTGGGGCCTGCACATACCGGAAACAAGTATCTGGCACAGCCAGGTTTATCTTATGTAAGATAGGTGGGCAATGATACCATCTAGACAGTATCTTGTAGTTATGTTCCTGGGCAAAAGAGGATATGGAAGTCTTGTAGTAAAAAGAGTGAGTACCTTGTCCCAGTCTGCATCCTCAAGACATATATTCAACTCTTTCTCCCATTTGGCTTTAAATGGCGGAGAATGTGAGGAAGAGTCTTTCAGTAAGATTTGGTATACCATGGAGAGAGGGTTTCAGCCAGGTCTGGTGTACTTTGAAAGTAATGACTAGAAGTAAGGACTTCATGTAATGTTGCAACTGAATATATTCAATCCAGGCACTGGAGGGGTTTTGGCAGTCAGGGAGTATCCTATCTAGAGGAAACAGTTTGCCGCTAAGTAAGGTGTGGCTCAACCGAGGATTATTGTCTCACACCCACATTAGATACCATGATCTGGGGAGATATGGTGGAAAAGAAGAGCACCCAAACAAAGGAGACATTGGCCTTGAGGAAAGCAAGCTCTTGGTAAGGTACGAATCCGAAAATTGCACGGTAGCCCGGAAAGGAGAGGCAGAGAGGGAGATCTAATTTTAGGGTCAAAGTATAGATGTAATATCAGGTAACACTAGATCATTTTCTAAAGATATCCATAGTTTGGAAGACTTTCCATGATATCTATTTAGACGGCCACATGAAAATAAAGGGAGAGTCGCAGAAACACCACCCAGTCTCTTTCCTTTGGTAAGAATAGAATGTTCAGCTTAATTCTAGTTTTTTTGTGGTTCCAAACATACTTGCCTAGGGCTTTAGTAATTGTAGAAAAAAACTTGCCGGAGGGGGCACTGGGACTGCTTAAAAAGTATACAAGAATTTTGACGATATGTCCATTTTGATAAAGTTCATCCGCCTAAAACAGAGATATGTGATTTGTCATAGGTTTTAGGACATGTTCTTATAAGGTTGCAATTTGGATCCCTAAATATTTCTATAGTCGTCGTTTGCCATTTAAAGGAAAAATTTGAGTGCAGTTGCAGGAGCGACAATTAAATATTTAGAGCTTTGGTTTTGTTTTAATTGACCTTAAAATTACTTAATTGTCTAAATTCTTCACATAATGGAAGGGAGCAAAATATGAGGATTCATGGTTTTCATCGTTCGGATAGATTTATTCTTAATTCCTGTTTGTCTATATGACCAGGAAGTGAAGAATGCTCTCCAAGGGAAGAAAGATAGCTAAAAATCTCACATGGGTTTTAACTTCTCTTTTCTTACATATACTGTACTTCCACCTTAACTGTTTTATCGAGATCCTTTTATTTATTTAAAAGGACAATGAATGGACCAGACCTGTGCTGTTTACACAATAAATGGATGCTTGGAGTGCAATTCATCTCATTTATCCAGACAGTGTCACTGTAAAGAGGGAGTTTGCCATGTTCATACTCTTTGAAAACCACATAAATTGTTATACTGGCAGAACTGGAAAGCCCATTTAAAACAGAATGCTGAACTGAAATCTCTACATCAGCCAAGAAGTCTGGCGTCATGATCATTCCATTTCTTTTACTACGTTTTGATGAACAACTGGAACAATAAAATAGAGGTTGGTCCTGTAAAAAAAAGAATAAGTTAACCACTTGCCGACCAGCCACCACAGTTATACGGCGGCAGGTCAGGACTCCTACGCGAGAGCCCGTAGCTCTACGTCGGGACTTTCGCGGCCACTAGGGGGCGCGTGCGCGCCGCCGGCGGCCCGCGCACGCGCCCCCCGCTCGCGCGCGTGCCCGGCGGGCGCGATCGCCGCCGGGCACGCGCGCTCGCTCGTTACAGAGCGGGGAACGGGAGCTGTGCGTGTAAACACACAGCTCTCATTCCTGTCAGCGGGGGAAACGCTGATCTTCCGTTCATACAATGTATGAACGGAAGATCAATGATTCCCCCTAGTGAGTCCACCCCCCCCACACAGTAAGAACACAAATAGGAACACACTTAACCCCTTCCCCGCCCCCTAGTGTTAACCCCTTCACTGCCAATGGCATTTTTATAGTAATCCAATGCATTTTTATAGCATTGATCGCTATAAAAATGCCAATGGTCCCAAAAATGTGTCAAAAGTGTCCGATGTGTCCGCCATAATATCGCAGTACCGAAAAAAAACGCTGATCGCCGCCATTACTAGTAAAAAAAAAATATTAATAAAAATGCCTAAAAACTACCCCCTTTTTTGTAAACACTATAAATTTTGCGCAAACCAATCAATAAACGCTAATTGCGATTTTTTTTAACAAAAAATATGTAGAAGAATACGTATCGGCCTAAACTGAGGAAAAATAATGTTTTTTTAAATCTTTTTTGGGGATATTTATTATAGCAAAATGTAAAAAATATTGAATTTTTTTCAAAATAGTCGCTCTATTTTTGTTTATAGCGCAAAAAATAAAAACCGCAGAGATGATCAAATACCACCAAAAGAAAGCTCTATTTGTGGGAAAAAAAGGACGCCAATTTTGGGAGCCACGTCGCATGACCGCGCAATTGTCAGTTAAAGCGACGTAGTGCCGAATCACAAAAAGTGCTCTGGTCTTTGGACAGCAATATGGTCCGGGGCTAAAGTGGTTAAAGTGATATTGTGGTTCTTAATGGCTGCTGCCTCTAAAGAGAGCTATAAGGAACCCCTGCAAGTTCATAAAAACAGAAAAAATAGCAGCGCCATCTAAGTGCAGCAGTATAAAAAACGTTTATTGGCAAATATAAGCAACTCACAGGGTTTCAGGTGCATCAACGCATGTAGTACAGAAAGAGTTCATCCACTTGATGGGAGGAAGTGCTGTGGTGTAGGTGTGGGCAGCTATTGGTTTCAGCAGCACCAGTAGCTCCCAATGCTTCCTGGACACTTGGGTACACACAGAGCCAGCCACTGACGTCATGTCTGGGTAAGGGGTGGAGCTGGCGGTGCGTACGTGCATTCGGAGCATGCATGCTCCTTCATCAGGTAATCTGAGGGGACATCTTGGAAGAGGTAAAAATAGGAGCTGAAGTGGATGGATGTGCCTAGTAAGGCCATGGTGACAGCTCGACTGGAGGATACTCCAAGTGCTGAGGGGCTGAACTGCATACTGTGCAGTTGAAGACATATTAATTAATTAAAAGCAAAAAAAAAAAAAAAGGAGAAAGTAATAGAAAAAATAAATAAATGAGAAAAATAAATGAGAAAAATAAACAATATATATATATAAAAATTGGAATTGAAAAATGAAAAAAAAAATAAAAATGGAACTGACACTGGCTGGATGAAAAAAAAATAAGTACAAAAATAAACCCAATATTTGGTGGTACAAAAATTGACCTGCACATTAGGTGAATCAGTTAAAAGTGGTACAAGGAACATAATATGAACATAATAAGTAGTTACACACTATTAGATCATATAACATTTATAAAAAAATGTATGATTTTCATATACGCTTTTAGAAAACAAATGAATAGAGACCATATGGGTCCTTACCTAAAATAATTGATAAAATATATATAACAATATATATAACAATATATATATTTATTATATATATTTATGGTCGTTACCCTCTGACCGAGAGAGATGTGGATCACATAAACACGCGACAAGACTTACAACATAAATAGACCTGAAGTGTGCCTTGGTGGTCTGGTCAGTATGCAAAGAAAAGGAGGCATACCCAAAGTAAGTAATGGGTAGTTAATTGAAGAAGGATATGCTGCGAAGTGCCCTGAAAAAGGGAAGGGCGGGAGGGTGTCGAATGCAATTGAATGCGCAGACTCACAGACATGAGGTGAGCTGGGAAGAGTCGGCCCAGTGACGTATAGTACCGCACACTGAACCGACAAAGAGCATGTGTGAGTGCTTAAATACCCTATGGGCTCCTCCCATAAACTCAGGCCACCATACTGGCCTTCTTATATATATATATATATATATATATATATATATATATATATATATATATATATATATATATATATTGTGATATATATATATATATATATATATATATATATATATATATATATATATATTGTGGTTGTGGGACCCTGTGCTACCTTAAAGATTGCTGGTTGAGGCTGGGTTCACACTTGTTCCGACAACGCTCCTACATTGGGAGCTCTTGTAGCATGACGTGTGAAAATCAATGTTTCCCTATGAGAGCTGTCTTAACTGGTCCTACACAAGTCGGTCCGACTTTGAAACTACTCCCTGTACTACTTTGGTCCTACATTGATCCTACTTCAGCCCATTGAATATCATTGAAGTAGGACCAATGTAGGAGCCTTGTCCTAACCAAACGACTTTTGCCATCTGACATGGGATTGTTTTGATTGGTCAAAGAACAAGTCAGTCTATCACAAAGTAGGACCAAAGTAGTATCCTGTTCATGAAAGTAGGATGGATGTAGGACCAATGTAGGATCAATGTAGGATCAATGTAGGACAAATGTCGCAGAGCAAAGTAGGATGAAAGTCGTGTAGTGTGAACCCAGCCTCATACACGACAGCAGTACAACTTTCATCCTACTTTGTTCTGCGACATCTGTCCTACATTGGTCCTACATTGATCCTGCATTGGTCCTACATCCATCCGACTTTCATGAACAGGATACTACTTCAACTGACTTTGTGATAGTCTGACTTGTTCTTCGACCAATCAAAACAATCCCAGAGTGAGATAAATTCCTTTAAGCCCTGGTTCACACTGGGCTGCGGGAGTGAAATCGCGCGATTTCAGCTGAACTTGCGCGATTTCACTCCCTCTGGCAGTCCCGATTTTGGCGCAATTTAGGAGACATCTGTGCAGGGTTCTGCACAGATGTCAATGTAAATCGCATCCTGAAATCTCAAAAAGTAGTACAGGAACTACTTTTTGAAATCGGTGCAGCGCCGCAGATGCGGCGTCGCACCGATTAGGACGGTGTCATTGCCGGAAATTGCCGCCGATTTGAGATGCGATTTCACATGTGAAATCACATCTCAAATCGAACTAAATGGTACCCAGTGTGAACCTGGGCTTACTGCTGCTGTAATCACATGTCGGATGTCTAATAAGGACAAGGCTCCTACTTTGGTCCGACTTCAATGACATTCAATGGGCTGAAGTAGGATGAATGTCGGACCAAAGTAGTACAGGGAGCGTTTTCAAAGTCGGACAGCCACATTGGGAGCTCATGTTGCATGACATGTAAAAATTTATAGGAAAAATAGGGGGTGGTGTCTGCGCTGTGAGGGGTGTAGAGGTATCACAGGGATGGGTGGTTGGGCATGTGGACATGTATCAGAGGGGGTGAGAACAGATACAGAACAAAACAATAACACACATGGATATTGTTACCAATGTAGGGCATAAATCATCTAAATCACCATAAAGCAATGGAGTGAATTATAAAAGTGACAGGCATACTAAAAAACACAAAAAAACACACAAAAAGTCCATGTGACAAAAATCTGAAAAGTATGTAAATAGAGTGTAGAAAGAACTTGCAAAAGTAAGTGTTAGGCCACGTACACACGATCAAATCTATCTGCTGGAAACGGTCGGCCCGACCGTCCCAGCAGACAGATTTGACCGTGTGTACGGGCGAGCCGACGGATTTGGCCACCCGACAGATTTCAAAGCATGCTTTGAAATGCTGGTACACTCCCAGTACGTGGGAGACTGGGTTTGGTCTTAACATTTTATTCTCTATATATATCATCATATATATTTTAACTTTTAATTTTAGAATAATTTATTTACAGAATAATTTATTAGTACCTAAATAAAATGGATACAATTAAAAGTTAAAATATATATGATGATATATATAGAGAATAAAATGTTAAGACCAAACCCAGTCTCGCACGTACTGGGAGTGTTTGTGGGACAGGGGCTTGTGTGAAAGGGGCACATAAATATCTATTAAGGATCCTAAAAAATTGCTAAAAAACAATAAAGGAGCTTCAGAGGCAACACTCATGGCACATCCTTAACAAATATATATATATATATATATATATATATATATATATGCGAGAGTCTCATACGGCCTATGAGACTTAACTGGGTTTGGTCTTAACATTTTATTCTTTATTCTTAACATTTTATTCTCTATATATATCATCATATATATTTTAACTTTAAATTTTATCCATTTTATTTAGGTACTAATAAATTATTCTGTTTTCTACTTTTCATCAATGGAAGTATGTCCCAGCCCCGTTAGATCGGTGGTTTATACATAAATGATTGAGGCCTGATGCATGTCACCATATATCTTTTACATTGGTCCTCACCTACACAGGTTTTTCTGTTGACAGTCAGAGATCCGCTATTCTACTTTACATTCCAATAACAGGTGCGCTTTATCTTGTAGTCACTTCTACTTACTAATAGGAAGTGACCCAGGCAAGATGGCGACCACTGCAGCTGTTATCAGCCAAGAGCGCGGGCCACAAGAAAATGGCCGCCATGCGCCCAGTACAGCAGACACCAAGGCGGGCTATTTAAGACCTGACTGTTTTACTAGTGCTATCCCCTAAGGAAGTCACGTGGTGTGACGAGACGCGTAGGGATCGAGGAGCATTAGAGTCCACACACCTGACGCAGCAAGACATATCTGCCGTCCGCCTGGGATCTTTATGTCCAGTACCCACTTTTTAAATGTGAGTGCATTTAGTGTGTTTTAATAAACGTGTTCAATTTTGCAGGGCTGTGCTATGGTTTGTTTCTCTCCTGGCATGCACACTGTCTGAGGCTTCCTTCGATTGGTTCCGAGTGCCATCCAGTCCATCCACAGAAGAGGAGCAGCCAGGTGCATATCCAGGACCGAGGACGAACTCGCAGTTCGTGGGAGATAGGCCCACCATCCATCACCTCCATGTGAGTGGATGCATGTGTGATTCATTTTAGTTTGAGTAGATGTTCCCTTTACATTGTACCAAGACTCGTTCCGTGTCTTTTTTTATGCCATACTGCTGAGGAGTGCTGCGGCTGTCTCTCTACTGGAGCATTACCCCCCTTGGAGGTTGTTTGTGGCTATCCGTGCAATAGCTGGGAGGTGAGGAGCTAGGGACCACTAGAGGTGTTTACTGCATACTTCATCTCTGGCACCACATCTTCATCTCTGGATCCTCTTTTCTGGACATTGGGGAAGCATTTGAGAGACTTTCTTTATGATTTTAATGTTTTTTTATTAGAGTTTTTTTCACCCCATCCAGAGGCATTCCCTGTGAGATGTCTCCTCTGGTCTAACACTTACTTTTGCAAGTTCTTTCTACACTGTATTTACATACTTTTCAGATTTTTGTCACATGGACTTTTTGTGTGTTTTTTTGTGTTTTTTAGTATGCCTGTCACTTTTATAATTCACTCCATTGCTTTATGGTGATTTAGATGATTTATGCCCTACATTGGTAACAATATCCATGTGTGTTATTGTTTTGTTCTGTATCTTTTCTCACCCCCTCTGACACATGTCCACATGCCCAACCACCCATCCCTGTGATACCTCTACACCCCTCACAGAGCAGATACCACCCCCTATTTTTCCTATTTTGCATTCCTCTCTGCCCAGGACAGAGTGTTAGGTGTTTGCAGCAGTCTCCCAATCCCACCCCCCTCGGTAGCGCAGGAGCTCTCTTTACAGTAATGTGAAAATGAATGTTACCCTATGGAAGCCGTCTTAACTGGTCCTACACAAGTCCGTCCGACTTTGAAAATGCTCCCTGTACTACTTTGGTCATACATTGATCCTACTTCAGCCCATTGAATTTAATTGAAGTCAGACCAAAGTAGGAGCCTTGTCTTAACCATCCGACTTTTGACATCTGACATGTGATTACAGCAGCAGTAAGCCTACGTTCACATTGGAGCGATTTTTCATGCGATTTGAGAGATCAAATCGCATGACAAGTCGCAGCCTATTGCCGGCAATGGCACTGTTCCAATCGGTGCGACACCGATTTTGCGGCGCGGCACCGATTTGCAAAAGTAGTTCCTGCACTACTTTTGCCGATTTCAGGTGCGATTTCTATAGACATCTGTGTATGAAGCCACACAAATGTCTATCAAGTAGCACCTAAAATCGCGCTGACCTTGCTACTTTGAAATTGCGCTACTTAAAGTAAATTAGTGCTATTTCAAAGTAGCATCAGTGTGAACCAGGGCTCAAAGGAATTTATCTCACTCTGGGATTGTTTTGATTGGTCAAAAACAAGTCAGACTATCACAAAGTCGGATCAAAGTAGTATCCTGTTCATGAAAGTAGGATGGATGTAGGACCAATTCCCATAGGGGGGCCAGGATCTGGGGTTCCACTTTGTTAAAGGGGGCTTTCAGATTCTGATAAGCCCCTTGCCCGCTGAACCCCACAACCACCAGGCAACGGTTGTGGGGTTAAGGCCCTTGTCCCCATCAACATGGGGACATCCTCCCCATGTTTTTTTTAATTTAGCGCAGGGTTCCCCTTAATATCCATACCAGACCTGAAAGGCCTGGTAATGGAATTTGGAGGACCCCCACACATTTTTTTTCAATGACTTTCAATGACTTTTATCTGTATTTCCCGGGACCCGACAATTTATTATAGCCGCGAGTAGTTTTAAATTACTTTTTTTCCTTTAGAAATTTTATTTTGTGCAGAGACTGTTATAAATACGGGAAACATGTGCTACTTTACAGGCATCGACACCCCCAGGTATGAAATTTAAAGGAATATTTCATTTTTATTGTTTCACTTTAAGCATTATTAAAAATCACTGCTCCCAAAAAAAATAAAACATATTTTTTAAAACTTATTTTTGCATTGATACATGTCCCCTGAGGCAGGACCCAGGTCCCCAAACACTGTTCATCACAATAACTTGCATATTAACCTTTAAAATTAGCACTTTTAATTTTTCATGTTCATATCACATAGACTTTAACAGTGTTTGCGCGTTCGAACACATTTTTTGCCTGTTCGCATGTTCTGCTGCGAACCGCACCGGGGGGTGTTCGGCTCATCCCTAATGTGAACAGTTCAGTCACTAAAGTGCTGAAAACTATGTGTGAACTATATAAATACTGGAGATATATTACAGTGTGATTCCTTGTCCAAACAAAGAAATTGCAGCAGATCTTTCATCAGAAACAACTATTGTCCTAACAGCTTTCAAACACCCAAAATATCACTGTGACTCAACAAAGAAGCAATTCACAGTATATATGTATGTGAAACAAACAATATATAGGAAGAATAATTATACTAAATTGATTAAATAAAGTCCACAGAAATATGTAAGAGAAATCCAGATAGCTAAATCTTAAAATTCTCCACCACGTGACTTAAAGTGATCCCTCCACCAGTAAGGATGGATACTCTCACCTTCGCATGTAGACCACTATTTTACTAGATGGTCAAATGAGCAGGTATCTCAGCATAGGAGACCAGGAAGCAGGGTAGCAATTCGGATCCTCAAAGGTCAGCGGTGCATACAGACCCAAACATGAAAAGAGGAATAACCGATCTAAGAGCTTTCCGCTAAATTCAAGCATTTATTTAAAAGGTAGTAGAAGCACAGGCTACCCATATTTTAGACAGTAAAAAACGGCAGTAAACATACAGGATATGTATGGACAACTAAATGATCTAAAAGGACGGCAGCAATCGACATGTCTACAGGTTTTATATAGTGCTAACAGTTTGCGCAGAGCTTAACAAAATAAAGGCAAACATTACAGTTACATTACAATTTGGTACAAGAGAAATCAGAGGGCCCTGCTCATTAGAGCTTACAATCTAAAAAGGGAGGGTCAATTGATACAAAAGGTAATAGCTGTGGGGGATGAGCTGATGGAGGAAGTAAAAGTGTTACTTAGAAGCAGGGTAGGCTTCTATAAAGAGAAGAGTTTTCAGGGGTCGTCTAAATATGGATAGATTAGGGAACAGTCAGACAGATTGGGGTAGGGAGTTCCAAAGGATGGGAGAGGCTCTGGAGAAATCCTGGAGGCGAGAATGGGAGGAGGTGGCAAGGGAGCTAGAGAGCCAGAGGTCTTGGGAGGACTGAAGAGAGCGGCATGGTTGGAATTTTGGGATTAGGTTAGTGATGTAGCTGGGGGCCGAGTTGTGGATGGCTTTGAATTTTATTAGTTATGTGAGTGGAAGCCAGTGGAGGGATTGGCAGAGAGGGGTGGAGGACACTGATTGGTTGGTAAGGTGGATGAGTCTTGCAGCACCATTCTATGATGGACAGAAGGGGGGATAGTTTATGTAAAGGTAATCCAATAAGGAGGGAGTTGCAGTAGTCGAGGCGAGAGATGACCAGGGAGTGAATTAGAAGCTTGGTGGTGTCATTAGTTAAAAGGGGGTGTATTCTAGAAATGTTGCGGAGTCTAAGGTGGCATGATTTGGACAGGGAGTGGATGTGGGCCTGAAAGAACAGTTCAGAGTCTAAGGTTACCCCTAGTACCCTGGCATGTAGGGACGGACTGATAGATGTGCCATTGATCTTGATAGAAAGGTCAGGGGAAAGTGCACGTGGGAAGGGAATATTAAGAGCTCAGTTTTAGATAGATTCAGTTTGAGATAGTGGTTTGACATGCAGGCTGATATCTCTGTTAGTAAATCAGTGATGCGTGACAATATTGATGGGGTAAGCTGAGGGGCAGAGAGATAGATTTGGATGTCTTCAGCATATACAGTAAATGGTAGTGGAAGCCATGGGAGACTATCGGCTGACCCAGGGAGGATGTGTAGATCGAGAATAGCAGAGGTCCAAGGACAGAACCTTGGGGGACTCCAACGGTAAGAGGAGTTGGAGAGGAGGAAGTGGAGTTGTGAGTGACACTGAAGGTACGGTGAGATAGGTAAGATTCGAACCAACGGAGAGTCCAGCCATGGAGACCAAGCAAACTGAGTTTTTTGAGTGTATAACTTCTTTCTCTGCAGGTGTGTCATATGCTGTCTTTTGGGGCTATATATCTGCAGAGGACTAACCTCTGGATGGATTCCTACTTTGAAGAACCAAGAGCAATTATGTAATTTTCCAGCATCTGTATCACTTTCCTATCAATGGTACTTTAGTCTCGGGTATGGGCCACAGTATGTTCTTTTTGCACCTATTCTATGTTAGACTGCTAGGGACAAGGTATCAGATCAGCAACACAGCCAAACTATATCAGCCAAATTGCACAACCAATATGTATGCTATCCTCTGTAGTATGTTTGAAGAATAATGTAAAATGTAGAGGCGAACCTCAAGATCATTGAAAACAAGAACTTTATTTAAGTGAAGAAGTTGTCATTGTCATTTGCTGGCAGAAGTGTTTAAAGCGGATCTCCACCCTAAAGTGGAACTCCCGCTGATCGGATCCCTCCCCCCTCCGGTGTCACATTTGACAGGTATTTGCACCCACTTCCGAGCCACAGCCTGCGGACAGACTGCAGGCAGGACATCACCCCCCCCCCCCCCATTGTTTTCTGGGAACACTCGGCTCCCAGAGCACAGCGGGAGCCAATCAGCAGGCCCAGCGCGACTTGCGCATGCGCCGTAGGGAACCGGGCAGTGAAGCTGGAGCGATTCACTTCCTGGTTCCCTCATCGAGGATGGCAGGGGGGCAGCAGAGTGACGAGTGATCGCTCGTCCTCTGCTGGGGACGGCGCTGGACTTCAGGACAGGTAAGTATTTGTAGCTGCTGACTTTTATTTTATTTTTTTTCAGCAGACATCCACTTTAACCACTTAAGACCTGGACCAAAATGCAGGTAAAGGACCTTGCACCTTTTTGCCATTCGGCACTGCGTCGTTTTAACTGACAATTGCGCAATCGTGCGACGTGGCTCCCAAACAAAATTGGCGTCCTTTTTTCCCCACAAATAGAGCTTTCTTTTGGTGGTATTTGATCACCTCTGCGGTTTTTATTTTTTGCGCTATAAACAAAAATAGAGCGACTATTTAAAAAAAATGCAATATTTTTTACTTTTTGCTATAATAAATATCCCCTAAAAATATATAAAAAAACGTTTTTTTTCCTCAGTTTAGGCCGATACGTATTCTTCTACCTATTTTTGGTAAAAAAAATCGCAATAAGCATTTATCGGTTGGTTTTCGCAAAATTTATAGTGTTTACAAAATAAGGGATAGTTTTATTGCATTTTTATTAATTATTTTTTTTTTACTACTAATGGCGGCGATCAGCGATTTTTTTCGTGACTGCGACATTATGGCGGACACTTCGGACAATTTTGACACATTTTTGGGACAATTGTCATTTTCACAGCAAAAAATGCATTTAAATTGCATTGTTTACTGTGGAAATTACAGTTGCAGTTTGGGAGTTAACCACAAGGGGGCGCTGTGACTTTGAGTGTTCCCTGTGTGTGTGTTTACAACTGTAGGGGGGTGTGGCTGTAGGTGTGATGTCATCGATCGCGTCCCCCTATAACAGGGATGACGCGATCGATGCTGCGGCCACAGAGAAGCACAGGGAAGCCGTGTTTACACACGACTCTCCCCGTTCTTCAGCTCCAGGGACGGATCGTCGCACTGCAGCGGCGATCGGGTCTGCGAGTCCCGCGGTCCCGGTCCTGGAGCTTTGGACCGGGTCACGGGAGCGCGCCGCGGGCGCACGCCCGTGACCCACGGCTGGGTACTAAAATCAACGTATATATACGTTGATGTGCCCAGCCGTGCCATTCTGCTGACGTATATGTGCAGTAGGCGGTCTTTAAGTGGTTAACCACTTAAGACCCGGATCGAAATGCAAGTAAAGGACCTTGCCCCATTTTGCTATTCGGCACTGCGTCGTTTTAACTGACAATTGCGCGGTCGTGCGACGTGGCTCCCAAACAAAATTGGCGTCCTTTTTCCCCTACAAATAGAGCTTTCTTTTGGTGGTATTTGATCACCTCTGCGGTTTTTATTTTTTGGGCTATAAACAAAAATAGAGCGACAATTTTGAAAAAAATGCAATATTTTTTACTTTGTGCTATAATAAATATCCCCCCAGAATATATATAAAATGTTTTTTTTTTCCTCAGTTTAGGCCGATACGTATTCTTCTACCTATTTTTGGTAAAAAAAATCGCAATAAGCGTTTATCGGTTTCAAATTTATAGCGTTTACAAAATAAGGGATAGTTTTATTGCATTTTTATAAAAAAAAATTTTTTTTACTACTAATGGCGGCGATCAGCGATTTTTTTCGTGACTGCGACATTATGGCGGACACTTCGGACAATTTTGACACATTTTTAGGACAATTGTCATTTTCACAGCAAAAAATGCATTTAAATTGCATTGTTTACTGTGAAAATGACAGTTGCAGATTGGGAGTTAACCATAAGGGGGCGCTGTAGGATTTGTGTGTTCCCTGTGTGTGTTTACAACTGTTGGGGGGTTTGGCTGTAGGTGTGACGTCATCGACCGCGTCCCCCTATAACAGGAATGACACGATCAATGCTGCCGCCACAGTGAAGCATGAGGAAGCCGTGTTTACACACGGCTCTCCCCGTTCTTCAGCTCCGGGGACCGATCGCCGCACTCCAGCGGCGATCAGGTACGCGAGTCCCGCGGTCCCGGTCACGGAGCTTCGGATCGGTTCACGGGAGCGCGCCGCGGGCGTGCGCCCGTGACCCTCGGCTGGGTACTCGGCTGGGTACTACGTGGATGTGCCCAGCCGTGCCATTCTGCCGATGCATATGTGCAGGAGGCGGTCCTTAAGAAGTTAAGTAAACAAGTGAACTAAATTAACTATGGTGTATCACAAGAACAGTTTCCTTCAGAGTTATAGCCATTTAAAGGGGTTGTAAAGACAAAAATATTTTCCTCTTAAATTAAAGTCTGACAGTAGCTGATGAAGTAAAAAGTAATGTTTTGCATTATAACTAGTTTGATACCTGTTGAAATCAAGCTGTTTTATTCACCTCTGTCACTACTGAATCGTCATACTCATTGACTTCCTGGTTTGCGGTGCGCATTCATTCTTGCTACATCACGGCCTAATGGGAACCACAGTTCCCATTAGGCTTAGCCTTCATGCCTGTGAGGGATAAGAGAGATCTTGACGCAGAGTTGTAGTCATAAAGAGGGGGTGAGCACATTCTGCTTTCCACCATGCCAAACAGCTCAGGTGCTGGTGGAAAGCAAGAAGAGGAGAGACAGGAAATGGCATTTTCAAACCTGGATTACTGTATTTTGGAGGTCAAAAGGAAAAACGAGGTAAGTGATAGTTAAATGCTTTAGCTTACAGAAATCAATTGATCTAATAAAAAACAAACCTTTAGTGTTCCTTTAACTCTCTGGGTCAAGTAGCCTTGTGCTGCTGCAGTACAGTTGTACTAGGCTAACCCCTTGTGGTTAAGTACATATAAATACACACTTAACCTTCTGGGTCACGCTTCAAAAAATAGCATCCATTCGTAGCTGACGCCTGAGAAAGAGGTCACGCAGTATGGACGTCAATCCACTTATTTTATTTTGCTTTTTTAGGATTCGGGTATTGGTTACATTTTTTTTTTCACTCTGCACTGGGAAATGTCAAACAATCAAAACATTTGAAACTGGGAATAAATTATTACAATGTGCTCTGTATGGTTAGAGGCCTGTCCAGAAAGTCGCAGTGTGGTAACACACATTATGACATGTAATGACAAATCATGTCACATATCACGGTGCAATACCATTCATTTTACATGGCATCACAAGATATAAAACCCTACTTATATTCAAATGACATATTGTGCATTAGCATGACTTAGGCAAATATTAAGTCCAGAAATTAAAAATCTAATGGCCTCTTTCACAGGAAGGGTCTGATCAGGTCTGCCTGTCAGTTTTTCATTTGGACCTGATCGGATGGTCCATTCACCCCTATGGACCGGCGGGTGTAAACAGACTTGTATACATGCCTACCTCTAATATGATCCAGCCCACTAAAAATAAAATGAAGAGGATCCTTCCTCCTCCATCTAGGCGCATTATATCAGAGGGTAGTCAGGTGTAAACAGACAGCGGAGTCCATTTACAACTGGCCACCCAAGAGAGCAGAGGGCAGGCTCTGTCCATGTGCACTCTGCAAAACTGAGCAGATACAGACTTTTCATTCACCCGTTCTGCTCAGATCAGCAAGAGATCAGCAGACAGATCCCCTGCTGTTAAAGTGGCCTAATATTTACAGCGGGCCTCCTCCCCACTGCAAGAATTAGCTGCTCAGATAATGAATTTAGGTGATATAAGATAATATAGGCAGAGCCGGACTGGGAGTAAAAAACAGCCCTGGAAAAAATGTATTATACTAGCCCAACAGCATAACGTCATTATTTTCTTGTTCGTAAAAAGGGAAAATCATGCATTTTAAAGCACATTTGAAGAGTGTATTCTACATAGATAAGATAGATCTGAAAGCACATAGGGCTAGGGATATATAACAGCAAATTACAGTTAAAAGTGGAGCAATCATGAAAGGGGACACCTTACATCAACTGCCCCTTACATCAATGACCCCCCCAGACTGGCCTGGCGGCACTGTCACTGACCACCTCTCAGGAGCACCTTGCAGTCTGTCAGCTCCCGGTTGGTGGCTCTGGTTTTCCTATTGTCTCCTCTCCACAGTCCAAACATGTCTGACTTCTCCCATGACCCCCATCCCAGCAGTATGGTACAAGAGATCAATGCAGCCTCAACAGTGACCATCAAATGCAGCCTCACTGTACCCATCATTGCAACCTGACCATGCCCATTATTGCAACCTCACAGTGCCCATCATTGCAGCCTGACCGTGCCCATAATGCAGTCTCACCGTGCCCATAATGCAGTCTCACAGTGCCCATAATCACAGCCTCACAGTACCCAAAATCTCAGCCTCACCGTGCCCATAATGCAGTCTCACCCTGCCCATGATGCAGTTTCACCATGCCCATAATCGCACCCTCATTGCAGTCAGTGCCTGTGCCCAGAGGTGTAACTAGAACCTTCAGGGCCCCCAAGAAACCATGAAGGGCCAGTTTACACCAGACGCACTTCCGTACAGTTTTGTGCACATTTTTACTGCGCTAAAAATGAATGCACAGTGTTTTCCATGTATTCCAGTGGCTCTAGTTGTCTCTAGTTCACACCATGCAGTTTCCGGTGCAGAAACTGACCGAAAACTGACTGCATGGTGTGAACTAGAGACAAATAGAGCCATTGAAATGCATGCATTTGTGCATAAAAAAAGCCCACGGAACTGAACGGAACTGCGTCTGGAGTGAACTGGCCCAAAGAGGTACTCTTGGAATCCTGATGTGAGGGGGTCTCTGATCGCCAAAGCCCCCACATACATCAGAGTCCCCCTTTACAATCACAGTCCACCGAGCTCTCCCTTACATAAGTGTGCTCAGAGGCTGGCAAGATGAAAAGAGAGGGGGGGGGGGATTTCCCTGGATTGGTCAGCAAATAAGGTCTACTAACCTGTGCTATAGATATACATAGGCTGGTAGAGCATGCTGGGGCTTGTAGTGCACCACACTGGGGAAACCCTAGTGGGCTGCTGTGTTGGTTGAGGGACTCTGGAGGTGACACACTCTGTTCAGCCCCATCAATGACTGACCCACCTGTGTGCTGCTTTATTTTCATCACTGAGAAGTCTTATTAGGAAGCAAGGCAATTGGCTGACCTGGAGAGCTGTGGATCCTCTGTGGAGGGTTTCAGCATCCATAATACAAGCTGTCCTTTCCCATTTCCACTATCTACCTGCTGCAGGCTGCTGGAGTTTCTCTTTGGGAAGCATTGAGGAGCTGCCGAGGATTGGAATGTGGGAGGGAATGTGGGACACACACGAGGGGGGTGAGAGGAGAAGATCCTGTTATCTGTATCTTTTTATTTTCTCTATCTCCTGTCCGACATCCCTGCGAGGAGGGGGGGGGGGGCTGTCAGTGCGGGGGCCGAGCAGTGTTGTGACAGAGAATGTAATAGGCATTCTTCTCATAACTGAAGCCACATTACTAGATTTTGCCCCCCACAGCAGACACGATTCTGGTCTAGGAGGAGGAGGGAGGGACTTTTCAAACAGCAGAGCGGCCAGAGTTTTCACACAGCAGACACACAGAAGGAGATGCCGGCTGACTCTGTGTGACGTGTAGTGGAGGAGGAAGAGGAGGAGGGAGCAGAGCACTGCACTGCAGCCACAGCTTAGCCCAAAGCAGCCTCGGGGCAGGCAGCCTACCGGGAGATCTCCCGGTCTCCCGGTACGCCAGTCTGGCCCTGAATATAGGATAATCCCTTACTCTTCATGAAACTTGTGCTCTGCTCTGCTGTCCCATGTCCTGGGTATAGATGAGCTTGGGTGTGTTCGGATGCTATTCTGAGCTCATGTGGCCAAGTCTGCCATGAAGCTGTTTCCTGTAATGGGCCAATCATTTGCGGCCAAGGCAGTCGCCGCCTCGCACAGATTCATGCCTCTTGTATACAGGGGGATGAGTAGCAGGGAATGCTCCTTCTGCAGATGATTGGCCCATTACAGGTGACAGCTTCATTCCAGGCTTGGCCGGAAGGTTAAGAATTGCATCCAAACACAGAGTGTGGAGAATATGGTGCTCTGGATAACAAGAAGACTTTACCAAACAGTACATGACTGGCTCTTGAAATGTGATTAAATTCCCAAATATTCTCTTCCACCTCTCCCATCTGCTGGAGGTGTGAGGAATTAGTGGGAAACCTATACCATATTATTTGGTCATGTGGTCATGCAAGAACCTTTCAAGTTTTTGGAACTCAGTTTGCTCCTTTATTGCAGACCTTACAGGTAATTTGACAGAACTGACACTGGCAACAGCATTAAATCTAGTTATATACCCACATTGCTATAGAACAATAGTATCACATATGCTAATACCAGCAAGACTTACCATAGCCAACATGTGGAAATGCACAGAAGCTCCTAACTTGTTAAATGTCATTATAGTTACATAGTACGTCAGGTTGTAAAAAAAAGACACAAGTCCATCCAGTTCAACCACAAAAAAATAAACAAACAAAATAAAAAACATAGCGGTACAATCCCATAAGACTAAACACTCAGGCCCAATACGAATTGATATTGGCATTCAAAAATGTCTCTATCACTAATTAAATAAAAAATGGCAAGTTTGGGGAAACAACCAGGGAGTCTCCAATTACTTAAAGAATAGTTATTATATGATACATCAAGATATTGAATTTCCCCTCTTCTTCTTTTCATTCGTAAAAAAATGATTTGATGACCAGCTCCCGCCTACAGTATGATACCATTTGGGGTGGGCGGTAGCAGGATATCAAACTTCAGATATTGTACCTTAAAGTTATTATTACCTCTGGTAATTTATTCCTCCATTTTTATTATTATCTGTTCTATGCAATATGATAAGCAATACCAATTAATTGTATTCATTTATATTGGAATGTATTTTGTCAAAACATTATAAAAAAAAATTAAAAAAAAATTTGAATAATGCACCACAGCAGTACTTTAGAAGAGGGAAGCACGCTCTATAGAAAAAACAAAGCAGAGAAGAAGGCGCTTTTAAGTGCAGTAATTAAACACTTGAAAGATCGAGAAAGGTTAAAAACAGTTACAAGATGGAATTGAAAAACAGGCATATCAATGAATCCATAACTTCCATTGAGATGCCTCCTGGGAGTAAAGACGGCTGGAAGTTCCAACCAACCAGCGGTGGTAAACACGGTGTCTCTAAACCAAAATGGAGAGCTGTGCTGTCAGGGCCAGCATGGAATACAGGAGCTGATTGGTTTCAAACCAATAAACACATTGGTTTTAAGAAGAAGCGACTGAGCATGCTCCAAAAGCACTCTGATGTCACTTTCAGTTGCCTGTATTCCATGCTGGTCCTGACAGCACAGCTCTCCATCTTGGGTCAGAGACACCGTGTTTACCACCGCTGGTCAGCTGGAACTTCCACCTGCAGTTGTCTTTACTCCCAGGAGGCATCTACTTAACATTAGGGATTAATTAATATGCTTGTTTTTCATTTGCATCTTGTAAGTGTTTTTGACCCTTCCTTGTCATTAAAGTGTTATATTATTGCACTTAGAAGCGCCTTCTCTCCTTAGCATTCAAACACTCCTGAGGTAATCCTTCGTCCTGGGTTGTAGTCAAGCCTTTAGTGTCCTCTTGTACAATCTAGGACTGCTAGTCCTGAACTGCACAGGATGAAATCAGCTGCACAAGGTCAAATCAAAGGGTAAAGACTGTAGTGGACCAGGCACCAGAACGTTCGAACAGATCGCGGGTTCGCGCAAACATTTAGAACCCCATTGAAGTCTATGGGACTCAAACGTTCGAATTCAAAAACGATAATTTTAAAGACCAATATTCAATTTAATGTTGGAAAACGTCTTTCAGAACCCGGGTCTTGCCCCAAGGAACATGTATCAATGAAGTTTTAAAAACTGTACATTTTTTCTGGAGCAGCGATTTTAATGATGCTTAAAGTAAAAAAAAAATGAAAAATCCCTTTAAATATCGTACCTGCTGGGTGTCAATAGTAGTGGCACGTGTTTAGAAATGTCCCTGCACAACATGAGAGGACTATAAGAAAAAATAAATGTAATACTGCTTGCGGCATTAATGTAATGTTTGGTCCCTGCAATATGGATACACATCATTTAAAAAAAATAGCATGAGTTTCCCCGCCACCACTCCCCCCAGGTCATAACAAGACCCAGTGACAATCCTAACCTCCCTGGGGCCCTAAGCAAAATGACATGGCACATTAAAAATGAGAAGCGGGGGGGCGCTGACGACAGTGACATGCCACATTAAAGAAAGTTAAACAGTAAATGTGCAGTAACACCGAGTACGTTTAGGTGTAAACTAAACAGCACACAGGCAATACAACACATTAGAACACTGCACCTAGCACAATCTCCTGCCTGACAATTAGAAATAGCTGATCTAGCTAAGCTATACAGTGTATAAATATATGTACAACTCCTAGGGATGTATATATATTCTCTACACACTGTAAATTAAGCTAAACTGACTAGCCTGCCTGCTCTATCTAGCTATCTAAAAGGACAATCTCTGTCTCTCTGACTGCTTTCATTAACAAGCCGGAACACACTACAGAAGGTCGCCAAGCAGGCGGCCTTATATAGTGTGGGGCGTGTGCTAAAGCCCTGAGCCATAATTGGCCAAACCCACCCAGGCTTTGGCCAATTATGAAAAAATAGGGAAATGAAGTTGCGCTGTGAAAACAATAAAAAGTAAACCTAAACTAACAGAGTGAAATATAAGAGACCATATGTGAATACGGTGACTCATATGCAAAAAATAAATAAATATAATAATGTCCAAATTGTGAAACATAGTTAAAATGGCAAAGTCAAGCCAGATCACCTTTTAGCTGTACCCAATTGGAAAAATATATATGAAAGCAAATCTTTGTCATATGCGTTGCAAACAGTCCTGGTATTAGGAGATCAAATGTGCAGTATAGATTGAATAACCTCCACCAGAGATGCACTATTGAAAGATGGAGGCTTACCAGAAGGCAAGCATATTAAGCTTGCAGCTGTAAACCCCAGCCTGGGCCTTTAGGAGTCCGCGCCAAAGGGATGGATTGAAGGAACTTCCAAATGGGTCATCAGCAGGTTGAGTGTATCCAAAAAATAATAAAAAACCACATAGTGAAGTATGACAAAATAACACGTGCAGGTATTATGGTTGTGACTGAAATTAACACCACCACCAGATCACCTAGTGAAATAAAGGCTTACCAGAAGCCAATGTATAATCTGCTTGTGGCTATAAACCCTAGCCAGGGCCTTTGTATGAACCAGCTGCTGGCTATAGTGTCCTATAGACCCTCCAGATATCCCATCAGCGGCAGTTAACCAGAAAGGAATAAAGAGCCCACATAGTGAAGTACGCAATAAAATCCTCACAAGTTTAATTAAAAGTTACACTTACAGAAAAACAGATGTTTAGAAGCATAGAAAATGTAAAGCCGGCCGGCTTACTCGAACGCCCGTTCCGCTCGAATCATCACGTCATACGTCAGCATGTCACCTTCCCGACGTACGTTTCGTCATACATTTGACGTAGTCTGGGGCATGGCCAATTATGGCTCTTCGTTTTTTGTGCGCTGTGATTGGCCAAGCATGCGGGACATACAGCATGCTTGGCCAATCATCAGCACGCAATGCCGCAGTGAATTATGGGCCGTTTTGCGTCACTCGAATTTGGCGCGAACGACCGTTTTTGTTCGAATTTCGTCGAACGTACGAACAGACAATGTTCGAGTCGAACATACGTTCGTATCGAACGCAAAGCTCATCCCTAGTGTAAGGTAAGCATATAACCTCAGATATCACCCTAGGGCAGTGATGGCGAACCTTGGCACCCCAGATGTTTTGGAACTATATTTCCCATGATGCTCAACTACACTGCAGAGTGCATAAGCATCATGGGAAATGTAGTTCCAAAACATCTGGGGTGCCAAGGTTCGTCCTTACTGCCTTAGGCAAAGGAAGCAGTTAACCATTTCAGTGAAGCGGGGGATCCACTACACAGGTAAAAAAAAAAGAATTCCAACTTTGACGCTCTGCAACAGGTCAAATAGGTCTGCATTGGTCTTTATTATTATTTTTATACATTTTTTGAGTAATGTACAGGGTTAAGTTAAGAGATTGACTAGACTTTGTCCTGAAATAGTCTAAGCATGCAGACTATGGGCCAGATTCAGGTAGATGAGAGCATGTTTGCTCTGGAGTAACGCTTCTCATTTACGTTACTCTGCCGAAATTTTAGAAGCAAGTGCTGTTATTCATGAAGCACTTGCTCCTAAAGTTGCAGCAGCGCATCGCAAATGAGCCGGCGGAATTCAAATTGGGCGGGTACGGGGCGAGTATTATTTAAACTATGCGCGATCCCGCGGCGAACGTACTGCGCATGCGTCGAGTGTCAATGCATCCCAGTGCGCATCCCCATTCATGAATGTTTTACGCAAGCGACGCGATTTTTTTTTCCCAACGCGATGACGACGGCTATACTTAACATAGGATACTCCACTAGGGGGCTGCTTTATCTTTACGTCGCGTATCGCTTCCGGAAACTTCGTAAAGTCACTGCGTCGCGCCCGAAAACGATCGTGAATTTCCGACTCCCGCTGATTAACGCTGAAAAAATATGTTAATCAGCGGGAACGCCCCCGGCACCATTTTTAAGTTGAAGTAACGATGCGATGGCGAAATTCAATTACGCTGCTCGCATCGGAACTCCAACCCGGCGTTTCTTGTTTTCTGGTTACAGAAAACAAAAACGCCGGCTTAAAGCGACAGTTAGGCTGGAGTATCACTGATACTCCAGCCTAACTCTACCTGAATCTGGCCCTATGTCTGTCCCAGAACTGCACACAGATGGTCAGTTTAAGGAAATGGTATTTGAAATATTTTTTTTTTCTTTTTATTATTACCATCATTAATTTAGATAGCAGTCATGTCTCTGAATGCAGTAAGGTCACTCAGGATATACTTTATCACATGAACATTAAAATATACATAGATACATTGATCTCATCCTGGAGACCCGCCAGCACCTTCCTAAAAGTGATTTGTTATGTTTTTCAACATTGACTGCTGGGCAATAGCTGCCACTGACTCATTAGGCTTTATGTTTCTCTTGCTTTTCAATTCTTCTTTTTATTTATAGTACTTTTAATGTGCCTATCTTCTAGTTACAAATAATACCAAGAATATTTTTTAGAAAATTGTGTGAAAATCTTGCTGCTAATGACCCTGTATGTTCCACTAAAGCCTCGTACACACGATCGGATATCTGATGGAATCTAATCTGATGGATTTTTTCATCGGATATCCGATGAAGCTGACTTTCATCAGTCTTGCCTACACACCATCAGTCAAAAATCCGACCGCGCCAAAACAAGGTGACGTAAAACACTACGACGTGCTGAGAAAAATGAAGTTCAATTCTTCCGAGCATGCGTCAACTTGATTCTGAGAATGCGTGAATTTTTGAACGATGGACTTCCACACAGTCGATCGTTTTTTTCTATCGTTTTTTTATCCATAGGAAAAATTTAAAACATGTTCTATTTTTTTTCACCAATTGAAAACAAACCGATGGGACCCACACACGATCGGTTTGTCCAATGAAAACAGTCCATCGGTCTGTTTTCATCGGACAAACTGATCGTGTGTACAGGGCTTAACTTCTGTCTGCTTCTGTCCCATTATGAAGATTTCTCTTCACTTTGTGACCTAGAGAAGCAACAGGAACTATGAGTAAACCACTTAAAGCGTTACTAGGTTAGTCAGAGGATTAGAGTTATGGTCAAATTTGGTGGTCAAAGATCAAGGTCAGAGTAAAAAAATCAGCAAATATTAGGTAGGATGAAAAAAACATTTTTAATTGAACCAGTTCTCTACCGAGCCATAGTAATATGACGTCGGCAGGAACTGTCTCTCGCTCTGGGTGGACGTCATATGACGTCCTTTGCTTTGCGGCTGCTAGGGGGCATGCGATGCATCACTCGGTACCCGGTGCGCGTGTCTGGTGGCCGTGATGTCTGCTGGGCACCCGCAATTTCCCGTAATCACAGCAGGAGTGTGGATCTGTGTGTGCAAACACACAAATCCCCCTCCTGTCAGAGGTGAGGAGACCGATGTGTGTTCCCAGTACAGAGGAACACACATCAGTCTCCTCCCCTTGTGAGTCCCCTCCCCCACAGTAAGAACATATTTTACTCCTTCAGCACCCCCTAGTGTTTACTTATTCCCTACCAGTGACATTTACACCGTAATCAGTGCAGTTTTATAGCACTAATCACTGTATATATGTGAATGGTTCCAAAAATGTGTCAAAGGTGTCCGAAATGTCCTTTCCAATGTCACGGTCACAATAAAAATCGCAGATCGCCACTATTACTAGCAAAAAATAATAAATAAATAAAAAATGCAATAAAACTATCCCCTAATTTGTAGACGCTAAGGGCCAGATTCACGTACATTGGCGCATATTTTGACCGGCGTAGCGCACCTCCTTTACATTAGACCGGCGCAATGTAGAGGCGCAATTACCGTATCCTCGTAGTATTTGCGCAGAAATTTGCGCCGGTGTAACGTAAATTCCAAGGCGTAAGACGGAGTAATTCAAATTGGGAAGGACGTGGGCGTGTTACATTGAAATGAGCTGTGACCCCATGCAAATGAAGAGCCGGCCTGATCTCGCATGCGCACACGAAGCAGACCATGGTCAGCACCTCTGTGCGCATGCTCACAACTCGGGAACGGCGCAATCAGTGAAATTGGAAGTGGACCCGGGCAACTTAGTGAACTACGCAGACATCTTAAATAGACAGAGACAAACGCCCTTCCTTTGCAAAAGTACATCCATTTGTATGCCTTCCTATACAGCAAGGTGCTTTTGTTCTGTTGTTTATTAGCGTTTGTTTGTTTGTTTGTTTGTTTGTGACGTGTCTTTGAGATATTTGGGGACTGTTTTGCAGAGTGATTTTTGTCTTTTCTGTGTTTTATTTGTTGTTTTTTTTTTTTTATTATAATTTTACTGGGCATTTTTTATTTTTGCTGGTAATTTTTTTATTTATTTTGGTTCTGTTTGTGAATGATTTTGGAATGTGGGGGTGACATTCCTGCCGGAAAAGGGGTGTCACCCTCATTTGTGGTGGAGAAGTGATCCCCAGGTCCGTGTGAATGGTGTATGAATGTACAGTGACATAATTGGAGCTGTGACGTGGCATTGCTGCTCACAAGTCCTGCATGGTGGGCTTGTGCCAATCCAATGTGATGAGGATGTGATGTGTCTGTGCTAGGGACCACGGTGGTGTGCATGCATGCATTCTCATTGTGACATGATTAATGTGTGTGTTTAACGTGCAAAGATTCCTAATGTGAGCTGGCTCCTGGCTTCCCTCAGAAGACGGTGTAGCCTTGGTTAGGGGGGGATTGTCTGGTTCAGGGTTTAGGTCATCACTTATGTCAATCTCCAGGCCCTTTCTCACTGCAAAGTTGTGCAGCATGCAACATGCACCGATGATCTGGCATACAAAGTTTGGGGAATACAACAGGGTACCATGGGGGGTTCCGGATAGGAGTCATGAGATGGGGTCCCAGTGCATATGCAGAGTCACCCTGAAGGGATAAGACAGGAGGAAGTTAGTAGTGCATGTGCCCCTTGTGATTTCAGCATCATGGGGGGGACAGTCATGCCTGCCACCCATGTCACTCACCAACCAGCCAGCTGTCCCCATACATGTTCTGTTCGAAATCTGTGGGGATGGGGCTAGGATTGTATATGTAGCTGTCATGGGTGTCATGGGTGGTGTCATGTGTTGGGCTGGTGATGTCCTCCTGCAGGGTTGTGGTTAATTCCAGGATGGCATGAGGGGTGAATCTAAAGATGCGAGACACCTCAGAATCACTCATGCTAAAGATGTCTATGCGTGTGTGATATATCAAGTGAAGAGTGAGGGGCTTGTATCAGATAAGATTATTATATCCATCAAGGTTTTAAAGGGCTATTAAAAGATAGTGAGATCGTGTTTGTAATTTGTATGTATGTTATGTATTGATGTATATATGTATGTATATTTTTTGTAAAAATGTTTATAAAAGCAAAGAAAAAGTTTTTGGAAAAAAAATAAATCCTCTCCCGTGCCCTCCTCCTTCTTTGCTCATCTAAAGTCAGTAGTATAGCTATGAGTATGGATGCCCCTGGCCTGTTGGCATACAGTTTGTTGTCCAGCAAGTGTGACTGTTCAGCTCCTCACTAACAGTGTTGCTTTAGCTGACATGTAGACGGATTGTCTAATTTTATTCCACCTTTTATATGGTCTAATTTTAGACAGGACGTGCAGCTGTTGCGCACAGCGCGTAGCCTGCGCTGCACCAACGTTCTTTTGTGGATCCCCGTAACTCCCTAATTTGCATATTTGAATAGCAAATCAATGGTGTGTCTAGCTGACTCCAGTTAAGGTAAGGGACGGGCGGGGGGAGGGGCATTTTACAGGGCACAGCAGCGACGAAGGGCACAGTGGCGACAATAGGCACAGTGGGGACAATGGGGACAATTGGCACAGCGGCATGAATGGGCACAGTGTCGACAATTAAAGGGCACAGTGACATCAATGGGCACAGTGGGGACAATGGGCACAGTGGGGACAATTGGCACAGCGGCATGAATGGGCACAGTGGTGACAATTGTTGGCACAGTGGCTGTGTTTAATGGCATGGCACGGTGGCTGCGTTTGATGGCATGGCACAGTGGTGACAATTGATGGCACAGTGGCTGTGTTTGATGGCATGGCACAGTGGCTGCATTTGATGGCATGGCACAGTGGTGCGAATTGATGGCACAGTGGCTGCATTTGATCTGAATTTTGAGCACCAGCCGCCACTGATCCCATGTTTTTCTCACACAGTTAAGAGGAAGAATAATAATCTTGTACGGCTGAAAAGGTACTGTTTTAATCAAGCTAAATAATATATTATTATGCTATATGTTATAACATAATAATTTAATATTTATTTATTTACTGTGAAATTACTGGTTTGAAGTTATAACTTCAAACTTTAAAACTTTAATAATTTGTCCGTTAAGCCACCTGCTTGAGTACAGTTTTTAAAAATATAGTTAACTACCTTAAAAACAATATATAATATTTATTTGTATATTACTTACTTATGGTAATCAATCACTTACCATCCAGGCCAACTCTAAAGCCGTGTACACACGATCGGTTTGTCTGATCAAAACAGTGTTATAAAAATAGAACATGTTTTACATTTTTCCTATGGATTAAAAAAAAACGATGTGGAACTCCATCAGAGAAAAATCCATGCATGCTCAGAATCAAGTCGACGCATGCTCGGAAGCATTGAACTTCATTTTTTTTGGCTTGTCGTAGTGTTTTACATCACCGCGTTTTGGCAGGGTCAGAATTTAGCCTGAATATAACCTTACCAATATTACATGTCTTTTTTATCAACTTCTGTTGATAATTTTGAAGATCAGGTCACTCAAGGACCGAGTGGTAATCCAGTTCCCAGCCCAGGTGCCTAAGGTTTGCAAAGGTGGACCACAATGGCCCAACCCCACCAGCTCTGTACCCACTTTAAAATAGAGAAAAATATGCAACCAGTGCATGGGAGGTCGCCCCTTAGGACCTTTTAGGCAGAAAAGTAAGAAGAGTAGGAAATATATAAAAAAAGCACATAAGTGCCAACTTTATTGGTTGTAGAAAAAATCATAATAGATATATATGAATACAAAATTCACTTTAAAATAAATCAATGAATAAATCATATACAGGGTAAATATATCAACCCAAGGCTCACAATCCACTGCCCAAGTCAAGCTGAGGTTAGTTAGATAGATAGATTTAAGGATGTTGGCAGTACTTTATACATTTCCAATTCTCATACAATCTTTTTCTGTACCCACTTTAAATGCTCAAGGTATTGAATTTTCTCTATGGCCTCATGTCTGGTCTCTGGCCAACTCTATGACAATATTGCAGTAGCCCAAACAATCTAGGGCGTGCATCCATGGAACCTACCAACTACCCCACTACCAGAGCTGCCATCACCAGATCACCAACCACTCCCAAGTCAGCTGCTAAAATACACTTCTTAGGTACTGATTGTGCTTCTTGCCAACCTAAAGTCACATGACTTCTCTGCAATAATGTCATTTGTCATTACATACTTGCACCCATAGTCAATAGCAAGGCATAACAGTGGCTGTTGTAGAACTTAACTATTTTTCACAAAAATATCTTCAGAAATATCCTGTTCTGTATACAATACAGTTCCAAACATTTGTCAACTTTTAGTCCAAACAATGTGGGAAAGCCTTCAGTGCAGGAGTCCTTAATAAAGAATAGAGTCTCACTAAAGACTAATCAGGAGAAGCTGTAGTGCTTGGCTCCTTACAATGAAACATTCTCAGTCTTTGGCCTTGTGGAAGAGGAAGAACTCAACCCCAAAGTGGATGTAAGCCCAATTCAGGAAATTTTTAACTGGGCACATATATCTGCAGTATTTTCTCATCTCTCTCCAAAGCCCTAGGTCCCGTGGCTTTCTCCTGCTGCGTTTTTTTGTTATCATCAATGATAACTTCTGACAAGTTCTCTGACACGTGATAAAACCAGCCTGAAATCTGTGTCAGGGTGGGTGCTATAAATAGATTAGCAAACAGCTGGTCAATTAACAGCACAGCTATGTAAGTGTCTGCCTATGAGGCGAGGGGGTGCCTTTCCTCCAATAAGCTGTCTGACAGTGTATAGCAAGACTCCCCTCTCACTGCTGGAACAGGAAGAGAAAATTCTAACAGGACGTGCACTTTCTAAACAGTATATAAAGCTGAAGATATACAAGTAAAACATATGTAGGGAGATTTGTTCCATCTCTGTGTATCATCTGAGGCTGTTTACTTCACTGGGTATATGTGAGGGTTTACATCCACTTTAACCACTTCGTTACTGGGCACTTAAACCCCCTTCGTTCCTGGACCAATTTTCAGCTTTCGGTGCTCTCACAATTTGAATGTCAATAACTCAGTCATATAACATTGCATCCAAATGAATTTGTTGTCCTTTTTTCCATACAAACAGAGCTTTCTTTTGGTGGTATTTGATCACCTCTGGACTTTTTATTTTTTGCGCTATAAATGAAAAAAGACGGAAGATTTTGAAAAAAAATAAAAATTCTTAGTTTATGCGATACAATTTAGCAAAATATTAATTTCTCTCACATGGCATGTGTATACCACAAATGACACCCGAAAATACATTCTGCTACTCCTGAGTATTGCGATACCACATATGTGGGACTTTTTCACAGCCTGGCCACATACAGAGGCCTAATATGCAGGGAGCGCCATCAGGTGTTCTAGGAGCATAAATTACACATCTAACTTGTTGACTACCTATTACACTTTTGAAGGCCCTGGAGCACCTGGACAATGGAAATGCCCACAAAGTGACCCCATTTTGGAAATCTAACGCCCCAACGTATAATCTATGAGGCATAATGAGTCTTTTGAACAATTAATTTTTTTCCAAACGTTTTTGGAAAATGTGGAAAAAAATTAAAACGCAATTTTTTTATGTAAAGTTGTCAATTTATGAGATATTGCCAACACATAGCATGTACATAGCAAAAATGACACCCCAAAATACATTTTGCTACTCCTCCTGAGTATGGCGATACCACATGTGTGGGACTTTTTCACAGCCTGACCACATACAGAGGCCCAAAATGCAAGGAACACCAAAAGGTGTTCTAGGGACACATAGCATGCACATGGCAAGAATTACACCCCAAAATACATTATGCTAAGCAAAGGGTAAACAAAAAAATGTACCTGTGGTTTTAGTAGCGCAGTTGTCCACAAGACGATAGCACTGGTCCAGGCAGCAGGCAGGGACTTGGTCAGCAGGCATGATGGCATAGGTCCTACAGGCAGCAGGCAGAAGTAGGGCCTCGTTCAGGACAGAGTGGGGACAGGGGTAGAGGCTTCTCCCACCCAAATCTCTTTGAAGCCTCCGGGCAACCAGACCCTAATCTAGAATGAGAAAACAAAAACAATTGTTTTCTTCATCCAGAAAAACAATTCTGGAGCCCCTCACATATGTGAGACCCCTGTGCTATGAATCCCACTAGTCCACTGGCAGGGTAAAAGATCAGTCCAAGAGGCAGGCAAAAAGAATGGTCAAACAGTCCAGGGTCAGTTCCAGATCAGGCAGAGGTATAAACAGAATCGGTAGGCATAAGCGTGGTCAAATAACAGTCCAGGGTCAGTTCCAGATCAGGCAGAGGTATAAACAGAATCGGTAGGCAGAATCGTGGTCAAATAACAAGCCGGGGTCATAAGCAGAGGTATAAGGGGTGTGAAGGTAAATGGCAGGAAGTGAATAATAATTTAGTGAGGTATGGTAACAGCCGAAACAGCCAAGGGTTGGTTTGAAAGGGCATTTAGGACAATAAAAAGTGGTGTCTCTTCTCACTCCTGCTTTGGAGCACACATTGCATATTTTTTGTCATTTTTGGCCTGTTGGTCTGGGAGGGATTTTATCTGGAAAGTGGCGCTCGTAGAGTCGGCTAGAGTCGAATAAATTGTTTTATGCCAAGCCTGCCAGAAAATGTTACTAGGGATTCATCCACACATATTTGTTGGTCCGGGGTAAACAACTGGGGGAAAATTTTGGAAAAATAATCAAGTAGTGGCCGAATTTTATAAAGTTTATCAAAATTTGGGTCATTTCGGGGAGGGCACTGGGTATTGTCATTGTAGTGTAGGAATCTCATGATACTTTGACATCTGGACTTGGGCATTTTTGAGGAAAAGATGGGCATGTGGTAGATGGGGCGGTTTGACCAATATGAACTTAGTTGGTTTTTATGGTTTAGTCCCATACAGAATACGAGGCCCAATTTGTTTTTAAACTCCTCCACTGTTAGGGCTCTCCACTGGAAGGGACGGGCATAATAGGACGTGGGGTTACTTGATATGAATTGTTTGGCATAAAGATTGGACTGGGCCACAATTGAGGCAAGCATGTCGTCAGTAAAAATTAAATTGAATAAGTCAATCGGGGTAAAATTTTCTGTGTCCACCTGGACTCCTGGCTGGGCAGTGAAAGGGGGAATGTTGGTTTCTCCTGAATTAGGAGGAAGCCACAGGGGGTACTGAAGGGAATAGGGAAGGCTGGCATGGGACCTAACCCTTTGGGACTGAGGTGACACCCCACTGGTACGTCACCTTGCTTGCCGAGGTATTGCGGTTCTGGTGGATGGCACAGCGGTTCTGGTGGATGGCACAGCGGTGCTGGTGGATGGCACTGCCTCCTTAGCAATACGCCTTTGTCTGGCAGGTGGACCCTCCTCCTCTTCTTCGTCGTCTTCTTCTTCCTCTTCCTCCTCCTCTTCCTCCTCCTTCTCCTCCTCCGATGTCTCTGCTCCACTGCTAACTATCGGCTCGTAGTTAACGTCAGATTCGTTGTCTGAATTTTCAGGGGAATCCGAATCGCAGAGCTTCCCGTTGCTCCCGTCAGCAGCAATAATTTTGTACGCCTCCTCCAATGAAAATGATCTTTTAGCCATTGTTGGCACTGATGACACTGACAGGTGGCACTGACGGCAAATGGCACGGGCAAATGGCACAGGCAGATGGCACTTATGGCAGGTAGCACTAATGGCAGGTAGCACTGATGGCAGGTAGCACTGATGTCAGGTGGCACTGATGGAAGATGGCACTGATGGCAGATGGCACTGATGGCAGATGGCACTGATGGCAGATTGCACTGATGGCAGATGGCAGGGGCAGGTGGCACGGGCAGATGGCAGGTGGCACTGATGGCAGGTGGCACTGATGGCAGATGGCAGGGGCAGGTGGCAGGTGGCACTGATGACAGGGGCAGGTGGCACTGATAGCAGGGGCAGGTGGCACTGATGGCAGGGGCAGATGGCACTGATGGCAGGGGCACTGATAATAATATACTGGCAAGGTGGCACTGGCAAGTGGCACTGGCAGGGACTGTGGGCACTGCTTTTGCATTTTGTTTTTGAATGTTTACTCACTGTAGTTACTGTAAACTGTTTCTCTCCTCACACGCTGTCTCTGTGTGAGGAGAGAAAGCCGGCGATGAGAGATGATCTAATGTGTTTACATTTCAGATCTTCTTTCATTGGACGGCGGGATCGAGCGCTGAATGGCCTCTGTGATTGGCCATATAGCACGATCTGTGATTGGCTGTGTCCTAGGGACACGGCCAACACAGTTTTTCCCCGATGCGCTCTCGCGGGGACACGCAGGGAGCCGGCAGAAAAATCATGTCCAAAGACGTCGGGTTGGCGCCTCAGATCCGCGCTGTTGACGTATTCTGTCAATAGCGCGGGTCTGAAGTGGTTAACATCTTGCACATGGCTGCTCTCTTTTCAGGCAGGACCCCAGAACAATACCCCCCCTACCGTACATAGCAAAGGAGCAGGGCACTAGAGGAATACACTCCCCAAGAGACAGGGAGTATGTAGGGATACCCAATTACAAGCCCACCCAAAACCATGTGTACAATAGTTAAAAAAATGGGAGCTAGAGATGAGGTTTGCGTAAAGAGGAACAAATGGCTTTCCTATAAAAGGAAAGTGATGAGCGCAAATCCTAAACTAAACTAAAAGGCGCAAATAACGCCCTTTTGGCAAAAAAGTGTAAATAGTGCACATTCCAACCACAAAATGTAAACAATGAATAATAAATAAACAAAAGTCCAGTGATGGTGATAAATCACAACTGAGTAGGATGGACACAGAACTCAGTCCAAAAGGTGAAAAATAACAATAATCGTGTCAAACAATTCAATAGCTTCTATCACTTTAAGCAATCGGAAAATCCAGAGACGTCTTCCAGGATATCTGTGCCCACAGAGCGCTTACCTCCCAAAAGAGAGAAAAGGGCCTCAACTCAATCCTAGATATTGTTGTTGAATTCCGTCTTGGATAGATATTGCTGTCCGCATCCAGGTGTAATCAGGGTCCGCTCATCGTGGGTTAGGCAAATGCATAAAATGGAAAAAATGAAGCTCTCATCGTGAATTATGTAAAAACTGAAAACAGTTTAATGGGTAAATTCACTTACAAACAAAAAACGGGTAAAAACGCCAACAAAGGCACTTCCGGTCGGACGGTCAGGGTGCCACGTCACTTCCGGTTAACCTTACGCATTGCGTCACGTTACGTGACTTCATCAGAGGTTACCAAGGGCCTATCGGATAACCGTTGTTGGCGTTTTTACCCGTTTTTTGTTTGTAAGTGAATTTACCCATTAAACTGTTTTCAGTTTTTACATAATTCACGATGAGAGCTTCATTTTTTCCATTTTATGCATTTGCCTAACCCACGATGAGCGGACCCTGATTACGCCTGGATGCGGACAGCAATATCTATCCAAGACGGAATTCAACAACAATATCTAGGATTGAGTTGAGGCCCTTTTCTCTCTGTTGGGAGGTAAGCGCTCTGTGAGCACAGATATCCTGGAAGACGTCTCTGGATTTTCCCATTGCTTAAAGTGATAGAAGCTATTGAATTGTTTGACACGATTATTGTTATTTTTCACCTTTTGGACTGGGTTCTGTGTCCATCCTACTCAGTTGTGATTTATCACCATCACTGGACTTTTGTATATTTATTATTCATTGTTTACATTTTGTGGTTGGAATGTGCACTATTTACACTTTTTTGCCATAGGGGCGTTATTTGCGCCTTTTAGTTTAGTTTAGGATTTGCGCTCATCACTTTCCTTTTATATTCATTCATTGTTGTAGCACATAACAGATTTGAGCTGCATATAATTTAGTTTAACACTTTCACGGTTTACGTTTATTCACTGTTGGTCAGCACTGTAGTTTTTCATTTTTTATAAATGGCTTTCCTAGTTTTGACGTTTGCTTTAATCTACACTACAAACCCTAATTGGATCACAGTTTTCCAAAGCGCCGTGTAACATAAAAAAATCCCACCTAAATAAGTCTATTGACCAGTAGATCCTTCTGGATGAGGTCTATGGCGGACTTTCTATTATCTGCTTGTTTTTATCACATATTTGTGAGTATATTATCCTATTTCTAAATACATTTCAGTGTTGCAAAGTTAATGCGCAAGGCCGGTGCGCCCTCTGTACTTGTTTTCTTTTAGAATTTGTCCTGGGCTCGCCATAACCTGTTAAGAGTGGCAGCACAGCTGATGCAGTGATGTGAGTTGTGAAGATTCTCCTCCTTCCTTGTCCAAATCACCTAACGGCAACCTTTTGAGCGCAGGAGCATTTTGTTTCTTTTTGGGAACATTATTTTCATAGTCTGGCGGCATCAGATGTACAGTATCTCACAAAAATGAGTACACCCCTCACATTTTTGTAAATATTTTATTATATCTTTTCATGTGACAACACTGAAAAAAATTACACTTTTCTATAATGTAAAGTAGTTAGTGTACATCTTGTATAACAGTGTAAATGTGTGGTCCCCTCAAAATAACTCAAAACACAGCCATTAATGTCTAAGCCACTGGGAACAAAAGTGAGTACAGCCCTAAGTGAAAATGTCCAAATTGGGCCCAAAGTGTCAATATTTTGTGTAGCCACCATTATTTTCCAGCACTGCCTGAACCTTCTTGGACATGGAGTTCACCAGAGCTTCACAGGTTACCACTGGAGTCCTCTTCTACTCCTTCATGATGACATTACAGAGCTGGTGGATGTTAGAGACCTTGTGCTCCTCTACCTTCCATTTGAGCATGCCCTCCAGACATAAACCCTATTGAGGCAGATGCTCAATATGGTTTAGGTCTGGAAACATGCTTGGCCAGTCCATCACCTTTACCCTCAGCTTCTTCAGTAAGGCAGTGGTCATCAGGGCCGCTGTTAGAAATCATGGGGCCCCATACAGCCTACCCGACAGGGCCCCCCTTCAACCACGCCCTTGCTCCTCCCCTGGCCTCACCCCTGACCCCGACTTGAAGCGAAATGCAGATTTGTTGCTGTTTACATATGTGTGTGGAGCCAACGCATGTGGTTGCAATTAGTAAGCATGAAAGAACAGGGGGCAGTTTAAATTTATTTTAAATTGTGTTTTATTTATTACAAATAATAAAAAAATATATATCTTACACTATATCTTTACATTTTGTTTGGTAATTTTTGCTTTCACAAGGGATGGATAACATTCCTTGTGATAGCATGGACCATGACAGGTCCTCTTTATGGAGAGATCTGTTGTTTTTCTTAGACCCCATATCTGTCTTCTGGCCTCCAAAGCATCTGATCAAACTAAGATCAGTTTGATCAGATGCTTGTTCAAGTCGGTAATGGCTTCTTTACGTGAGACCAAAACCAGGAGTGGTAAAATCTTCGTCACTTCTGGTTTCTGACTTCTTTACATCGTCACACGGTGGGAGGAACAACATCCATCACTCTCACTGTGTTCCAGTAACTGGATGCTACTGGTCACATCTTAAAAGCAGTAAATGCTGTGGTGGGACCCCCTTCCACTGCCTGTAAAAGTAATCCAGGGGCTTTTTAGCCACTACGATTACTTTTACTTTGTGCAGAGTTGATGGGGCTAAAAAATCATATCTCGATCATTGCTGTAGTGATGACTGAGATATCAACCTTCCAATTCAGTGATGATGGGAAGCAGTTAAAGTGGATTGGTTTGGGGGGCAGTAAAAAAGTAGCTCCGCTGCACATTTACTGCTCCCCAAGTGGTGTTTAAAGTAGCATGTTTCTCATCATCAGGTTACAATTATCACACAGGCAGCACAGTAAACAGGAGCTCTATCATGGCTTTATCGTGGATCTGTCATGGCTCTATGTCACATGGCTATTGAGTGCTGGCTATTATGGCTGTATTGTATATAACAGACTGTAACAGTACAACCATAACAAAGTCAGCACCCAAAAGCAATGTGACACAGAGCCATGACAGAGACCCTGCTGTGCTGCCTGTGTGATGATTGTAACCTAACCTGCTGTGCGATAAATAATAGGACACAGTGAGTATTCTTTCATCTGTTCCCCACTCACTGTGTCCAGTGCAGCCGCGATCTCCTCTCCCGATCTCCAGCCGCTCAACTTCTTCACATCTCTTCAGAAAAGCAGCCAGAAGACGAACGGAGAATCACTGTATTACTCCGCCAGCCAGGACTCATAGAATAGTGGGGCGGCATGATGTACATGCACCCCGAAAATAGAGAAATAGTCCCTCCGCTGTGCTCCTTTCCTGGGCCCCTGTGTTGACCAGATGAGGCCCAGGAAAACAATATACCCACTCTGTAAGCAAGTGGAAGTGGGGAATTTTTTTTTTTTTTAAATGCAGCAACAAATTGTCATGATGCCCAGGCCCCACTGTGTAGCTGATCTGGGCGAGGCCCGGTACAACAGGGGTGGTTGTACTGCCCTATCAGCGGCCCTGGTGGTCATCTTGGAGGTGTGTTTGGGATCGTTATGTTGTAATACTGCCCTGCGGCCCAGTGAGGTGTCATGCTCTGCTTGGGTATATCACAGTACATGTTAGCATTCATGGTTCCCTCAATAAACTGTAGCTCCACAGTGCCGACAGAACTCATGCAATCCCAGACCATGACACTCCCACCACCATGCTTGACTGTCGGCAAGACAAACTTGTCTTTGTACTCCTCTCCTGGTTGCCGCCACACACGCTTGACACCATCTGAACCAAATACGTTTATCTTGGTCTCATCAGACCACTGGACATTGTTCCAGTAATCCATGTCCTTAGTCTGCCTATCTTCAACAAACTGTATTCTGACTCCGATTGTTGTGATAGCGATATATCCCTTGCTGAGACCTCTATGCCTGGCCTGTATAAGCAGATATACTCACTGTGGACAATCCTTGTCAGATAGCTGAACTTGTCAATACCGATTCATTCAAAAGAGGTGTTTATTCTTTAACTTCAGGGGTTACAGCAGATAACGGGAACAGCAGATGAATGGTAATAGTATTGTGCGGTCAAAAGATGATGCCTTTCCCAAGTACCATGCAGATACATGTGTGTCCTTGTACATGTGGCTTGCTAGCTGAGGGAATGACACAGGAAGTACTACCCACAGGAAGTAGGGAGGGGCATACATAAACTGGAAAATATGTGGTAACTAATGAGGAATTACAGAAAACATGTACATTGCAAGAAAGGGCCACTAGATGGCAGCATAGGATAACACATAGATTTAGCTATGAGAAAATAGTTAGGCAAACCACACTATATAACTCTAATCTATATAAAAATGCTAATATTAACTGAGGCTATGCATCTCATATTCTAAGCCCCTATTGGGGCAGCACAAACTGTTTGCAGGCTTTTTTGTGTATCATCCTTAGAAGAGGCTTCCTTCAGAGATGACAGCCATGCAGACCAATGTAATGTACCTGTAGACTGCGACGTATGGTCTGAGCACTAACAGGCTGACCCCCCACCCCTTTAACCTCTGCAGCAATGTTGGTAGCACTATTTTCCAAAGACAACCTCTGGATATGACGCTGTGCACTTGGACTCAACTTGTTTGGCCGACCATGGCGAGGCCTGTTCTGAGTAGAAGCTGTCCTGATAAACTGCTGTATGGTCTTGGCCACCATGCTGCAGCTCAGTTTCAGGGTCTTGGCAATCTTCTTATAGCCTAGGCCATCTTTATGTAGAGCAACAATTCTTTTTTTTTAAATCCTCACAGAGTTGTCTGTCATGAAGGGCCATGTTGAACTTCCAGTGACCAGTATGAGAGAGTGGGAGCGATAACACCAAATTTAACAAACCTGCTCCCCATTCATACCCGAGACCTTGAAACACTAATGAGTCACATGACACTGGGGAGAGAAAATGGCTAATTGGGCCCAGTTTGGACCTTTTCACTTAGGGACGTACTCACTTTTGTTGCCAGCGGTTTAAACATTAATGTCTATGTGTTGCGTTATTTTGAGGGGACAGCAAATTTACACTGTTATACAAGCTGTACACTCATCTTTATGTTTGGTGGAGGAAAGAACACCAACGTGAAGCATTCTACACTGCTTATCATCTTTACTATCTTATGAACTTTATTATCCGTCAATGTTTTAAAGGACAATTACTTCTTACACTATGCATATGGTGTAAACACTACTTCACTACACTTTTGATCACATCAATTGTTATTCACTTGATTATTTTGATACATATGGGATGATTTAATATTTTAAGTGCTGCATTTATTTACACCAATTTCTAATAACAGATGATTGTAACTTGATTTCCCCCCCTTCATTAAGAAATGTAATCATCACCATGAAACTGTACTGTTGATAGGGGTAAGACAACAATGCCATTTTACTTTTTTCACTGTGTAACTCCAGAGAGAATTTCATTGACAGCTGAAAAGAGATGCAGTTCCAGGGTTCCTCCAGAGGAGAGAGCTGCAGCGCTGCAGGAGGCGAGCTGCATCCTGGAAAATACATTTATTATCAGTTACATCTCCTGCTCTCAAACACAAACATACATAGACCTTATCCCAGTGTCTGACTGATCTCCGTATGTGGTACTTGCTAGAGCTACCTGCTGCTGGTGCTACTAGAGGCTAAGAGATGTGGGCAAGCTGAGAGGAGACAAAGTGACAGCAAAGTGACAAAGATTGCAGACTGAGCAGACATAGAGCAGTAAAGAGAAGAAAAGTACAAGGGTTGCCACAGAAGAATGGGATATACACATGTATAGGCTGGACATGTGCACTGCATTCTGTATCTATAGTATATAAAGAGTTTTGACAACATGCCACTGTCAGGCAATACCACTATTCTGCGCAACATGCACTACTGGAAAAATTGGGTAGATACCCAGTGTGAACCTTACCAGCAATTTTACAGATGGCCTTCAGAGATTAAACCTCAGGTGTGATTTTCGAGAACAAAGGAAAGTTTAAGAATGTCTCTGTCACAGGTAAGAGAGGCTCTCCTGACACTTCTACAGGTAACAGAGGCTGTTCTTCAATGGGGTGGAAGTAGGAGAGGCTGTTCTGTCCCTCCATAGGGTGGGAGGAACAGAGATTTCTTTGCACCTTCTACATGTAATATAGGCTGTTACAGATGGTGGAAATAGAGGCACTTCTACAGAAGAAGCTAATTGAGGCTTCTCTGTCCCTTCCACAGGTGGGGTAGATGTAATGGAGGATGTTCTGTTCTTAGATGGTGGGAGAAATATAACTCCAATTCCCCAAAAAGTTGTGACACTGTTTAAAATCTACATAAAAACATAATGCAGTGATTGCAAATCTCATACATGTATTCACAGTAGAAATAGAAAAAATATCAAACTTTTAAACTGATAAATTACTATTTTAAGAAAAAAAAAAAGGTAATTTGAACTTACTGGCAACAACACGTCAACAAGGTTGGGACAGGGCAACTAAAACCTGGCAAAAGTAAAAATTGAAAAATGGCAACAGGTGCTCTGGACTGATAAGTTCACATTTGAAATATTCTGCTGTAGCAGGTGGTATTTACTGTATATACTAAAGGGCTGGAGATCAGTACAATAATGAGCTGCTGTAGGTAACAGTGAAGCATGGTGGAGGTTCATTGCAAGTTTGGGGCTGCAAATGGAGTTTGAGATTTCAGGATCAATGGTGTCCTCAATGTTGGTAAACAAAGGCAGATACTTTCTATCAAGCCATACCAACAGGGAGGTATGTGATTGGCCTCAAATATATTCTGCAGCAGGAAAATGACACAAAACATACAGCCAATGTCATTAAGAACCGTCTTCAGCTTAACCCTTTCATGCCTAAGCCTATTTCTGACATTTGGTGTTTACAAGTGAAAATCCGTATTTTTTTGCTAGAAAATTACTTAGAACCCCCAAACATTTTTTATATATATATATATATATATATATATATATATATATATATATATATATATATATATACAGTATATGTATTTTTAGCAGCAAATCTAGAGAATAAAATGGCGATTGTTGCAATATTTTATGTCACACAGTATTTGTGCAGCTGTGTTTTAAACGCAACTTTTTGGGGAAAAATACACTTTCATGAATTTTAAAAAGACGAAACAGTAAAGTTTGCTCAATTTTTATATAATGTGAAAGATGATATTACGCCGAGTAAATAGATACCAATAATGTCACGCTTTAAAATTGCATGCACTCGTGGAATGGCGACAAACTACGATACCCAAAAATCTCCATAGGTGACACTTAATTTTTTTTTACGGTTACCAGGTTAGAGTTACAGAGGAGGTCTAGTGCTAGAATTATTGCTCTCGCTCTGACAATCTCGGCAATACCTCACAAGTGTGATTTGAACACCATTTACATATGTGGGCATGACTTCCATATGCGTTTTCTTTGCTGCGCAAGCTCACGGGGACGGGGATGCTTTAAAAAAAATCCTTTTTTTTTATTTTGTACATAAATAAAAATGTTGATCACTTTTATTGCTGTCACAAGGAATGTAAATTTTATTGCTGTCACAAGTAATAGGTGGTGACAGGTACTCTGTATGGAGAAATCGGGGTCTAAAAGACCTCCAATCCCTCCTTTTCCACCTAGGTGGGGTGGAGCATCCCCACGGGCTCCCAGGCTTTAAAGTCCCACCGAGACGGCGTCCTCCAATTACAGTCTCTGGGTGAGTAAAATGCATGTGAATAAAAACAGAATTTTCTGTATTTATAAAAAACCTCTTTATCTAGACAGTTAACACTATCTAACTGACCATCTTTTTTTTATAATCATTTATTTATTTTTTTCATTGCTTTTATCATACATATATCCAACAGTTGAAGGTACAGACAAATTGTTAACAAATTTCGTAAATATATACAAGATCACCTAATGTCTGTTCCCATGTAGCGTTGATGTCACCTCATACAATGTTGAATCTTATGTTTGTTGTGTTCCTCACCCCCCCCCCCCGTGTCCCCACCTCCCTTGGGCCAGGGCAATGGACGCCCAAACTCCCTGAAGGAGAATCCTATCCCACTGTTCTGGAGATATTGTGCCCAGATCGCTTTCCCATGCCACTTTGCTCTTCCGCGGGCCTTCTCTACTTAGTGCCCTCGCGCCCAAACTGTTATACCTCGCGGAAATCAAGCCCTTAGCTTGAGTTGCCTCAATTACAGAGGACAGGGCAGACATCTGTGCCCACTCGACTGTCCGAGAGGCAAATTGTGCTTGTATAGCATGGCGGACCTGAAGGTATTTAAAAAAAGATTTGTTTGGAATTTTAAATTCACTTACTAAGTCTTGGAATGACTTCATAACATTGCCCTCAAATATATGCTTTAGGCGATATATACCTTTGTTCGCCCAGTTCCTCGATACTTCTATACTTAACACCTCCTGGAGATTATTATTATTCCAAAGGGGAGAGAATTCTGCCGGGACATCATACCCCAAGATTGTTTTTATTGTGTACCATATTTTAATGGTTAATTTTGTGGTCGCATGTTTGTGGCAGAAATAATCTGCTTCTAAGGCTTCAAGTAGTAACTTATGTGGGTTATCTATTAGTAGGGGTCGGTTGTTGATACCGCTTCTTTCTGCGGTTCCGCATCCAGCCAGATGTTGCAGTTGTGCTGCCAAAAAATATAGTTTTGGATGAGGAACCGCCATACCCCCCTCCTTGACAGGCAGTTGTAGCGTTTGTAGACTTATCCTAGGTTGCCCCCCCCCCCTTCCATATAAGTTCTCTAAATAAAGAGTTTATCTTTTTAAACCACTTATGTCCTATCCATATTGGCGAGTTATGTAGTAGGTATAATAGTTGTGGCTGCCAAATCATTTTAATTAAGTTACAACCTCCTGCAACGGACAAGGGCAATCTTTTCCATATGTCACATTTGTTTTTCCACTTTAGTAGTAATGGGTCTAGATTTAAGGTGAGGTATTGGGTGACATCTTTTGTGATCCAAATCCCTAGATACTTAATTTTAGGGCTGACGAGAGAGGCTTGACAACAGGTGGGCGTCCACTGGTAGCAGAGCTGACTTAGACCAATTAATCGTAAGACCTGAGAACTGTTCAAAATCCTCCATTAGTTGCATCACTTTGTTTAATCTTCAACGTCCCCAAGAAAAAATAAGATGTCGTCTGCGAAAAGTGCAATTTTATCTTCACCCTGGTGCCTTCTGAACCCCATTATGTCCGACCTCGCCCTGGCCATGATGGCCAGTGGTTCCATTGCGAGGGCGAACAGGAGGGGGGACAGCGTGCACCCCTGCCTCGTGCCACATTCCAGTTGAAAGATCTCAGATGTCTCGGCGTTGATTCTAACTTTGGCTCTTGGACCGCCATACAGCAACTTGACCCAGTTAACGTAGAGCGGACCGAACCCAAAGCTATCGAGTACTTTACAAAGGTATGCCCACTGGAGGCTATCAAAGGCTTTTGCAGCATCGAGTGACAATACAGCTCTGGACCCTACGGTATCTATCGGGGTAAGTAGGTATAGGAAAGTTCTCCTGATGTTAATACTGGTTGCCCTACCTGGTATAAAGCCAGACTGGTCTGGATGAATAAGTTTACAGATGCATCTGTTTAGCCGGGATGCAAGAATTTTGGCTAAGATCTTTACGTCAGAGGATAGTAAGGAGATTGGGCGGTACGATGAGGGTTCCATATGGTCCTTCCCCTCCTTGTGAATTACAATAATAGTCGCTTCCGTCATTGAGGGGGGAGTATCCCCTCTTTCATCGCTCCCTCAAAAGTCCTCAACTCTGGAAGCAATATCTCGCCAAACTTCTTATATACCTCGATAGGGAGCCCGTCTGGGCCCGGGGATTTCTGATTTGGCATGTCTCTTACTGCTTGTTGGACTTCTTTTAGGGTGATTGGTGCTTCTAGCTCCTGTCTATTTTTATCGAGCAATGTGGGAACTTCTATTTTCTGAAAGAAGATTTCCATCTCGCCGTTTGCCGGTTCCCTTTTGGACTTATATAGTACTTTATAGTATTGACAGAATGTTTTTAAAATCTCCTGACCGTCTGTTGTTATTTCACCTGACGATATCCTAATTGCTGGGACGTTTGACGGGGGGGAGTTGGTTCTACTCAGGAGAGCTAGCATACATCCTACCTTCTCACCCTCCCCAAACTGTCTTTGCCTTTGTAGTGTTCTCTTATTCTCCGCTATTCTTAGGGTATGCATTCTATATTCTTCTTGTTTTGCTAGCCATACTGCCCGTTTAGCTGAAGTTGGCTCTTCAATAAATCTCAGTTCTGCTTGGGCGGTCTCCCTAGTCAGCCTATCCTCTTCCATCCTTCCTGCCTTTTTAACCCTAGCAACCTGTTGAATTAGCAGGCCCCTTGCAAAGGCTTTTAGGGAGTCCCAGACCACTCCTGATGGTGCCGTCCCTTGGTTAATGAGCACAAACTCTGCTAGTTGAGACATCATGGTCTGTGGTTCACCAATCAGCTCTAGCCATTCTGGATTGATCTTCCATTCTTTGGGAGAAGACTTGACCCCTGTCCTTATTATTAGGACCAGCGGGGAGTGGTCTGAGACCCCTCTGAGGCCATAGTGTATCTCCTTGACCAGGGGCATGACCCCCTCACTACACAGGGCCATATCTATTCTAGATAGCGTACCATGGGAACTGGAATAGCATGAAAATTGGCGAACCTGAGGGAAAGATGATCTCCAAATGTCTCTCAACCCAGTTTCCTGGATGAAACCAGCCAGTCGTCCCCCCTTGGGCCCAGTCCCCGGTGGAAATCTGTCAGTTATATTGTCGAGAACTTCATTATAGTCACCGACAGCTATAATGGGGACGTCTGGAACGTCGAGTGTGAATTTAATAAGGCTGTATAGGACATCTAACTTAAAGGGAGGGGGGATGTGCAGATTGGCTATGACATATGGCCTGTTCTCAATAGAGCAGAGCAGGAATGTAAATCGACCTTGATCGTCCACCCATGATTTGGAGCAGGAAAAGGTCACTCCCCTCCCAATCATTGTACTCACTTCTCTGGAATAGGAAGAGTGTACTGAGTAGAATTGGGCTTGAAATTTACGGCTATTCAACTGTGGGGCTGAGTCCTTAGTCAAATGTGTCTCCTGGAGGCAGATTAACCCTGGCATTCCATCCTCCAGGAGTGACATAACTGCAGCTCTTTTAGTTGGATCGCCCATACCTCGTACATTCCAGGAGGTAATAGCCAGTAACTTATCCTGCATCAATAGGAGTTGAAATAGTAATCCGGTTTTCAACGATACTCGGGCAATAAAGACATAGATCCGTTGCCCGTTTACCTCGATAAGCACGATAGCCGATTAACCGACCCACTTGTATGGCCCCTACCTCACCTGGCTGTATTGTCACAACATGTAATACCTCGAGTGTATTGTCAGAGCATTTGGGGTTAAAAGAATACATATAAAAATCGCACATAATATATGTTTCGTAATGTCCCATATACATGGATATGATGAACTTTGCACAACCATTTTTCCCTGTTAAAGTTTGAACATAGATTCTCAGGCATGAATAGACACTGTCTGTAGGTTGTAAGGAGACTATCTGTGCCGTATTCCAGGTCATTTCTCTTTGGGTTTGACACTTATAAGATAAGAGAATGAAAGGCCTGGCACAGCATGACACTACACACATGGTGGTCTTTATACTATGAGACTAGAGGGGCTTATTCACTATCCCAATGGAATTATATATCTTAAATAGTATTGTGTCTTCATTATGCCATGACAATATATGTGTATTAATAGTTCACATAGTATACTCGCAAATACATAGACATTATTGGGATCCCAGGTATAAGATCCTCTAATATTTCAAAGTATTAGATGGCTTTGACCACATCCCAGCATTAGTTTAAAGAAACATTCCCATTCATATGGGTGTAGATCATTGCACCTTATCTCAATCATAAATTTCGGGGTCGCCGGAATGTCTAGGTTTGTTGTCATGTTGTTTGACATATATAACAACTTATGATGCTATACCAAGATTCAGGTCACAGGGGGTCATAAATCCTGGTTAACTCTGAATAACCCTAAAATTAGGAATTATTCTTTAGACGCCACTGCCCCCTACAGGTTAATATCGGCATGGTTCAAGGTGGTCATCCACCAAAACATATTATCATGTGACATAGTCAGTCACGTGATAGGGAAATACACACCCACTTCTTTGGGAAGATAAAAGTATTGCACAGGACAATCATAGGAGGTCGAGGTCGATGGGAGAAGCTCGAGAGATGGCAAGTCTGATCTCTGGAGGGCTGATGGCTGGAAGCTATTCTGATCTCTGAAGGAAGCCGGAAGGAGGAGAGAGTGACCAAACATGTAAGGAGTTCACAGGAATCCTTCATTAGGCTTTCCCTTCTCAAACAGGACTCTTAATTACTGGTAAGATTGAATTTTGATTATTTACCTTTTTGGTAATTCTGAGGTTTTTCACATACACTCCACTAAGACCATTTAAATATACTTGGCAAAGATAATTTGGGAGTTAGTTATGTCTACCTGCAGCATGAGATAATTGAATTCCAAATATTAGGAGACATACGCACATTACGTTTGTCTTTAAAAAGCTAAGTGCCAACTATTGTGGTTTGAGAGTGATGTCGTATGTGAAGATAGATCCTCACCAAATTTAACAAAAAGCTTGTGTACCATATAACATTTGTTATGTACACATATATAAGAAGTAGTAGCAAGAGATCTGTTTGATATTGAGAAGAAATAATGCAATGTCAAGGTTATGTCAATTAATAACTAAAAGGTTTCAAGTTACGCCAGGATGATTTAAATAAGAGCTAGGAATATACCTTGTCATATAATGTAAATATCATCTGAACATTCAAGCGTCATTTATCTCTATTGTAGAAGCATATCATTTATTTGTTTTGATACGAATTGTACCTGATTTTAATTTTTGCACTATATCTTTAGTTAATAAATATATATATATTAAATATTCATTTGTATTACTTGTCCTCAAAATAGCACGGATAAAAGAATTTTGATATCTTGTATCGTAGGAAAAGTGTATATCTCCCAAAGCACAGATTTACATATTTCCATAAATACAATAATATTTTATAAGTTCAGAATAAACATTCTGACGGTATATGTAGGCTCTAAGCCGAGATACGTCAATGGTTCTGACATAGATGGGGGCTCGTCCGGGATCTGTCAAAGTTTGAGACGAGTAATATAATTGTGAAAAATTATACATATATTTTTTCATATTTAATTTTTTTTAAAATAAATTTTTTGATTTAAAAAAAAAAAAAATTAATACTTGTATTGCCATTGTTAGATGCAATATTGAAAAATGACAAAGACAAAAGTTATTTTTAGTGCAGCCGGTCCTGCTGATGCAGAGAAGGAAATTGGTCTGCATCACAGACAGTGTGCAAAATATCAGGTAATGTCTTCTATCAAAGAAGTATGTGTAATGAAGACAGAGCTTGGTCCCTATAAATCAGCTGATGCTGCAAGAAGGACCATGGGTACTTCTAAACTTAAGCCCAATCAAAGTACCACAGAACTTTTAAAAGTTCTCAAGAAAGCCCAGCTTGAAAGATTTTGAAAGCCATGAATTTTCCCAATTGTTTGGTAAGGCTTGGCCAAATAAAGTAACATTTATTATGGCCGGGGATTATTATCCCAAAAAAAAGGATCGGGTTGGTTAAACAGAACCCCATCCTTTTTACGGTTCTACAGAACCGGAGCTTCAAAAATAAATTTAAAAAGCCCGCTCGAATAATGGCTTAATAAGAGCAAGAACAAAATTGAAGCTCCTCTCAATTAAAAGTTACACCCAGTTTTAAAACTAAGTGAAATCTTGCTGAGGTGTTCAAATATTTGAATGTCTGCAATTGACCGAGGAAAAAAAAGCTGTTTAAAAGTTTTTTTTTCTTTTCTCTAAAAGCAGTTTTTAACACCCTCCTTGGGGGGGTGAAAAAAAAAAAAGCAGACTGAATTGTGCTCGCAGCCAAAACCTGGCTTCATAGAAGCGGGCTGCTTATCTATAGGAATGTCTGTGTGATAGCAGGGGGGGGGGGCATTGCTCCTTGCTTATACAAACACCCAGCTGACAAAATGAAACAAAAAAAAAAAAAAACTGTTGTTGGTTTTAAATTGTTTTCCTTACAGGTATTTTATAATAACAGGATACCATATGAAGAAACATTTCAAAAAAATCCAAGCAATTATTTTATTTCAGAAATATTTAATATAAACCCAAGAATATATTTTCTGAAAATTACATCAGCTAAAATTATTTATTTTAAGCTGACTTGGTAAATATTTCAGCATTGTCCTGAAAAATAAATAAAATAAAAAGCCCAGTTGTATTTCAACTTAAAAGGGAATGAAGTAATTTATATTTCCGCGGGTATAATTAATATGCCCATGATCGATTACGTATTGATATCGATCTCCTTAAAAGTATTTTTATCCTATTGTGATTTTATTAAAATGTTATATGGTCTCAAGTGACAAGGCCATACATGTGAACCTTCTCAGTTCTCTCACAATCAGTGAGCATGAGTGAGATCCATATTTAGATGGCACCTTCATACAGGCATCTCCATTTTTCCCCAAAATGAGGGTCAGACGGGAGGATCATACTAAAGTGTATGTCCCCTGGAATATAAGTGAGAGGCATGCTTGGAAGGTGATATTCTCATATCCATACAGTGTATGCTGACTCTATTGAGCTTAGCAGTTATACGTAATCCTACTGGGATTGTATGGTATTTTCCCTAACAGGTCAGTGACCTGGGGAATATTTATGAGGTTCATATTTATGCCAGAAATATAATCACATTAGTAGAAATTATTAAAATAGTTGATCAATCCTAAGATAAATATTTAGGTATTCACACCCCTCAGGAAATAAATAAATAAATAATCAGTCGTTTATTCCTGATAATCAATGACCCAATATATCATGTGTACGTTGGCAACGATATATTAAATCGCTTTATTATACACATAGGTCTGGTAAGAACCACTGTGGTCCAGATTAAAATAAAACCCAAGTAGTTTCATAAATGAACATGAAACCCTAATATAATCTTGGTTAGTGCCAGATGCAGTAAACATATTAGTACCACAAAGTTCATTATCCAGACAGGTACTAATACAAATTTTATTATTACCCGGCCATGTATACATAGGCCGAAGATTTTAAAAGAACCCTGCTGCATGAAAAGGTTTCGCAGTTAGGATGTACACAGAAAAGATTTCTGTAAATCACACTCATGAAAGAAAAGTTTTCATGGAGTTCAAGAAAATATGTTATGAAAAGATTCCTGTGATGTGGTATAATAGATATCCACATAGCTAGGATCCAATCTGATCCAAGTGAAAAGGTACCTTGTGTTTTAAATCAAACATTTTTGTCTCTCCCTGGCTGGCTATATTTCGCTAGTGGAGACCATTAAGAATTTAAAGGAGAGGAACTTTGTAAGATTAGTGCACCGGATCTTATGATAAATCCTATACTTGATATTCTTAAACCAAATGGTCATTGCGTTTATATGCTGATCAGACAGCGACATAAACGAGTATAAATATACAACTAAGCTGTGCCATACATTGACCAATGCTTGATATAAAAATACAAAGCGCTAAGTACTTCACCATACTAAGTGATGCCCCATGATGATGGAACATTCAGGTAAGTCCTGAAGACCCATACAAGCTGGCAGTTAATGGTGGTAAGAAATAGTGCAACTGAAACAGAATGTAACTTGGTCAGATAAATTCATGTTTTGAATGTGATGTTGTTTCTGTTTGTTATTTTACACAAGGCCAAGGCCTGATATACCTTCAAGAAAAAGTTTAACATAGGTGGATGATCTTTTTGTTGAAAAGCAAAATGTTTGAAAAGAGTATCCCAGCGTCCAGATATGTTCTTAACCAGTTGAGGGAGGTGGGTGTTTGAAATTTAATTTCAGGAAGACCAATGGTGTCGCTCCAAGGTTCATCTCCTGAGGCCTACGGTTTACAGCCGAAGTCTCGCACAAGAAGAAAATGGAGACTGAGATGAGGTCAAGAATATCTGCCAATATCAGTGAATTGAGGACATGTTTGGGTATGGTATGAAACATGAAATTGTATGCCTGTCATCCTATTTTCCAACCAAGAATGCTGGAAGGTAACGTATAAGTAGAGATTTAAAAGGATCAAGAGAATGTAATGTAATAAAATGACATTGTGATATTTCTCTCTTGACTTACAGATCTCCAAATCTTATACTTCAGCATTAGTGTTGATGCTGTCATTCATGGCAGAATAATGTCATCATTAAATCCTTGATGATTTTTAGTTAATTAAAATATAGTTAACCAATCGCTAAATCATATATAGATATAGCATAGTTAGAAAATACAAATCTTAATTATTAAGAATATGTACTCATACTGTATATTTACTCAAATAGAAAAAGATTGACAATCCGGACCAGATCGTTGATTGGTAAAGGTGAAGTGATCTACCAAAGACGCAACGATCGCATGGATGATGTCTATCCTTGGCATCCCGTTCCGGAGGGAACCGTCACCAAACCACCATCCAGACCGATCGTTGATTGGTACAGGCAAAGTTAACCACCAAAAGACACCGCGATCGTCTGGAGGAAGTTAATCCGTGATGCCCAGTTCCGGATGGTACCTGCCGCCACATCGAATCCAATCAGGAGTCATGAAGCAAGATGCTCCAGGATTCGTGTTGTCGGAAAGAATGATTTGTTGCAGAAATCCCTTGTTCATTTGAATCCAAGAATATCCGTTGAAAGAAGGGATATTGAATCCCCTTTACAGCTCGTAACACTACAAGAATGGATTCACTGAAGAGTTTCTTCAATTGCTGGTTTACCAGTTTTTGTTTTATTACATTTGAAATGGGAGGGGGGTGAAACCACCATTGCAACAGTTGATTTTGTTTTTATAAAGACTTGAACTCATGAAACAAGGTCCAAGTCATACAAGAACATTCTTTATCATATGGATGAAGAGAGGAACATTTTTTTTAAGTATAAAGAAAAATAATGGTGTGGCCATATCTTTTAAACCACTGATGTTTCTTCGGACACGTCCTTAATATGTCTTTGGCTATTCGCCAGAATATGAAAGAACGTGGGGGGGATTTGTCAGAGCATTTGGGGTTAAAAGAATACATATAAAAATCGCACATAATATATGTTTCGTAATGTCCCATATACATGGATATGATGAACTTTTCACAACCATTTTTCCCTGTTAAAGTTTGAACATAGATTCTCAGGCATGAATAGACACTGTCTGTAGGTTGTAAGGAGACTATCTGTGCCGTATTCCAGGTCATTTCTCTTTGGGTTTGACACTTATAAGATAAGAGAATGAAAGGCCTGGCACAGCATGACACTACACACATGGTGGTCTTTATACTATGAGACTAGAGTGGCTTATTCACTATCCCAATGGAATTATATATCTTAAATAGTATTGTGTCTTCATTATGCCATGACAATATATGTGTATTAATAGTTCACATAGTATACTCGCAAATACATAGACATTATTGGGATCCCAGGTATAAGATCCTCTAATATTTCAAAGTATTAGATGGCTTTGACCACATCCCAGCATTAGTTTAAAGAAACATTCCCATTCATATGGGTGTAGATCATTGCACCTTATCTCAATCATAAATTTCGGGGTCACCGGAATGTCTAGGTTTGTTGTCATGTTGTTTGACATATATAACAACTTATGATGCTATACCAAGATTCAGGTCACAGGGGGTCATAAATCCTGGTTAACTCTGAATAACCCTAAAATTAGGAATTATTCTTTAGACGCCACTGCCCCCTACAGGTTAATATCGGCATGGTTCAAGGTGGTCATCCACCAAAACATATTATCATGTGACATAGTCAGTCACGTGATAGGGAAATACACACCCACTTCTTTGGGAAGATAAAAGTATTGCACAGGACAATCATAGGAGGTCGAGGTCGATGGGAGAAGCTCGAGAGATGGCAAGTCTGATCTCTGGAGGGCTGATGGCTGGAAGCTATTCTGATCTCTGAAGGAAGCTAGAAAGAGGAGAGAGTGACCAAACATGTAAGGAGTTCACAGGAATCCTTCATTAGGTTTTCCCTTCTCAAACAGGACTCTTAATTACTGGTAAGATTGAATTTTGATTATTTACCTTTTTGGTAATTCTGAGGTTTTTCACATACACTCCACTAAGACCATTTAAATATACTTGGCAAAGATAATTTGGGAGTTAGTTATGTCTACCTGCAGCATGAGATAATTGAATTCCAAATATTAGGAGACATACGCACATTACGTTTATCTTTAAAAAGCTAAGTGCCAACTATTGTGGTTTGAGAGTGATGTCGTATGTGAAGATAGATCCTCACCAAATTTAACAAAAAGCTTGTGTACCATATAACATTTGTTATGTACACATATATAAGAAGTAGTAGCAAGAGATCTGTTTGATATTGAGAAGAAATAATGCAATGTCAAGGTTATGTCAATTAATAACTAAAAGGTTTCAAGTTACGCCAGGATGATTTAAATAAGAGCTAGGAATATACCTTGTCATATAATGTAAATATCATCTGAACATTCAAGCGTCATTTATCTCTATTGTAGAAGCATATCATTTATTTGTTTTGATACGAATTGTACCTGATTTTAATTTTTGCACTATATCTTTAGTTAATAAATATATATATTAAATATTCATTTGTATTACTCGTCCTCAAAATAGCACGGATAAAAGAATTTTGATATTTTGTATCGTAGGAAAAGTGTATATCTCCCAAAGCACAGATTTACATATTTCCATAAATACAATAATAATTTTATAAGTTCAGAATAAACATTCTGACGGTATATGTAGGCTCTATGCCGAGATACGTCAATGGTTCTGACAGTATGCTCCCTTACCCCTCCCCTGAAAACCACCCTCCCTCCCCGACCCCTCCCTCCCATCCCCCTACCTCCTTGCCCTTTAGGGCTTCCCTTCAGGGCTGGTCCAATGACCACTATTCTCACACTCATCCCCCAAACCCACACAGCGAGTGCCCCTCCCGCATGTTCTCAATCCCCCTCCAGGGCCTCGAGGGTCAATTGCCTTTATATAATACGTTTGTTTTTTTTTCTCCTTTCAACATTAATGAGGTAACGAAGGTACCTAGATATCTGATGGCACTAATAAGCAAAAGCTCACAAAAGGTGCCTTTATATTTCACGGATGCCATGCTAAGTATAGCTATAAAAGCACATTGGCGGCATCAGCTAAGTAAAGTGTTAGTGCCAACCTGATCACCTATGTTAGTATATATAAGGCGTATTCAGCCCCCCCATTTCCCCCCCCCCCTTTTATTTATTTTTTCCTCCCCCTTTTTTTTTTTTTTAAATATTAAAGAGGTAATGAAGGTACTTAGATACTTGGTAGCACTAATAAGCAAAAGAACACAAAAGGTGTATTTATATTCCAAGGACACTAATTCTAAAATTGGTTTCAAATATAGATAAGATGTATTTAAATGTTATGATACCTATGAGGTTATTATGCAATGCTGTTCTAGTACTTATGCACTTTTAAGAGTTATTTATGGTATTACCAAGATATGTATACTTATGAGGGGGCACCTCAGTGTTGGGGATGCTCTCCTAATTAATGGTTAACACTAATGTTATAATGTACACAAATATATATAAGCTGCACCTATACTATACCCCTCCTTTTTTTATTTTATTTTTTTATTATTATTATTTATTTTTTTTGACTACCAGTCAAGCACTTATGTTTTATGCACTTTTAAGAGACGTTTACGCTACCATTAAGATAGGTACATTGCGAGGGGGTACCTATAAGCGGTAGATCGAACCTTGTAACAGGGAATTTGTACAGATGGGGTAACTTCTATCGTCTCTCTCTCTCTCCCCTTCCCTCTCCCCCCCCCCTTTTTTCTTTTTTTCTTTTTCTCTCTTCATCTTCCCCAGTTAAATCTAACTGACCATCTTCACTTGAACCCTCTATATGTGAGACACTGCTGCACATATAATATGTAGATTTCATCAAGTATTCAATTTGACATGGTATCGATGTAAACCCATGTAAAACAAATGTATTAATATAACCATGTATTATTCATCATTCCTGTTCATGTAATTTATGTATTATTCATTAATGTTTGATTATCTATAGAATACAATATGATGTCCTTCTGTGCTATCTTCAAGGAAACGCGTAGGCCACAGCTCTCTAACTTTCTGGAACCTGCACGCCACAAATTCAAACTTAGAGACTGTAATTTGTCTTAACTTAATTTCTGGAATAATAAATCAGACCATCACAGAGTAGGGCTGTGGATATGAGCAGATATTAAAGTGCCAAGTCCTGATAGAATTACAAGAAAAAATATATACACATATGTATAGAGCAGTGATATGCAATTAGCGGACCTCCAGATGTTGCAAAACTACAAGTCCCATCAGGCCTCTGCCTCTGGGTGTCATTCTTGTGGCTGTCAAAGTCTTGCTATGCCTTATGGGATTTGTAGTTCTGCAACAGCTGGAGGTCCGCTAATTACATATCCCTGGTATAGAGGAAAATACATACGTGCATATGGTAGATAATGGATTTTGGAGGCGTAGTATATTTAAAAGTATGGATATTTAATATAAAATACAAAATTGATAAGAAACAAAAATGACATAAGAAAGTGCCATAGATAAGGCCTAAAATTGCAAACACATTGGCATGACAAACCACCTTCTAACTAAAAATACAATTACAAATTACTATCTGGTCTGGATTGTGAAGTGGCAGAATAGTGACTGGACACTAATCTGTCCCATAAGGAGGTGGCCCGTTTGAACGTAAGTTCAGGTCTGACTCCTATGTGTTTTCTGATAGTAGGGTCCTGGTGTAGTGTTTGCCAATGACTTGTCAAAATGTCACACACTTCCTGATGTTGAGAAGAGAACCTTGTGATGATTCTAAGGGTTGGTTTGGAATCGGTCAATGATTTGGACTGGTGGTACAGCAAATCATTCCTTGACCGACCTAGAGCCTTGTTGTAGGCTCTGCAGAGAAGGGACTTGCTGTACCCTCTGGCCAACAGTGTTATGCGTAGTTGTTGTGCTTCCAATTTAAAGTCCAAAAGATGCGTGCAGTTCCGACGGAGCCTTATGTACTGCGCATAAGGAATATTCTGTATCAGAGCCGTTGGGTGTGCACTTGCTGCGTGCAACATAGTATTTCCAGCAGTCTCCTTACGGAATAGGCTAGTAGCCAAAAACATTGGTCTTTACAAATGGTGAGGTCGAAAAATTAGATTTTGCCCATATCCATGTTTAACCACTTTAGCCCCGGACCATATTGCTGCCCAATGACCAGAGCACTTTTTGTGATTCGGCAGTGCGTCGCTTTAACTGACAATTTGTGCGGTCGTGCGACGTGGCTCCCAAACAAAATTGGCGTCCTTTTTTCCCACAAATAGAGCTTTCTTTTGGTGGTATTTGATCATCTCCGTGGTTTTTATTTTTTGCGCTATACACAAAAATAGAGCGACTATTTTGAAAAAAATTCAATATTTTTTACATTTTGCTATAATAAATATCCCTAAAAAATAGTTTAGGCCGATACGTATTCTTCTACATATTTTTCGTTAAAAAAATCGCAATTAGCGTTTATTGATTGGTTTGCGCTAAATTTATAGCGTTTACAAAAAAGGGGGTAGTTTTATGGCATTTTTATTAATATTGTTTTACTAGTAATGGCGGCGATCAGCGTTTTTTTTCAGCACCGAGACATTATGGCGGACACATCGGACACTTTAGACACATTTTTGGGACCATTTGCATTTTTATAGCGATCAATGCTATAAAAATGCATTGTATTACTAGCCATTGCCATTGGCAGTGAAGGGGTTAACACTAGGGGGCAGGGAAGGGGTTAAGTGTGTTCCTGGTGTGTTCTAACTGTATGGGGGGATGGCCTCACTAGGGGAAATCTTGTATGAACAGAAGATCAGCGTTTCCCCCGCTGACAGGAACGAGAGCTTTGTGTTTACACACATAGATCTCGTTCCCCCGTTCTGTAACGAACGAGCGCGCGTGCCCGGCGCAGAAGTGCCGTATAATTGTGGTGGGCGGTCGGCATGTAGTTAAGGTGAACTTGAGGTTGAATGTATTATGATTCAATAAATCAATAAAGGACACCAATGCCTCACTTGTGTCTCACGGGATTCGCTCATGTGAAAGGGGCCTAACATTGTAGCAAAGTGTTTTTTCTTCAGTGTTGTAACATGAAAAGATATAATAAAATATTTACAAAAATGTGAGGGGTGTACTCACTTTTGTGAGATACTGTATTTACTTGAACCTGATCCTGGTAACAAAAAAAAAAAAAAAGAAGTACAGAAATACATCATTATGTTGACTCTAGGGCTGCCTATAACAAATAAACCGAGAAAATCTTTACTCCATGGAACACTTTGAAATCTCATCAAGTTGCTAAGATTGGTGAAGTCAAATAGAAAGTGTGGTCTCACTCGAGACAGAATTACTACAGCGTTTGAAAAGTCTTATGAATGAAACGAAACCATTTTTTCCGTTCTGCACATGCCTAATTAGACTCAATGTGACAGCCTAAGAGCCCTTTCACACTTACACGACTTGTCCCACGATTTTGGACTGCAAAATCGTATGACAAGTCATTCTCCATTATTTTCAATGAAAACCACTTATACTGGCACGACTTTAAGTAGTGCCGACTTCAAAGTAGTCCTTGCACTACTTTGGTCCGATTTTGATGCCACTTACACAGGCATTCATTGAAATCGTGGTCGCGAATCCCGGCAAAATCGTGGTAAAATTGCGGCCGCAAAATCGCGGTAAAATTGCGCGACTTTGAAGTCGTACAAGTGTGAAAGGGACCTTATGAGGCTTACAAATGCACATACGGAATGTGTAATAGCAAGCATGTAGCATCCCAATATAAAGATGCAGAAGAGCAATGTTAATCACATACATGGAAATCCCATCAAATGCTTTAGGATTTGTAGGTATTCTGCAAAGTTGGTTTGCTACTGGTAACTGGGGACACCACTAGCCAGGTCTCTGAGTAACATTGCTGCTTTGAAACTTATGCCGCGTACACACAACCGTTTTTTCGGGTTCTGAAAAATTGCATTTTTAAGGGTCTAGAAAAAACAAAGTTTTTTTTTTTCAACCTGATCATTAAAACGGCCTTGCCTACACACGATCGTGAAAAAAATGCTCTAACAAAACGCGGTGACGTACAACACGTACGACGGCACTTTAAAGGGGAAGTTCCATGCGGATGGCGCCACCCTTTGGGCTGCTTTAGCCGATTTCGTGTTAGTAAAAGACGATTCGCGCTTTTTCAGTCTGTTACTGTGTGATGAATGTGCTTACTCCATTACGAACGGTAGTTTTACCAGAACGAGCGCTCCCGTCTCATAACTTGCTTCTGACCATGCACGTTTTTTTCATGTCGTTAAAGCCCACACACGACCATTTTTTTACAACCTTAAAAACGTCAACGTTAAAAACGTTGTGAAAAAATAGAGCATGTTCGAAATTTTTAATGTACATTTTTTAGATCATGAAAAATGCTCTGGAGCCCACACACATATCGTTTTTAATTACATAAAAAAAAATTCATTTTTTAGAACCCGAAAAACGGTTGTGTGTACGTGGCATTAGAACAATAAAACACTGGATGGATATCCATGCCGATTTATGAAAACTGATATTGTACGAGCTCATAAGTATTATTGAGCTGAGGGCACATTGGGGGTTATTTACAAAAGGCAAATCCACTTTGCACTTCCAGTGCACTTAAAAGGGGAAGCTCTGCTGATTTTATCATCCAATCATGTGCAAGCTAAAATGCTGTTTTTTATTTTCTTTGCATGTCCCCCTGGGATCTACAGCAACTGCACTTGCAGTGCAAAGTGGATTTTTCTTTAATAAATAACCCCCATTGTGTAATTAGAGCCTACTATGCGCTATTTTTGGCATCCTGTGTGCCTGAATTTATTTGCAAGCTGACAGATGAATACTCCTACTGACAAATAGAGAAACTTTTACTATGTTTTATCAAGCTGTCCAATATTTATGAACATTGCTAGTGTATTGTGTAAAGGATTGGTGAAGTGTTTTCTCCACATCCAACCGTATCAAAACAAAGCTATGTATTGGTTAACTCACTTCTCTCACTTGTTTCTTCTCTGATTTTGACCTGGAACCAGCTGTGTTGGACTAAGGCTGGCCATACATTATACAATTTTCTTATTCAATTACCTTTAGGCCTAGTACACGCGATCGGTTTTCCCGACAGTCAAAAGACCGCCGGGAAAACCGAGGGGAAAACCGGGAACCGGCTCGATCCTTTTTCCCCTGTACACACGGCCGGTTTTCCCGACAGGAAATCTGCCAGTAGAACTTTGGTCGGGAAAACCGGCCGTGTGTATGCTCCCTTGCAGTGTTTGCCATAGGAAAACTGCAGGGAAAAAAACACCACGATTCGCGGCGAGAAAAAAGAGAACATGTTCTCATTTTTTAAACCACAGTTTTCCTGACAGGAAAACTGCTAAGGGGCATACATAGGTCCAGTTTTCCCGGTCTAAGGAAAACACGGCAGTTTTTCGGGAAGAACGATCGTGTGTACTAGGCATCAGATTTACCTTCAACTATGTAGTGCAAGGGCATATGTCATATTATATGAGTAGCACTACCCACGAAGGAGCTGCTGGTTTGTTTTGGGTGGCATGTTACCTCATGTTTCTCTGATGTATAGGGGTGTTTGGTGAACGTTGCAGTAACAGAATGTCCACGACAGGTGACTTTTTCTGTGCTCTTTATTACCCAACTGGGTAAAAACAATAAAAACTTGATGAAGAGTAGAGGTTTAGAAGAAATCAAGATAGCAGATCCAGATGTCAGCAATAGGGAAACAGTCCTGCTCCCGCGTGTAATGTCTCTTTCACCACTCCAGCCTGAGCAGGTATAGCGTACCTGGACAGGCCTCTCTCACCAGCCTGGCAGCCAGAGTATCACTCGAACCTTAGGAAAAAAGTCTCTGCTACAGACCCTCCTTGTAAATGAACAGCGGAGATAACCCTCCTTAGCAGACTTGGCACGTGGATCTCCTTCAGGTAGTTTTGAATTAGGGTATCGACTAACAGGTGGCCAACATCCAGCCTTTCAGTGTCCGGTTCCCCTGGCCCCCAATGGATAGTCAGGCCCCTATTGGAACACCAGCCTCTCTTGGTACTCCTCAGGCAGACTCTCCACTGTACAGCCTTCTCCAACTGGACAGACGACCCAGGACCTTCTTAGGTGGGACCCAGTGGACTACTGAGTCCCCAAGAGAAAGATTAATTGATCCGGCCAACTTGGTCCCAAAGCCAGGATCCTTGCGTTACACGCGCAACCCCGGCCCGGAAGGCCATTCCCCGGGGGAGCGTGAAGTGGCTACCCTAAAGGTGGGCGCCACATGAGGAGAGACCCAGGAAAATGGCATCTGCCTCATAAATACTCTCCCCCAGCATGCACAGCGAGGCCAAACCCTCCTAATAGGCTGCTGGGCAAGAGCACCCAATCCTTGACTCCACTGCTGCCACCTGCCGACCTGGGGTGAGATCAGCACACGAGAAACAACAGAATGGACCCACAGCACAGTTAAAGCTGAGACAGAGACCCAAATTTGAACAAATCAACATGGTCAGAGTTGACTAACTCTCTGACCCCCTCTAAATTTAACATAGCACCGGTACTCGAAAGTAACCAGGTGCTACACATGGTTTTAGTAAATCTAAAGAAAAATTGTACAATAAAATTGCATAGGGACCAACCTATGGTTTTTATACCAAACAAATGAATTTATACTGCAGCTATTACAGCAGATGTTTTTTTATACTAATAATTTAAAAACACCTTGGTAACTACTGTGATTGAGAAATTGAATACACAGTGAATGAATTTATTTTTATAGAGCTGTAATTCCAGAACATTTGGTATAAGACAAAGCCTTCGGTTTGCTTTATCTGAATTTGAAAGGTTTACTGAAGCCTGTGATTTTCAGAATACAATTTATTCCCTATACAAAAGAAACAGGGGTGCAATCAGAGCAAAAATATAAACTATTGGTAAAATATGAAAAATGCGAAAATAAAATGGAAAAAGCCCATTCGCCCCCCTGCTCGCCCGCCCTGCTGTGGGAGTTGTAAAATGTAACATGTACAGGGGATAGGAGCCTGAATACACGTCGCTCGCTGCCGTCCTTTGAAATCCAGTTTTGTTCCTGCATTCTTTACTGCCGTTTTTACAGTGGCTAAATGTGAGTAGCCTGTACTTATAATACTTTTAATAAAGTATTTTATTTAGTATTTAGAGTCCGAGCGGAGAGGACTTAGTTTGCGATTCCTTTTCATGTTCGAATCCGTTTGATAACGCTAACCTATGAGGATCTGTATTGCTATCCTGCTTCCTGGTCTCCCAAGCTGAGATATCTGCCTGTTTGACCATCTGGTAAGACCAGGGCTGGTGCAAGGATCTTTGACACCCTAGGTGAATCCTAATTTTGCCGAACCCACCCCCCCCCCCCCGCTGCACCCCTGACTTCACTTTACTCTGCCCTTGCAACACATGTGACCTATCTGACCCCTACACTGACCCACCTGACCCCTACACTGACCTGACACATACACTTACCCCCCTTACCTGACAAATACACTGACCCCCCTCACCTGACACATACACTGACCCCCCTTACCTGACACATACACTGACCCCCCTTACCTGACACATACACTGACCCCCCTTACCTGACACATACACTGACCCCCCCCACCTGACACATACACTGACCCCCTCTTACCTGACACATACACTGACCCCCCCTTACCTGACATACACTGACCCCCCCTTACCTGACACACTGACCCCCCCTTACCTGACACACTGACCCCCCTTACCTGACACACTGACCCCCCTTACCTGACACATACACTGACCCCCCCCTTACCTGACACATATACTGACCCCCCTTACCTGACACACTGACCCCCCTTACCTGACACATACACTGACCCCTCTTACCTGACACATACACTGACCCCCCCTTACCTGACACATACATTGACCCCCTTTACCTGACACATACACTGACCCCCCTTACCTGACACACTGACCCCCCTTACCTGACACATACACTGACCCCTTTTACCTGACACATACACTGACCCCCCTTACCTGACACATACACTGACCCCCCCCTTACCTGACACATACACTGACCCCCCCCTTACCTGACACATACACTGACCCCCCTTACCTGACACATACACTGACCCCCCCCTTACCTGACACATACACTGACCCCCCCCTTACCTGACACATACACTGACCCCCCCTTACCCGACACATACACTGACCCCCCTTACCTGACACATACACTGACCCCCCTTACCTGACACATACACTGACCCCCCTTACCTGACACATACACTGACCCCCCTTACCTGACACATACACTGACCCCCCTTACCTGACACACTGACCCCCCTTACCTGACACACTGACCCCTCCCCACCTGACACATACACTGACCTCCCTACCTGACACATACACTGACCTCCCTACCTGACACATACACTGACCCCCCTTACCTGACACATACACTGACCCCCCCCCCACCTGACACATACACTGACCCCCACCTGACACATATACTGACCCCCACCTGACACATATACTGACCCCCCCACCTGACACATACACCACCCCCACTCCACATACAGCTTAATCTAGTTCGGGGAGGATCCGTCCCCCCTTACCTGACACACTGACCCCCCTTACCTGACACATACACTGACCCCCCCCCCCTTACCTGACACATACACTGACCCCCCCTTACCTGACACATACACTGACCCCCCCCCTTCCCTGACACATACACTGACCCCTCCTTACCTGACACATACACTGACCCCCCTTACCTGACACATACACTGACCCCCCTTACCTGACACATACACTGACCCCCCCTTCCCTGACACATACACTGACCCCTCCTTACCTGACACACTGACCCCCCTTACCTGACACATACACTGACCCCCTTACCTGACACATACACTGACCCCTCCTTACCTGACACACTGACCCCCCCTTACCTGACACATACACTGACCCCCCCCTTACCTGACACATACACTGACCCCCCCCCTTACCTGACACATACACTGACCCCTCCTTACCTGACACACTGACCCCCCCTTACCTGACACATACACTGACCCCCCTTACCTGACACATACACTGACCCCCCCCTTACCTGACACATACACTGACCCCCCCCCCTTCCCTGACACATACACTGACCCCTCCTTACCTGACACACTGACCCCCCTTACCTGACACATACACTGACCCCCCTTACCTGACACATACACTGACCCCCCTTACCTGACACATACACTGACCCCTCCTTACCTGACACACTGACCCCCCCCTTACCTGACACATACACTGACCCCCCTTACCTGACACATACACTGACCCCTCCTTACCTGACACACTGACCCCCCTTACCTGACACATACACTGACCCCCCTTACCTGACACATACACTGACCCCCCTTACCTGGCACATGCACTGACCCCCCTTACCTGACACATGCACTGACCCCCTTACCTGACACATACACTGACCCCCCTTACCTGACACACACTGACCCCCCCCTACCTGACACATACACTGACCCCCCCCCATCTGACACATACACTGACCCCCCCCCACACCTGACACATACACTGACCCCCCCCACCTGACACATACACTGACCCCCCACCTGACACATATACTGACCCCCCCCCCACCTGACACATACACCACCCCCACTCCACATACAGCTTAATCTAGTTCGGGGAGGATCCGTCCTCCTCCTTTACCTCCGGGAGGATCCGTCCTCCACCGAGACCAAGCCAGCGCCATCTATCCGCTCCACGGTGTCTCCGCCCGGGCCAGGCCAGCGCCGTCCATCCACCCGTGGCTCCACGTGTCCCGGCCAGGCCAGCGCCATCCATCCACCCTTGGCTCCGCCTCCACGTGTCCTGGCCAGGCCAGCGCCATCCATCCACCCACGGCTCCGCCTCCACGTGTCCCGGCCAGGCCAGCACCATCCATCCACCCCCTCCACGGAGTCCTTGCTGGGCGGGAGGTCAGCTGTGCCTCTCAATGCTCCCATCTTCGTTGATCCCCGCCCCTCCGCTGCACACAGACACACAGCGCTGCACAAGAGGGACAGGCTGGAGCAAAGTAGTCCCGGAGCAGCGCTATGTGATGCAACAACAGTGCAGCGGGCCGCTCAATGGGACACATGGGGGGATTGGTGGCGGCCACGGCACACAACGAGCGATCAGGAGAGGAGAGCCGAGCTCACACAGGACAGGGGCTGTGGTTGCGCTCTAGGTGGTAGTGCGCCCTAGGCGGCTGCCTACTTCGCCTAGTGGTAGCGCCAGCCCTGGGTAAGACAGTGGTCTATGTGTGAAGGTGAGAGAACCCATCCTAATGCCGCGTACACACGGTCGTTTTTTGCGATGAAAAAAAAACTACGTTTTTTAAAACGTCATTTAAATTGATCGTGTGTGGGCAAAACGTCGTTTTTTGTCTTAAAAAAAACGACCCAAAAAAAATTCAAACATGCTTGAATTTTTTGTGTCGTTTTTCAAAACGTCGTTTTTTGTTTCACAAAAAGTCACCGTGTGTAGCAAAAACGTCGTTTAAAACGACGTTTTTGAACCGGCGCATGCCCAGAAGCTAGTTATGAAGCGAGCTTCAATGGAAAAGAGTGGTGAACGTAACCTCGTTTTTTGTGATGGTCTTTGAAAAGTGACGTTTCAAAAACGTCGTTTTTACTTCACAGAAAACGTCGTTTTTTTTCATCACAAAAAATGATCGTGTGTACGCGGCATTACTGGTGGAGGGATCACTTTAAGTTTGGTTTTGTCATCGTCACCTGGTGAAGATTTAATTATCCGGAATTATTTTATTTATCCTTGGATATTTTTGGACTTTATTACATTAAAATATTCACTTTATTTTACATAATACATGTTCAATTGAATATGTTCTTACTGGTTTTGCGCTGCACTGTTTTCTTTTGTATCTTTGACAATTTATTCCCTCTCTATAGTCAAACAGGCAGATTCAGAGAAAAGTTAAAATGATCAAACATTTAGGCCTCGTACACACTATCGGACATATCCAATGAAAACGGTCCGCGGACCATTTCCATCGGATATGTCCGATCGGGAGTTTGATCCGATGGCGTGTACACACCATCGGATCAAATTCCCCGCCGCCGGACGGCGCGGTGACGTGGCGGTGACGCTGACGCCGCCACGTCACCGCACCAGGAAGTTAAACACTTCCGCGCATGCGCCGAATCCATTCGGCGGCGGCGCGGCGGCGGCGTGGCGGCGGCGCGGGACGACATGTCTGCTGGTAAGTGTACTAACCAGCTGACATGTCGGGCGGACAGATTCCCACCGGATAGATTTCAAAGCATGCTTTGAAATCTGTCGATGGAGAAATCTGTCCGCTTGCCCATACACACGAGCGGAGATGTCTGCTGAAACGGTCCATCGGACCGTTTTCAGCGGACATATCCCCTCGTGTGTACGAGGCCTTAGGGTCCATTTACATAATAATGCTGTGCACATGTTTTCATGCACTAGACATGTTTTATCTCTTCACGTTAGGCAGCCCATTTCAATTAAATGAGTTCCACCCATTGAAAAGCAGCTCTTAAAAGTGTAGCTGCTGACTTTAAAGTGGATGTCACAATGTAGAGTATAAGATTTCCTATCATCTGTGCCCAGTCTTGCCACACAGAGTTAATTCAGATCTGAGAAATCCTCTTTTAATGTTCAGTGAAAATGAACAGCCTTCCAAAAGCTGCCTAAATAAAAAGTCAGTTTTCTCTCTTCTTGCTTTGAGTGACAAGTTATTTACATATCTAGATTGGACATGTTTATCATATGTTATGTTATGTTTATCATAACATGAGGTATAAAAAGTGAGAAATCCACCCCTCCCCCACATAACACATCCTGGTAATATACAATGAACTTTGGATCACCTCATGTTATGATAAACATGTCCAAGCTAGATATGTAAATAACATGTCACTGAAAGCAAAAACAGAGAAATTATAATTTGGCAAGTTTTTATCTGGAATTCTGTTAATTTGCACTGAACATTAAAAGAGGATTACTCAGCGCTGGATTAACTCTGTGTGGCAAGACTGGGCACAGATAAAGGAAAATCGTATACTCTACATTGTGACATCAAAAGTAAACAGACACTCACCTGTCCCATGGTCCAGCAATGTGGCTGCCCGAAGCCTCGATCCTCTCTGCGGAGCCAGTATTGTAACAGTGAGTGAAGCCACAGGCAGGTGCGCACTTCTCGCTGTGAATGGCCGGGCAATCTTCTGGGACCTGTGACGTGTCACAGAAGATTTTCGGGAGGATGGAGAGGTGAACTTACTTTCAGTGCCGCAGTGCCAGGGGAGAAAGTGGGACCTGTGTACCTGTGAACACTAGGTACCCGCTCCCCCCAAAAAAATGACATGCCAAATGTGGCATGTCAGGGGGTCACCAGTCCTTAAAGCAAAAGTTCCATTTTTGGGTGGAACTCAATGTTGCATTGCGTTGGAGTTGGGCTAAGTTCACACTGGCATTAAAAGCAGGCGTTTGAGAGGCATCAAATATGCAAATTATATAAATGGACAGCACACAGCACAGTGCTGTTCACACTATCAAAACATGTTGAGTCAGGAGGCGTTTTGAAGCCTCTCGTCCAAGTCTATGGTAATGCTTCGCAAACACTCTGGTAGGCAGTTGCTGAACGTCAATATTATTTTACTAACTGTAATGGAATAGGCCTTTGTGGAGCGTTTTAATGCACCTTAACATTCATCAAATGCTTCAAAACTGCCCCTAGGGTGTTTGGAAAGCAATTTTACTCATCATTAACGCTTTTAAAATGACAGTCTATTGCCCATACTAAAGCTCATTAACGCGAGTCTAACACCCATACTAATGCTGTAGCAGCATTTGTTAAAGGGTAAGTTCACCTTTACAGAAAAATCTGTAAGGTGAACTTACACAGGACCCCCTCCTCACCCCCCCACCCAGTCCGTCTGACATGGAACATGGCAATCTTCCGTTCTGAGCATCAGTATATCCGCGTCAAGAGTTTGGGGCTTAGAAATCCCTGCAGCTGAATCTCCAAAATGTACCTCATCAGAAGGAGCATTCGGAGCATTCTAATTGGTCAGTTCGTCACATGGTATGATAAAGTAAAACAGATCATTATGCAATAATATTGACGTGTGGTATTGCTGAAATGAGCCTCCTGAAGGCAGTGGTGGCTGGTGTTTTTTTGGGGGGGCAGCAACGGTTGGTTGGTACTTACCCCATCGGTTGCGAGCAGGGGGGCAAATGGGCTTCTACAGGCGGCGGTCAGCGGCTAGGTTGCGGGCTCCTACGGGCGGGTTGTGGGCTTCTATGGGTGTTAGATTTTGAATTTATTACTATTTTATGTGATAAACGTTTCTGAATCATTTGGGTTAAACATGGTAGCTTTGAGGACAGAAGAAGGTCAGTTGGTGTGTAGACTACATGTATTTTTGGAGTTCACGTCAAGATAATGGGAGGAGAAGAATTGCTTAATATACACAAGGGGGTGTTACATTTGAGGCAGAAACTTGTCACCTTTCTTGGAGCTATTCCAAAAAGAAATTGTGCTGAGCATGGCTTAAAAACAGTATAAGAACACATGTGATGTGCATAGCTAGCGAGGGAAGCTCTGGGGCCTTAGGGTCACCGGCCAGAGAAATGAGGGACCTCAGGGTCACCCGACCCGACGGGGGAAGGGGCTCTATCCAGCAGAGAAGATGTACCATCTAATTCCTGTTTCTGAAGTACCATCCTGCCATGTTTTACCAACTGCTAAGATGTAAGCATTTGACTGTTTGCTTGTCCTGTCTTGAAGAATTAAAACATCGTAATAATGAAGGAAACCTATGTCTGTATATTGGGAACTAAGCACCTGCGGGAGAAGGAGGTTTTTGACATATCGCATGACACGTGTTAGAGGACAGTCCTCTGTCTATCAAAATATCTCTCCCCCACCAACTTTTATCAATGGGTGGCAGGCAGCGGCTTCTGTGTCCTCTCTGACCAACAGCGGCTTCTGCCGTGTGGCTTCTCCCTTCTACTCCTAGGCCTCCAATCTGTCCTTTCAGCCAATTGGGTGAAGGATCTCAAGAGCGGCTTCCTTGGACAGAGTTAGGCAAGCACTGTAGTCTTCTTTAAGGCTGCCTATATTGACAGCAGTCATTGGAGGAGCTCCTTTCAACCGTAAGAGTTTTTAGCAGGATGCAGTAGGTGTCAGCACAAATGATACTTGAAAAACCAAAGAAGTCCATGGGCATAAACATCTTATAATGGAAACATAATTATTATTGAATTTGAATGGGGGTTTCATACTGTGTAGAGCAGGGGTCTCCAAACATTCTAAACAACGGGCCGGTTTATTGTCCTTTAGACTCTTGGAGGGCCGGACTTTGGCCAGCGGGAGTGGAAATATTCCTGGCATCATTGTTAGTAAACATCTGGTATTAGGGGGGGATAGTGCCCCATTGCTGGCATCATAGGGAGGAATTGTGCTCTATTAGATGTGTCAGTGGGAGAAATGGTGCTCCATTGTCAGTGTCAGATGGCAGAATAGTGTCTCGTGTCAGTGGGAGGGATAGTGCCCCAAGGGCCGGATAAAGGCAAGCAAAGGGCCGCATCTGGCCCTCGGGACGCACTTTGGAGACCACTGGTGTAGAGAATTCAACAAAAACATATTTTAAAGTAGCCAATTTACTCCCTGCTGATGAAGAAAGAAATGCTAAAAATGCAATAAATAATTGCAAGGGGAGTCTGACCAGATATAAATTTTAGCAATAAGCTCACGTTTACTAAATAATCCAATGAATAAAATAGCTTCCATTTTGCCTGCAGCAACTGTTGTCCGCAACCCTTAAAAAATAAAACGAGTGAGGAAATAATGTTGAAAGCTTTTGGAAAGTATTGAGCTGCGATTTGATTTGAATGTTTTATTTCAGTTTTGGTGAATTACTTCCTAGAGCATAACAGCAGCTCATACTAGAGGACATTGCACAATAGTCTCATAATAAAGATATTGGAGATTCAGGCTTCATAAAAGCGTTTTCTTTTTAAAGGCACCTGAAGTGCAGTAGAATTACACATGGATTTTAAAAATATAAAATTACATAAAATACAGCCGTAAAGAGAAATGTGTGGGATGCGAATTTGCTCTTCTAAATAATATTTGCTTGGCTGTACCTGTCTTTCGTACTTTTGAATTATGAACCTTGAAGGGGTATTTGAAAAGTCTTATTCAACTGGACTTGTTTTGTAACAATAAAAACGTTTTGTATCTTATCCAAACCAATTCTACTGAGTTTCAAGTACCTACCCCAGTGCCGTTTTAACACCTTTAAACCTGGTCACCTGACAATTTAAATTAAAGGATTAACACCAATGTTGACACCAAGGCATGGGATTTGGTACCTAGAACAGTGTGGTTTCACAAAACAAACGGACAAGAAGGTGCACGCACCTAGTGCATCACTAAAAACATTTATTAGCAATATAAAAAAATTGCTACAAGTGGATATTTACAAAGTAACAACTGATAAAAGCCAATGAAACACAATATGCCCTACAGTGCGGATGCATATACTCCAGTTACAATCGTAGGGGTGTCCATCTGACGCATTTCTGGGGCGTACCCCCTTTCTCAGAGCTAGGATAACAGGGTGGTTCCATAACTCTCATACCTCCAATCCTGGTTCTTAAAAAATCAACGTCTTCACATTCCACAGTGATTGGATAAGGGACCCTGTGCTATCTGTATGGATAAATCTGCTGGGGCATGATCCAGAAACTCATTGGAACTGAACAAGTGGCTTGGATAAGCTAAAAAAAAGTTCTCAGTGTTACAGAACAGGCTCCTAGTTATACGTGACTGACTATATCTTGCCATATCATGGGTGCTCAACCTGTGGCCCTGCAGCTGTTGCGTAACTACAATTCCCATGAGACATTGATAGGCTGACAGTTGTCCCAAAGGCAGAGGCATGATGGGACTTATAGTTCTACAACAGCTGGGGGGCCACAGGTTGAGCACACAAAAGCTATACCATGATCTGGCTAAATGTGAACCTTCACAGACATACCACCTGGAAGAAGCATGCAGCAAATACAGTAGGAATTACTGTATTTATCGGCGTATACCGCGCACTTTTTTGCCCTGAAAATTAGGGCAAAATCGTGGGTGCGCGATATACGCGGATACCCGCTTTCCCACGCCGATTTTTAATACTGCGCCGGCATATACCGAGCGCAGTACACTCGTGTATAGTCGGGCAGGCTCGGCTACTCTCGCGCTCACATCCTGGACGTACAGGACGTGAGCGCGAGAGTAGCCGAGCCTACCCGACTATTCACGAGTGTACTGCGCCTGCATATACCGAGCGCAGTACACTCGCGTATAGTCGGGCAGGCTCGGATCCTCTCGCGCTCACGTCCTGGACGTACAGGACGTGAGCGCGAGAGGAGCCGAGCCTGCTCTACTATACACGAGTGTACTGCACTCGGTATATGCAGGAGCAGTATTCAAACTCGGCGCGGGAAAGCGAGGATCGAGCAGGGAGGACGCCGCAGAAGGACGCAGGACCGGACGAAGAGGACACCCGAAACCGCCGATGGACGCCGCGCAAGACACCAAAACTGTAAGTATAAAAATATTTTTTTCCACAGGAATGGGGGCCACTTTAGGGGTGCGCACTATACGCAGGAGCGAGCTATACCCCGATAAATACGGTAGATAAATGGCAGAATTTCGGATATATGCTTGTGCCAGGTCTGTGATAGAAATTTAAAGCAACAGCATGCAAGCTAAGCCAAAATAATTTCTCCAGAGATCTATAATGACAACTTCATTCTTCTTTTATGGGAAGACAAGGAAATAAAAAAGGGAAGCGCCACCTAAGTGCAATATGTCAGATACTATGTTTAATCTCAAAATAAATGCACTTACAATACACAATTACAAAACAGGCTCATCAGGGTCTTATGATGCGCGGTGCGGTTCAGTCTCAGGTCCATCTTGATCCATGGATCTGCAGGCAGGGAGAGAAATCCATCCTGTGGACACCAGGAAACAGCCAGATTCAGCGTGGAGACACAGATGATGTAGTTACCAGAGAGTGGGACCAGGGAGAGCACCGGAAGGAAGGTGAGACTAGAAACAAAGTTGTCTTTTCTCTGAGGACAGCTGCCGCCCATCATCTTCCCATCTCCCTCCTTTTTAGGACTGGTCATTTTGTACCACTACATATATGGACTATAAAACTGTGACTGTTTTCTAGACGTATACATTGCCCGCTTTTTAAGTGTTTGGTAGTACCAGTGTTTGCGCTAACAGTTTATTCCAAATTTCTCATTCTTCTTTTATGAAAAGGGTTATTTTAAATAAAAACTTCAAGCAGAACACAGTGTATACAATTTATTGGGTATACAGCTTTGATGAAGAGTTGGAAGAATTTTAGGCCTGTGGCAGGTAATGAAGGGAATGCTGCTTTTGTCTTTATTGGGCTCAAACTCACACACATGTATCATATTCATGGTTAGTTCACCAGATAACACAGAATAACTGTTTGCATGTATGTTTGTGCACATGCTGGGCGATGAAAAGGTCTTTTCATGGTAAAATTATTTCTTAGCATCTGATCACTCTATAAAGTCTACATATAAAGGCGACCATAGACAGTAAATGGCATTTGAACAGTTGGTGTCAGTCTTTGGCTGCCTTTACAGGAATGGTCTCCTTGGAATACCATTTATATTTAGCTTTTGGAGAAGGACATGGGGGTAAGTAGAACTTACCTTTGGCACTGGTTTAACAATGGGAAAAGTATAACTATAGGAAATGTCTTCTAACCATTTTCTATATTATTATTGTTAATAAAGGTTTTATATAGTGCCAACAGTTTGTGTTGTATTGTGGGAGACAATACAGTTACAATACAATAAAATACAAGAGGACCCTGTTCTTAAGAGTTTACAATCTAATAGGGTGGGGCAGGTGGTACAAAAGCTTATAACTGTGGGGAATGAGCTGATGGAAGTGTTATATGTTCAGTTATATGACGTGTGCTAGGCTTCCCTAAAGAGATGAGTTTTCATGCATCACCTAAAGGCAGCCAGAGTAGAAGATAGCCGGACAGACTGATGCATGCTTGGCCAATCATCAGCGCGCAACGCCGCAGTGAATTATGGGCCGTTGCGCGTCATGCAAATTTTGGCGCGAACGACCCGATTTGTTCGTTTTCGACGAACGATCGAACGGCCGATGTTTGATGCGAACATGTGTTTGCATCGAACGCGAAGCTCATCCCTACTACCTACACTGACGGTAGTGACCTATATACACTGACCTACTTACACTGACATTTACATACACATTATGCTGTCTGACCTCTGTCTGACTCTGCCTCACTCAGCCACATTCGGCGGTGCTCGGGATCAGATCGATCTCGGCGCTCACCGCTCGCTCGGGGCTAACAATGGAGCCCTGCCATTATGAGACTCTGGGCTTTTTGGGGTCACATTCGGGGCTTCAGCCCTGCCTAGCCACCCCCTCCCGACGCCCCTGGGATTGAGATTTTTAACATTAATATTTTTCTTTTAATGAAAATGTTGTCTAACAAACCCTTCAAATCCCTGACAATGTGGCACCAATATTATTAAACTTCATTGTCCACCAGGCAGTCTGATGAAAACTGACTTGATGTCACAAAGACGTATCGCATAGTTCTATGATTAGTGACAAGCCAAGATACATTGGAGTGTAATTAAGTGTTCCAAGAAACCGGTACTGACAGCTTTAACAAGACAACTTACTTTATCATAACGTCGCAAATTGAATCTCATAACTCATAAACGTGGGGTCAAGGAAAAGAAGCTGTGATTGCCAAATTTAAATTATAAGTCGTTGAACTACTGGGCAAGAAATCAGCAATTCACATTCAATCAAACACTCATTTTACAACTTCAAGTTTTCTGCAAGATTTCTAGAAAGAAAGAGATCTTCTTAAAAACCCACTTGAATAGTTCAGCTACATACACAAGTTGCACACCAAAAGGATTGTAGTGCATGCAATCTGGGTAAATAACATTGGTAAAGCAGAGACTTATCTAATGAAATCATTTAACTCCGGAGCTCCAGTAATGAGAATGAAATATTGGCTTCTTACTGTAAGCAACATCAATCCCTTCAGTAAGGGATGAAAATTGTTTCTCAGCAACTCTGAATTAGGAAGCATTCAAACAGCATTGCATGTGATGACTAACTTCAAAATGTTATACTTAACGATGGGTCTTTTTTGTTTAATACCCCCTGAAAAGGTCTTTCTTTGGAAAAGAAAAAAAAAAACCCTAGGGATTTGTTAAGAGGCATGATGAGTTTGTTGGAGATCTCATTTTTTGACACAATTTTTTGAAGGATGGGTAAATTTGCTGGTGTTAGGGTGGTTGAGGAAACTCTGTAAACTCAGAACTTCATTTTGACTGTCTGCAGGGTCAGTTGCTGCCACTGAGTACAGAGGTGCATTCCTATTTTTAATAGAATATATAGTTCAGCATAAATATCATATCAGCTAAGCTAATCAAAAATTAACAAAATAAAAAATATATAAACAAAAATATATGCATAGAAAAGTTCAATGTCCTGAAAGTTGCCTCCAATCACCAATGTGAAAAAAAGTGATGTGTCTCTTACCTTCACACCAAACATACTGTGCACACCACTTCATGAGTATACAGTCTGCTCACCTACTACTTTGACCTCATTTCATACATTGAGATAAAAACAAACATTATCACATCTGCCTGCCTATGGGGCTAGTATGAAGATGTGGGCTCCATCTCTGTTGGCAGTGCTGTATTTATAAGGGGGCAAAGGGGTCAATTGCCCTGGGCCCCTCTCCCAGAGAGGGCCCAGACTTTATTAAAAAAAATTAAACTTAATTTTTCCTTAAGACTTTAGTAGTGTGCTAGATGATAAAATTGTCCAGTTTTCATCCTTTGCCAAGCTCCAGTCATGTCTCACTCCCAACAGGCAGTTTTATTACATGATGAAGGGCTTGCTGATACCTTTCCAGGTGTTAATGTAGCTCTTAGAATATATTTGAGCATGATGGTCACTAGTTGTTCGGGAGAAAGGTCATTCAGTAAACTGGCACTGTTAAAGAATCACAATGACACATGAAATACTAAGTGCTCTGTGCCTACTGATTGTGAAGAGCAATGTCCTCAAGATGATACAGTTTGATGAGTTAGTTAAAGACTTTGCAGATGTTTAGTGCAGGAAGAAAGATTTTTTTTAAATGTTGTAGTGTGATGCATAGCTGCGATGCATAACTTGCCAGTTCCAATTACCTGTGTACTGTGTATTGTTACAGTCAATAAAATTGAGGGGGAAAAAAATCTGACAAGTGTGGTTTATCATTCATTTCAATTAACTTTTTTATTTGTCATATAATTTAATTTCTATGTTAAGGGGACCCTTAAAATACCCCCGGCCCCCAAAGGTCTAAATCCAACACTGACTGTTGGACTCTTCCTCTGTTTCTGTCATTATGTCTCAAACATTATTCTCCTTGCTTGTGTGGTAATGTTTTATATTTTTTCATACAGACCCCTATTTGTGGGTGGTTGCTACAGATAGATGCTGGTGTGAGGTAGGTCAGTGGCAGAGGCAAAATTGACAGTTGTATTTGTCCTTGTGACCATTTTGATTAATTCACAGTGATCACAAAGCACAGATCCACTCCAATAGGCATTGTGTATTTTGCATGTGATCACATATGCACCCCCATGTATAAACAAGGGTGCTTAGAAATGTCCTATTAGATTATCAGGTTTCCTAATCATCTATTAAAAACAATGGCCAGTCAGGGGGTAGGTAATTAATTGCTGTAGCCATTATTAAGGCCACAAAAAAATCATTAACTTTTATTATCATTATTTCATTATAAATTAAATACTTTTTGTAATGTTATATAACTTATATAGTCATGTTATATAACTTTCTGACTTTGCCAGTGCACTATATGCCAACTGCAGCTAGAGAGGTTCTAATCTTGTTGAAATGTTTCAAGTAAAGTCCAACACTCTTTCTGGTTAGTGTAATAATGGAGGTCAGAGCAAGAAGGCTGGGTTCACACTATCTTCACATGCGGCTCACAGCAGGGGTCCGGTGCGTCCCCGTTTACCAATTCAGGTCTGATTTCAGCCTAAATTTTGGGCTGAGTTTGGACCTGAAAGGGACCCAAAGACACACAGGGCTCCTGTGCAAATTCGCACTGGAGCCGCAGCAGAGATATGTGAACCGGCTCCATAGAGAGTGTGAACCCAACCTTAAAGGCTAAGTCCACGATTTCTACAAATTTTCACTCATATTGAGGGTGTTACTTGAAACACGCAGAACGTCACTCACGATCGCTGCAGAGTACAGAGACGGTCCTGTACACATGCTGTTACATGCTGTTATGCTGACACTTGGCTTACAGAGTGCCCTTACATGTGAGTGCAACTTTTTATTGCTTGATTAAAAGTCTTTTTCTACCGGAGAGCACTAGATTTTTGCCTTTCTTTTTCCATATGATGTTATGATCGGTTTAAGCCATTGGGTCCGGATCTTTTTTTTTTTTTTTCCACATCAGTCTAGACACAAGGTAACACCGGAGGACCAGCTCACGGATCTTTCCGCCCTTCGCTTATCATTGTAGTCATTGCATCATCTGTGGTTCTCTTTATTTTCCTTCTGTTTTAATGACTTTTTTTTTTTTTTTATAATATATACTATTTTTGTTTAGTATGTGGATTTTCCCCCTCCCTCCCCCCCCCTCCTCCCTCCCTCTATCTTGTGATTCCACTATCTCTCCCACCCAAGTGTCCCCCCTACGGTTGGATTTATTTCCTTCTTCTTGTTCAAGGTACTCTAAGATTTTCTGCGTAGCTCCAGGTTCTTTTAAATTCTCTCCACGGGCCCCATTTCTTACATAACTCCTCGCTGTCTTCCCCCTCTCTAAGTTTCAACTCCTCCCTCCTATAGGTTTCCTCCACTGAGTCAATCCATTCCCAAATCTGTGGGCTGTTCTTATCCCTCCATTTTTTCGGAATTAACCGTTTTGCTGCATTGAGAAGGTGGGGAACCAAGGTCTTTTTATACTCCTTTAAGGGCACCACTCCTCCATGGAATAGGACTTCCCAAGGATCATCTTTAATCTCTTTTTTGGTAATATCCTTAATTAATAGGAGAATCCTGTTCCAAAAGCTTTTAATTTTGGGACATTTCCACCATAGGTGGGCCATGGTCCCCATTGTTGAGCAGCCTCTCCAGCATTCCCCTGTCTCCCCTTCTTTAAATTTACTAGTTTTATCAGGGGTAGAGTACCATCCCGTAATAAGTTTGAAATTCATCTCAGCTGTTCTTACATCAATTGCTGAGGAGTGGGTTAGATTCTATATTCTATCTACTGATGTTTTCCCCCTGGTGACTTCAAGTTCCCTTTCCCATTTCATAATATACCTAGGCGTCCCCAGCTCTTCCGCCCTCATCAGGATTTTATACACTTTTGAGATATTTCCTTTTGAACTATCCACCAGGCAAAGTTGTTCCAAGGGTGTGTAGTCCTTCTGTTCCCGGATGGGGCCTGGTAGGGTCCTGATGAAGGAGGAGAGCTGTCTGTATCGCCAATCATTCCACCCTGTGCATATGTTCTTAACTTTAATTTCGTGAAGTGTCATTATTTTGCCTTGCTGTGTTATATCTTTTACCCGAGTCCGGTTTTTAATCCAGTTCCCCCCCTCCTCTTCCGACCCCGGTGGGAAAAATACATTGTCTTTTAAATCGATGAGTGGTGAGTTATAAACTGATCCTAGTTGTTTGTGTGTTCTATCCCATATCCTTAGTGCTGTCCGTGTCATTTCGTTTGTGGTAATGTGTAATTTTCTGTACTGTGGTGGATTCCATATCACTCTACCTAATTGTGTTTTTGCAAGTGCACACTCGATCTGAACCCATCTTTTATCGTGCTTTTCTTTGGCCCACTCTATTATACGGGAGATAATTGAAGCTGCGTAGTATTTTCTGATGTCCGGGACCCCAAGGCCACCCAGTTTTTTTCCCTGTTTTAAAACTTGAAGGGAGATCCTATGTTTTTTTTTTATTCCATATGAAATTCAATAGGAGTGAGTTCAGTAATCTAAAGTATCCTTGGGGGATGTGGATTGGAATCATCTGGAACCTATACAGGATTTTCGGGACTAATATCATTTTTACTAAATTTACTCTACCGAACCAGGAGATCGGTCGGTTCTTTATTTTTCTAATTTCTCCTTTTATTTCCTCTAGAAGGGGGATATAATTTGATCGATATATATTTTTTAAGGATCTTGCTAATTTTATTCCTAAGTATTTGATCTCTTTCTGCCAGGTAAAGTTGTATTCCTTTTTAAGAAATTCCACCTCGTCTTTATTATTATTTACATTTAATATTTCTGTCTTGGCCATGTTCATCTTGAAATTAGAGATTTCTCCATATTGTTTAATGTTCGCTATTAAGTGGGGAAGCGTATCTCTTGGGTTTCTTACGAAGAACAACACGTCGTCCGCGAAGGCAGACAGTATGTGTTCCTCATCTCCTGCTCTGACCCCTTTAATATTGGGGTCGTTCCGTATCATGGCCAGAAGGGGCTCGAGTGAAAGCACAAAGAGCAGGGGGGACAGAGGACATCCCTGCCTCGTCCTATTTCCCATCTCGAAGGCTGATGATAGGGAGCCGTTGATCTTGACTCTTGCTCTTGGGTGTCGGTACAATGTTTGAATTCTCTTTCTCATCCTTGGGCCTAACCCTACCTTTTCTAGTGATAACATCATGGGTCCGGATCTAAGGTGTCATTTCCATCCATTCGTTTCCTATGGGAGCTGGCAGCTGAAGCTCTGATTACACAGATTAAGCTTTGAGATCCATACGGGTCAAAGTAATGAGGTGAGAGTCCATCTGTCACTGGTGGAGGATATCTTTTGGTGTCATCTTTTTCACTTCCATTCTGGAATCCTTTGTCTGCTGGGTCTTGCTGCGGATTGATTGATTTATGGACTTTTTTTCACACATGGACCTTATTATCACGATTATTTATTTTCTATGCACTTTTTAGTTTATATACTGGTCACAGTATTTATATTTGTTTATATTTGCGCTGCACTTTTTCTATATATAAAACCCCAAAACCCAAACCACCCTTACCTGAATTGCAGGGTTCATCTTTCCTGAAGAATACTGTCTTTTTTTTGTATCATCCAGGCATCGGTCAGTTTACTAGCATTACCACCTAGTCCCATCCCTCACTTTGGAAAGCTCTCGTCTTATGTTCTGCTATGTCTCTGGAACAGAAAGTGAAGGGAAATCTCCGAAATGGGACACAGATTGTAAACATTAAATTAATCAATCAATCAATAAATCTGACTTTGGGTCTTAAACATTCTATATTCTGTCCAACAGGAAAAAAGGCTTGGCTTTACATACACTTTACAGGCATGCTCCTTCAAATTCTTGCCAATTTAATTAAATAATGCTGCTTACATTTTTCTTGTTGCCAAAATGAAAATAGAGGGCCAGATCCACATACAAATAGATCGGCGCAGTGTATCAGAGATACACTACGCCGCCGTATCTTACCTGGCTTAACTTAGAATCCTGGAAGAATTTGCGCCGTAAGTTACGGCAGCGTAGTGTATTTCTGGCGGCAGAATTAAAATCAGCGAGTAGGGGGCGTGATTCATTTAAATGAAGCGCGTCCCCGCGGCGATCGAACTGCGCATGCTCCGTTCAGAAATTTTCCGCCGTGCATTGCGCTAAATTACGTCGCAACGACGTTATTTTTTTGACCAATGTAAATTACGTACATTGCTATTCACGGACGACTTACGCAAAAATTTAAAAAAATCTAAATTTCGACGCAGGAACGACAGCCATACTTAACATGGCAAGTCTAACTATAGGCCGGATAAAAGCAGCTTTAACTATACCCCGGAAAAAGCCGACTAGAGACGCCGTAAGAGATTGCGACGGCCGCGCGTACGTTCGTGAATCGGCGGAAAAAGCTCATTTGCATACCCGACGTGGAAAACAACGTATTGCATCTTAGATCCGAAGGCAAACAAAGACGTACACCTGTCGGATCTAACCCGGAAGCCGCTGTATCTTGGTGGTTTGAGGATTCAAACTAAAGATACGACGCGGGAACTTTTAAAGTACGCCGATGTATCAGTAGATACACCGGCGTACTCTCTCTGTGGATCTGGCCCACTGTCTTAACACACAGATTCTAAAAACACATTTTAGTCCAATAATGTACAGAGACAGGGCATTGTCACTGTCACGGAAGCATGAATCAGACGTACAACAACAGATAAATGAAATAGGAAGGCTTTATTAAAAACCAAACAGCAAGGTTAAAGTCCAAACGTATAATCAGACAGTCAGCAGAGTCTTCCACCGGAGCCAGGGTCAATAGCCAGGAATGGGAGTAAGCCAAGCCGGAGTCCGTATCCAGAGAGATGTGGTGAAACAAAGCCGGGTCAGTAACCAAGAGCAAGCAGCATAATCACAGGAGAGTGTAGACGAGAGGCCCAAGCAAGGAAATGCTGCAGCTGCCGTCATATATATATGCTGAGCATTCAGCTCCTCCCAGTGGGAAGGAGAAGCCGCAGGATGTGGTAAGTTATAAGAACCCCAAGAAGCAAGATGGCTGCCAGCACATGTCAGTGATAAGAAGCCTGAAAGGAGGTAAGACCATGACAGTACCTCCCCCCAAGGGCCCCTCCTCCGCAGCGCAAAAAACAGCTTCTGGGGAAGCGCGCGTGGAAGGCACGGAGCAAGACAGGAGCATGGACATCTGCGGAGGGAACCCAGGAACGCTTCTCTGGACCATAACCACGCCAGTGGACCAAGAACTGCAACCGACCGCGGACCAAGCGTGAGTCCAGGATATCGCTCACCTCATATTCTTCATGATCACCCACCTGGACCGGACGAGGCCGAGGAACCAAGGGGGTGAAGCGATTGCACACCAGTGGTTTCAACAGGGAAACGTGAAACACATTGGAGACCCGCATGCCAGGTGGGAGCGCAAGGGCATAGGCAACCGGGTCTACCCTGCGGAGCACTCGGAAGGGACCAACAAAGCGAGGAGCCAGCTTGGGAGTGGGCACTCGAAGGTTGAGGTTGCGAGTGGACAACCATACACGGTCTCCAACCTGGTAGGAAGGAGCAGGCAACTGTCTGCGATCAGCCTGGAGTTTCTGGCAATGCGCAGAGATGTCGAGGGATCTCTGGATCTGTACCCAAGAAGCACGTAGAGCGGAAAGGTGGTCCTCCACAGCTGGAATATCTTGGGGAGAGAATGACTCCGGTAACATGGCAGGTTGGAACCCATAATTGGCCATGAAGGGAGACGTCCCAGAGGAAGAGTTAACCGCCGTGTTCCTGGCAAACTCAGCCCATGGCAGAAGGTCAACCCAATTGTCCTGATGGTCGGAGACATAGCAACAAAGAAATTGCTCCAGGGCCTGGTTGGATCGTTCTGCGGCCCCATTGGACTGAGGGTGGTAGGCCGAGGAGAAGGAGAGTCGAATCCCCAACTGGGAGCAAAAGGCGCGCCAGAACCTGGACACAAACTGACTTCCCCAATCCGACACTATCTCTTTGGGCAAACCGTGCAACCGGAAGACCTCCCTGGCGAAAACCGTGGCCAACTCTTGTGCAAAGGGTAATTTCTTGAGTGGAACACAGTGGCACATTTTGGAAAACCGATCCACAATCATGAGAATAACCGTATGGCCTCGGGACGCAGGAAGGTCCACAATAAAGTCCATCCCAAGGTGTGACTATGGGCGCTCCCCAGTGGTAATGGGTTGTAGAAGGCCCAACGGAAGGTGCCGAGGGGACTTATTCTGGGCACAAACAGAGCATGCCGCTACATATGCGGTAATGTCAGAACGTAGAGAAGGCCACCAGAACAAACGTGAAACAGCCCAGGACAGCTGATTCTTTCCAGGATGCCCCGCGGTTTTGGAGTTATGGTAGGTTCGCAACAACTGGGTGCGCAACTCCTTAGGAACGAAACATCTGCCATTCGGTCTCCCAGAGGGAGCACCAGATTGGGCTGCCAAAATCTGCTCTCAGATCTGATCTGATCTGATCAGGATCTGATTTGGAGGTATGACCAGAGTCGGTATCGATTCCTCCCTGGACAGCTCAGAGTATTGACATGATAAGGCATCTGCCCTGACGTTCTTGGAACCGGGTAAATAGGAGACCACATAATTAAAACAGAGGCTAATCTCTTAGCCTCCGAAAGGTAAGTCAGATTCTTGTGGTCCGTCAGGATGAGAATCGGAACCACTCTTTGAGAGCCCACACGATGGCCAACAACTCTCTGTCACCAATCTGGTAGTTGCACTCCGCGGGAGACAGTTTCCTGGAGGTAAACCCACAGGGAAGCAGAGGACCCTCTGGTGTCCGACGCTGAGACAAAAGGGAGCCTACTCCCGTCTCAGACGCGTCCACTTCGAGAACAAAGGGCAACCCAGGGTTGGGATGAGACAGTATTGGAGCCGACACAAAGGCAGATTTTAGAGCCTCAAAAGCCCGGGTGGCCTCGGCTGGCCTGACATGGGAATTACTGCCCTTCCTGGTCAGATCCGTGAGAGGCTTGGCCAGCATGGAGAAGTCCCTGATGAACTTCCGATAATAATTGGCGAAGCCCAAAAAGCGGAAATTATGTAACCTAAGAAGGTTACCTGGAAGCGGTGAAATTCGCATTTCTCAAGCTTACCGAAAAGCTTGTTCTCTCGTAACCGTTGCAACACTCGCTTGACGTCCAGAATGTGGGCCTCCATGGATTCAGAGTATACCAAGATATCATCCAAATAGACCACCACACACTGCTGCAACAGGTCACGGAAAACATTGTTGATAAATTCCTGAAAGACTGCGGGCGCATTGCACAACCCAAAGGGCATAACCAGGGATTCATAATAACCGGTCCTGGTGTTGAACGCGGTCTTCCACTCGTCACCAGCCTTGATCCTTACAAGGTTATATGCCGCCCTCATGTCGAGTTTGGTAAAGACCGTGGCCCCCTTGAGGCGATCGAACAACTCGGAAATCAACGGAATCGGGTATGCATTCTTAATCGTGCTGCGATTTAGGCCCCTATAGTCGATGCAAGGCCTCAATTCTCCGTCCCTGCCGGGGAAGAGGATTTGCGAATTTTTCCCCCAGGGAAAGCGCCTCCTTCACGTACTCCTCCATGGCCTCATTCTCCGCAACCGACAGTGGATAGACCCTGCCACAAGGAGGAATGGCACCAGGTTGTAAATCTATGGCACAATCGTATGGGCGGTGCGGAGGTAGGGACCCAGCGCGCACCTTATCGAATACATCCCGGTACCCCTCGTATTCAGGAGGCAACACAGAGTCCGAGGAGGTACACAACAACTTGACAGGCCCGTGGATGCAACTAGCCCCACACTGTGGTGACCACGAGAGGATCTCAGCCGATCTCCAATCGAAAGTCGGATTATGCTCCTGGAGCCAGGGGTACCCCAAGACCACCGAGTAGTGTGGAGACTAAATGACTTGAAGGCAGGCCGACTCCCTGTGAACGGCCCCAATTGCTAGCTCCACTTGGAAGGGTCTCATGAGTCACCTGCGACGGCTGGAGGGGTCTGCTGTCTATCGCCTCGAGAACCAGTGGGGAAACTCGAGCCTGCAGAGGAATGGAGTTAGCGGCAGCAAATTTACTATCAATGAAAAATCCACCAGCACCAGAGTCCACCAACGCCTGGGTCGTCAGCGAGCCCCCGACCCAGGAGAGAACAACGGTGATCAGTGGTTTATCAGCACGGGAAACCGGGGACGAAAAAACTCCACCCAAGATCTGCCCCCGACAGGATCTCAGGTGTGAGCGTTTCCCGGACGGTTCGGACATGACAACTGACAATGCCAGCTGAGACCACTAGTACATGCATCGGCAACTCGAATCGTCTCCGGGATGACCCACTACTGCCCTCCCTCGGACAGTAGCGAGGCAAACCCCAGCTGCATGGGCTCACCCCCAGGCAAGTCAACCCCAGGAGGCATGGGAGGAAAGGGAGGCACGGGTGGGACAGCAAACGTAGGCGCCAATCTGTTAGGAGGCCTCCGCAGGCTCTCCTTAAAGGAAGGTCTCTCCCTGAGTCTGGTGTCAATCAATATCAGGAAAGAAATAAGAGCCTCAAGCTCCACAGGTAGGTCCTTAGCCGCAACCTCATCTTTTAAGGCATCCGAGAGACCATGGGAGAAAGCAGCGACCAGAGCCTCATTATTCCAGCCCACCTCTGCTGCCAGGGTACGGAACTCAATGGCGTATTTGGCTACCGATCGTGAACCCTGTCTGACGGACATAAGGAGCTTCGCAGCAGAGGCAGAGCGAGCCGGTACATCGAACACCTTCCGAAGAGAAGCAACAAAACCGGAAAACTCGGCAACCACCGTATTGTTGTTCTCCCAAAGGGGCTTGCCCAGGCCAAGGCCTTGTCCGAGAGCAGCGAGATCAGGAAGCCCACCTTCGATCTCTCAGTGGGAAAGGCATGTGGCAGCAACTCGAAATAAATGCCTACTTGGTTAAGGAAGCCTCGGCACTGAGTTGGCTCACCCCCAAAGCACTGTGGGAGGGGGGCAGAGTCGGTCATACCCCGAGACACCGCAGGCGCAACAACAGGTGTCGGGGTAGACTCTGGCGCAACAACCGGAGCAGCAGTAGGAGCGGACCCAGGAGCGACAACCGGCCTATCGGCAATGGGAGCGAGATGAGCCGTGCGTGCAAGCAGGGTTTGCAACGCCTGAGCAAACTGACCCAGCAGGTGATCCTGCTGATCAAGTCTGGCAACCAGCATGGGTAGCGAAGGTGGCCCTGTACCGTCAAAATTCATGGCTTGGGCCTAATGTCACGGAAGCATGAATCAGACGTACAACAACAGATAAATGAAATAGGAAGGCTTTATTAAAAACCAAACAGCAAGGTTAAAGTCCAATTGGATGATCAGACAGTCAGCAGAGTCTTTCACCAGAGCCAGGGTCGATAGCCAGGAATGGGAGTAAGCCAAGCCGGAGTCCATAGCCAGAGAGAGGTAGTGAAACGAAGCCGGGGATCAGGAGCCAGAAGGATCGTCCGTTGGAGCTGGGTCGGTAACCAAGAGCAAGCAGCACAATCACAGAAGAGTGTAGACGAGAGGCCCAAGCAAGGAAATGCTGCAGCTGCCGTCATATATATATATGCTGAGCATCCAGCTCCTCCCAGTGGGAAGGAGGAGCCGCAGGGTGTGGTAAGTTATTAGAACCCCAAGAAGCAAGATGGCTGCCAGCACATGTCAGTGATAAGAAGCCTGCAAGGAGGTAAGACCATGACAGTCACCCTAAAAAAGAATCCTGAACAAAATCTTCATGGCAGGAACAACCAGGTATTTTATAAATTAAAGGTGCAGATTTAAAAAATATTACATTAACGTGTTTAAGCTTATGTTTTATGTTAATGATTGCGTTTACGTATATTAAAGGCTACTAAAGTTTTACAAGATTTTGTTGTATTTGCTTTCAATATGGTGAAATAATTTTTTTTTTCATATTTATGTGACTTAACAAGGGGTTTCAGTATTATTTACACAAGAGGTGATTATCCTAATTAATATAAGGGATCTAATTTCTACCTAGGTCTCCAACTGCCACTTATGTATGTGTTTCAGCCGACATCCAAGGAATTTAGAATAGACATGTGCAAAAGGAAAAAATTTGTTTCATTTCGTTTTAATTCGTTATTTAATTAATTTAGTTAAGTTAAATTTGTTAAATTCGTTTTTGGAATTCGATCGTTTGATAGAAATTCGAAAAACCCCGGTCGAATTCGATCGTTTTCAACCGAATTCGAAAAACAGTCGAATTCGAAAACATTTCTACCGGATTCGATAATATTTCTACCGGATTCGAATTTGATCATATTTTGATCAGATTCGAAAATATTTTAACAGAATTCAATAATATTTCATCCGCTATCGTTAATATTTCAACCAAATTCAATGATATTTCAACCGGATTGGAAATTATTTCAACCGGATTTGAAATTATTTCAACCGGATTTGAAATTATTTCAAACGGATTTGAAATTATTTCAACTGGATTGGAAATTATTTCAACCGGATTGGAAATTATTTCAACCGGATTGGAAATAATTTCTACCGAATTGGAAATTATTTCTACTAGATTGGAAATTATTTCAACCGGATTGGAAATTATTTCAACAGGATTTGAAATTATTTCAACCGGATTGGAAATTATTTCAACCGGATTGGAAATTATTTCCACCGGATTGGAAATTATTTCAACCGAATTTGAAATTATTTCAACCGAATTTGAAATTATTTCCACCGGATTGGAAATTATTTCCACCGGATTGGAAATTATTTCCACCGGATTGGAAATTATTTCCACCGGATTGGAAATGATTTCAATCGAATTTGAAATTATTTCAACCGGATTTGATTGTATGTATTTGTATTTGATTACATTCTATTAAATTCTATTCTGTTCTTTACTATTCTTTGATTTTCATTCTATTGTTTTATTATTTTTTATTCTATTTTATTGTATTCTTTTTTAGAAATCGATTTATATTTTTTATATTTTGATTCAAACTTGCTTTCAATTTTCATTCGAATTTGTTTTCGATTCAAATTGTTTTCGAATTCGATTCGAATAGAATTTTTTCGAATTCGATTCGAATTTGATTCGAATTAATTTCGAATTTCGTTCGCGTTTTTCGAATTTGTTTAAATTCGTTAATTTTGAAATTCGGAAATTCGGATGCATCCGAATTTCCGAATAATGAAAAATGTGTTCGAATTTGTAACGAAACGAAATGCACATGTCTAATTTAGAAAATTGTGATTGGAGAGCTCCATTTGCATCTAGGGGATCTCTTATTTTCATTTCTAGTGTTCATGCCATGGCCTTTTGATAGTCTGGCTGAAAATACTTGTTGATTAGCAATCCCGGGCCTGTTTGCCTATAAGAGGAAGCTCACTTCTTACCAATTTTTGTCAGCCAAAATAACAATTTCCCAAGCCTATAAAAAAACATCTGTCCCCTTCCAGGGGCTAAGTGATTGCATGACCACATTGATGCTTAATGAACAGATGTCTAGCATCCACAACGACTCTCAGCAAAGTTACTTAAAGTTTGGGATCCATGGCTGTCATATGTCTTTCCCTGCTCTTCCCCAGCCAGCTTGGGCTACCTATGACGGAGGGCCCCGATGCTCCTGAGCTCTTACATCCCCCCTTCTCTCGGGCCTCTAACCCTTTTGGTACCCTCCTCCTCTAGCTTCCCTTAGCCTTTCCCTGGCTCCTTACCTTTCAGGTGTGTATTATTCTTTAGCGCCACCCTTCTGCCTGACTTCCTTCCTATTTCTATTCTCCTTTCCATTCAGATCTGTATAGGCTGTACATTGCACCACTGGGTATGGGCGGGCCCAGGGGATGCCCATTCTTTTAGGCAGTGGCGGCTGGTGCTCCAATTGTTGGGGGGGGCGCAAACAAATCAATTGCCGCCACTGTGCCCATTAAACACAGATACTGTGCCCATTAAACGCAGATACTGTGCCCATTAAACGCAGCCAATGTGCTCAAAAAACGCCGCCAGTTTGCCCCCTCAAATGCAGCTAGTTTTCCCCCTCAATGCAGCCAGTTTGCCCCCTCAAACGCAGTCAGTTTGTCCCCTCAAATACAGTCAGTTTGTCCCCCCATTTGCCACCAAATTGTGCCCCCAATTGCTGCCAGTTTGTCCGCCTAATTGCAGCCAGTTTGTGCCCCCAATTGCCACCAGTTTGTCCCCCCAAATGCAGCCAGTTTCCCCCCAGCCCAGCACTTACCTTCCTCGGGTCAGCGCCATCCTCTCCACGCTCCCTCGATGTCTTCTCTCATCCTCGATGTCGCCCTCAATGTTGCTTTAGCCAATCAGGTGACTGGTAACCAGACCCGTTGCACCCGATTGGCTGAAATTATTAAAACAGAAAATATTTCTTGTTGAGAATTGGCGACCAGATCAGATGACCAAATTTATAGCAATTTGTCTGTTTGCAGCCAAGATGCAAAATTGTTGAATTGCTTGATATGTGGAAAGACAGCATTAGATGTGAACTAGTGTATCAGCTATCAGGTTCATCACTGACAAGTCTGTTTGTAGGCCATCATTTCTTAAGCAAAATTGTTTGTTCCTATTCATTGAAAATGCTCAGTTTGCGTGTCAGCTAAAAGCTGTCAGTATTCATGTCTTGCTTTAAATCTACAATCACTGTTCAGTTACAATGATGTCACACTGAGGGAATTCCTATTTGCCTCCAGGACTGAAAGCTCAGCACATTGCTTATGGAAACTGTTGCTTAGCTGGAGACTCGAAATACTTCCTGACAGCTAGGATATCATCATCTATTTCTAGGATGTTATTATATTTGGATTAGTCTAAAACAGTTTATGAAACACACAGGAAATGTAATTACACTGGTAATATACAGTATTTTGCATCTAGATGGATTTTGGAAGGACTAATTGATTCATAATTTTTTTTTCTTGCCATAGAGGTTCAAAAAGTGTAATGGGTCCGAACAGGTAGAACGTGTGACATAATGGAGTAGATGGTATCTGTGTATTTTATTTAGGGTCCAAAATTGTCATTACCTATGCTATTATAAACATTATGAGACAAAAGGCAGCCATTTTATGTGCTCAGTAAAAATATTTGCATTGCATCAAACTACTGGCAACATAACACCAAATAATTCCTCCAATGTCAAAGGCCGCGTACACACAATCAGTCCATCCGTCGCGAACTGTCCGAAGGACCGTTTTCATCGGTTAACCGACGAAGCCGACTGACGGTCTGATGTGCCTACACACCATCGGTTAAAAAAACTATTGTGTCAGAACGCAGTGACGTAAATCACACGAGTGATTGAGTGAGTGAGAAACTTGTAAAGCACGACACTTGCGGCCTGAATCGCCTCTGGGCGCTGTTTCCATTCCTTCGATAAGGAGACGCTTTTCCTCAGAAGAGATGAGTTTTAATCATTCTCCTGAAGGCCAAGTGGTCCGACTCCAGTCGGATGGTGGTTGGTAGTGCATTCCACAGTCGAGGTCCTTGAACAGCAAATCTCTGATCTCCTTTGGATTTGTATCTTGCCTTGGGTATGTACAGTAGGTTTTGATTTGTGGATCGCAGAGTGCGATGGGGGTTATGGGCTTTTATTTTTTTGCATAGATATTGGGGAGCGTTTCCTTGAATACACTTATGTGTAAGGCAGAGTGCCTTAAAAGTGATTCTGTCTTTCACTGGTAGCCAATGAAGAGATCTTAGCGAAAGGGAGATAGACTCCAATGTTTTTTTACCAGTCACTAATCGAGCAGCCGTATTTTGAACGACTTGCAGACAAGTGATTTGGTAAGTCCTAAATAAAGGGCATTTGCATAGTCGAGTCTGGAATTGATAATTGTTCCCACCACGACTGCAATGTCCTTTTTAGGGATGAAAGGGGTGAGTCGGCGTAGCAGGCGCAGCAGATGATGGGATCCGCTGACTACCGACCCTATTTGTGCATCCATTGTCATGTAGGAGTCGAAAATTATAATTTTTCCCAGAATGGGCGGTGGGGTCCAAGTTGAGGTGTGGTGACTTTTCCTGTTTGCGTGAAACAGGAGAAGCTCTGTTTTCGAACCATTGAGTTTAAGATAACTGGATGACATCCAGTTATCTATTAGGGTGAGGGATCTCTCTAATCCAAGAGAGTGATCCTTTTCTGGTTGTTGATTATTTCAAAGAGGGGACAGAGATAGATATTGAACTGTACCGGTGACAAGGGAGATCCCTGGGGGACTCCGCATGATACTGTACGCATTTCTGACGTGAAAGATCCCAGTTTCACTGTTTGTGATCGGTTTTCCAAGAAGGAGGAGAACCAGGGTTGATCTGCTTCCGCGACTTTGGCCACTTCAGCTAGCCAAGCGAGTAGTAGTCCGTGGTCTACCGTCTCAAAGGCTGCACTTAGGTCCAACAGGATCAGGAGAGAAGATTCTCCTTCATCTGCGGCCTCTAGAACATCATCCCATATTTTTACTAGGGTTAGTTCAGTTCCGTGACCCGGACGGAAGCCTGATTGAAATGTATCGAGTAATTTTTGGGTTTCTAAATGTTGTTGTAACTGTTGTACAACTTATTTCTCCATTATCTTGGAGAAAACATTTAGACCGGTTATGGACCTCCTATTGTTTGGGTCTTTAGGGTCAAGGGTGTTTTTTTTTAGGATCGGTTTTATAGTGCCTTGTTTCAACAAGGGGGGCACCATGGCCTCCTTGAAGGATTGATTTATAAAGTGGGGTGATAGCTGGTGCCAGTATATCGGCACTTTCTTTCAGCAGTTTAGTGGGAATGATGTCAGAGACCGAATTATATTTTTAGTGGCAGCAATGGAGATGGGTTTTAAGGTGAATTTCGGTGCTTGAGGCGGGTATATAATGGTATCGGGGTTGAGGTTCGGGGCGGGATTCATGCAGATTCTATTTTTCTCAATGCTTACCCAGATTTTTTCAATTTTATTAATGAAATAATCTGTTGCAAAATTCTTGTGAATCAGCATTGGGGGGCTCTAAGCACAGCTCCCATACCTGAACCTTCACTGTCAGAATAACAACACTAACAGCACTGGTTACCCTTTGATATGTACACCTCCCGCTGGCAGAAAACCACAGGACCACCTACAATTGGTAAAACAGCCTACTCCTACGGGTCCCGGAAAATCCAAGATGGCGGCCACAGAGAACCGTCAACAACCATCTCCATGGAGCTCAAAGGTGCAGCTCTCCACATCATAATCATAGGACTCTCCACATCATGTAGATGATAAAAACCCTTCTTTAAAATCTTACTTCTATTGCTTAAAAGCTCACGATTGACAAAGTACTTAGGGTTCATCAACTAACCATAGGGGATTCTTGGCCTTTGATTGAGACAATGGATGTTCATCCTCAACTTCATTTTTATGCCCCGTATACACAATCAGAAATTTCCAACAGCAAAAGTCTGATGTGAGCTTTTAAACGGAAATTCCGACCGTGTGTATGCTCCATCGGACTTTTGCTGTCGGAATTTCTGCCAACAAAAGATTGAGAGCTGGTTCTCAAATTTTCCTACCGTTTGTAGGAATTCCAATGCACAAAATTCCGACGCATTGGTCGGAAACAATTTGACGCATGCTCGGAAGCATTGAACTTATTTTTCTCGGCTCATTGTAGTGTTGTATGTCACCACGTTCTTGACGGTCGAAAGTCCAGAGAACTTTTGTGTGACCCTGTGCATGCAATCCAAACCTGAGCGGAATTCCGTCAGAAAAAACATCCAAGGTTTTTCCGATGGAAAATCTGATTGTGTGTACATGGCATTAGACTCCTGGCAAAAAATCCTACTTTCTCAATTCATGTCCAAACTTCCTCCAGCTTCAAATTTTAAACAAAACATCACCTCCTTTGAAGGGAATGCATGGCTACCACCCCACTTAAACATTCTATTTCATTAATGTATAATATTATCAATGCTCCCTCCAAGACCTTTAAACCACCTTTTATTGCTAAGTGGGAAAGTGATCTGCAATTATCTTTTAGTTCTGACCAACTTGACAAAATATTTATATTTTCTCACAAAATCTCCAAGTACCAAATATCTAAACGTAACCGTATATACCCACTCTCTTCTAACAATTGTTGGAGATGTGGAGAGACGCTACATGTTTTTTGGACATATGATTGACTTCAATATTTGGGCTGAAGTGAGGAGAATTTCTTAAAAATGTACAATACACCAAATCCAATTAGAACCGGCCTGTTTTCTACTACACCATCATTCCATACCACAGAAGACTTTTAAACAATCTGTTCTACCCCACCTTTTTAATGCAGCCAAAAGTTGCATAACTGATCTTTGGAATCAAAATCGACAATCAACTGCCATGTGGTTGACAAAGGTCGAAGATATAAAACAGAATGGAGGATCTTATCTATTCTGATAAAGGTACTCATGAACAGTTTTTAAAGAAGTTGTTTTATTGACAAGAATTTAGATTCTGTGCAAAATATAAATCTATTTTAAACCAATCTGAGACTAATTCCCCTTCAGGAAACCAATAGTTACACTGAATGGAAGATATTAAGCTCATTTTATACTTAAACGCCCAACCCTCCTATTCTAATTGTTTTCCTTTTTTTTTCATCTATGAATACGATAGATTATCCTTGTTAAATTAGTCTCCTATTTTCATGACTTCCCACATACAAGTCTATTCGGTTCAGGTCAACTGATTGCAAAATTATACTTTAAATATCATAAATTTCAAATGAACTTAAATTTTTTGGGGGGGAATTGTACAGTATATTCGGATACTTTCTGATGATTGTTACATTGCTTCCAAATGTTAAAATGTATATCATTCAATATTGTACAAACTTGCTTAACCTCTTGCTGACCGTCCACTGCAGTTTTACGGCGGCAGGTCGGCTCGGCTGCGCAAAATCATGTAATATAATGTGATTTTGCTTTGTGGCCACTGCTCGCCCCATTTTCAGCCACAGTTGGCCAACAGTGTTCTTGACATTATGTTTGTACTCCAGGGGCAATGCGCACAAATGCAAGTTATGAGGATTTTATTATAAGTTTTGGATTATCCTTTTGCAATATGACTGCTTACAATTATTACACTTAAAGCAATTAAAGAAACTTGCATTCTTCTAGGATCTGTGGTGTTACATTTATGTGCTGGATCAGTTTGAATAATGTGAGTAAAAAAAAAAACAATCAAGGTCATCACTGTCAAGAAATTTGATGCTACCTCCACGTTTAATTACAAATCTGTATACAGAAAATTATTTAGTATGGCCCACTGTTAAATTCAAATGGTTTTAGTAAGATGGTCTGCCTCCTAAAGGCTTCAAAAAAATATGTCAACGTATTTTGTACAATCATTTTTGATCCATAACCCAAGCTTGTTACTTCCGTCTCATGTTAAAAATGTGTTTAAATGTCACTAAGCCTTTCATTATGTAATTGAATATCTCTAGCCAATTGCTCCAGGCAATAAAGCAATTAGTATTTCTAGTCTTTAATCATTAAGAAACCATTAATGATTTCATCATTATTAACCTTCACTCTTTTATGAAGCAGTTAAATACTATTAAAACATGATTCTCCCAGATCTCAACAAGATCATTTAAACTCCCTCATGTACAGAACATTGTATCCTGTGTATCACTGTTCACTGGTCTGGTGTCTCACAGGAACAGAGTCAGTGGGATGTGTAGATGGGTCAGTGTAGGTCACAGACAGAGATATGGTCAGCAAACAGGCAATCACAGTCATTGACCACAGATAATTGGCCAATTTCACCGAGGCTCTCCCAGTTCTCACTGATGAAAAATTGAGCTTCTTTTGGCCAATTTCTATAAAATTCTCATTAGAATTAAAAAAAGAACACAGATGATAAAGCAGTTTAAAATTTGCCAGCACCAAAACATTTTTAATATGTATTAGGCACAGAGCACCTGCAAATGTTTTACCACAAGAATTAAGAGACCGCAGATGACATAGCAGTTTAACATTTGCCAGCAGCAGGACAATTTTAAAGTGTTAAGCCCTGTGCACACGACCGGGAATCCTGTCGGGAAAAATAAAACGTTGGTTTTCCTGATGGGATTCCTGGCAGGCTTGCCCTGAAAAGCTGTGTGTACACATGGCCACACAAAAACCTGCCATTCTTTTGAATAGCAAGAACGTGGTGACGTCATCGACTATGATGAACCGGTGTCTCGCCACATTCGATTCCGTCGCTCACCAACTTGCTACACCCCAGACTAATGTTGTATGCTACATAGTGTTATTGAGCATGCATGGTTTTTCTACACTCAGGTAAGCGGGAAAACTGATAGGGAGCATACACATGGCTGGGATTCCTGGCCAAATGCTCTCCTGGCATTTTTCCTGTCGGGAAAACCAGTCGTGTGTACGAGGCTTAAGGCTAGGCCCAAATTTACCAATGACAAAGAGCACAGGCAGGGGTTTTAGTACATGGATTACTGCAGAAGATATAATAGTGTACATTTGGCAATCAGCAAAACAATATTTGTCTTATTTTTACTATGTGAATAGGGAGTACTGTAAATGAAACTGGTAATTTAACTGCTTGCTTACCGCCTCACATAGGAGTACAGAGGCAAAGCAGCACTCCTGCATTGGATCACATACTAGATACGTGATCCAGCTCTTCCAGTTAGGGGCCAGGCCAGCTGTGCTGCAATTAGTCACAGCACAAGCCGATCAATGGGTCCTGGCCAATGATTGAATGCCAGCACCCACTAATCGGTGAAGAGGACAGAGCTCTGTGAATGTAATCAATACAGAGCTTTGTCCTGTAAGCAAAAACATGTAGCAGAATGCATTTTGGCTTAAATTTATTGAAGAAATTAGATTTTTTTTTTCTACGGCATATGTTTTATAGCAGAAAGAAACCTTGGCCCAGATTCATAAAGCAATTACGCCTGTCTAACTGGTGTTAGACAGGAGTAATTTCAAATGTCGCGCGCCGTATCACTAGTTTGAATCCTCAAACCATGATACGGCGGCTTCGGGCTTCGATCCGAGAGGCTTACGTCTTCGTAAGCCTTCGGATCTACGCTGCGATATTTTTGCGGCCGCTGGGAGGAGTTTGCGTCGTTTTCATGCGTCGGGATATGCAAATGTGTTTTTACGGCGATCCACGAAGATACGAGCGGTCTTCGCAATCGCTTACGTCTGTTTTTTTTTACGTACTGTTAGACCAGCTTTTTGCTGGTCTAACGGTGCGTAGCCCATGTTAAGTATGGCCGTCGTTCCCGCGTCGAATTTAAATTTTTTTATTTTTTTTGCGTAACTCGTTCGGGAATAGAAATGTCCGTAAACGAAGCTACTCAAACAACGAATGACGTAACGACGTGATTTCGCGCAATGCACGGCGGGAAATTTGCGAACGGAGCATGCGCAGTTCGATCGCCGTGGGAACGCGCCTATTTTAAATCCTTCACGCCCCCTACTCGTCTAGATGGATTGCGACGGGAGAAATACACTACGCCGCCGTCGTTTACTGGACAAAATCTACCTGGATTTCACGTAGAGCCAGGTAAAAAACGGCGGCGTAGTGTATTTCTGATACGCTACGAGAATCCAATTCTCTCTGAATCTGGGCCCTTTTTTCTCCCAAATTGTTGGGTATTTTTTCATTTATAGTACACAAAAATCAAAAAACCCAGTGGTGATCAAATAGCATCAAAAGAAAACTCTATTTGTTTGAAATGGGTGAGGTAAATTGTATAAATTAAAATTTGGGTACAGCGTTGCATGACCATGCAATTGTCAGTTAAACGCAGTGGCAAAAAGCAAAAAAATGGCCTGGTAATGAAGGGGGTAAATTTTCCAGAGGTCAAATCATTTTGGCGGTTTAGAGGCACACTGTTCTTCCACATTATGGGCCAGATTCTCAAAAGAGATACGCCGGCATTTCGTAGGAAACACAGTTGTATCTGTTTTTTTTACTGGGTATCTATGCGTGTGATTCCTAGAATCACTTACGCATAGATACAGTGAAGATCCGACATGTGTAAAACAATTACACTGTCGGATCGTAGATGTAATGACATCGCTGGCCGCTAGGTGGCCTTTACGATGATTTCTCATTTGCCTATGCAAATGAGCCTAATCCGACGATTCACAAACGTTTTTACGCCGCCCCCTCGTTGTTTACGTCGTTTACGTACGCGTAAGGTTACCCCTGCTATATGAGGGGTAACCTTACGAAGATCCGTCGTTGCCATGTTAAGTATGGCGTCGGGTCAGCGTCGTCTTTTTCCGTCGGTTACGTTGTTTTACTAAGTCGTTCGCGAATAGGGATTTACGTAAACGACGCTCACGTCGGTTTCATTCAATTTTTCCGACGTGAGCTGGAGCATGCGCACTGGGCTATTTTTGAGGCCGGCGCATGCGCAGTTCGATTAACGCGGGGCACGCTTAATTTAAATACAAGCCGCCCCCTTTGAATTACGCAGGGATAAGCAGAGCCATTTACACTACGCCGACGCAACTTACGGAGAAAGTGCTTTGGGAATACGGCACTTGCTCAGTTAAATTGTGGCGGCATAGTGTAAATGGCTTACGCTACGCCAGCGGCAATTCTACGGGAATCTGGCCCTATTATTTTAAACTGATGCAGCGATGCCCTGTGAAAGGCAGCTCTAACAGGTGGTCAGTAACAAGCAAATCCTGCACCTTGTGCACCACAAACATGAAACAGGCCTTATCAACATAAAATAAAAATGAATACCTCCCATACTAGCTCATTATGAATTACTTACCTGAGATCGAAGCCCCCACAATTTTCCTCGTTCCCCTTTTCCGTCACCGGCATCTCTCCCAGAGTGACTTCCGGGTATCGTGGCTCCAGTGCTGTGACTGGCCAGAGCCGTGATGACGTCACTCCCACGCCACGATCACCTTTAAAAATGCCACGCTTGCAGTTTCTAAAGGTTTTCACAGTGCACCTGCGCTGTTGTCGCAGACATTAGTGGCCGTCTTTTTTGCAAATATCTCCTAAACCATGTAGGTTTAGGAGATATTTCTTGCACCTACAGGTAAGCCTTAATCTTGCAGGCCACTTTAAGCTCATGGTAGCAGCAAACTCCAATCGCGTCGTAATTTATAAGGACAAGGTGAATTTTAAACCACATTCATCCTTTCTTTCAAAGATGGTGTGTTCCTTCCACATTTGTAAAGACATAATTCTGCCCTCTTATTTTTTCTTCTCCTTTCCATCGAAACTCTTTAGTTTCTATATGTAGTGAGAGCAATCAGAATCTACATGAACTGCACTGCTGTTTTTTTGCAAACCAGATTAAATATTTAAATGTGGGCAGGGCTGGTGCAAGGATTTTTGACACCCTTGGCGAAGCCTCATTTTGCCGCCCCCCCCCCCCCATTCGCTCCTCCACCTACTGAGATTTTTTGTGGTACCTCTTCACCTATACTTCAGCCGTGGTCTACATGCCTGCACCTGTGCCCCTGGACCTGGCCCAAAGACAACTAGAGGATGGATTCGGCTCACTTCCTCATGCCAGCTGTGGTCCACAGGCTAGAGCAGTATACAGAGAGGCCAACTGTGTAACTGCCAGTCTGTACGAGCGACAGATACACTGACAATGCTTTACAAGCTCCTAGTAAAAACAATAATGCAAATTTTTTGACCTGCAAAAGTGGATTTGAACCTCCACACCTCAGATCATCACAATTCTTCAATCTTCACACCTCAGATCACCCCATCACTGTATCAGCCTGACCGTTCCCCTCTGCACCCCCCACCTTTGTTCCCCTTAAATCCCCCCCCCACACATATCAGTTCCTATATGTACCCCCCTGCACATCTGCCCACACACACACCAGTTCCCCCTCTGTAATCCCTGCACATCTGCCCCCCCCCCCACACGCACACCAGTCCCCCCTCTGTAACCCTGCACATCTGCCCCCCACACACACACACACACACCAGTCCCCCCTCTGTAACCCCCGCACATCTGCCCCCCCACACACACCAGTCCCCCCTCTGTAACCCCCGCACATCTACCCCCCCCACACACACCAGTCCCCCCTCTGTAACCCCCCCGCACATCTACCCCCCCCCACACACACACACCAGTCCCCCCTCTGTAACCCCCGCACATCTACCCCCTCACAAACACACACCAGTCTACCCTCTGTAACCCCCGCACATCTACCCCCCCCACACACACCAGTCCCCCCTCTGTAACCCCCGAACACACCAATCTCCCCTCTGTAACCCCCACACACACACACCAGTTCCCTCTCTGTACCCCCTCCTGCACATGATCTGCCCCCCCACACACACTAGTTCCCCCTATGTAACGCCCCCTGCACATGATCTGCCCCCCCCCCACACACATATATATCTTTTCCCCCTCTGTACACAATGCAAGGCACTGTAAACTTCACAGCAAACTTCCTGGGTGAAGGATGCAGCACTGAGCGTGCTGCCTACTGCTTCCACTATCACTATGTTCCTGAGCCAGCGGCAGTGAACGGCGCTGCTGCCTGTCTGTCCACTCCTCTCATAACAGATCCCCGAGCAACCAGGAGGAGGAGGGGGGGAATCGGACATTGCGGCAAGCCCGCACTCACTTGCAGGGCTTCCATCAATCATGCAGCACTTCCGGCCGGCTGCTCCATGTCCCGGCTCAATCCCCTCATCTTCTTGCTACGGTGGCACTGCAGGCTGGGGATAAAGTCTTGTCTTCACAGTCGCAACCGCCCCCGAACCTGGCGGCAGGCGCCATAAGGCAAGTTTTTAAAAAATGTGGATCCCGGAGGAATTTCAATACTTATACTCCTAATCCCCAGCGAGTGGCTGGGGATCCGGATTTTACCGCTCCCCCCACCCTGGCGCTCTAGGCAGCCGCCTGACTTGCCTATGCCTAGCGCCGACCCTGAATGTGGGAGGAAAAGAGGAGATTATTGTGGACTGGTGGAGATCGTGGGTTGACAGGAGTGTATTATTTTCCCAGGCAGGAAGGATACTTTGGAATATTTGATTTTGATGGACTGATCTGAATCTTTTGGTAATAACAGTAATCATTAGTGCCTTTGGGTTGTGGTATGTGATCAGATTACTGACCCTACCCTATACACATTTCCACTCAGACAGAAAGATTGACCAATGGCAGCTAAAGACCCCATTAAAGGGGAAGTAAATCCTGATGGGGTTTGCTTCCTCTTTTGCTTTGTGCAAACATTGCAAATTAAAAGCATAATGGGCTAGTAGGCATTGCCTACATTATGTGACACTTACCTGCAAATCAAACCTACGCTGTCCCCTGGGCAGGCTGCGTCCATCTTTGCCCATCTTCCTTCCAGGGCCGCGGACTCCGGCTCTGTGACTGGCTAGAGGAGTAGTACAACGTTTTATCGTTCTCATCCGGCTCCGAGCTGATTCCCCGCAGGGAATAGGCGTTCCAAAGACGAGGCGTAGATGATTGACGTGCGGGTACAGTGCGTCACGCCTTCCGAAAATAGACTAAGTGAGACTCGGCTGTTTACGGCGCCTGCCGTGTAGAGCTGATTGCGCAGGCGCCGTAAAAAGCCGAGTCCCACTTCAGGTATTTTCGGAAGGCGTGACGTGCTTTACCAGAACGTCAACCATCTACGCCTTGTCTTAGGAACGCCTATTCCCCCGGGGCAGAGAGAACCTGGAAACCGGGTGAAAACTACGATAACACGGTAAGTACAGCGCAGGGGGGGGGGGGTTTGACAGCTTACTGCAGATTTTTTAGGGTGAACCCCCACTTTAATGAAGGCAGTGGTATATCTGTTCCATCATTTTGTATTTTTGCACTATTCCCACATTGTTCTAGGAGGTTATACAACTGGCATTCGTATGACCTCCTTTCATTTTCTACATTATAGATTTTTATACAGTTATGAATATAAGTGACGTTTTAGGTCATATTGGGATTGGTGCATGGGTATAGTACACCCCTGCTGATGTCTTTCTATATTTCCCATGAAAACACCAAACAGTAGAAGTATACATCAGGTAGTCTTGTTTGTTCAGATTCAATATTTGTCATACTGAAGGCCCTCGGAAGAACTTTTTGGCTTCACATAAAGGATTCACCTGACAAGGTATTAAATAAATAATGGGGGATTGGGTACCTAAGGACCCTGGGACTATTGAACGGTGCAAATAAATTGTGAAAGACACAATAGTATACAAAAAAAAAATAGAAAAGATTTTTAATACATTTTTTAAACACAATAAGTAAATACAAGACCATCTGAAGTAAATTACATGGAAACTTCAGTTCATTTTCAACAATGTGTTACAGTTTTAGTTCGCTCGCTCAACATGTTTCGCTCGTTAGAGCTTCTTCAGGAGTGATTTGAACTAACTCAGCATGTCTGGTTGAAAACAATAACGTGTCAACGAATCAATCAGGGGAATAACAATCCTGATTGAATTGAGCCTGGAAAATCAATTTCACGAACGATGTGGCAATCAGTCCCTTTAAGGTTATCAGATTTAAGGCTAGATCATGTCACAATCAAATATAGCAATGGGACTACATGGAGGATGGAAACCTCAGAAGAGCCTCTATTATATTGATAGATAGTGCCTCATAGAGCAGAGGATCTGAAATTCTGTTAAGGTAATCAGAGAATGCAGTCCACAATCTCAGTAACCAGAAAGCAGCATGCTGCTGCACATTTGGGACACTTTGGACCTTGTCAATTTTGAATGATTGCATTCTCTGATTACCTTAACAGAATTTCAGATCCTCTGCTCTCTGAGGCACTATCTATCAATATAATGGAGGCTCTTCTGAGGTTTCCATCCTCCATGTAGTCCCATTGCTATATTTGATTGTGACATGATCCAGCCTTAAATCTGATAACCTTAAAGGGACTGATTGCCACATCATTCGTGAAATTGGTTTTCCAGGCTCAATTCAATCAGGATTGTTACTCACCTGATTGATTCGTTGACACGTTATTATTGTTTTCAACCAGACATGCTGAGTTAGTTCAAATCACTCCTGAAGAAGCTCTAACGAGCGAAACATGTTGAAAACTAAAACTGTAACAAATTGTTGAAAATGAGCTGAAGTTTCCATGTAATTTACTTCAGATGGTCTTGTATTTACTTATTGTGTTTAAAAAATGTATTAAAAATCTTTTCTATTTTTTTTTTATACTATTGTGTCTTTCACAATTTATTTGCACCGTTCAATAGTCCCAGGGTCCTTAGGTACCCAATCCCCCGTTATTTATTTTATACTCCTATGGGATGAGGTGCTTGAAGATTTGAGGATCTGCCTATCCATACAATAATACTGACAAGGTATTACTCAAGGGACAGGTACCTCTATTCCCTATCGCTACTCCTTCAACTATACTCATAGGAGCATCTTAGACTATTTGATATCAGATTTTCACGTCTCAGATTTGCAGAGCTGCCACCCAGCCTTTGGTTCAAATATTCACAAAGTTTTAATGTGTGGATGTGGTAGCTTCAGCAAAAGGCTTGAAAATAATTGTGTGATGAGCAAGACCCAACAAGTTGCTCTTAAAGTAATTTAAAATAAAATAAAATATTTTCCTTAAAGTGTATGTAAACCATCACATATACCTAGTGAAGTGAATAGCCTCAGATGATACACAGAGATTAAACAAATCTCCCTACATAAGTTGTACATGTGTATCTGCTGTCTTCAGCTTTATATACTGTTTAGAAAGTGCACATTGTGTTAGAATTTTCACTTCCTCATTCAGCAGTAGCAGTGTAGTGTTGTTTCTACACTGGGAGACAGTTGATTGGAGAAAAGGCACACAACCCCCTCCACATAGACAGAGACTTTCAGAGCTGTCCTGTGAGTAGAGTAGCTTTCTGCTAATGTATAGCACCCACCCCGACACAAATTTCAGGCTGGTTTTATCACAGTTGTCGGAGGACTTGTTAGAAGTTATGCTGATTACAGAAGAACGGAGCAGGAGAAAGCCACGGGACTTAGGGCTTTAAGGAGAAGAAAGAAAACACTGCAAATATATGTGCCCAGCTCAAATTTCATGAATCGGGTTGACAGCTACTTTAATTAAAACGAACAAAACATGCAAGTTCCTTCTCAGGGCTTACTTTTCAATTGTCCCATAGCCACACCACTATATTCACATTCTCCCTGTGCTTTCTGTACTGCTGGGACATATGGAGTCCTGTGTGAATCTCCTCAACATGCACACTCACACTCTATACTGCAACTATGTGCAGCCATTTAGAGTGCTGCACACACAGTCAGTGTGAGGATAGTAATTGCCAATCACTTATGTGGAGGATAGATGTGGCTTTTGCTGTGTCCCCCTCTCCAATCATCCTAAATCGTTAGGGTACAGGGAATGGACTACTCTCCTCAAATCTAAATTTGGATTCCATTTATGGAGAGATTTTGATGTTTGTCAGCACCGCCTCTACTCACAAAACATCTTTAAATTTGTGAAAATATTTCAAGACTTTGGGCCACATTCACAGAGCGTTTACGCCTGTCTAACTGGTGTTAGACTGGAGTAATTTCAAATTACGCGCGTTTTTTAGCTAGTCGGAAAGCTCAAACCATGAAGACGGCTGCAGGCTTCAATTCGACTGGATTACGTGTTCGTACGCCTTCGGATCTAGGCTGCAATAAAATTGCGGCCACTGGGTGGACTTCCTGTTGTTTTCCGCGTCGGGGTATGCTAATGAGCTTTTGCCGGCGATCCCAGAAATTACGATCTTCAATCGCAATCTCTTACGGCACCTTTGGTCATCTTTTTTTTACGTAACACTATACCAGCTTTTTGCTGGTCTAATATTAGACAGCCCATGTTAAGTATGGCCGTCGTTCCCGTGTCGAATTTCTACGTTTTCCGACGTCTTTTATTATTTTTTACGTAAGTCGTCCGGGAATAGGAATGTTCGTAAACGACGCTACTCAAACAACGAATGACGCAACAACGTGATTTCGCGCAATGCACGGCGGGAAATTTCTGAACGGAGCATGCACAGTTCGATCGCCGCGGGGACGCGCTTAATTTAAATGCTTCACGACCCCCAATCGCGTATTTCGATTACTCGGCGAGAAATAGACTACGCCGCCGTAGTGTACGGGGAAAAATCTACCAGGATTCGGTGTAGAGCCTGTTGAAATACGGCAGCGTAGAGTATTTCGATTACGCAGCGCAATATTAAGTGTATCTGAATCTGGCCCTTTTTCTTTAATGGAAGCAAGCATCCTGTTATGTAGAATTCAGAGCTGGTAGATTGGCACTTTACTCTACAACCTGGATGAAAGTAAATATTTTCCTTTATGCAGCAACAGCCACATGGCAATTTATTTTTACAGTGCAAATATCCAAAAATTGTTTTTGTTCGGAGTTCAAACTTTAAGTTTAAATTAAATTTATGTTCATTGACTTAGTTGGGGCCTCACATTCCAAACATGTAGTTTTTGTCCATTACAACCATTCTGGTACAATTTCAATTTTTTGTATTTGCACTATAAAAATGAGAACTAGATTATCATTGCTACAATCAACACAGACACAATAGATATAAGACACGCACAGTTCAGATCAGTAAAGGCTATCAGAGATAGGAATAAAATGAGTCACATTTTAATAAACAATAAGGTTATTTTCTAACTTTAAAAAACAAATATTCTGAGGTTGCGCCATAGAGGAAACATAGCATAGGTCTTCAAGTGAATAACGTGAAGCGTGATTGGCCAATATCAAAAAAGGAGTAAAAATAAAACCTACACAAATACCAGTGTAATCAATCTCACACACACACACACACACACACGTATAAATTCATTAAGCAGAACCAAATTCGCCCATCCATTTTTCATATTTCTCTAGATCTGCTGCAGAAACAGATTTTGAGATTTTCTTTAATGCCAAATCAAAGTCTGCCATTGTCACAGGCATCTGTAGTTCATCCTTCGGCAGTGCACGGATCTGTTCTGGAGTTAAGCCCTGGATTCTCCTGCGCATGGCCATCATGGAGGCATCTCTGGAAAACAAGTCAACATAAAAAAATTAATATGCTACAAAAACTACAACACAGAGATATAGTAATGTTCATAACATATCATAATATCATAGAGTAGGTTGCAAAATCAGCTGAAGATGGATAGTTTTAAAATACCTACAGCAGCTGGTATCCTGGAATGCCCCTGAATCTATTTCTATCATGGATATCAGCCAACATGATATGTAATTTGCAGATGCAGATAGTACAAAACAGCTTGTCAGGCTTCAATATGCTACTAAAAAATAGTAGCCAATCGCACATAGGACGGCGACTGACTGTGACCAAAACTGAACCATGTAGTATGGGATGGTTAAAGCTCTTCTCTTCACCTGCAGAATAGGTCCTTCAGCTGTGTTTCACACCCCAGTGGGTTTAATTGCTGAGCCTCAACTAGAGAGAAGAGCTTAAGCCATAATGCTAGGAGTGCTGAGTATACGTTCCCTGCGAATCCAACATTTTGAAAAACTGCTCTGAGGTAGGACCAGTGTACTCTATCAAACGCCTTCTCTGACTCCAATGATAGGAGCAGAGAAGGCTGGTGCCATCAGAGGTCTGTTGGCGCAGGACAAGGCCCATCTGGTCTTTGTGTAATAGTTTAGGAATAAATAAGGATATGTGTGTGGCTAGGATTTTTGCATACATTTTGAGATCAGAGTTCAGGATAGAGATGGGATGGTAATTGGCAGGTTCGTCTTGAGGTTTACCAGGTTTTAGTATGGTGACGATAAGCGCCTCAAGTGACTCCTTGGGAATGTCACCAGTTTGCATTATGTAATTGAAGGCCAAGTTGGTTAGATGGGGTACAAGAAGGTATCCATCTGGTCCAGTGGCCTTGTGGAGCAGCAGTGAATGTATTGCTTTTAAAACGTAAGCTTCAGGGAGCGGCTCGTTAAGCTGTTCTAGTTGGTCAGAAGTACGGAAGAGTTGTTGTAGGGAATCAAGGAATTTTGCTATTTGCATTGGATCTGGATCCTGATCTAGGGAGGAGACTTTTAAATTGTATAAGGAAGCAAAGTAGTGACTAAAGCAGTTTGATATGTCTTTAGGGTTGTCAACTCTTTACCCTTTAGATGGGCGCATAAAAGTTTTTTTTGCAGCCGCTGCTTTTTGTTTAACTTGTTTGGCCAAGTGAGAGCCAGGTTTGTTCCCAAACATGTACCAATTTGCTTTTAAGCTTTTAATATGATAGTCAAATGAAGCTTGTAGAAAATAATGTAATTCTTCCCTAAGGTCGCGTAGATGGGTTGTGTCTGCATCGTTGAGTGATAATTTGTTGGATTGTTCTAATTTGCAAATGTTGTCAATGTATTTGTTTACTGTTTTGGTACACGTTCACTCCTCCCTGGCCTCTAGTTTGATGAAAACTCCTCTTATATAGGCTTTATGTGCATTTCACTGTAATGGGTCATTTGTTACCAACATTGAACCAACATTGCAGTTGAAGTAGGTTTCTATATCTAGTCTATTCTCCTCCTGACACTTTGGTTGAGAAATGTGTCAGGAAGTGTTTTTTACTTGTTTCCACCGAGCGCAGGGATAATGGTTACTGTGCGTAGTCAGACCACATTATTAGGCCTATATCAGCCTTAGGTATACTGTAGATTGCAGAGTGGTTTTGTGTGTCAGGAAGAGATCCTAGAGCAAGATTTTTGGGCTGCTGAATAAAACTTGTAATCCCTCTCCACTCTATGCAGGCAACGTCAGGGGTCAAATAAGTCTTCTATACCCATAAGGGAAGAGAGGGCTGTGGGTTTATTTCCTCGGTGGCCGGAGGAGTCAATTGTTGGGTCAGCTACATCATTAAAATCTCCACATAGGATTATACGTTCTATTGGATTAAGGGACAATTTGCTCATAACTGTTAAGAGTATTGGGTACGTAGATATTGACAATCACCAATGGTGTATTGTCAAAGATGCCATCTAAGATAATGTATCTGCCAGACAGGTCAGCATCAAGGTATTGGAGTTGGAAAGAAATAGAGTTCCGAATGGTGATCATTACTCCCTGCACTTTTACTTTTTTTTATCTTTTATCTAATCAAAAGACAAGATCCGGTACCGAGTGCCCACTTCCCTAGCTAGAATTGACCCATTAGTCTCTGAATTATATTGGAGGGGATGTGGGCAGAGGGGAACACTATTCCATATTTGGTGGGACTGTCCATTGGTATCACCCTTTAGGTCTACTGTCCGCAGACACATATCGGACAGTCTAGGTATAGATGTATCTTTTTCCCTGAAGCACTTTATGCTCCACGTCCCCCCTCCCCTTCTCTCACTAGAAAACGCAGTGCTCGCCCTCACCTCCTCAATGGCACAAAGTGCTTATATTAATTCATTGGAAAAGCCCACAAACTCGGAGTAAGTTGGACTGGCTTAGGAAGGTGACAGAGATCATGGAAGCAGAGAAATGGATGGCCACATGCAAGGGAACTCGTGAGCGATTCGACCTAATCTGGGCCTCATGGCAGAGTCATACCTCTGGACAGGCCCCAGTCTCCTCTAGTCTAGGTATTGCTTTTTTAACTTTGGCGGATCCAGAATTTGGGCGACATATGAAGGCGAACCGGACCCTGAATCAGGTTCAGAACAAGGTGCAGAATTAGCATTGATGTTATTAGTTTAGATATATCCCATCAGCCAATGAACCAGGTGCATTTGTCCATTTATAGTGGCCTTAGCGGTAAATGTATATAATTTTTTTTTTCTTAAATTTTTTTTTCCATGTCTTATATGTTCCTACTTTACGTTATGTGAGCCTAAGATTCTGTTTCTGGTTTTATTTATTGTGCGAGCCCACTCTCCTTCCCCTAAAGTGTAAGGGGAATGTCCACTTGGATCAAAAATCTAGGACATGAATGGGTTTGTACTAGTAATAGTTATACTCATGGTGTAATGTATAATGGCGCCACCAATATCAGTATTTACATCGGTGCCGCATCGGGGACACCCAAATCGCGATGCATCAATGCAGCGATTACATTTGACACCCCTACTTTGTATGCCTTAAAATGTAAAATAAAATAAATATTATATAAAACAAAAAACAAAAAACACAAGAGCCATAGAATCAAAGCAATGTGTAGTGCAAAAATACTGTGCCGTTTTAAATCAAATACAAGAAAAAGTTGTGTCAATGTGTATTAAGCACAATATGCTGCTGCAACTAACCATGTGAGATACACCATGGAGAGCAAATGTTAGAGAAAATAGCTGCGCTGCAATGTGAAACTAATAGTGACAATGGTGATACACGTGATGATAATTGTGATCAATTACAAAAAACACCATATGTGATGATTCGAGTCACCTGCACCCCACTCTCCACAGTGAAAACTAAGTATGTGAAGTACAGTGACTAAAACCCTAAAATCTAATGAGACAGTGACCTGTCTTTTGAACCTTAGTATGACACTGGCCCCAAACAAAAAACTATATCATCAAAAATAATAATACATAATGGGTGAAAATTCTAATTGATTTAAACAATCAAAATAAGTTGAAAACAAAGTCCAAAGGTAAAGTCCAATTAATCAGGTGCTGAAAAAAATCCTCTCCAATAGTGATGTGTGTGGTAACAAACAAAACAAAACATCCAAGGAAGAAGTGATGATCCCAGATGGATAAGGATGCCTCCACCAATAAATTTACTGCCGCTTACCAGATTTCCTGATCTCATGGGAAAGAGATCAGAATAGCTTGTGGCTCACACCCCAGCCAAGATCTCTAATCCTCCCAACAGAGTTCCTCTACCTTCAAGTACAAGTGAATCACAGTGGAAATCGTAGCTCAACAGCCAAGCAGTCCCATCTGCTGAGTGATGATTATCCAGACTTCAGATTGTGCACCTAGGCTGTCGTGCAGGTTAATATCTGGTATGTATTTTTTTTTTTGTGGGGGGGGGGAGGGGGAGGGGGGTATTTACCTTATTTTAAAGGTGGTATTTTCTGTCCCACTTCCTGCTTCCTTTTTTTGGCCGCCTAGGCGACTCCTCCTGTCGCCCTATGCGGCCCCTCCCTGCCAGCGATCTTCTGGGACACAACACAGGTCCCAGAAGATCGGCTGGCCAATAGCAGAGCGCAGCGCGTCTCGCGCATGCGCAGTGCGTGCCCGGCCGTGAAGCCATAAGCTGTCACGGCCAGGTGCCCACAGCTGCTATTATTAGGAGCGAGCCTCCAAACGGCTGCATCGCTGGACCGTGGGGCAGGTAAGTGTCGGTGTATTAAAAGTCAGCAGCTATGCTTTTTTGTAGCTGCTGCCTCTTATAAACTAAAAAACAGGTCGAACTCCAGTTTATGTAATCTAAGGTGAATTCAATCGGCGGTATCACTCACAAGGAGATCTTCTCCCTCGACAGAGAAGACGAACATATTCCATAACGGCCAAGTTTTGGAATATCGGTCATGTTGGTGCCGTGACAAAAAGGATAAAATCTTCCATTTTGTTTATTTCTTCTGCTCTCCTAAGCCACAGGCCAATGGTTGGTGGCTGCGGAGATTTAAAGTTAAGAGGGATACACGTTTTGGCAGTGTCAAAAAGGTGGTGTATAACTGATTTTTTGTAGATATTTCTGGAATAGTGAAGGCATGGGGAAAGAAAGAAAGCTGGTTCATCTGTGATTGGACGTTCCATGAATTTTAGTATGGTTTGACAGACCTCCAGAATGGGTTGAGCTTGGGACATGACCAAAAGATATGGAGGAGTGTTCCTCGCTTTTCCTGGCATCGCCAACAGCGATCTGATGTCGAAGGACACAAAGTATGTAATTGTGATTTTGTACAATACCACTGCATCAGAATTTTAAAATGAGTCTCTTGTATTCCAGTGCAGTTGGGGGATTTGTATGTTAACCCGAATGATGTGTTGACGTTGGTTTGGACTGGATTTATGGTTTAGGTCTTGTTCTCACTTAGTTAGACAGGGTGGTTGGTGGGTTTCTGGGGTGTAATTAATCATTTATAAGTTGTAAAGAGTATATGCGGCAGGACGCCGATGTGCGAACAGTATTCTTCAAGAGTAGTGAGAGGTTGACTAAAATTACCGGAGGGTGGTATGGACTAACTGGAGCGTACCTGAGGAATTCGTAAGGGTAGGTATCAATGGCCAGTTCCATGAGATTAGAAAGTGAGTGGCTTGAAAATGGCCTGAGTCTGACAGATTTTGAAAGTTTAAATCCGGATATCCCAGGGTAAACAATGGATTCCCTAATATAGGGAAGAGTGCTGAGTTTTTAGAGGAGAGAGAGGTTTAGGTGAAAAGATGTGAGCAAATTTGTGTAGTGGGGCCAATAAGGGGGTGGTGTTTAATATTTCTGGGAAGTTACTGATAACACCAAAGAGCCCTGCAAAGAGGCACTTCATTTTGGGCTTGTTCCAACTGGGGCCAGAGTTTGGTGTCTTGGTGCCGACGCCAGTTAATGAGTCTACCCAAATGTGTTGATTGGTAGTATTTTTCATATGTCTGGCCCTGCCGATCCCCCATGTTGTTTGGGTAATGAAAGTAGTCTTCTATGTAGTCGTGAACGTTTTTGTGGGACCAAATGAAGTTCGTAAACAATGATTGTATCTGTTTGAAGTAGCTAGAAGGGATAGAAATTGTCAGAGCCTGAAATGGGTATTTCAATTTGGGAAGGATACTAATTTTGAGTATATTGCAGCGGCCAAACCACAAATGCAGTCAAGTATGCCATGTATTTAGAAGAATTCCAACTTTTTTTAGAAGTGGGGGAAAATTCAGGTCGAAACGTTGTAAGAGTTTGGGGGGATGAGCATAGCTAGATATTTCAAGGCGGATTTCATCCATTTTAGTTTAAAGCTTGCTAGAAGATGTGATAAAAGAGGCTGCGGTATACCCGGAATGCCTTCGAACTGTTTTGATAGTGCACCATAAATTTTAAATTTGTGTAGGAGATTCAGTAGCGAGATTGCAGGATTCGTATGAGAAAACAGCATGTCGTCTACATATGCCGACCCTTTCTGTTGAGAGTTTCCTACATTAATACCTGTGATATCTGGGTGTAGTTGCATTTTACATAAAGCTCTAATGACAGGGCAAAGAAAAGGGTTGACAAGGGGCACCCCTGTCTCGTCCCATTGGTTATCGTAAAGAGTTTGGATAAAACACTATTTGCGCTGACCTAAATAGTAGGGTTTGAAGATATTGATAGATTGAAGAAATCCAGTTAAGCATAGTGTGGCCAAATCCCGCATATCTTAAGACTGAAAACATGAATGGCCAATTAACCCGGTCAAAAGCCTTTTCGTCATCTGTTCCTAGAGAGATACACCGAGTGTGGGTGGTGTTGGCTACATGGAGCAGATTGAGGATTTTGACTGTATTTCTCTAGCTTCCCTAGATGGCCTAACTGGTCTAAGTGAACTAGATATTGCTGTAATCTGGTCGGTAAATTTTTGTAAATAAAGATGTGATCAATATTTAGGAGGGACATTGGCCTATAGTACCCACAAGAGGGATATTTGCCTTATTTTGGAATTGTTGAGATTTGGGCCTGTAGGGCTTCCCTTGGGTGAGACGTTCCTGATCCCAATTAATTAAACAGTTTGGCCATAAAATGACCTGGAGAGGGGAGTGGTGTCTTGTAGTGCTGTTGGTGAAGCCATCTGGTCCCGGCACTTTCCCACATTCCGATGTTTCCCGCGTTTAATGGCCCTTATGGCCCATTAAAGTTCATCTAATGTGATAGGGTCTTCAGCGCCTCATCTACAGTAGCAGGTAATTGAGGCATTTGTGAAGAGGATAAGTAGTCCGCTATGTGTTCCTGAAAGGGAGTCACAGTTTGTAGATTTTAGAGGGAATCATAGTATTCCATGCTTTTTTTTAAGTTGCGTGTGCATGGAAAGTGTGAGGGTATGACAGATGAAGACATGGGGGAACTTTACCGTGCATAAAGTCTGTCTCTTGCATGCACAAAATGTCCGATCTCTGGATTAATATGTTTGAGTGCTGTTGGCAATGAATCAGAGATGCGGAGAAGAATCACTACAAGAGTCTTAAGGCACTTCTAGGTATAAGTAGGTAGGGAGGGGGAGATGATATCTGTACTTGTGCTCTTTACAATAATAAAAACAGAACAGTAGTATATGAAATATACAACAACTTGCGTTGAATATAGCGGTAACAATTATGCTTATACAAAGCGATATGCATAGCACACTTTGTGCTGTGTGTGAATGAATGACAACTATAAGTTACCATAAGTATGAACTTCTAAAAAAGAAAAAGAATATTCACAAATTTCACAAAACTCGGCACTCGTGTAACAGGATTAATATGAGCCAGCCGGTTTACTAAATTAGTGGATAAGGTGGTAAACAGAACTAACCAGGGTTTCTTTCATTATTGTTCCAGTAGCGTTGTTGACATTAGGAACTAAGGCCTCGTACACACGAGGGGATATGTCCGATGGACCGTTTCAGCAGACATCTCCGCTCGTGTGTATGGGCTAGCGGACAGATTTCTCCACCCGACAGATTTCAAAGCATGCTTTGAAATCCATCCGGTGAAATCTGTCCGGCAGACATGTCTGCTGGTTAGTACACTTACCAGCAGATATATCGTGCCCCACCGCCGCCGCGTCGCCGCCGAATGGATTCGGCGCATGCGCGGAAGTGTTTAACTTCCTGGTGCGGTGACGTAGCGGTGACGTGGCGGCGTCAACGTCACCGCCGCGTCACCGCGCCGTCCGGCGGCGGGGAATTTGATCCGATGGTGTGTACACGCCATCGGATCAAACTCCCGATCGGACATATCCGATGAAAATGGTCCGCGGACCGTTTTCATCGGATATGTCCGATCGTGTGTACGAGGCCTTAGAGGTTGCAGCCGACACGTCTTGGTATAGAAGAACTCCAGCGTATAGATGATGGAGGCTGTGAGCTGTTCTAGCCGCACGGAGAAGCCGCTCCTTTATGTGGTAAAAATGGATCCTTGTCAGCACGTCTCTATGGACTGTGTCTGGGAGGTGGGCAGGTTTTGGGATCCTGTGTGCCCTATCCATGAGGAGATCTGTTTGGGTCAGGTCTGGAATTAATTTCAGAAAAAGTTGTTGCAGATATGGAATCAGGTGATTTGGCTTAACTGCTTCAGGCACCCTCCTTATCTTCAGGTTATTTCGTCACAAGCGGTCTTCTAGGTCCACCACTTTTGATTGGAGTTTATGGATCTGCTGTTGAGTGTGGTCGTCAATATCATAAAATCTGTTAGTGAGTTGGGTATTGAGGAGCGCAGCTCATTTTGCAAGCCTATTTAGAGGGAGAGGAGCATGGCCTTCAGAGTAATCTTAGAGGCAGGGACATCAGAGGCAGGGAAAGCTGCTAGGGACGCTGTGTGTTCATCCTGCAGTTCTACTTGTGTGCCTGAGGTGTCAGCCTTGTGGTGCTTTTTTTGACGAGGGGAGCTTGCGAGGGGAATGTGCAGTGGAATCTGCACCTCTCTTACCCCCAATCCACTGGTGAGGCTGAGGAGGAATGGTGAGGGGATTCCTCCATGTCTAAGAGATTTTCCAGCGCCTCTTCTGACTGTGGGGGAGGCGGAGGAGAACGGCTATTCTCCTCAGTACCATCTTGTGCTCGTCTGCCTGCAGAGAGCATGTAGATGTCTGTGAAGCAGCGAGGTTCTGGTGCTTTGTTTTTCCTGCCGGACATAGCCTGATTGAGTCTTTGAGGGGTGATCTCCCTTGTGGGGAAGCTGCAGATGGCTGGGATGCTGTGAGCCTATTAGGAGAGTCAAGTGTCAAGGGTCCTTCTCTCTCAGCATACTTGCAGGGGATAAGTTCTACTCAAGCTGTGTTTTTTTAAAGAAAACAAACCCAAAAGACTTTGCACACCTTTTGTTTTGATGCACCTGGAATGGGCCCAGTTAAAAATAAATAAAAAATAAAGCATCGGAAGGAGGTGAAGACTGCCCTGTGCAGGAGTACATTGTTGTGGTTTGGGATCCTCAAGTTCTCCAGGAGGAGTGGCAACACCCTCACCTAAAGAAACGGGGTGAAATCCTGGATCCAAGTTAAGGTGTACTTTTTTCTTATTTGATAATCATTGGGGTTTTTATTGTTTGTACCTAGTGAATTTAAATAGGGTTGGACCACCAGTGTCTGTTTACATCCTTCTCCCAAAGCTGCTGTGCATACATGTAGACGTCTATAGAAGTCCATTGTAAGCTACTGTGCAACAATGACCAGCGATTAGGGGGGGATTAGGCCGCTTACGTTGTCCATCAAACCACTGGTACAACTCATCAGATAGAATCCTAATATCATGGGTATTGCCGTAGCTGCCTCCCACCACAAACTTAACTTTTTTGTGATATCACGCATTTTATCACAAACCTGATGACATTCCTACCTAACCTATTTGCTACTGATTTTGCTAACATCTAAGGCCCCGTACACACGAGCAAATGAATCTGTTCAAAACGGTCTGACAGACCGATTTGATCAGATTTGTCTGCTGGCTGTTTTGGTTTGATCGCTGTACACACGATCAAACCAAAATCCCCGCCGGCAGACATCGCGGTGGCGTGGCGGTGACGCCGCCACGTCACCACACCAGGAAGTAAAATGCATGTGCGGGCAGATATGTCTGCTGGTTAGCGTACTAACCAGCAGACATATCGGTCCGACGGGTTCCCAGCAGACAGATTTTAAAGCAGGCTTTAAAATCTGTCTGCTGGCCAAATCTGTCTGCTCGCCCGTACACACGATCGAATCTGTCTGCTGAGACGGTCTGTCAGACCGTTTCCAGCAGATAGATTTGATCGTGTGTACGCGGCCTAAGGGTTACACAGACATTTCTCCAAATCAGGGGTAGGCAACCTTTCAGAGGTTGAGATCTGCCTAGACAACATGGCAATGAAGAGGAAGAAAATGGACTGCCGCACTCCAGAAGAATTTCAAATGAAAGGCCGACGCGTTTCGCACTCAACTAGTGCTCAGCCATGACTAAGCACTAGTTGAGTGCGAAACGCGTCGGCTGTCCTGTTTCTGTGGTTGCGGTAACTGTACATGTTCCTGTTTTTACATTAAAGACAACTTTTTCATTTGAAATTCTTCTGGAGTGCGGCAGTCCATTTTCATTGCCATTGCTACTTGCATCGCCAGCACCTTGGTAATCCAACCATCCTTAATTATCTACAGGGCTCACCTGGAGCGGTGACTCTCCTTTACCTAGACAACATGGAGGAAATCAAATCTACTCTGGTAAGGGGGTTGGGGGACGCCCATTAAAAAAAGTAGTGTCCTCTACTCCCTCTCCCATTCACATCATCCCCACCACAGTAGTGTCCTCTGACACCCCCCCCCCCCACTATATTTCTCTGAAGGAATTTTTACTTCTGTCTTCTGAAACTCTAACGCTACTTTTAAATCAACTGCCCAGTTGCCTCCCCTTCTCCCAGCTATCCCTACCTCCTCTCTTCGTCATTCTTTTTTCTATCTATCCATTTAGTTATGACATCTTGATACCTACAAATCAAACATCCCTGGTAAAAACTATAGCCACTTTACAATGTTTTTTCATACCAGACATCTTTGTATGGTCTAATTGTGTGCAACTGTATTGCTGTACTAAAAAATGGAAACACCACTGTCTTATTACATGTACTTTTTGATCAAACATGTAGAGATATTGAACAAGAAAAAAAGCTGAGCCATTTAGCCCTTTGGGGGTAGGATGGGAAGACAAAAAGGATAAGTGTACTATGTTTGAATATGAACTTATGCTTTAATGTCTGTGTAAAAAATGTATCTTTACAGAGAAACAGCCTTGTTAAAGATAATTAAATAAAACTGCAAAAATACTGGCGAAATATTAAAACTAATTACACATCTAAGGAACTAAAAACAGATGATTAATTGTACGGGCAGTTGTGACAGCTAATGGACTACTAAATTATTAACAAAAGATTACAGTTTCATCCAGTGAGGTTTCACCTTTAGCGTTAAATAGACAAATGAATTGGGCATTACAAAGAAGGAAGATTACACATTAACATTGTGCATATTCACATTAACATTTTGCATATTCAATCATCTTGTGTCCAGCTCTTGGCCATCCACAATTTTTTTAGAGTGGTCAAACAGAATGGAATGTTTTTTAGCATATAATTTATAATGTGGTCATAAAGCCATACTATGACACCAAGATGAACTTATATTAAAAAGCACCATAAATTGTTTTTATTACCCGTTAATCCTGTCAGTAGATCCTTATTTTTTCACTTCCTTTAACAGCGTAACAATGCTCTATTTTGCTATAAAATTCAACAGCAGTTTTGTCACCCTATAGACTGGGTAGTCTTAGCTATATACAGTGCAGAAAATAAGTATTTGAACACCCTGCTATTTTGCAAGTTCTCCCACTTGGAAATCATGGAGGGGTCTGAAATTGTTATCGTAGGTGCATGTCCACTGTGAGAGACATAATCAAAAAAAAAAAAATTCCAGAGATCACAATGTATGATTTTTTTAACTATTTATTTGTATGATACAGCTGCAAATAAGTATTTGAACACCTGAGAAAATCAATGTTAATATTTGGTACAGTAGCCTTTGTTTGCAATTACAGAGGTCAAACGTTTCTTGTAGTTTTTCACCAGGTTTGCACACACTGGAGGAGGGAATTTGGCCCACTCCTCCACACAGATCTTCTCTAGATCAGTCAGGTTTCTGGGCTGTCGCTGAGAAACACAGAGTTTGAGCTCCCTCCAAAGATTCATTATTGTGTTTAGGTCTGGAGACTGGCTAGGCCACGCCATAACCTTGATATGCTTCTTACAGAGCCACTCCTTGGTTATCCTGGCTGTGTGCTTCGGGTCATTGTCATGTTGGAAGACCCAGCCTCGACCCATCTTCAAAGCTCTAACTGAGGGAAGGAGGTTGCCCAAAATCTCGCAATGCATGGCCCCGGTCATCCTCTCCTTAATACAGTGCAGTCGCCCTATCTCATGTGCAGAAAAACACCCCCAAAGCATGATGCTACCACCCCCATGCTTCACAGTAGGGATGGTGTTCTTGGGATGGTACTCATCATTCTTCTTCCTCCAAACACGGTTAGTGGAATTATAACCAAAAAGTTCTATTTTGGTCTCATCCGACCACATGACTTTCTCCCATGACTCCTCTGGATCATGCAAATGGTCATTGGCAAACTTAAGACGGGCCTTGACATGTGCTGGTTTAAGCAGGGGAACCTTTCCGTGCCATGCATGATTTCAAACCATGACGTCTTAGTGTATTACCAACAGTAACCTTGGAGACGGTGGTCCCAGCTCTTTTCAGGTCATTGACCAGCTCCTCCCGTGTAGTCCTGGGCTGATTTCTCACCTTTCTTAGGATCATTGAGACCCCACGAGGTGAGATTTTGCATGGAGCCCCAGTCTGAAAGAGATTGATAGTCATGTTTAGCTTCTTCCATTTTCTAATGATTGCTCCAACAGTGGACCTTTTTTCACCAAGCTGCTTGGCAACTTCCCTGTAGCCCTTTCCAGCCTTGTGGAGGTGTGCAATTTTGTCTCTAGTGTCTTTGGACAGCTCTTTGGTCTTGGCCATGTTAGTAGTTGGATTCTTACTGATTGTATGGGGTGGACAATTGTCTTTATGCAGCTAATGACCTCAAACAGGTGCATCTAATTTAGGATAATAAATGGAGTGGAGGTGGACATTTTAAAGGCAGACTAACAGGTCTTTGAGGTCAGAATTCTAGCTGATAGACAGGTGTTCAAATACTTCTTTGCAGCTGTATCATACAAATAAATAGTTAAAAAAATCATACATTGTGATTTCTGGATTTTTTTTTTATTATGTCTCTCACAGTGGACATGCACCTACGATAACAATTTCAGACCCCTCCATGATTTCCAAGTGGGAGAACTTGCAAAATAGCAGGGTGTTCAAATACTTATTTTCTGCACTGTATACGGCCACAGAATGGCTCGTACAGGCACAAGGGCGTAAATTTACGTCCCCGCCTAAGTGCGGTTCGGGGGTCCCATCGGGACCCCCTCCGCGGCGTGCGGGGGTCCCCCTGGCTCCGGGAGCGATCCGGGACGAGCGGGCGGATGTCGGCGTTTACCCGCCCCCCCGCGATCGCTCCCAGCCAATGCGCGCGCTCCCAGTCTCCTGTCACTTCCTCCTCCTGTGTAAACACAGGAAGGGGGAAGTGATGTAATCTCCCATCGCAGCGGTATTTCCAACCGCTGCGATGGGAGAAACACCTAACAGTAAGTGTGCACCAACATTACACTGACACACACTCACATAGGCATACTTAACCCCTTGCGATCTGCCCCCCCACCCCCCCTGTCAGTGTCACTGAATGCAGTGATCTAATCACTGCATTTAGTGTCAGTGTGACAGGCAGTGTAAAATCAGTTAGTGTTAGGTTCAGGATAGCCCCCCCACCCCCCCTAATAAAGTTTTAACCCCCTGATCACCGCCCTAGTTAACCCTTTCACTCCCTATTGCCAGCGTCACTAAGCGATAATTTTTCTGATTGCTGTATTAGTGTCGCTGTTCCCGCTAGGTAGCTATTTTTTTTTATCGCAATTTTTTTTTTTTACTAAAGACATGTGGCTAAATACATTTTGGCCTAAATGTTTGACTAAAATTTAGTTTATTTGATTTTTTTTTTTAACAAAAAGTAAAAAAGTGTTTTTTTTTCAAAAATGTCGCTCTGTTTTTCTATATAGCGCAAAAAATAAAAATCGCAGAGGTGATCAAATACCACCAAAAGAAAGCTCTATTTGTGGGAAGAAAAGGACGCAAATTTTGTTTGGGAGCCACGTCGCACGACCGCGCAATTGTCAGGTAAAGCGACGCAGTGCCGAATCGCAAAAACACCTTGGGTCATTTACCAGCGTATTGGTCCGGGTCTTAAGTGGTTAAAGGCACCTTTAAATGTGGTGTTGGGAGCTGCAGATATTGCAAACACATCCTTTCTGGTACTTCAGTACATTCACATTCAGAAAATAAGGACTATGACATTCAGCGTTTTATTAATTGCAACACTGCATACCTGGTTTATGTCATTACATGTGACCTATGCCATTTACAATATGTAGGTCGCACGACCAGGAGGCTCAAAGACAGATTGGGGGGATCATCTCTATGATATAGAGAAAGATCACAACACAAATGTAGCCAGACACTGGATTTCAGTCCATCACAAAGACATCTCCAGCCTGCGCATTCAGGGTATGGAAAAAATTGTTCGTCCTATAAGAGGGGGTGACAAGTTTAGATTATTGTGCAGGCGTGAGGTTCTTTGGATTCTCCTCTTGGGCACTAGAATGCCCAGGGGATTGAATTTCCAATGGGACGTTTCTCACTACTATGACTAGTGATATACAAGACTCAAACCTTGCGCTATACACACTTACCTATAACAAACTCTAACTTTTTGGTCTCCTCTCTGTTGTTCTCTATGCACAAGCTAGCACTTCATGTCACTCCCCTGTTCATATATGTATTGTGTCAGCCTTATGTGGTTTCACATTCGGCTGTACACACATTTTACTCTATGGGAGGTCCTGCGTTATTCGGTCCTAATGTTATATACCAACTTATCCGTGTTTACATTTACTTTTGCATCAAGTGTCCAGTACCTGCTTCTATCTACCCACTTTTTTGCCGTCAGCCCTGTGTCTCTTTTTTACAAAGTCATTTTCTATAGAATTTTTCCCATTCATATGGGATTCATTTCCCCTATAATTAATTAATCGACAGGACCCCAGGCATATTGGTGGGCTAATAAACGATGTACACCTCGTAATTATGAATATTGCAGTTATAGACATATGATTTACTCTACTGTTTATCTTCTCTTTTTTAGAACTTTTCATGTCCTATACTTGGGTACATCTATGGTTATGCACACAATGCAACCCGATTACACGGATATCTCGGACCTTATCTTGCATTTTTTACTGTTTCTTTTTTATTTAGTATTAGTTGTATCCATATGCATGCACATCGATGTTCTATATGTACTATCTCCATAAACACCTAGTTTTGTGTGCGTTGGTTTACAATTAATTCCTGTGCATTATACACCTTTTCAAACAATGTTAGGGATCATATTTAGCCATGTACATTTTTCTACCTCCAACATAACATATATATGTATACACGCCTACATACAGTGCGGAAAATAAGTATTTGAACACCCTGCTATTTTGCAAGTTCTCCCACTTGAAAATCATGGAGGGGTTTGAAATTGTCATCGTAGGTGCATGTCCACTGTGAGAGACATAATCAAAAAAAAAAAATCAAGAAATCACAATGTATGATTTTTTTAACTATTTATTTGTATGATACAGCTGCAAAGAAGTATTTGAACACCTGTCTATCAGCTAGAATTCTGACCCTCAAAGACCTGTTAGTCTGCCTTTAAAATGTCCACCTCCACTCCATTTATTATCCTAAATTAGATGCACCTGTTTGAGGTCATTAGCTGCATAAAGACACCTGTCCACCCCATACAATCAGTAAGAATCCAACTACTAACATGGCCAAGACCAAAGAGCTGTCCAAAGACACTAGAGACAAAATTGTACACCTCCGCAAGGCTGGAAAGGGCTACGGGAAAATTGCCAAGCAGCTTGGTGAAAAAAGGTCCACTGTTGGAGCAATCATTAGAAAATGGAAGAAGCTAAACATGACTGTCAATCTCCCTCGGACTGGGGCTCCATGCCAAATCTCACCTTGTGGGGTCTCAATGATCCTAAGAAAGGTGAGAAATCAGCCCAGGACTACACGGGAGGAGCTGGTCAATGACCTGAAAAGAGCTGGGACCACCGTCTCCAAGGTTACTGTTGGTAATACACTAAGACGTCATGGTTTGAAATCATGCATGGCACGGAAGGTTCCCCTGCTTAAACCAGCACATGTCAAGGCCCGTCTTAAGTTTGCCAATGACCATTTGGATGATCCAGAGGAGTCATGGGAGAAAGTCATGTGGTCAGATGAGACCAAAATATAACTTTTTGGTCATAATTCCACTAACCGTGTTTCGAGGAAGAAGAATGATGAGTACCATCCCAAGAACACCATCCCTACTGTGAAGCATGGGGGTGGTAGCATCATGCTTTGGGGGTGTTTTTCTGCACATGGGACAGGGCGACTGCACTGTATTAAGGAGAGGATGACCGGGGCCATGTATTGCAAGATTTTGGGCAACAACCTCCTTCCCTCAGTTAGAGCTTTGAAGATGGGTCGAGGCTGGGTCTTCCAACATGACAATGACCCGAAGCACACAGCCAGGATAACCAAGGAGTGGCTCTGTAAGAAGCATATCAGGGTTCTGCCGTGGCCTAGCCAGTCTCCAGACCTAAACCCAATAGAGAATCTTTGGAGGGAGCTCAAACTCTGTGTTTCTCAGCGACAGCCCAGAAACCTGACTGATCTAGAGAAGATCTGTGTGGAGGAGTGGGCCAAAGTCCCTCCTCCAGTGTGTGCAAACCTGGTGAAAAACTACAAGAAATGTTTGACCTCTGTAATTGCAAACAAAGGCAACTGTACCAAATATTAACATTGATTTTCTCAGGTGTTCAAATACTTCTTTGCAGCTGTATCATACAAATAAATAGTTAAAAAAAATCATACATTGTGATTTCTGGAATTTTTTTTTTGATTATGTCTCTCACAGTGGACATGCACCTACGATGACAATTTCAGACCCCTCCATGATTTCCAAGTGGGAGAACTTGCAAAATAGCAGGGTGTTCAAATACTTATTTTCTGCACTGTATGTATATATTTATATAATTTTTGGGAGCATCCTTCCGCACCAATGGAACACAATATACTGGTTTTCAGTTAACCAGCTTTATTTTCAGCCTAATTAAGTTCTTTCGGATGCACTCTCTAGATCCTTATACATGTGTTTGTCATAGGTTAATTTTCATTCCACCCATAGAAGACAACCTTTCAATTAACTTCCTTCATTTACTATATAGGTGTATTTTATATATATATTATATATACTTTTTTATACATCATTCGGCTGTTATAGCCAATGGGTTATTTTACTTTCAGCAGACATTATTATCATTCTATATATAAAATTAAAAATTCACTATTTCATTGGGCCAGCCTTGGACTTCGTTAACATTATATTCTCATATTGAGAACCTTTTTACTTTTTTCTTTTGCCTTGACCCAAATGTTTTAGAATACATATACCAGCCTCCCTACACAGAAGTTTTTTACATTTGCTGACACCTTTGATCACATTATGTTTTGGTCTCTCACTTCAGTGACGCCCATTATTAATCATTTCCATTTCACTTTAATTCACCTTCTTCACACTTTTCATATTTGGCTACGATGTGTCTACATGCTTTGACACAATTTGCCACTCTTTTCTTTTATGTATGAATATATTTTTTATGATTGGATGTATTTATGGGTGCATTTTTCCCGATTGTTGTCATCAAATTTCGGGTAACCCTTTACATCCACATTCCCAATTATGTCTATATGCACGTCACCATAATGGATGAATCCATCTCCAATACACACATAGATCTATTCTTTCTGCCATTTACCATTGAACAAGTTGTTAGATAGATCTAGTGCTTCATTTCATTACATATGTTTTCATTCATATCGATATACGCATTCACATTTATTTTCACTTTTATTCATATTTATTTGTTCCATCACCATTATACATTTTATTTGCATAGTCTATCTTATGCTCTTTTTACAGCCTATTGTGGTTTAAATTGTATTGTCTTTAAGCTTTTATTTTATTTCATTCATCATTGCCTCTTTTGTGTCACTGTAGTACAATGTATGTACCACATATACAGTATTTTATATGTGCATTATGTTTATAATGTGCTATTATTTATACATTTTGATTATTGGTTTCACATTTGTGTGTATTTGTTTGTTTTTTCTTGCTTTGGTGTGCACAGGTGTAATGTGACTATCTCATTGGCATCAGGGGTTGTCCTAATATCATAGGCTCCTCCCGGGCAATTAATTGAGATTGGTCACATGTTCACCCTATGTTCCATATATACCTAACAGTTTTACTGCTCCATTAGCCATGAATAAGCACTGATCCAGTGCGAAACGCGTCGACTGTTCCTCGTTTCCACTGCTGTGACCCTATTTTTGTACATGCTGTCTATTGAATAAAAGACCACCCATCAGGTTTTGGAGTGCGGCTATCCATTTTTCTTTGTCTTCATTTTGCTCCATCGTCATATTAGAAGTTAAGGCCATTGCCATGTCTAGTGAAGATTTGAGCCAAATAACTGAGCGTGCTCGAGGAGTGCCGATTGTCTGCCCCTAGTCATGTCCCCAACCTTGTGGGCAGCTCAGGAAGGTGTTGCAGGTGTTGGGGTCATTCCTTGTGCTGGAAGGGGTTGTGGAGTAGTGGCTATGGGTTGGGTCTTTCGGTCCTCTTGGACAAGCCCCACCCTTAACAGTTCTACAGATTCTACTCACTATCCAAACAACATCTCCTAAACATTCTTTACCTCACATGTAGTCATTCAGACTTAACATTTCAAACTGTCTCTGCTTTCTGTAACTAGGAATTTAAAAAAATATCATACCTGCAAACATTAGTTATATCAGCACCAGAATACCCCTCAATTCTCTCAGCAATGACATCCAAGTCTACTCCAGAATCCAACTCAACTTCTCGTAAGTTTATCTTAAGCAGTTCAGCTCTCCCAGCAGCTGTAAGAAAAATAATTTTTTTTTTTTTGTGTGTGTTTTGGATAGAATTTTAATATAGTATTTACTTGGATAGTATTTTAATTTGTTTACAATAAAACCAGAACTTTACAATATTCCATTTGTATATTCTAATCTAAAAACACTAGGCACAAACTATCCAAAGTATTAGCCAAACAAAAGAAATACTTTATTTACAATATTCAATGATAAAACAAAAGCATTAACTTGAATGAAAGACCTACAGTATATGCACAATGCACAACTGTCATATTACACCTGTGATACAGCAGTAGTGAATGACACTTACGCTGTCTATTGGACAGAACATATACGGTACTTTAGGGATACCAGTTTTTGGTGAGGGACATAAGTTAGGTTTTAGCCAGAAGCCAGAAGATAAAGCAGATAAAAATGTTCTTGAGTAAGGTGAGGATTTTTTCAATAACTAAACAATTTCCCTATTTCTGATTACCCTTAAACATTCATGTCCATCTTTTTAATTGCTAACTATTTTCATAATTCCACTTGCCAACTGTTGCCAAGAAAAAACAAAACAAAAACAAAATAGAGGGCCCCTGTGCAGGTAATCTTTTCTCCAGACCCTACTTTTCATGACTTTACCAATTTCCTGTGTGGAAGAGGCTACCTTGGAAAAGAAGTGGACTTTGCTTCCTGGTGTCAAGCCTACCTCTGAGCAGGCCCTCAGAAGAACAGTAAGCAGCACAACAGTTGAATTAGCAGTCATTAGAGGCTACAGTAACAAGAGTACCTTTTGTAAAGTCACACGTCAGGAGGAAATACACTGCTACTTCTCAGCAAGAATTTAAACCAAAAACATAGATTTTCAGGGTGCTGCTTGACCACTAAGCTCTTCTCTGAGCAAGGTTTTAATCTAATCATTTTTTTTGTATCTAGTGAGGCGTTTAAACTCAAAATGTGTTTTTATAACTTCACGCATTATCTTCATTAGGGTAAAAATCGCCCCACTATCTAATCTACCCACCCCCATTCCTAGACACTTACTTGACTGCATCACTGATTCAGCGCGGTCTCGGCTGCAGCAACGCTATGCTCACTTCCTGGTCTCACAGGAAACACTAAGAACAGCAGGAACAGAGGTTCCTGCTGCTGTCAAACATCTCTGGGAAGTATGAGCCTGGTTACCAGCACTTAGTTAGAGATGGAGTTATAAAAAAAAAAAAAAAAGGGTCTGTGTTGCTTAACACGTGGGTTTAGAGTTCAGCTTTCATTTTTCAACAACAGGTTAAAACTGGGATGCATTTACCATACAAATTGGGGCTTAATAATTCTCTAATAATTATGCAACTTGACGCTACTAGGAAGAAGATCTGTGAAAGAAGGCATTTATGGCAGTATGAACCCTAAATATTGCCAGAAAAGAAGTTATCTAATTGGCTGTCATGGTTAACTGAATAGGCCATAGAGATTGATAGGACCCAACGGCTCACTAGACTTGTTGCAACAACATGCCAAGGAGAGCAGCTAACACAGGATCCAGTGCCCAAAGCAAATATTTACAGGCTAGCCCCACTGCTGTGGGGTCTGGGTACAGTTTCCAAGGTAAACACAGAAGGTTACCAATACATAAACTGCTAGATTTCAAGGGCAATAGGTGGTCAATCCTTAATAGAAGTGCCTGAAGAAAAAAGAAATGGTTTAACCTCTTGTCGACCGCCCACCATAGTTTTACGGTGGCAGGTTGGCTGCGCAAAATCACGAAATATAACGTGATTTTGCATTGCAGCCACTAGGGGCTCGCCCCTGCTGCCAAAGCGAGTGCCCGGCGGGCGCGATCACTGCGGGGCACCCGCGATCGCTCGTTTGAAGCGGGAGCTGTGTGTGTAAACAATGTATAAACAGCGATCTGTCATTTCCCCTAGTCAGTGCCAGCCCCCCTTCAGTTATAACACAATGAGGGAACATAATTAATCCCTTCCTCGCCCCCTAGTGTTAACCCCTTACCTGCCAGTTAAATTTTTACAGTAATCAATGCATTTTTTATAGCACTGATCGCTATAAAAATGCCAATGGTCCCAAAAATGTGTCAAAAGTGTCCGCCATAAGGTCGCACTACCGATAAAAAAATTGCACATTGCCGCCATTACTAGTAAAAAAAGATATTACCGGTAATAAAAATACCATAAATCTATCCCCTATTTTGTAGACGCTATAACTTGTGCGCAAAGCAATCAATAAATGCTTATTGCGATTTTTTTAATGAAAAATATGTAGAAGAATACGTATCGGCCTAAACTGAGGAAAAAAATTGGATATTTATTACAGCAAAAAGTAAAAAATATTATTTTTTTTAAAAAAATTGTCGCTCTATTTTTGTTTATAGCGCAAAAAATAAAAACCGCAGAGGTGATCAAATACCACCAAAAGAAAGGTCTATTTGTGGGGAAAAAAAGGACGTCAATTTTGTTTGGAAGCCACATTGCACGACTGCGCAAATTATCAGTTAAAGTGACGCAGTCCCGAATCGCAAAAAAAGTGGCCCGATCATTGACCAGCAAAATGGTCCAGGCTGAAGTGGTTAAAAAGAGAAAACATAATTTCCAAAAGCAGAAGAGTTCTATCACCTATGGACACTAGCAAAAAAAAAGGGTATCGTTGAGTGGGTGAGGTTACAGGAGAGTGCACCTAGGGCAGTCCTAGCAAAGTTCTTCACCAGTGTCCAATTACCTGATGGTAGGCTTCATATAACCCATAGTTTATGACTATAGCCCTGTGTCCGTTACAATTAATATCACATGTTTGGCAGGCACAGTTTTTTTTTTTTTTTTTAATGCTAGAATAGTCTTTATATGTTTCTTCTAACAATTAAATTATTTTCTTGGAGTCTATTGACGAACAATCTTACTATAGGAGGATTGGACATTGACAAAGAAATAAATTGAAAGCCAGCCCAGGATAACCCATCTTACTACCAGCATGCCTCAGTTTGTAGAAAGCAGTACCAAGAACATAATCATGAGCGCATCTGTGCCCTCAATGGACTCCAAAAAAAAAGGGATTTTGAGGTGGGTACATTCTTGCACTTTGAAAGGCACGGGAAGCCATTAAAGGCTAAGCTCATTTAAAAAAAAATAATAATAATAATATATGCACATTTTTTTGCAGGTAAAAACAACAATGGTGGCAGGTGGGACACATATCTTTTGCACATTATGGCAGGAGCTTCAAGTTTCACTTTAATGCAGCATGTTCATGATGCATACAGAATTTTGTGATAGGAAGGCTCGATTAAGTAATTTTAAATATGAAGCCAACACTAGCTAAATGTTAATGCCTGCTGACTAAGGTAACTAATTTGCTGCCAATGAAGCAGAAAAATACTCAAAGTCAGAGGGAATGTTGTAAGCAGTTTTGCAAGCAGACGTAAATATATCTTAATTAACAAAAATACATAATTAGAGAGCTTCACAAACTCACAGAGCTTCTGGCTCAATTGATAAGGAACACCATTAATATTCAGAGCCTTGTACTGGCAAGACCAACTTTATCATCTCACTACGTAATTTCTTACCACAAGTGTTAATTTTGATTTTGTTTTAGTCAAAGTCTTGACCAAAATGGTATTTTGGTCATATTTTAGTCACCTGAATTGTTTTAGTTATATTTTAGTAGACTAAAATCTCCAGTACATTTTAGTCGACTATAATCTACATTGTAGTAGACTAAAATCATTTTAGCAGATGAAAATCGACTTGTAATGCATTATTTAAGCATTTCTTCAGAACTTCCAAACTCATTATATACTCCTGGAGTAAAAATCGAATAACATGGTATAGGTTTAGACGCATTAACAAATTGTAGCTAAACTCCAGCTAACACTTTTGAAGCAGGTACAGCAAGTTTGTTTCCTTTTGAGATAACGTTTTTTTCATAAATAAATAAAAGCTGAACATTGTAAGAACTCTGTAAGTGGTAAATGATTTAGCCACCACATGTTAGAACGGGTAAGCTGCAGTATAATAAAGGTTTACTTTTGTATTTATCAACACTTTAAGCCCTACATCGGCATTTCATTGCTGACTGTGTTCCAGTTGGGTAGATTTGCCTGCATTTCCTGTCCCAAGTGATACCATATGTATCAGTATGAGACAAAGTGCCACCAGGACAAGAAGCAAGAGAATCTACCAATGTGGATGCACAAAGCAATAACTTAAGAGGTTCTAAAATGTACCCACTCATTCAGGAACAAAAAATGTTTTGTCTGGAGTCTGGCTTTAAGTCTTGATCTAACCTGAACCATCATTGGTATTTTAATACCTTGGGTAACCCATTACCTATACAGATGATATAGCAGAAGTGATTAAAAATGATTTACTGCTTTCTCCATCCTCACCTGTAGGTAAGGCTATGTATATCCTTTTCTCTAATCTCCTTCGTAAAGCCTCATCAATGTCCCATGGGAAATTGGTAGCAGCCAGAACCATCACCATTTTCGATGGATCATCATTTTCTAGGGCACCTCCAACACCTAGTGTATTAAAAAAGATGATGTTAGCAGAAGTAAACAAGAACAAACTAGTATAACAAAAATATGCAGCATGATTTCACTGGCAAACAAACTTCCCATCAATGTTTTTAGTTTTAAGGATGTTGAAATTCTCTTATCACATCACAGAAACTCACAAGACTGCTCTGGTAGTTCAAAGAGGTATATATTTATAAAGCAGAATGACTCAGGCAATCATTCAGATGGTATCTGTGTACATAGTGACTGGAGACTGAACCTTGAAGGTTGAACATAAAATAACTAGCGCTTTGCAGAGGAAAATGGGTTACATATACAACTGTATTCACTGCCCTCATATCGCAATTACTAATGTTTTCTTTGTTTGAGTCCATAGAAGCATATAGCTAGTTTAACTTACAGCAGTTTCTCTGGTATATCTGCTGCTTTTATGATTTTTTTCTGGTTTAGCTATAGATGTATTCAGTCCTTTCCTGATGTTCTTGATAATTAGAAAATATAGGCTATTAATTCTTTAGACGATTACGTCTGTTATGCCACATACAAACGATTAGATTTTCCGTCTGAAAAACCTTGGATGTTTTTTCCGACGGAATTGCGCTCAAGCTTGGCTTGCATACACACGGTCACACAAAAGTTCTCTGAACTTTCGCTTGTGAACAACGCAGTGACGTACAACACTACGACGAGCCAAGAAAATTAAGTTAATGCTTCAGAGCATGCGTAGAATTGAGCTGAGAAAATTAAGTTCAATGCTTCAGAGCATGCGTCGGAATTTTGTGCGTCAGGATTTGCTACAGACGATCTGATTTTTCGATGGGAATGTTTTCCATCAGTAAATTTTAGAACCAGCTCTCACTCTTTTGTTGGCGGAAATTCCGACATCAAAAGTGCGATGGAGCATACACACGGTTGAGGACATCCCCATCTCTTTGTAATTACAGAAAAAAATTCCACATTTAAAGTCCACTCTGCTTCCCATAGCCAGTGCCTACTCTGAAAGGTTGGCCACCAAACTCAAAGTGCCCTTGAGACAGCCTGTCGATAAGGATACCAAGAGGCATTCTGCCCAAACAAGAATCTCCTCTGCCAAAGTTTGTAATGCTCTGCTCGTTGTGCTTCTTTGTCTGTTGATTTAGGAACGTGCGACTCTGAAGGTTCTGAAAAAAATGTTAAGACCATTGCAATAGCCTTTAACGCACTCCAATTAGGGGATTTTGCTGCTTGGGACTTTGCCTGCAACGTCTCCCTCTTGTCTCTTGGAAGAAAAATGTTCTGTTTCATGAGATTGATCAAATGAGCAGGAAATAAATCATGGCACAACCTCTCCCCTGAGGCTGCAAAGAAAAGGAAATGCACAGGATAAGGAATCACTGCTATCCCCTTCAGCCAAAGAGGGTGCACTGCTTCTGCCATTACCTTTGTGAACACTGTCGGCCGGATGAAAGGCTATACTGTAGAGCCCTGAAATGATGCAGAACCTTATCTCCCAATCTTCCAATCTCAATGCTATCCTCAGGAACTTCTGAGATTGTGGGTTAATAAAAATTTGAAAATAGGCATCCCCTAAATCCATCGATACCCTGGCAGCAAACCAATCTTGCAACAGGGGATTTTTGACTGAAAAGAGTCCATCTGAACCTTTCTGTACTGGACCAATTTGTTCAGTGGTCTCAAAGAGAAAATTTCCTGAAGGTTTTTTTTCCCACTAGGGAGTAGAGAACCCCTGCTGTTGTTCTTCTGGTAGTACATACATAACACTCTGCAAAATCAGTTCTGGATTAGGGACTTCATGGTCAGAGATTTGATTGTATTCTTCCGAATATTTGTTACTAAATATCTTCTTTGGGGGGGGGGGGCAGGGGGCACCTGCAAATTATAGGACATAGGTTTGAGAGACCCTATCCAAAGGGTCTCCCATTGTGGAAGAAACCCCTGCAGTTATTGGGAATTCTCGAACTGTGCAGGAGGATGAAAAGGGACTCATTTGTTCTTTTAAAAGGTCTGTTTTCCTTTTTCCATTGATTGAGTTGTTTGAGGACGAAAAATAAATAAAAGTTGTCTAGATGACTGTGTTTTCTTCTTTTTATTAATTTTTTGTATTTTTATCCGACGTATCATCCAGAATTGATTCTAAGTCCTGGCCAAAAAGAAGGTCATCAGAAAGTGGTATACTATATAGCTTTTTTTTTTTAGAAGCAGTGTCTCCCAAACATTTTTCAGCATTAAAGATCTCCTGGCGGAGTTTGTAAGTGTCGCTGATCTGGCCAACATTTGTATGGATTCCGCTGGGGCACCTGGAATGTAACCATTAGCCTTAGACGAAGTCGAGAAAGATTCAAAAACCTCCTCTTTGGAAGTATCTGTCAAAATATGTCCTTTTAACTGGTTAAGCCAGTTTTCAAGATTCCTAGTAACACAAGTAGTTGCCATAGTAGACTGACAGGATCTCTTGAAGGGATAGTAACGTTTCTTTTTTTTTCCCTCATTAAAATAACAAACATGTTATACTTACCTGCTCTGTACAGTGGTTTTGCACAGGGCAGCCTAGATTCTCCTCTTCTCGGGTCCCTGGCTGGAGCTCCTTTCCTCTCCCTCCTGTTGAGTGCCCCCACAGCAAGCAGCTTGTTATGGGGGCCTGAGCCGAGCTGCAGCTCTGCGTATCCAATGGCGCCGCTGCTGTGTCTCAGCCAATCAGGGGGTGGGACCTTGACAGCCGAGGCACTCGTGGACATTGCAGGATAGAGAACTGGTTCATAGTATGCATTAAGATAAAAAAAAAACTTCTGCCTTTACAAACATTTTAAGTAGCAGATATATTCTTTTGTCCAATTGGCTCCTTTAGATTGCCCATGTCCTCAAAAGCTAAATCTGTACTTTCTGAGACATAGGAAAAAGCCATGTCTAGCTTAGGCATTTTATTTTATATGGCGTACGTGTATTTCTCACAAGGGAATCTCCTACAAGGGAATCTCCTCTTAGGCCTCGTACACACGATCAAATCTGTCTGCTGGAAACGGTCTGCTAGACCGTTTCAGCAGACAGATTCGATCGTGTGTACGGGCAAACAGACGGATTTGGCCACCCGACAGATTTCAAAGCATGCTTTGAAATCTGTCGGCTGGGAACTCGTCCGCCCCGACATGTCTGCTGGTTAGTACGCTAACCAGCAGACATGTCTTCTCGCACACGCGCCGAATGGTTTCGACGCATGCGCGGAAGTGTTTTACTTCCTGGTGCGGTGACGTGGCGGCGTCAACGTCACCGCCACGTCAGCGCGCTGTCTGCTGGCGGGGATTTTGGTTTGCTCGTGTGTACACGCGAGCAAACCAAAATGCCAGCAGACAGATCTGTTCAAATCGGTCGGTCCGACCGATTTGAACAGACACAAAATCACTCTGAAAAACAGTCCCCAAGACACGTCACAAACAAACAAACACTGATAAACAACAGAACATAAGCACCTTGCTGTATAGGAAGGGATACAAAGGGATGTACTTTTGCAAAGGAAGTGCGTTTGTGTCTGTCTATGCTGTCTGCGTCTCCGCCTGACGCGGAAGAAGTCCCGCCCACGGGACGTAACGCGTACGTAAGGGGAGGAGCTACGCAGGACGTCACCCCGATCGTCGCCGCTGTGGTCACAGACACATCGTTTGCAGCATACACTCGGCTTATGAGTGGTTTTAAATGTGAGTGCCCTGTCTTATATTTTATATGGAATAAACGTGTTGTATACAGAGAGCACTAGATCCCTTCTGTTTATTTCCTATATGGTTTCAACGTGCCCTGGTTTGCTGGTATCATCCATTACTCACGGTTCATGTTGGCCCTATTGGAGATCTGATGCTACTGCTGATATGCTTTATGACCTGATTCAGGTCGAGTTATTAAGGTGAGAGTCCATCTTGCTTTCGGTGGTGGATTTTTCCAGTGGTGTCTGCCTTTTCACCTTCACCTTTTCCGGATATATTAGAGTTTTGTTCCTCACACATGGAATAATTTGGACACTTGGACATTTATTCTCACTGTATTATTTATTTATATGTTTTTATTCTCTTTAGTTTGTTTTATTATTTTTTGCGCTGCACTTTTCACTGATTATATTCTGACTACAGAAAACAGAAACGCCGGCTCAAAGTGAGAGTTAGGCTGGAGTATCACTGATACTCCAGAGTAACTCTACCTGAATCTGGCCCTATATTTATAGAAGGGGGGTACCCTGAAAAGAAACAGCAGACTGAGAATTTGGTGCAAGAATGGCTAGGTCCAGATGGGGATAGAGCTTTTTTTTTTATTCTGTGTCCATAAGATACAAGTCTTCCAAGATGTCAGGAGGGGAAAATAGCCTTGCTAAGTTTTGCCAGTTGTAGGAAAAAGCATTCTACAAATGGTCTTGTGCGGTGTTATGCATAGATTAGTGCACACTGCCTTGATGAATGAGTCCATAACAGACAGCATATGGCAAGAAGCTAAGTGAGCAATTTCCCTAAAATTGTGCTGGTGAAAGTATTGCGCTTCCTCTGCTAAAATGTCTGCATCCCATTTGTTTTCTGCCACAATGAGAGTGCTAAGCAATTTTAGGTTTGACCCAAGAACATGAGGAGGGGAGTGTTATAGACTGATAGCCCCTGCCGATTCAAGAAGTGGCAATAACCTCTGGAATAGATCAGATGTGATGAATGCCAGTAAGGGTGCCTGAGTCAGAGGGCTGGAGTTATGTTAGTGTTAGACCTTGCCCCAGAACAAAGGGTTTCCTCAGAGAGTGCAACAGACCTGTACCATGTGCCCCTGCTCCCAAGCACCTGTAATCTTCCATTGCAAAGTGAGGGTATTCTAGGGAGTCATACTCACAGAATTAATATGTATTAAGGGGTTAAAATGTGTATCTGGCATGGGGGAAACGCAAGTGAGAAAAATTTGCTGCACAACAACATCCGTCCAACAGGTTTATTAAAAGACTGGGGGAATGCAATAACCCAGGGGCAAATCGACTTGTGTGTCTCTGATGAATCCAGAAACAGGCAAGATGGCAAATGATCAGCTTAGTTTTTTCAGAAAGAAATGGCCAGCAGAAGTGTAGTTAGGAGTCTGATAAACCCTATATCATTAGCCATAGAGGAACTTTTGGTAGCAAGGTGAAAAAAGGTGAAAAAACACCACCACATTTAAACATGTAAATGTTATAAAAACATTACCTATAATGCCAAAGAGTGAAAAAAAATAAAAAAATATAGGGAAAAATCTTGAGATTGTAAGGCCCCCCCACATGTGTGCCTTGCAAACCTCTTGTCCATCAAGACATGTAAAGCCGGGAACCAGTGTGTATAAGGGTAAAGGGTAAACCGTGTCTTACCTGCTCCACATAGCTGGAGTTCAGGGTCCAGGTTTCTCTCATCATGATGAGCATACCCTCAAAGAGCTCCTAGGGTATGGGTGCCATAAGAATATATCACAGCCCTGGACCTGTATAGCACCCTACGGCTAACTTCACTCCTTGCACCATGTGCTAAGGGGAGTGCCAAATGCAAAATCCAGTCTCCAAAGTATCATTACAGGTCTGGCTACAGTTCTCAAGGTATAGTCAAGGGTAACTAATCTGGAAACTGCTAGCAAGCCATGAATTCAATAGGCAGTCAGATTTTGATAGAAGGGTCAGTAAAGCGAGGTAAACTAAATCTAGCAGGAAATTATTCACCAAGATGGTGCTGGCTTACATGTGGTTTTCTAAACAGAAGTGTGATTTTTAAACACAAGTGGAAAGAGTTAAAAAACAGGAGTTGAAAACAGGAGTTAAGACAGGAGTCTTCTAAACTGTAAGTAACATCTTAAACTTCCTACAAGTAATTATATTGTAACTGGGAAATGTGTGCTAGCAGGGTTGAAGGTTTTGCTCAGTGCACAGTGTGTCACATGTATGCGAAATTGGTGCAACAGCTCCAGGATGGATACCGCTGTGACAGATGTGAGCAGGTTGCCCTTCTGGAAGCTCGCATTAGAGATCTGGAGGAGCAAGTTGCAACACTGGGCAGAAAGGACAACCTTGAAAGGGGTCCTCTGCTCGCTGAGCAGGTGGTCAGTAGGGTTGATGTGGAGGGTGGAGGGGCAAGTCAGGATTATCAGATAGGAAGATGGGTTAATGTAGTTAGAGGGAGTGGAAGGGGCTTGCAGACAAGGAAGGCCAATCCTGTATTTGTGCATCAAAACAAATTTGCCAAGTTGGGTGAAGATGTGGAGGTGGCTAACACAGAGGTGGCAGCCCTAGATGTTACTGCTACCCCTAACAGCCGGGAGAGCAACCCATCTAGTAGAAGTGGTGAGGGGAGTGCAGGTAGGCCTAGACAGTTGGTGGTAATAGGGGATTCTATAATCAGAAGGACTGATAGAATAATTTGTCGCCAGGATTGCCTCAACCGAATGGTTTGCTGTCTCCCTGGTGCCAGGGTTCGGCATGTGGTGGACCGGGTGGATAAATTACTGGGAGGGGCTGGGCATGACCCAGCTGTCTTGGTCCATGTTGGAACCAATGACAGTATACATGGAAGGACGAGGCTTCTTAAGAATCAATTTAAAGAACTAGGCTGCAAGATGAAGGGAAGGACCTCCAAGGTGATATTCTCTGAAATATTGCCTGTGCCATGCGCAACACAGGAAAGGCAGGGGAGATTAGAAAGCTGAATGCATGGCTAAAGACCTGGTGTAGGAAGGAGGGATTTGGGTTTCTAGAGCACTGGGATGACTTTTCATTGGGGTCCAACCTATATGCCAAAGATGGTTTGCACTTGAATGGAAGGGGGTCTGCTGTGCTGGGTGAGGTTTAGGGGAATGCTGGAGGAGTATTTAAACTAGACTTGAGGGGGGAGGGTGAACGTGAATTACATCGGGCACACAGGTCAGTTAGGGGTCAGACATTAATGGAGAGTGGAATGGGGATAGATGGAGGTGGGGTTATGGCAGGTGACAAGAAAGTTCCCATGTTGCAAACAGCCATTGGAAATTATAGTGCCATTTGCACTACTAAAAATTATATGAATCAATTGAAAAACACCAGCGAAAAATGTAACAATACATTTAAGTGTTTGTTCACCAATGCCAGAAGCCTTCCAAGCAAAACAGGTGAGTTGGAAGCTCTGGTGCATGAGGAGAGCTATGATGTAATCGGTATTGCTGAAACTTGGCTTCAATCCTCACATGACTGGGCTATTAATATTCCTGGCTATGCTCTCTTTCGGAAAGACAGGGTAAAAAGGAAAGGTGGAGGGGTCTGTCTCTATGTGAGAAGTGACCTCAAAGCAAGCGTGAAAGAGGACCTGGTTGATGGAGAGTGTGATGAAGTTGAAGCATTATGGGTGGAACTGCATACAGATGTGCGTAGTTCAAAGTTAATCATTGGAGTTTGTTATAGACCACCCAATGTTAATGAGGAGGTGGAGACTCGGCTCCTTGCACAGATGGAAAGGCCTGCAAGGGCTGGGACGGTGATAATAATGGGGGATTTTAACTACATAGAAATTGACTGGAATAATGGAATTTCTGGGACAGTTAAAGGCCAAAAATTTAAAAGCCTATTGCAGGACAATTTTATGGTCCAGTTTATTGAGGCACCAACTAGGAATGATGCTCTGTTGGACCTGGTAATCTCAAACCATGCAGAGCTTATTACTAATGTTCAGATAAAGGAACACCTGGGTAGCAGTGATCATAACATGATTTCATTTAATGTAAACTATAAGCAAGAAATACATACAGGAAAGATAAAAACACTTAATTTCAAGAGAGCAAATTTTCAAAGCATGAGGACTGCTCTCCAGGGCTTGGACTGGGAGGGAATATTGGCACCAATGAACACAGAACAGAAATAGGAATTCTTCAAAAAGACTCTTTGGAACCTCACTGCAAAGTATATTCCCATGGGCAATAAGTTTAAAAGGCTAAAGATAAAACCTATGTGGCTCACGGTCAAAGTTAAAAAAGCTATAAACAATAAGAAAATAGCTTTTAAGAAATATAAAAATGAAGGAACACTAGTGTCGTTTAAATGTTACAAAGAATATAATAGAATATGTAAAAAGGAAATCAAGGATGCAAAAATTCAAAATAAACGACAGATTGCAAAAGATAGTAGGACAAACCCCAAAAAAATCTTTAAATATATTAATAGTAAAAAGGTCAAGTCTGAGCATGTAGGCCCTTTACAAAATAATCTAGAGTGGGTGACTGAGGACATAGAGAAGGCAAATTTATTAAATGCTTTCTTCACCTCTGTGTATACAATGGAGAATGGGGGAGCTCATGTCCATAATGGGGGTGGGAGTGACACAGCCCAAAATCCACAATGGCTCAAAAGTGATATGGTCCAGAAATATTTAGACAGAATAAAGGTGGATAAAGCACCTGGACCAGATGGCATCCACCCACGGATCCTAAAAGAATTGAGCTCTGAAATTTCAAAGCCACTGTATCTAATATTTAGGGACTCATTAATGACAGGAATAGTACCACTGGATTGGCATAAAGCCAATGTGGTGCCCATATTTAAAAAGGGAACAAAGTCTTTACCAAGTAACTATAGACCTGTTAGTTTAACTTCTATAGTTGGGAAGATACTGGAACATTTAATAAAAGACCACATGGATGAGTTCTTGCAGGAAACAAACTATTTAAGCAGCAGACAGCATGGATTCATGAAAGACAGAAGTTGTCAGACAAACCTGATTTCCTTTTATGAAGAGGTAAGTAAAACCCTGGACAGAGGCGTGGCTGTGGACATGGTATACTTGGATTTTGCAAAAGCGTTCGATACAGTTCCACACACACGGCTCATGTGTAAGGTAAGGTCTACAGGATTGGATATATCAGTTTGTAAATGGATAGAAAACTGGCTGAAAGACAGAATTCAGAGAGTTGTGGTTAATGATTCTTACTCTGAATCGTCCAAGGTTATCAGTGGTGTACCCCAAGGTTCGGTGTTGGGTCCCTTACTTTTCAATATATTTATAAAGGATATTGGGTCTGAGATCCAAAGTAACATTTCTGTTTTTGCAGATGACACCAAGCTATGCAGTGGAATAACGTCCTTGCAGGATGTCTCCAATTTACAAGCCGACCTCAATGCTCTGTCTAAGTGGGCGACTAAGTGGCAGATGAGGTTTAATGTTGATAAATGTAAAGTTATGCACTTGGGGGCTAAGAATATGCATGCATCATACATGCTAGGGGGAGTTCAACTGGGGGGATCTGTAGTGGAGAAGGATCTGGGGGTTTTAGTTGATCATAAGCTCAATAATGGCATGCAATGCCAAGCTGCGGTTTCCAAAGCAAGCAAAGTCCTTTCTTGTATTAAGAGAGGTATGGACTCCAGAGAGAGAGAGAGAGAGAGAGAGATCATTTTGCCCCTGTACAAATCATTAGTAAGACCTCATCTGGAATATGCAGTCCAGTTTTGGGCACCAGTTCTCAAAAAGGATATCGGAGAACTGGAGAAAGTGCAGAGAAGGGCAACCAAACTGATAAGAGGCATGGAGGAGCTCAGTATGAGGAAAGATTAGAAAAACTGAGTTTATTCACTCTTGGGAAGAGGAGAATAAGGGGGGATATGATCAACATGTACAAATATATAAGAGGTCCATATAGTGAACTTGGTGTTGAGTTATTCACTTTAAGGTCAACACTGAGGACAAGGGGGCACTCTTTACGTCTGGAGGAAAAGAGATTTCACCTTCAAATACGGAAAGGTTTCTTCACAGTAAGAGCTGTGAAAATGTGGAACAGACTCCCTCCAGAGGTGGTTCTGGCCAGCTCAGTAGATTGCTTTAAGAGAGGCCTGGATTATTTCCTAAATGCACATAATATAAGTGAGTACTAAGTTTTGTAGGTAAAGTTGATCCGGGGTAAATCCGATTGCCTCTCGGGGGATCAGGAAGGAATTTTTTCCCCTCCGGTAGCAAATTGGATCATGCTCTGCTGGGGTTTTTTGCCTTCCTCTGGATCAACTGTGGGTATGGAGTTGGGTGTATGGGATTGTACTGTGTTTTATTTTGTTTGTTTATATTTTATTAATTTTTTATGGTTGAACTGGATGGACTTGTGTCTTTTTTCAACCTGACTAACTATGTAACTATGTAAGGCATGGTATCCATCTGTGTGTGTATATATATATACACACACAGATGGCCCTGGTTTCTCTGATGCACTTCAGCACTTGGTTTCAATTGAGTTAGATATACAGTATATAGGTGTGGTAACTATGGGAAGTTTGTGAGGATGTGGAAGCCTTGGCTGAACGAGATGGGGTGTCCCCCATGAGGGGATGGCGTTGAGCGGATTAGAGACTTTTCATTGCTTCCCGACACCTGGATCCTGGATTTTCTCTTATTCTTCACACTGCTTATTGCCCCCAAGGGTGGTTTTTCCTCTTTCCCTTTGAGGCTTAGCAATCAATGGAAATGCATGTACAACTAGTTTGGGTGGTGTGAGGAAGGGGGTGGGTGTGAGGAAGGGAGGGAGGGGGAGGGAAGGTAATGTAATAATTGTTTTATATATATGTATTGTAAGACATGAAACAATGTTTCACGATGGTGTATCTCTTTTTTGCTACTTGAAAAACAATAAAAAAACGTTTTGTTTTTTTAATACATGTCACACAGTGATAATCCTTGAACAGACATGTTGGTTACCATACCATCCATCTGAACGAGCAGCTCAGACTTGACTCTTCGACTGGCCTCGTGTTCATCAGATGTTCCTCTACGGCTGCAAATCGAGTCAATTTCATCAATGAAAATAGTAGTAGGTGCATAAAATCTTGCCTGTAGGAAGAAATAACTTTGTTACTGATAAAATATACAATAGAAAATCATAAATGTATGGGTTTGCCTGTATAAGAAAATCACATGAAGGAAAATATATTTTTCGAAATGTAAAGGAAAACATATGGGGGTAATTCATATATGCCCCATCCAATTTTGACAGATGCAGTGGGTGGAGCCTAAATTCCACCCGCTGACGTCAGCTGGGACGCAAGGAGGAGAGAGAGCCGGCCAGTCATGTGACCTGGAGGAGCTGCTCTGAAATACAGTAAACGAGGCAGGAGCGCCTCAGGGAATCAGCAGGATTTTATGCATTTTATAAGTTATGAGAGCGACAGGAGCAGAGGGGTCTGGCACTGACACTGGGGCAGACATGCAGGGAGGGGAGAAGGGAGGAGGACGCAGGAGCACAGGAGAGCTGCCGCTGATGAAGGCACATAAACTGACCACGTTGTCTGGACTCAGCAGCCATAATACCCCATGGTCAGTTTACAAAGGGGAGGGCAGAAACTGTCAGGATCAGTCAGGTATTGCAGGTGTTACAGGAGGCCAAATGACAGCACAACCTCTTTGCTGTATAAAATTATTTACAGAAGATTCATTTTTTTGGGGTTAACAAAAGCTATGTGGCAGTGTGTGGGTCCCTATAGTTCCCGATCAGATCAGCATTTCCTGTAAGCTTGTCATTTTGTTAGTAATGGTACTGATATGTTTGGGTACTGACAGCACCTGTATCCTCAACCACTATGTCTACATTTATCTTTTGGCCAAGGAATATCCAAGCCGACAGACAAATGTGTCTGGGAATAGAGCCCTGCGTGGGAAGCAGTGACATTTTTGACAGTTTTCCAGCACAGAGATGCCCCATTCTGATAACTGGCATGCCCCTGTATACCAGCATAGAGTTGGTTTTTATTACTGCCAACTTCCTAACTTGGGAACTAACGGTAATTCTATCAATGCAATAGCGACATATTCTTAAAGCGGGAGTAGTAAGAATTACTTGAATTTGTTGCAAGTGTCAATACTTGCCAGATATTTATACAACAGCTTTGATTGAGAGTGATCGCAGATATCTTTGTATTTGCTGGAAATAGGCGCAGGTTTTAAAGAAAACTACCCCCATAAATCTTTTGTAAATATTTTACTGAATTCCACTGATAGTCTTAGTTCATATAGTGATTGGAACTGTTGTACTCCAGCATTAAAGGAACACTAAAGGTTCGTTTTTTTATTAGATCAATTGATTGCTGTAAGCTAGAGCATTTAAATATCACTTACCTTGTTTTTCCTTTTGACCTCTAAAATACAGTAATCCAGGTTTGAAAATGCCATTTCCTGTCTCTCCTCTTCTTGCTTTTCACCAGCACCTGAGCCGTTTGCATGGTGGAGAGCAGAATGTGCTCACCCCCTCCCTATGACTACAGCCCTGCGTGAAGATGCTCTCTTATCCCTCACAGGCATGGAGGCTAAGCCTAATGGGAACTGTAGTTCCCATTAGGCCGTGATGTAGCAAGAATGAATGTGCATCGCAAACCAGGAAGTCAGTGAGAATAACGATTCAGTAGTGACGGAGGTGAATAAAACAGCTCGATTTCAACAGGTATCAAACTAGTTATAATGCAAAACATTACTTTTTACTTTATCAGCTACTGTCAGACTTTAATTTAAGAGGAAAATATTTTTGTCTTTACAACCCCTTTAAGTCCGGGGGTTCATATCGCAAAAGGAACACCAGTTCTCCTGAAGTTTGTGTAATTTTGCTTCATAACACAAAAATACACCTTCAGTTTATTTGCTGATAATGATATGAGGCTGCTTAAATGACTGCAGTGCCATTAAAAAGTACTTTCCTTTAAAGATTGTGACTAATGTGAACAGTTCAGTCTGTAATGTGCTACAAAACACAGCGGGCAGAGGCAGCAAATATATCTAGGTGCCCAATTTAGAAGATTACCGTTATCTGTGTATCAGCCATCCAATACAGTTTCCGAAATCAAGACAAACTAGTTAGCTGGTTATTTATAAAGACTAGTTCTTCTTTCAAAAATTACAAAAAATGTTTTTGTTGAGCATGGAGTTTTTTCCTTTAATACAATTGCTTCTTGGAAATCCTCAGCTGTGCTTGTCGTCACTACTCATATATAGCGTCTATGTCCATACTTTGTACAAGGAATTTAAGTTTTAGCATTATACTAGAATGCTACAAAACAAGTACAGTACTTAAACTCATTTTCAAGCTGTGAGCCACAAAAACATCTATTTTAGAAGCTATTGTTCACAGGACTGATTGAATTATGGAATGATTTGCTACAAAAGCCATGTCAGAAAAGTATAGGGAGACAAACAAAATCATCTAGTATGCTTATTTAGAAAGTAACTCTTCAAAAGAACAGTGCTACTTACATACATCATTCAAAGAGCATTGCCTGAAGCCATCGTACTTCCTGTCCGGATGGGACGGAGACAAGAAAAAAGAAGGTGCAGGTACCAGTTTTTCTCTTTACTTTCTTGATATCAATATGTGCATTTGGGTGAGCCCTGTATACACATTTATGCGACAGCTGACAAAGATATTCCTTCTTCTGGAATGTCCATGGTCCACTATAGGATCCTATCTGATTTCATAGTAGCTGCCCATACAAAACAGCCATATTTGTCATACTGGCAGTCAGAATGTTTGTCTATTTTCCACACTTACTATATTAAATCAGCATTTCAGAACACTGCAACTTCTTACAAATACTCTCATACTCTACTCTCTCTTTAATTTTATTCTCATTTATACATCATTTTCCATGTCCCTATATGTCTCTCCCTGCTGATTTTAACATTTTAGGCAGATGCAGCTGAATAATGCAGTGAATTACAAAGAATAATGTACCATTTCAAATAATAGGCGGACCAGCTTTTCAGACTCCCCTCTGTACTTGGATGTTAATGTTGAAGAAGAAACATTGAAAAATGTTGTTCCGCATTCTGTGGCTACAGCTTTAGCCAGCATTGTTTTGCCAGTTCCAGGTGGTCCAACCATCAGAACACCCTGAAAGGGAAAAAATTGTGTTTATATTACAGTTTTGTTTATATGCAAATTATAGGCAAACTTAGAATATAAAAATAAGACCTTTATTTAATATATTGCAATGTTTTAAAGAAATCAAATTGGAATTTAAAGATTAGGTAAGTATCTATAAAGGAGAGCTGATGCTGCTCTTCGCTGAACACATCACATTTTACAAGGTATTCATGAAAAAGGTTGTGGTGCAGAGCCGATGCTGTCTGCCAGATATGTGACTAAGCAAATCTGCCTTACAGCACTGGGGTCCTCAGTTCAGATCTTGTCCGGGATACTATTTACCTGCCTGTAGTCTACATGTTCTCCCTGTGCTTGCCTTGATTTCTTCTGGGTACTCTAGTTCAGCCTTCAAAATTTCCACACACCTGATCGAATTAGGAGAAGAAAAGCTCTCCGGTGACCAATGCCTGGTTGTATCAGTCAAAGTGAGTTAGAAACCTGTTTCAAACCATCTGTTGCCACCTGACAGTGTCCATTTAAAGGTGGAATTAGAGAGCAGAAGCAAGCTGATGTAGTCTGTCTTTCTGCTCACTCTATTATTTTCACCTAGGGAGCTAATACAAAGTCAAACACAGGTCCGTGCACTAGCTTCATTTAAAGACCAAAGCTGAGCACAGTAAAAATCCACCGTTACAGCGGGGCAGTTCCTGCACTGCAAGAGTTAAAGTGGAGGTCCACACAAACATGGAACCCACTTTTTTGGACCCCCCCTCTGGTGTCACATTTGGCACCTTTTGAGGGGGGGGGGTGCAGATACCTGTATAATACAGGTATTTGTACCCACTTCCACGCATAAACTCCCGCAAAATCTGCGGGGGTCTACGTCACTTTCCGTCTCCCCCCACTGCCTACTGGGAAACTCACAGGTCCCAGAAGACAGCGGGGACCAGTGAGGATGCACTGTGCGACTCGCGCATGCGCAGTTGGAAACCGGGAAGTGAAGCAGCAATGCTTCACTTTCATGATTCCCTCACCGAGGATGGCGGTGGCAGCATCCGAGGATCGAGGATCGTGGGCACCCTGGACAGGTAAGTGTCCATTTATTCAAAATCAGCAGCTGCAGTATTTGTAGCTGCTGGCTTTTAATATTTTATTTTTTAGGCGGACCTCCGCATTAAAGGCTCATTTATGTCTAAGGCCTCGTACACACGAGGCAATCTATTTGTTCAAATCGGTCGGACCGACCGATTTGAACAAATCTGTCTGATAGGATTTTGGTTTGCTCGTGTGTACACACGAGCAAACCAAAATCCCCGCCAGCAGACGGCGCGCTGACGTGTCGGTGACGTGGCGGTGACGTTGATGCCGCCACGTCACCGCACCAGGAAGTAAAACACTTCCGCGCATGCGCCGAATCCATTCGGCGGCGGTGCGGGACGACATGTCTGCTGGTAAGTGTACTAACCAGCAGACATGTCGGGCGGACGGATTCCCACCCGATAGATTTCAAAGCATGCTTTGAAATCTGTCGGGTGGCCAAATCCGTCGGCTCGGCCGTACACACGATCGAATCTGTCTGCTGGGACGGTCTAGCAGACTGTTTCCAGCAGACAGATTTGATCGTGTGTACGAGGCCTAAGGGAAAGGAAAAGCAGTTTTACTTACCCTATCCTCTGCTCCCCGTGCAGCCAGCGCTCCCCTACATCCTAGTAATGGACTGATGTCCTGCATCAGTCCCAACGTTAGAGGGCATCTGACTGGGGAGAACAGGCTGAAGAACCAGTCTTGCAGTGTGTAGGAGTCTGCAGGATTGGAGGATCAAACCAAAAACACCATTTAATTCATTTTTGACATTTAAAGCAAACTCACCCACCCATTGATGTTTTATTCTGCTGAGAAATCACTTTGAAAAACACCCCCCTAGCATTTCTGGCCGTGGCCATCTTGTGTAAGGGCATGTGATTCGTGTAGCATTTACTTTCTGGAATCCATCTGCCCTTAGCTCAGGCATGCAGGCAGGAGGGTGTGCTTAGCTGAGAAAACCCCTCCTCCCCTCCAGAAGACTCCTTGAAAGTATGACATTTGTCTAGGCCTGGAAACCAGGAAGTAACTGAGTAAATAAAAATAAAATAAAAAAAAGAAGATTACAAATAAGTACCGTAAATAGAATAACCTTTCCTTTCTATTTAGTAATGCTTGCAAGCAGCATAAGGATTAAAAATAGTCAACGTTGATTGACAAAGTGTAGTTCCACTTTAACAAGGTTAAGCTTACAAATTTCAAGATCATTCAGATTTATAGGAGTAGGCTAGAAATAATTGTACAATGTGGAAATTAATATATAACTTTAAAATTTTGACCATAAATATGCTTTAATGATGTATTACTGCATAACATGCTGCATTAAGGCATGTCTTTTATGCCTTGCTTTAGTTTAGCTTTATATATTACTAGTATTTAAAAAAGTAAATAGCAGTTGGATGCCTCTTGATAAATATTCCAGTGTATAATATATAACTACATAAGCTTATTACTACAGAGTGTTTATTAAACTGACAGAAATACTGTATGCAGCAAAGTAACTTAAACTATGTGCATTTTACATGTTTATTTAGTTAGATAGTAATGTTCCTTTAAATCAGTGGTTCTCAACCTTTCAAGTGCCGTGACCCCTTGATAACATTTTTAAAGTTGTGGGGACCCCTAAGGCCGCGTACACACGATGAGACATGTCCGCTCAAACTTGTCCGACGGACCGTTTAGAGCGGACATGTCTCATCGGATTTTGGTGCGATGGCGTGTACACACCATCGGATCAAATTCTCCGCCGGCAGACAGCGCGGTGACGTGGCAGTGACGTTGACGCCGCCACATTACCGCACTAGGAAGTAAAAAACTTCCATGCATGCGTTGAATCCATTCGACGCATGTGCGGGCAGATATGTCCGCTGGTTAGTGTATTAACCAGCGGACATATCCGACGGACATGTCTCCGGGGGACAAATTTTAAAGCATGCTTTAAATTTGTCCGCCGGTCAGACATGTCCACTAGCCCATACACACGATCGGATTTGTCTGCTGAAACAGTCCGTCGGACCAGTTTCAGTGGACAAATTCGATCGTGTGTACGCGGCCTAACAGTAAAAAAAAATTCTGAACGTGGGTTGTCGGCAACCAAGGTAAGACAAGTAATTTGCGCCCCTAACCCACGGGTATTTAGCGCTCCCTTCCATTAGTACAATATTAAAATAAACCCCTTATAATACATTTTAGGATGTACCACTCTCTTTTGTTCTCCTTTCTTTACCTTTTTATCCCTCTCTATCCTTATTTCTTTTTTTTCCCCATCCCTCTCTCTAGTCGTCTTTCTTGTTCTTTCTCTTATTCTTTCTCTTCCTTTTTTTCCTTTTCTTCCTCCCCCTCTTTTTCTCCCGCTTCCATGTATTCTCTATTTGTATTCCTTCTCTTACTCCTTGGTGAGGGGTAGGGTGAATGGGATGAGTGCCAATACTGGTTGGAGTTCTGATCAGCCAACTTGGGTGCTCTTGATCAAGGTCATCTGGTGATCTGAGAACTGTAGTGGGGACTTTTAATGGCGACTATAATCACAGGTAGTGTTGCTCGCTGTGTCTCCGGCTTCACTGTGTCTCCGACTTTGTGGTGTCCCATAGCAGTGACACCTATGCCGAAATCGGGATGGGGTCTCCTCCAGCCCCTACCACTTCACATTCCACACCAGTCAGCTGACCTCTAGTCTTTGCCCCCCAGCCATGCCATTTACAAAAAGGCTGAGAGAGTGGTGCAGGCTTCAGGAACAGCCCAGGATTTGGTGACCCCTGGCAAATCATCATTCGACCCCCAAGGAGGTCCCGACCCCCAGGTTGAGAACCACTGCTTAAAATGAAACCATTTGAAGTATATTTTATTCTAATTCCTGTACTGAAAATCTGGTAAAACAAATTTAAAAGCTAGTATTACTTATCCCACTGAATTCTGGAGAAAACTACATAACTTCCACTGAAACTAAAGCCTGGTACAGTCTAGTACATACGAGCCAAATCTTGGCTGGTTCAACAGAAACTGTCTGACATTCGGCCCGTGTGTATGGCAGCCAACCCGACAGAAGCTGGTCGTTCGTGTCAAAAGCTCATGACCAAAAAAGGTCAGCCGACCTGTCAACCCAAAAACTAGTGGTGTGTACGAGGCTTGAGAGAATCCATTAACTCATCTATATGCTTTATTACATTCTAACGGCTATCGGAGTCCATGGTAGGTTTATATATAGGTTTAGAAATGTAAAACTTTAACCAATTTTTGTTCAGATCCTTTCACACCATACTGAACATATTCATCAATTCACAGCTAAGCATCAAAAATGTATGTGGTGTTGATGTGCATTGTGTGACATTTTCATGCATGATGCCATGCATTTTCATATCATCAATTGTGAAGTGGCAGCTCCCTGGATGGCTCAAAATCCTAATAATTAAACTGTTTTGATCTTTACTCAGTTGTGGTGTGTTGTGTTGCATTTACATGCGTTTGTGTGCTTTGCATTGTGTTAAAATGCAGACAAGTTGAGTGAACAAGTCACATTGAAAACCATTATTTTCTATATGCCCTTGAAGTAAACTGCGTTAAACCAGCATGGGAAAAAAAAACACCAGATCACTGCACATGGTGTGAATGAGCCCTTAGGTAAACCTGCTAGTGAATAAACTTTGAATAAACTGGCATTGATAAATGGCCACGGGGCCTTGTGGGCCCAAACCCCAGTGAAGTTGTAACATCCAATTCTCAGATTTTGCAGAGAAAGTCATACACTGGTCTACCTTCATCTTCGACTTCTACTGGGCCTTATGTTGAAAATCCAATAGTAACTTTTGAGAAGTGGGTGCCCTTATTTATCTTGTAAAAGCTCACCAGGGTGCAAAGAAGATATGTGAATGTACATGTAGGAACCAGAGACAGCTGCTATTTTTTTTATTATGCCAGTTTAGTGGTTTTTATGTTCTGAAAGAACTTGCCACTCAAAGATCTTTGGATGATTATATATATATGTGTATATATATATATATATATATATATATATATATATATATATATATATATATATATATATATATATACACACACACACACAATTTTCAATGTTTTCTTTATCTGAGGGTATAAGTTTACATTTTGCACAAGGTCTTGTAGCTTTTAATTTTTTCTTGGCATTTTTTCTCCCCCGTGTGGGAGAAATCTGACCCTAAGTTGACTTGTACTGCTCATCAGCTAAGCAACTGTACACCGATTTTCATTCGCAACCTGTATGCCAGTCAAAGGGTGCATACCCAGGCAGAGGAATGTGTCAGTGGATTCCTCTGAATCTGAACTAACAGAAGTGCTACAAGCAGGTTTGCAGTTTTCAGGGCAAAATGACAGGGTCCCTTTAAAACCCATTCCTTGGCCCACTTTCAAACTTCACTGTGTGTTATGACCCTGCGTGGTATTGGCACTCTGGACTATGGTCTGGATCTCAGCTGCGGAGGTTACTCAGGTCACAACCACCAGATAATCTCTATGTACAGAGACATTATGGGGTTTTTGGTCATCCAATGAGAAACAACCTTGCTATTGGCGTAGCTATTGCGGCAACATGGAAATAAACAGAAAGCGAAGCAGTAGCAAGAAGGCAGAGAATGTTATGACTAAGGGGCACTAAGCAGAGCCTATGATGCCAGAGCAACAGTGAACAGATACCAGCAAGAGATTACAGTCCTCTAGACACAGCAATTTGTATACATAGCAACAGAGCAATAATGGCCATATGGGCTACTTGCGGTACTGATGAGTTCAGTCTGGAGGTCCTTCCTGCAGGATGATGAGGTCCCTTTGGATGTGAGGGTCCGGATGGATTGCAGGCTGCGTAATGGACACAGGCTGGGTAGTGCTGCGGTCTTTGTGCTGTGGCCAATGCTGGGGTGAAGGAGTGCAGAGTCCTGGGTCTCCTGTGTGAGGGGTCCGGGTCCCTGGTGGCGGCAGGCGTCCAACAGGAATAATCGAACACCCTGCCGCCACATCAGGGGATTTAAATAGTGTGCCTGGAACGCGGAATACTGCGGGTCGCACTTCCGCGTTCCAGCGTGGAGCGCAGACGTCCGTGCACCGGAAGTGACGCGGACGAGATGTAGAACGGAGCGCGGCTGTCAATACTATGTACAGCTGCGCTCGTTCTATCAAAAGTAACGCAGATGGCGTTACACTGTGCTCCTTTGCAGGCAGCACTACTTCTTCCTTTGCAGTCAACACCCTGTGTAATCATTGGTATTAGAACTTACACAAGATTGATGATGTCACTTCTGTCAATTCACAGTTTTGGGCCTGGTGACTAGCTGTTTAGGCCCAAGCATTGCATCTCGGGAACAGGTCACACGCTCTTCCGTATCCAGAAGCACAGGGTATTTTGTGGGAGCAAAGAAAGAATGCAGCCATAAAATCATGGGGAAGGTGAGTATAAGTAGGTCAAGGGATGAGCTAGTCAATGGATTCTCCTAGTGACGAGATAAAGGAATGTATCCTCTTTAGGTAAACTTTTCACACACCTAGGTAATTCAAGTAGAGCTTATTAACCAGAACATGATAAAAAAAATGCACCAGTTAACTTCAGGGGAAATCATATGTCGAAACAGCTAAAACATAATGGGGTCGAGGCACCTCAGGTATATGCAAATCTTTATTTAAAGTTGTAAAGAAAAAATTTTTTTTGGCTAAAATTAATGTCTACAAGGTAGACAGACAGAATAGTGTAATGATTCGGTTAAAAAAAACAAGTCAATTCCTTCATCTTTATCACCTCCGGCGTTCTAGTTTCTGTTATCTCATTCACTTCCTGGTTTGCGGCGCTCGTTCATGTAAGAACTACATTTCCCAGTATGAATTGCGGCACCCCCAGTAATTTACACCTCCTTGAAGTCTCTAACACGTAGAGAGCATCCTGCCGCACAGATGTAGTTCCCAGGAGGGGGCGAGTACGTCACTGACCACCGCAGTACAGCCACCCTTCACGGTGGTGAGTAAAAATCAGACAAGCAGGAAGTGAACAGAACAGAGAAGAAATAGGGCAACTTCTGAGCAAAAACTAACAATGAGGAAGTGAAAAGAGGAATGTCTGCAGGTAAAGGATGCTTATTATAAAAAAAAAAAAAAATCCTTTACAATCCCTTTAATTTCAATAACCTTAGACTACCTTCCGAGCCTCCCAATCAGTCATTTTTTATGATGGATGGCAAAGGGGACAGAGTCAAAGTAAGTAGGAAAATGTTATAAGGACCCATTTAACCAAGTAGCAGGAAAAGTTCCCCATAAGCCACATACCACTTCAAGACCTCTGTGAAGGAGTATGTGGCATTCTCAGCAAAGGCTCCAACCAGGCCATGCCCCAAAACCATTTCGATCTGCCCCATGATTAAGCTCCGGGGCGGAGCGAAATGCATTGGAGGCATGGCCTGGTTGGAGCCCTTGTTGAGGCTGCCACATACTCCTCCGCAGAGGACTTGCAGCAATGTGCTCCTATACTTTCTATATAACCCATTCAACGAAACTACCCTGGCCCCAAAATTCCAGACTTGACAAGCCAAGGCATGCACCCAGTTCCCTCTCATTACTGAATTTAAAAAAGTTGGGTGTACTAATCTTTAAAATATTTATATATTTTTCACTTTTACTGTATATATACCTTAAAAAACAAAATATCAGCATTATCAGTTCTATACTAACCCGCCAGGGTCTTCTGATACCCTTGAAGAAGTCAGGCATCCACATTGGCAGGACTACAGCTTCTCTTAATAGCTTCTTTGCTTCCTCTAGATCAGCAATGTCCTCCCTATTTAATAAGACAGACAATAGAAAATGTGTAAGTCCTATAAACCGTCAATCTTTACATAAACCATTGGGAAGATTTATAAATTTATACATCTCTATGTGATTTGACACTAAGGAGCCGATTTAGGCGCTAGACACATAAACCTCCAATGGCAAGGAAAGAGGTTTAAATGAGTTTGATATACAGAAAACAGATTCAGTTCCATGCAGATGTCTGTGTGTTGTAACATAACGAAACGTCATGGTACTTTGGAAACATATTGATTCTAATGGATGTCTAGTCTCATTAACCGCTTGCAGATTGTATAACCTAGACATACTAGGTAGGGATCGGTTGCGCAAGATCCCTACCTAGTATGTGATCTGACGCTTCTGGTTTGGGGTGTGCAGGCACGCACACCACCGGCAACCCAGCCGTGCTGTGAATAAACACAACAGATGTCAATCCCTGGACGCTGGCCAATGGATTACCGGCAGCACTCGACGATCGTCATGAATTCCCCGCAAAGCAGGGAAAAAATCTATTGCTTCCCCTAGAGAAAGCACCACAAAAAATACACAAACACTGGCTAGGCAGACATTTAATCTCTTCCTAGCCAGTGTCATTAGTATAGTGACAGTGCATATTTTTAGCACTGATCACTGTATTAGTGTCGCTGGTTCCCAAAAAGTGTCAAAAGTGTCAGCTAGTGTCTGAATGTCTGCCAAAAAGTATATATTGTAGCAGAGTACATATTGGCCTAAATTTATCAAGAAATTTGAGTTTTTACATTTTATTGGATATATTTTATAGCGGAAAGTAAAAAATATTGTTTTTTTTCAAAATTGATGAGCTTTTTTTATTTATAGCGCAAAAAAAAAATGCAGTGGCGATCAAATACAGCCAAAAGAGAGCTTTTTTTGTGGGAAAAAATCACGGCGGGTTTTGTGTGCCAACCTTCAGGGATATGGGTCTTGTAAAAAGACTCTTACCAGGACTTTTAGCATAAGTAGCGAAAGTGCTGGACCCTAGAGCCCAGTCCGCCGAAGAGAGACATTACAGGCGACACTTCGTGCATGAGGCCTGCATCCTATCCAGTTTTAGCGTAAATTATTTGGCATCTTGGATGGATCCGAAAGAATAGCTCTTTTTACCCCCAGAGGATCTCGTTGACAGAGCTTTCCTTTAGCACATCCTACTCCCATCCAACACCTTAGACACTGTTGAAAAACTGAGGTACTTCCCTGATGGGAGGGGTTATATGGAAGTGTCTTCTATTGGTTGTGCCAGTGTCCAATCACCGCTGGTGACCCTTAACCCATTATGTAATGACTGGCCCAGTGTCCCGTGGTGTACAATAAAGAAAAACACAAGGCCCAGGGCACTCAAGAATGGGTAATAATAGCAGTATGTACTCTCAGAAAGTGCCGCAGAAGCACAGTTTTTGAAAATACAAATTCTCTTTACTTTCCAAATATGACCCCAGTAAGTTTCCTCATTTTACTGAACATGCACAGAGAATTAAAATAAACCCTCCTTATAAAAAGGAAATATATTTTTTTCCATTAAGCTAGGATTTAGATTTTGCACACTACATAGTAGCCTATGGCATTTATTAAAATTAGCTCCAGACATAGGACTTTGAAGCAGAATTTACCAGTACTCTGCAAAAGCTTTTTATTTATAATACCGAGATATTCTCCCATGAAAAAAAAAAAAACATCTCATTGCTAATACAACAGCCGGCCCAAAAGATGCAGCATTATTGTAAATACATATTACATTTCAAGTAACTGGAGAATAAATTCCCAGGTAGGTACAGGATTTACAGACTTAAATATAGCCTTATTTTACTTAGGCATAAATCATTTAAGCCAGTAACAATTTCCAAAAGTACTTTTGTAAAGAGCAGGGATTTAACTGCACTGCTGTCTCTTGGTTTTCTGCATATGGACAAACTATATTCTTTAGTTAGGAAAAATAATATAAAACCGGGAGGTATGTTTATCTTATTCCAACATATCACCCAGAGAAACAAGATGTTGGCTTAATCAGCCATGAGATCAAGGTAAAAAAAAAAAAATTGCCAGAAAGATGGAGCTGGAGCTAAAGCTACAGGGCCAGACAAACCTACTAAGCATAACAAATGCTGGTCATTGTAAAGCAAGATTTTAAATGTTTATCAACCTGATAGGACTAATCCACTCCTTTTATGCAGTGAAGTCAACCTTATGCCCCAAAACTGTTTAATCACATGAACTTAAAGTTCAGCTGCTAAATGGGGGGCCAACAAGATGTAAATAAAGTCTTAAGTGCCTGAAACACCCCAACAGCTTGTAGGAAAGATACACCAGGGATGATGGCAAAAAAATATACAATCAAAAATTTGCAATGGTCAAGCACTGTTTATATGAAAACATAAGAAAATGTATTAAGAGTAAAAACGTATAGTCATTGTTTACATCTCAAGTGTGAACAAAACATGACAGCCCATGTAGCTCTTACGTAAACCAGTAATTGCTAGATGCGCTCATATATTACAGACATCTCCACTGCAATAGCTTACTTAGCCCTGGAATAGCGGTCCAGTGCAGTGGTGAAAGGAAAAAGAAGAACTCCGCCCAGGTGCAGGTCCTGATGGTATGAGGATGAATTGTGGTGGAAAGACAGAGACAGACGCTGCTGTCATCTGGGTGGTGTTTGGCCGTTGCTAATTAGCGGCACACTGGATATGTATCCCAGAAAGTTGCTTGTCCTGAAGTCCAAATCGGATGTGAGCTGGAAGTGTGCTGAGCTGTCATCATGAGAACGCGTTTTGGGTGTGGCACTTTTTAACTCATGTGACTAGGACAGCAAGGAAATTAAAACAGAGGGCTGGCAGGGTCGTCTCTGTAATACTAAATGAGTAATATATATGTTGGAATATGGGTGTGGCCTTGAGTACATGGGGACAACTCTCCATAAAAGGCTTAGAGAACATGTAAACAATATCAGAAGGGGTTATGAATTTCATAAGGTTTCCAAACATTTTGGGATCCATCACAAAAGGGATTCAAGTAGCCTACAATTTTGGGGCATTGAAAGAATTAACAATAACTGTCGAAGGGGAAATTACATTAGGCAGCTTAGCCGTAGGGAATCATATTGGATATATGAGAATAGAGCCTCTGCCCCTACAGGCTTAAATTTGGAATTTGATCTGAATTGCTTCATTTCTGATAGATGAGTTTATTTATATTTTACCTTGACTTGTATTGTATTTTTGAACATGTATTTTTGTAATTTATATACTATTCTGTATAATATGTGAGAGATAGCCGTGGGTGTTCTTCCGGTTCCTAGGCTTATCTGTGTTTTAATATTTTGCATATTATTGTTCCGAATTGAGACTGTGTGAGAACCTTTTGTTGATGCTGGCATCATCCATGGCAATCTCCTTACAAACAGTTTAGATTGTTTGGCTATTACATGCAAGTTTACCTGCACTGTGAATAGTGCCCATAAATGTGAGTATTCATTTGAGCTTGAATTATTAAGTCTTGTGAAACGAAGTTCACTATTCTGTTGCTTCTTTTTTTTATGCCTATTTGACGAGTGTACGTGACAGGGCCCTAAACAGTGAGCAGAGTTAATGCCAAAACCTTGGCTTATGCATGTATCCCCATGAGGGAATACCTAATTTGACCATCCTGTTAGCGCAGGGGGCACATCATTGAGGTGAGTGGCCAACTTTTTGCATGGTGGTGGTGGTTTTTAATACTTCTGTTACCTGGATAGCTTATTAGTCTGACGTCTTTTTGATTGTTTCATGGACCGTCTTATACTGTTTTACAGTTTTAAAATTTGAATGTTGAATTGTATATGAACTTGGTTTGCGCTGCACTTTTTTTGCTGTTCATGTTTCTTATAGAGATTGTGAAAGTAACCTTGATTGTCCAGCCTGCATTCCTGTAAAATATCTACCTATTAATGGTTGCGCTGATTAGTTTTTTTTATTTTGTATTGATTACCATGTACAGCTGAACCAGATTTCGCACTCTCCAGTTTTAGTAAATCAACCCCACTGTCTCATCTAACAGAGCAGATGAGGACTCCCAGGCTCCCAGGTTCTCGATTACAGGTATCTGTTTTTTTCCTGAGGATCCCAGTCCAAGTCCCCCAAGAACCACAAGAAGAGAATGGTTATAGGTTACCGGTCACCAACAGCAGAAGAAATGTCCCTTCTGTGTCTTAACAAAGTCATATTGCTTCTGCGCAGCAGTAATGCATCTAGGCCCCATGTAAGGCAAGGCCGCTAGTACTCATACACCCATGCAGCCACCTGGTGCTTTAGGAGCAGAAGCAGCAGCAGGATGGTGCTTCCTCTAGGCTGAACAGCAAGAAGAACACATTGCATACACATCGCTCCACCCACCAGATTCTGTAGCACTCTGTGCTTCAGCCTAGCACTTATTGCATTAAAAAAGCGGTGGCATGAAATTTAAACAGGCACCTAGTGGTGTAAACAAAGAGTCAGCTCCCAGTGATTCAACCTGACAGGCCTTACTTATTGTAAATCTTGGTGCTGTGCCACCGCTCCTGACCTGGAAAGCACTAAACAACTAATACAGTATACCCTGGTATGGAAAGTGCCACAATGCAGAGACCAGTGCCCAAAGGTCACATTCCAGACTAGCCCTGCATATCCAGTCTAGTGGGGTACAGTGTCTCAAGCTAGTGTTTGGGAAACACTGATCCAGATAGTTACTACTAAGAGACCAATAGATATAGAGAAACTGGAATGGGATTTTTTAGATTTTGTTTGGATGTGAAATGGTGGAGGTTTGCATCTAGTATCTATTTGCTTGCCAGGTCTGCCCTTACCTGTCTGAGCTTCAAGTGCGTCTAACTTTATGTTTCCAGATGGTCTATGATCACTTCCGGTGTGCAGAGTGGCGCACTTCCAGTCATTACGGGTTATCTTAAACCCAAATTGTCACTTCCGGCTAGACGGCAACAGGAACTGACATCGGAACTAATGTGACCACTACTCCCAATGTCTTGGAGCCAAGTGCGCCCAATGGGAAAAAGGAGGGGGTATATAGGAGGTGCGTTTTGCATTCGTTAGTGGTATGGCCGGCGTTTTAAGGAGAGGTGTCTTTTATCAAACAAGTAGAAATTTATTTTTCTTTCTGGACTGTCTCAGATGATTGCTGTTTTTTTGGCTTTGGATGTCCCTCTAATTTGGATTCATTAATATTCCATCTGTACTCATCAGATATTGATTCCATTTTTATGGTTATTGAGATCTGTGCTCAACCCCTCTTTTGTTCAAATGGGATTTTCTGATTGTTTTGTGTATAATACTGTGGGGTCAATTCATAAAGCTTTATTTTCAAATGGCGGGTGTTATTTTAACGATTTTGCACGTTATTGAAGCTAGTTCAATTCAGTAAACGATTTAACGCTTTGAAAAATCATCAAATAACGTTTCACTACACAGAACCGATATTTTAAGGTGTGGATCCTTATTTAAAGATTCGATCGTTATTTTAAAGAGTCAAATCGTTAAATATGTACAGAAGTGTAATTCACAAAGATCTTTTTGACAGTTATCGATCATTAATTTAACACCTCCCTCAGGGTGTCGTTATGACATTTCCCAGGCGATATTTTGTTGTTAGAGGAAGCTTTTGGCGATTTTTGTAGTGTAGGAAAGTTTTTAGTAGTGTTGAGCAAGATGGAACCATGCTCTATTTGAACTTAAAATTATCCAGAGGCGAAGAAGAACACGTTAGAATGTTGTTCAGATTTATAAACGTGTATTCCGTTCACGTACTATTTTGGATGACTTTTCTGAAACCCAGGTGATAGCTAAATTCCGATTATCATCTCCCATGATTTATTCTCTGTATGAGGAAATACACATGGCTTTAGAAAAACACACACTAGAAGTTTTGCACATCACATGCTCAATCTCCACGTGTGTATTGCTTGTGTCTCTCTCTCTCTCTGCATCTGCTCTTTTCCACATGCAGCTGTTCTCCTCCCCTTCTGCTCCCAGAATGCATCTCTCCAGCATTATTTAACGATCTTAGGCGTTATTATTACGATTCGAAATAACTCTTGAGTAGTTAGCATAACGATTGGATAAAGAGTCAGTTGAAAACCATAACGACTATGTTGAATAACAAATATAGCTTTCGTGAATACCATGTTTGCTAGCGTTAAATAAGGAGTGCTAAATTAACAACTGAAGAAAACCAATAACGTTTCTCTTTGTGAATTGACCCCTATATCTTTTTAGAGTGGACATCTATTATGGAAATTTTGAGAAAACTTTGAGACTTTTCTGTCTTTAATTACTGCTTATGAGTATGCAATATCTGGGGCCAGGTAAATCTCTTTTGCTGCCTATTTGCGCTTGTTAAAAAGTATCCCCCCCCCCTCTATGGTACACCATATGACTATCTCTGAGGTTCTCCTTCTGATGCAGCCTTTAAATTGCATTTTTAGGCATTTCCATCAATATCTACAGGTAATTTTCTAGACCCTAGTCCAGTGATGGCGAACCTTGGCACCCCAGATGTTTTGGAACTACATGTCCCATGATGCTCCACTACACTGCTGAGTGCATAAGCATCATGGGAAATGTAGTTCCAAAACATCTGGGGTGCCAAGGTTCGCCATCACTGCCCTAGTTAATTACTATATTATCATACCCTAAGCGTTTTGAATATGTATAGACTTTTTTTGTGGGAAATTGTGTTTTTCATTCACATATATTTTCTGTATTTTTTGTTCTTATTGTTTGTTTCTGCTTATCTTGTGTTTCAGTAGTGTTTGACAAAAAAACTCCTAAGGAAGCCAAATAGAATGGTGAAACATGTAGAGAAATGTGTCTGTATGCATATCTGAAACCATATTTAACTGTATGGTGGATTTTTATAGTCTATTTATTTAATTATGTATAAATACAATTTATTTTTGATATACTTCTTGTGTTTTTTATGCACCTAAAAAATCCCATTCCAATTTCTCTATATCCGTTTATCAATTAAGGGATGTGGTGCCTACGATATACAGGTGACAGGTAATATTGAAAATTATTGAAAATATTGAAAATTCTACTAAGGGACCAACTCAATCAGGATGTAATGAGGAATTGTAATTGAACTTCCAGAGGAAAACATTCAAAAAAGAGCAGAGCTGAGGAAAAGGTGTCCAACGTTCTATGGCACTAACAAAAAACTGAGGCATGCTGAGTAGAGAAGAAGGTTTTGAAAGATGCAAAAAATACTGTATGTGAAAAAAGTGGTGTTCTGATCAGTCAAAATGTAACTTGTTGGGCTTAGCACAAATTGCTTTGAGCATAGCAGACAGCCAAATGCTGCTCATCACCCTGAGAACATCATCATCACAATGAAGCAGTATTGTTCTTTTGATCTGCAAGGCTTACGGAACGATGCAGCACCACAGACTATACACATACCAGTGAATATTGGGATTCCTGGAAATGATGTCCCTCTCTAAAGCTTCAACCAGATCTTTGTCATATCCAGCACCATCAAACTTCTTTAATTCACCATCACCACCTACGTCTTGCTGATTTTTCCGACCCTGCACAAAGAAGTGAAACACAAATTTAGCATGATTCAGCTCAATAAAAACAGAACACATATACATTTTACAGTATAGTCCCATCATTATTATACTCTCACCCAAACATTAAGAATAACTTCAAAATTGCTAACACAGCATAAACCAGCAACAAAGCAGACTGAGGACACTCTGAGCAGCATCTACAAGGTGAACATTGGTGAAGGGAGTCTGCCTCAAGTTGGTCACCACAACATCCTGAGTCAGACTCCTCCCACCTAGCTTCGTCTTTTGGACGTTTTCCTGCAGAAGCTGGGGGTATCTCATTTGAATTTATTTGATATTGTTTTGCAAACACGCAATAGTCCTTTGAAGAAGATCTTGCATTATAATCAGCAGCCATTCTAAGAGCCACTACTAACATTACATTGAGGATTTTTTTACTTAAAGCAGAACTAAACCCTCCTATCCTTTAGAGCCAAGAAAGCTGTTATCTTAGACTCTTTTCGATCTATAATCACCAAGGTGCTGCATGTGATCACGATGCCGCATGGGGTGGCTCGCAGCAGGGCACCGATATGTCCCTGTTCACCAGGTCCGATTTCAGTCTAAATTTTGGGCTGAATTCGAACATAAAATGGATCAGAAGGTTCACAGGACTCCTATGCAATTCGCTCCACAGCGTTTTCACTCTATTGAGAGCTGGTCACAGTCTCCTGACATGCAAACCCAGCCTCAATGTTTTGGAAAATGGTTAAATCAATGGGGTTAGTTTTGCTTTAAATCTGTGTGATATGGAGCAAGTCCCTCTCTCTGAAACAAACAAGATAAATAATAAAAAAAAATCAATGATTCTAGCTTTTATCTTCGTTTTCAAATCAAACTTGGCCAACTACTTCTTGGTAAGCTATAGGTTTTCAAGCAAATGAAATGTCAACGGGATACAAAATGAATTACACACAAGGAACCAGCAGGTTATTGTTATCTGCAGGTTTCAAGACATCTACTCCATCCCATTCTATGATCCATTTAAAAGATCTAAATCACTAATTTACCGTCAACTCCAATTAATTGCTGGTGTACAAGTCCCCATTCACACCTCAGCGTTTTGTAGTTTGAAGCTCGACGCTCCAAAACACTGGAGGAGAATAAAAATCAATTATTCTCTATGGAGATGGTTTACATCTCCACTTCAAGTCACCTGAAGCTCAAAAAAGTTCTGGAGCTTTTTTTTAAAGCTAGAATCGGGCAGATTGATGCATTTTTGCAGCTTTTTTTGTTCCATAGAAATGCATAGAAATGCATGGAAACACTTAATATGGGTGGTTTTGAGCTTTTTAGCACGCTTTTGAGTGTTGTTCTGCCCAAATGCAAGATTTCTTTTAAATAAAATAAATACATAAAATAAAAAAGTGATTAATTTAAAAAGACCTAATATGAACTACTAACCCAAATATTAACCCCTAATTCTAATTGTAACCCCAACCTTAATATTAACCCCAACCGCTAAGCCTAATATTAACCGCTAACCCTAATATTGAACCCTAACCTTTATATTAACCCCTCTACACCCCTAACACGAATTAACTTCTAAACCTTTAACCCTAATATTGACCACTGACGCTAACATTAACCCCTAATCCTAACCCTATTATCCCCTAACCCTAAAAGTAACCCTTAATCTTAAACCCTAACCCTAATTTCGACTCTTAACCCAAATTTTAACCCCTAATCCTAACCCTATTAACCCTTAATCCAAACCCCTAGCCCTAATAATGACCCCTAACCCCCCCCAAAAAAAAGTACATAAAAGTAAATAAAGTAACCCCTAAGTACTAACCCCTAAAAAAAGAAAAACAAATAAAGCAGATGAAAAAGTGGAAAAGCATAGCAACAAATGATTAAACAAATTATATCTTTCTCTACAGGCAAATAAAAAAACACCAATGCTCAAAAAATGCTTTAAAAACGCTGTGCACAAACGCGCATACAAATGCCCAAAAATGCTGTGCTCAAACGCACATACAAAAAAACACGATGCTCAGGTGTGAATGCAGCCTAAGGACACATACACAGGATTGAATATATCTGCTGAAACTGGTCCGACAGACCGTTTCAGCGGACATATCCGATCGTGTGTACAGGCTAGCGGACATGTTTTCCCAGCGGACAAATTTCAAAGCATGCTTTGAAATTTGTCCGCCGGAGACATGTCCGTCGGATATGTCCGCTGGTTAGTACACTAACCCTAACCTTAATATTATGCCTACCCGTCAACATGCAGGAAACATGTAAATACTAGAGTGGGTTAAAACTTCTGCTACTGTGGTATTGCTTAAAAACAAATAAAATCTGTGCTTTGGCTAAAAAATTAAGCTAGTAACAGTGATCACGGCAACCAGCACTAAAGGTTTTGATCATAGAACCACTAAAAACAAATATATAGGGTTGCAGCGCCAATAGAAAAAGGTTGCAATAAAAGCTCTGTGATGAACAGTCCTATTCAAAAACCACCAACCATGATGGATGACAATCCCAGCACCAGCAGTGTGAAAAGGGGTTGAATGCACCCGTCATCGCCTGCGTTTAGAGAAGGGGTGTCCAAACATTTTTCAAAGAGGGCCAGATTTGATGAAGTAAACATGCGTAAGGGCCGACCATTTTTGCCTGACATTCTTTGAACCATTAAAACTTGGTCTAAGTGTGTTTGCCCGAGCACTAAAACCAACAAGAATTCTCTTGCCTTTGTGGCTGTGTGTGGTAAAGAGATGAGCATGGGCGTGTTATTTGGATATACCGTATTTATCGGCGTATAAAACACACGCCTTCACTTTAGGAGGGAAGTTTCAGGGAAAAAAATGTAAATAAAAAACTGTGAAGCAAAATAAGAGTCATTGCCCATCAATGCAACCTAATCAGTGTCCATCTGCAGCCTCGATATTGCCATGAAAGCAACCTCTCCATTGCCATGGAAGGGCAACCTAGGGAGGGGACCTGTGCAAAAGTGTAGTTTAAAAAATATAATCTAAAGGCCTGGGGCTTTGAGTCCTTGTAAAGCCACAACATGTTCACACTAATCACAAGCCTTCTGCAGGGACCTGAACAGCCAACTACAAACTAATATAATCTCTATATTAAAAAAAGTATAATAAATCTTATTAGAATATTGAAAACCTGCAGTTACTTTGGATTCTTTAAATATCTCACAGTTGACATGTAATTATCAGAGAGGTTTGGTTTTCATCTCTAGGTTTATAAAGGAAAACACTATATTTTATAGAGCTGTCAAGGCAGCGTTATAAAGGAGTCGACTACATAGACTAATCTCTGCTTGTCCTACTGAATTTTAGAAAGCTGCAGTATTCTATGTGGCACATTATTGTTAAAAACAATTTCCTGCCTGCCATCTAGTGACCGTTACTAAAAGAGACATTCAGATCTGATTACATGCTGTAGATACACCTATTATACAGTGCTTAGCATAAATGAGTACACCTCTTTCGAAAAAGTAAGATTTAATCAATATCTCAATGAGCACAGGAACAATTTCCCAAATTTTTACTAAATTTGGGTTTTATAGAAAATTTGTTTAGCTCATTACATGAAAGTAAGGTTAATAATATAACTTGGATAATAGAGAAGATTGAGTACTGTTCGTGATAGTACCGTTATTTATATATAATAATATATAATTATAATAATTATATGTTTGTGCAAATAAAAAAAGTACAACATTTTCTCTGTCACAATTGCACTAATACGGCTACAATCACCTCAACTTAGATTACAAAATCTTCAGTTTTACTCAAATTAGTTGATGCACAAACAAATACGCCCCACAACAAAAACTACTCCATCTAGTATTTTATATGACCTCCATGATTTGTAAGGACAGCACCAAGCCTTCTAGGCATGGAATGAACAAGTTGGCGACATATTGCAACATCTATCTTTTTCCATTATTCAAGAATGACCTCTTGGTTTGGATGCTAGATGGAGAGTGATGTTCAACTTGTCTCTTCAGAATTCCCAAAAGGTGTTCAATTGCGTTCAGATCAGGAGACATACTTGGCCACTGAATCGCTTTCACCCTGTTCTTCTTCAGAAATGCAACAGTGGCCTTGGATGTGTGTTTTGGATCATTGCCATGTTGGAAAATTGCACGATAACCAAGGGCACAAAATGATAGTAGCATCTTCTCTTTCAATATAGAACTGTGAATTCTTGATACCATCAATGAAATGCAGCTCCCACCGACACCAGCAGTACTCATGCAGTCCCACAGAAGGACACTGCCACCATCATGTTTCACTGTAGGCAGCATGCAATTTTCTTTGTATGCCTCACCTTTGCGCAACCATACAGTTTTGAAGCCATCAGTTCTAAAAAAAAATCTTGGTCTCATCACTCCAGAGTACAGAGTCCCAGCAGTCTTATTTTTCAGCATTATTCTAGGTGGGCTTTAGAAAAGGTATGTATAGCAATTTCTTCTTTACAGGGCTAGATAGGTTAGTCTTAACCACTTGACCACTGGGCACTTAAACCCTCTTCCTAACCAGACCAATTTTCAGCTTTCGGTGCTCTCACAATTTGAATGACAATTACTCAGTCATACAACATTCTACCCATTTGAAATTTGTGTCCTTTTTTTCACACAAATAGAGCTTTCTTTTGGTGGTATTTGATCACCTCTGGGTTTTTTATTTTTTGCGCTGTAAAAGAAAAACGACTGAAAATTCTGTAAAAAAATAAATAAAAATCTTGTTTCTGTCATATTAGCAGGTTATTTCTCACACACAGCATATGCATACCACAAATTACACCCCAAAACACATTCTGCTATTCCTCCCGAGTATGGCGATACCCCATGTGTGGGACTTTTACACAGCGTGACCACATACAGAGGCCCAACATGCAGGGAACGCCATCAGGCGTTCTGGAACACCCAGACCAATTCTGACATTTCTCTCCTACATGGAAAAATCATCATTTATTTGCTAGAAAATTACATAGAACCCCAAAACATTATATATGCTTTTTTAGCAAAGACCCTAGAGAATACAATGGCGGCTGTTACAACTTTTTATCTCGCACGGTATTTTCGTAGAAATTTTTTGAACGCGTGTTTTTAAAAAAAAAATGATTTGTGCTAAAAAAAAAAAAAACAGTAAAGTTAGCCCAATTTTTTTCATAATGTGAAAGATGAAGTTACGCCAAGTAAATAGATACCCAACATGTCACACTTCAAAATTGCGCACAATCGTGGAATGGCGCCAAACTTCGCTACCTAAAAATCCCCATAGGCGATAGTATTTGGGTATTGCAGAGTATTTGGGTATTGCAGAGTATTTGGGTATTTCAGGGTATCGCGGTATTGGGGTACTGGGGTATTGGAGTATTGGGGCACTGGAGTACTGCAGAGTATTGGGGTACTGGAGTACTGCAGAGTATTGGGGTACTGGAGTACTGCAGAGTATTGGGGTACTGGGGTATTGCAGAGTATTGGGGTACTGGGGTATTGCAGAGTATTGGGGTACTGGGGTATTGCAGAGTATTGGGGTACTGGGGTATTGCAGAGTATTGGGGTACTGCAGAGTATTGGGGTACTGCAGAGTATTGGGGTACTGGGGTATTGCAGAGTATTGGGGTACTGGGGTATTGCAGCGTATTGGGGTACTGGGGTATTGTGGGGTACTGGGGTATTGTGGGGTACTGGGGTAATGCAGGGTACTGGGGTATTGTGGGGTACTGGGGTAATGCAGGGTACTGGGGTAATGCAGGGTACTGGGGTATTGTGGGGTACTGGGGTATTGCAGGGTACTGGGGTAATGCAGGGTACTGGGGTATTGTGGGGTACTGGGGTAATGCAGGGTACTGGGGTAATGCAGGGTACTGGGGTATTGTGGGGTACTGGGGTAATGCAGGGTACTGGGGTATTGTGAGGTACTGGGGTATTGCAGGGTACTGGGGTAATGCAGGGTACTGGGGTAATGCAGGGTACTGGGGGATTGCTGGGTACTGGGGATTGCAGGGTACTGGGGATTGCAGAGTACTGTGGGGATTGCAGAGCTGGGATGTTTTGAGGGATGGCTGGATCTGTGACTGCATTTGTCACAGATCCAGCCACAGCTCAGCTGCTGACACCCCGCCCCCCCCCCTCTCCTCGCACACTGTACCGAACGGTACAGAGAGCAGAGGGAGGAGAGGGAGGAACCGGCGTCATCAAATGACGCCGGTTTGTTTACAAGTGATCGCGCCGTCATTTGACGGCACGATCACGTGGTAAACGGCCGCTATCAGGGGCAATTTACCGTGATCCGTGATGCGCCAGGTCTTCTAGACCCGGCGATCACGGACACTTTCGCGAGCGCGTCCCAGGGGACGCGCAATCGCGAAAGTGAAGGACGACGTCCCAGGGACGTCGTGTCAAAACTACTCGACCGCGCTGTAGCAGTATTTTCGCTATAGCGCGGTCGGCAAGTGGTTAAAATGTAGCTGCAAGTAGATTTAGTTAGTATTAAGCTGAACCTCTACTTTAAAGTCTATCCTGCATTGCCCTTTCATTAGTATAATTGGCTAAAGAGACCAATCAATACATTACAATTTACACCTATATTTACATATGGGATGAATGGATGCAATTATAAAAAATTCTTCATCATCTACATGACAGGAAAATCAAACCTCGGAACCCAATAACAAACATGTATTATAATGCAGCTTATCAACTCTAATGCCTCGTACACACAACCGTTTTCTCAGCAGGAAAAAAAAAACATAAGTTTTTCCTGACGGGATTCCTCTCAAGCCTGCCTTGCATACACACGTTCAGGCCAAATACTGCCCGTCCAAAGCGCGGTGATGTATGACACATACGACGGGACTATAAAGGGGAAGTTCCATTCAAATTGCGCCACCCTTTGGGCTGCTTTTGCTGATCCTCGTGTTGGTAAAAGTTTGGTGAGAGACAATTCACACTTTTCAGTCTTCGTGCTTTTCAGTCCGTTACAGCGTGATGAATGTGCTATCTCCATTACGAATGATAGTTTTACCAGAACAAGCGCTCCCGTCTCATACTTGATTCTGAGAATGCACATTTTTTTCCCCCTCGGAAAAGCATACACACGACCGGTTTCCCGACGGGAAAAAGTCCGCTGGGAATCCCGACGGGAAAAATAAAAGCGGTTCTCTTTTTTTTCCTGGCAGTTTCCCGTCCCTGCGATGGAGCATACACACGGCCTGTTTTCCCAGCCAAAAGCTCTCATGACAGTTTTCCTGCTGAGAAAACCGGTTGTGTGTACGAGGCATTAGATGTAATGCCTGCATTTGTTTTCTTTTTTTAGACTTTTTTTGTATTAGTTTCACCTGTTGATCCGGTGAGTAAATTTGCGTTTTTTTATTCAGAAGAAAAATCTCTCTTGCAGAAATATCAGTTACAAAGATGAGGCAACTCATTTAACACTGGCAAGGGTAATTACAATGATCAGCTTTTCTTTAAAGGGTTACTAAACCCACAACAGTAAAATCAGTCTGTATATGCAGTAAAGCATGTTTGTTATACTCACTGTGAAACACAATCCTCTGCATTGTGTAAAAAGGCTGTTTATCCTGTCTTCTCTGATCTTCCCCTTCGTCCTCTGTCCCCAATCCATCTCCTGACAGTACAGAGCCTTGGAGTCACTCTGCACATGCTCAATTTGGTGTGTATTGCTGGAGAGTTTTTTTTTTCTTGGGAGGGTGCACGTGATCAGCACTGTCCACAGAGGGTCAGGGGCCATGCAGCCACATAGGACAGTCAGAGGAGAATGAAAAAAAAAACGACTACAAGCTTTAACCAGACACTGATAGAAGTCACAGTCTTCTTCAGTGATAGCTAGCCCCTTCTTCTGTAATCATCTTGGCAGCTGGTGTTCTCTTTAAAGCTTGTCGGCAGATGTGGTAATCACGCATTACAATCTTCATCACACCAGTTGGTCTCTTTTGTTCCCATTCTCCCCTTGCCAGGACCTTGCTGGGTCAACTTTCAACTTAAGTCACCTGGTTGTATCACCCAGAAAGAAAACTCTAGAAATAAAACCATGTTGCCTTCCAACAGTTGGTAAGCTGCAACATATTACACTTGTGTTTAATACTGCTTTAAACTCCTTCCACGTAGGGGAGATTTTTAATTGATATTTTTAGGATTTCATTTTATTTCTCCTGATTATAAAACCATGTTTATTGGACTTGTTTGTCAAGGGTATTTTGTCAGTTCTACAAGTGACATAACCCTAGCTTGAAGAGCTCCATGTTCACATGACACAGGAAATTCTGCCTGACTACATAACATAGGCACAACCTACAAAACAAAGGAGGTGTTGGGGAGACCCGTCTGCCACCCAGGGCACACCTTGCTGGCAGAGGTGACTAGTCTTTTCAGCAGGAAATGCTAGCGCTATAAAAGGTAGCAGGCAGCAGTTCCTAATGGGGCAATGTTGAAAAAAAAAGTAATGCATTTAAAAGGGGAGGTTCACCCTCCAAAAAAAATTGTAGCATGCCACGGAGCCCACCCACCCGACCGGCAGTATGCCAGTGTTTTTTTTTTTCCTGTACATACTTTCTTACGGGCTCTCTTACCCTCCGGCGATCCCGCGGGACTGGGCGTTTACAATCACAGGCTGTGATTGACGTCCCTCAGCCCGGCGCATACAGCATGTCACGAGATGCAGAAGGAACCCGAACGTCGGTGCGCAGGCGCCGTATAGGGCCTCACCGACGTTCGGGTTCCTTCGGCATCTCGTGATGCGCTGTATGCTGAGGGACGTCAATCACAGCCTGTGATTGGAAACGCCCAGTCACGCGGGATCGCCGGAGGTTAAGAGAGCCGGTAAAAAGGTATGTACAGGAAAAAAAAAAACACCGGCATACTGCCGGTCGGGTGGGTGGGCTCCGTGGCATGCTAGAAATTTTTTGGAGGGTGAACCTCTACTTTAAGGCTTAAATCCACTTTAACAATTGTACCTCTAGAAATAGTTAAATGAGTTATACTTTAACAGTTATCTATCATTCTGGCCACAAGACTGCACAGGTTTTGAAACCAAAACACAGCTGATAAAGTACTGCCAACAACTTGTTTCCCATTCTAGGATTTCTTCAATTAAATGGAAAAGCTCCAAAATGGCCCTGTAACAAAAAGCCAAAATGTAAAGTGATTTGGCCTCTGGGGAACAATCTGCACAAGAAAACCCAAAACAGTTCTATTGTTATTAGGGACTTTCTCTGGATCTGCAGAATAACTGTCGCTATGTTACGCTTTAGTGACCAATGAACACGGAATTCACACTAAATGTGTGTCAACTAAAAAACCGGACCAATATGCTGCTAAATGACCCAAGGTGTTTTTACAATTCGGCACTGCTTCGCTTTCACAGACAATTGCTCGGTCGTGGTCATGGTTTCCAAACAAAATTTGTGTCCTTTTCTTCCCACAAATAGAGCTATCTTTTGGTGGTATTTGATCGCCTCTGCGATTTTTATTTTTTGCGCTATATACAAAAATAGAGCGTAATTTTTGAAAAAAAAAACAAATATTTTTTACTTTTTGTTATAAGAAAAATCAAATAAACTAAATTTTAGTCAAACATTTAGCCAAAAATGTATTCAGCCACATGTCTTTAGTAAAAAAAAAAAAAAATCGCAATAAAAAAATAAAATAGCTACCTAGCGGGAACAGTGACACTAATACAGCGATCAGAAAAATGATCGCTTAGTGACACTGGCAATAGGGAGTGAAAGGGTTAACAAGGGTGGTGATCAAGGGGTTAAAACTTTATTAGGGGGGGGGGGGGTACTGGGGCTACCCTGGACCTAACACTAACTGCCTGTCACACTGACACTAAATGCAGTGATCAGTACATATATGATCACTGCATTCAGTGACACTGTGACAGGGGGGTGGTGATCGCAAGGGGTTAATGTGCCTGCGTGTACTGGTATCAGTGTTGTGCAGACTTACTGTGTGATGTGATCTCTCCTCAGCGGCGGTTGAAAATATTGCCGAGAGTAGAGATCACATCACTTCCCTCTTCCTGTGTTTACACAGGAGGAGGAAGTGACACACGGGGGATCGCGCGCATTGGCTGGGAGCGATCCGGAGGGGGCGGACAAAAACGAACCGCCGCCCTCTCATCCCGGATTGCTCGCACAGCAAACCGGACCGCCGCATGTACCGGGGGGGGGGTCCCCCTGACCCACGTCACGGCAGCCACGTACAGGTACGTTGATGTGCCTGTCCGTGCCATTCTGCCGACGTAAATGTACATGCGCCGGTCCTTCAGTGGTTAAAATCGGACCGCTGGACGCCTGACCATCGGACCAAACCGATAATTAGTATGCAAAAGCATCGGACCAAAAACCCGCGCATGCTCAGAATCGAGTCGACGCATACTTGGAAGCATTGAACTTTTTTTCAGCACGTCGTTGTGTTCTACGTCACTGCGTTCTGACCCGATCGGATTTTGGACTGATGGTGTGTACGCATATCAGACCATCAGGCCACTTCAGCGGTGAACCGATGAAAACGGTCCTTCGGACCATTCTCATCGGGCTGGAACTATCGTGTGTACGTGGCCTAATACACATCTGCCTGGTCTTAACAACATCTGTAATTGCTATGGCTAGGCCTTTAAGAGAAAATCAGGTTTATTAAGTGAAAGGAACACAGCTGTAAAAGGCCTACTTCATAGGATTCTCAAATTGGATGCACTACTCTACATTGTTTATTTCTCTTTAGCAGGTATGTACGCAACAATTCCTTTCTAGAGGAGGAATGTTGTCTAAACAAGTCTTATCTTTATTAAAGTCTCTACATGTTAATGCATATCTAAAAGAGAAGTATGTTTTTTATTTTTTTATTCATACATTCCTCATGGATGGAGCATCAGGCTGATGCTGCCGCTGTCCCCCGGCTTCTCTGCACTGAGAACCGAGCCACCGAACACACCGATGGCTCGGTTCTCACTCCTCCCCGAGCAGAGACATACTGACTGTCAGTCAGCATGGCTTCTGCTCTACTTCTCAGCACTCAGTGGAGCGCCGAGTAGTGGAAAATGCCCCCCTCGGCTTATACTCGAGTTACCTTTTTGCGCCTGATCTCCCAGGCTTTAGGGACACGGTACCAGCCGGCCGTAGGTACTCTGGACCCCAATCACACATGTAGCCCCACTCTTCCTCTACAAGTGTGCAAACTAAGTTGTCCAGGGGGCCTACGGCCAGGGAGCAACGAGTTTTCAAAGCTGGGCACCCCTTCCATAGACTCCCATGTTAAACATCAGTGTAGTCATGGACACAGTGAGGCATGGACATGGACACAGTGAGGCACAGTGAGGCATGCAGATGGACATCATACGCTTATACTCAATTCAATACGTTTTCCCATTTTTTGGGTAACATTAGGTGCCTCGTCTTATATTCGGGTCGGCTTATATATACAATACTTTAATCCATCAGGAGTTGCCAGGTACTTGTACTTACTTGCACCAAGTAACTGCTACTCAGAGCACTTACATTATATTTTTGTCATGCTGCTAGAAGTGAAGTATACTTTATTGTCAAGTGCCTTTTACATCTGAGTCACTCATTGTAGACCTGCATCTTGCTAGGCAAGGTGCACAGGAAGGATTAAATCTAATGTTTTAGAGCTGTCTCAGAAGGAAATAGTCACATAATCACAGAAGGCAATGCACAGAAAATGAAAAGAACTAATAAAGCTAAACTTTAAGAAGACATACATAACATCAATTAATGCTGTTATGTAAAACTCAATAAATGCAACATGAGCAAATCTGAAATTATCTTGATGTCAGCTTTCTATTTTCTCACTGGTGGGCACCAATTTGCAGCATGATCGGGACTGATGCCCCTCTAACAGCAGGCTTCTTTGTCCTTCGCGCTGACAGTTTGAAGAAAACAAACAATAACCGCCATTTGTTTATTTCCGTGATCATCACGTGGTAAAGGGCCTGCTTGGTCGAATCTCACAGACTCATCCAATACAAAGGGTGCCAACCAGCGCTCCAGGGGCGTGTGCAGGAAGCGAGAGAACAGGAGGATGCAATTAAAGCCCCCTCTGTAGCCGTCTTTCAGTTATAGTGTGGGCGAAAAGTGGTTAATTAGGACAGACTCAGGCCTCGTACACACGAGGCAATCTATTTGTTCAAATCGGTCGGACCGACCGTTTTGAACAAATCTGTCTGATAGGATTTTGGCTTGCTCGCGTGTACACACGAGCAAACCAAAATCCCCGCCAGCAGACGGCGCGCTGACGTGTCGGTGACGTGGACGCCGCCACGTCACCGCACCAGGAAGTAAAACACTTCCGCACATGCGCCGAATCCATTCGGCGGCGGTGCGGGACGACATGTCTGCTGGTAAGTGTACTAACCAGCAGACATGACGGGCGGATGGATTCCCACCCGATAGATTTCAAAGCATGCTTTGAAATCTGTCGGGTGGCCAAATCCGTCGGCTCGGCCGTACACACGATCGAATCTGTCTGCTGGGACGGTCTAGCAGACCGTTTCCAGCAGACAGATTTGATCGTGTGTACGAGGCCTAAGAGTCGGTTCACACTGGGGCGACTTGGGATCCGACTTGAAGTCATCTCAAGTCGTCCCAAGTCGCGCTGTCCAGAAAAGCAATGTAAGTGAATGGGAGCGGTGTTAATACACACTACTTAAGTCGCTCCGACTTCAGAAGAGGTTCCTGTACTACTTCAATCAGACTTCTAGGCAATTTGTACCCATTGATTTCAATGGAAGTCGCTTCCAAGTCTGATCACTGTCTTAACTGAAGCTACTTTCCAGGAAGATAACATATATTTCTCAGGCAAACCCCTCCCTCCCCCTCCCCCTCCCTCTCCTAGAGCTGATTGTTGTTTTATTGGCCACTGGAATGTCTCCTGTCCTGGAGACGACTTCAAGTCGTGTTGTAAATCTCCCCAGATCGCCCTGTGGTTCATGCTCAAGTCATGTTGGAGATGCTTCTGAAAGTCGTGCTGAAAGTCGTGTCGCCCTAGTGTGAACCGACTCTTAGGACAGACTCAATTTAACATTGTTCAAAAATCCTTGCAGTCAGCCACAACACCTCCTCCTGAGAAAAATATAAAAAAGTAAGAAAATGTTCTTAAAATATATTTTTGGGCATGCTGTGTGAATGGGAACACTTAAGTATATAGTGGTGTGTTCTCTCTTTACTTTAGATGCAGCCGGTGACGTCACCGGTGCATGCGCTCTGAAGAAATGGCATACCCGTGCCGTTCCTTCAGAGCCGTGCTGTAAACAGTGACTCTTTAGACACCTTTCACACTTGTACGACTTCAAAGTCATGCGATTTTACCGCGATTTCGCGGCCACGATTTTATCGCGATTTCCCGCGATTCGCGGATGCGATTTCAATGAATGCCTGTGTAAGTGCCATCAAAATCGGACCAAAGTAGTGCAAGGACTACTTTGAAGTAGGCACAACTTAAAGTCGTGCCAGTATAAATGGTGGTGATTGAAAATAATGGAGAATGACTTGTCATACGATTTTAAAGTCTAAAATCGTGGGACAAGTCGTATAAGTGTGAAAGGGAACTTAGTGACATCATTGCCAATTCGGCTATTCATATCGCTGAAGCCCGCAAACCCAAAAGGAAGACCAGGTGAAGATAGAAGCGCCATCAGTAGTGACAGCGCACTGTTGGAGGGCTTCATTTTCAAGTAAGTCTGTCATATCTCATCCCACATGATGACTTGTCTAGTCCCTAATTTCTTTTTATGCGGTTTACTGCCGCTTAAAAGGGTCGGTTCACACTAGCGATGTAGAGGTTAAAGTGGTTGTAAACCCTTACATTTAACCAGTGAAGCGACTAGCCTCAGGTTATACACTGAGATTAATCAAATCATACACAAATAGTACCTGTTTACTTTTAGCCCTATTCTCCACAGTCTTGTAAAATACATAGCTCAAAGGATTTTTCACAGCTACAGGAGACAGAGATCTGACCTCACACACTCTACAGAGCTACAGCAGAGAGCCCAGTGAAATCTGAGCCCTGAGTAAAAGGAAGGGACACACCCCCCCCTCCACACAGCACATGATACAATGCTTTACTGAGGCTGTGAATCACAGGCTGTGTGCTAGGGTTCCCTCCCTCATCCCGCTCCCCCTCTTGGAGTTGATAAAACCTGTCAGAAGTGACTCAAACAGTAGTGTGAACCCAGTCTTACACGCATCTGCTTGGTCTAAACAGCAGTATTTTCTAAAGCTAGGCCTAATGCCCTGTACACTTGACCGGGATTCCCGACGGGAAAAAGGTCAGTAGGAAAACCCAAGGGGAGAACCTGCTCTCAACTTTTCCCCCATACAGACGATCGGTTTTCCCGTCGGGAAAAGTTTTTCCCCACAGGAAAACTGCCAAAAATGGACAGTTTCTGCTACACACGGCCGGGTTTTCTGATGGGAAAAAATCTGTCTGGAATCCCGGCGTGAAAAAAAAAAAAAGAGAGAGCTGGTTCTCTTTTTTTTTGCCAGTGGGTTTGGCAGTTTCCCCATCAGAAAAACTGTGAGGGAGCATACACATGGCCGGGATTCCCGGCCAAAAGCTCTCCTTGCAATTTTCCCATCGGGAATACCGGTCGTGTCTACGGGGCATTAGAGGGAAAGTCTGGTTAATAAGTGAAAGGAACACAGGGGAAAAGTTTATCACCATTGCACACGTGGGCACAACTTTGAAGCGTTGGGTATCAATTTACTCGGCGGAACATTAGCTTTAACAATATAAAAAAAAATGGGCTAACTTTACTGTTGTCTTAATTTTTTATAAAAAAAAAAAAAAAATTGTGCTTGTAAGACCGCTGCACAAATACGGTGTGATAAAAAGTATTGCAAAGACTTCCATTTTATTCTCTAGGGTGAAAATATATATATATTTTCTAGCAAAGAAAAAAAAATGTTTTTAACTTGTAAATACTTATGCCCTGTACACACGATAGGTTAGTCTGATGAAAACAGTTTGATGGATTTTTCCATCAGTTATCCGATGAAGCTGACTGATGATCAGTCGTGCCTACACACCATCAGTTAAAAAAACGATCGCGTCAGAACGCGGTAACATAAAACACAACGACGTGCTGAAAAAAATGAAGTTCAATGCTTCCAAGCATGTGTCGATTTGATTCTGAGTATGCATCAATTTTTAACCGATGGACGTACCCACAGACGATCGTTTTTTTTCTATAGGTTTTTTATCCATCAGACAATTTTAAAACAAGTTCCTATTTTTTAACCTATGGATAAATAATCGATGGGGCCCACACACGATCGGTTTGGTCTGATGAAAACCGTCCACCAGACCGTTTTCATCAGTCTAACCTATCGTGTGTATGCAGTATAAATCTCAGAAAGGCGCCCGGTTCTTAAGTGGTTAAAGGAAGGGAAAGACCCAGCATTATGCTAAAGCTTCAAGCCAATATCACTAATTAATGAAGATAATAAATGATATGCTGAAGCACTTTATGCCAGAGTGGCTGAAGCACTTTATGCCAGATTGGATAGAGAAGGATCAAGCAGGATTTATCCCTGGGAGGGAAGTAAGATACAATGTTTTGAGAACTATCGACTTAATGCATAGAGTTACGAAAAGCAAAATAACAGCCCTTAATGCCACTTTCAGGTACAAATTATTTTCCACCTGGGAAAGAGAATAAATTCTATTTAAAATGGACAACTTCAGATTGCTTGAGATTAAAAGAGGTTTTGAATGGGAATGCCCTCTGGTCATTATCAGAATTAAGAGGCAGGTATGGCTCTTCATCTTGGAATGTCTGGAGGTTTAGACATTTTGTGCACTCTCTGCCGAGACCACTCCGATTAATCTATAAACTCAATCCAATGGAGAGATTCATAGATCAGGGGGGATAATTAGACATGGTATTTCTAATATTTATAGGGTGCTGATGTTGTCCCTGGACACCGGGGCTTGATGTTGTTTGAACGGATGGAAGCATGAATTAAATCAACATATCCCAGAGGCCCTGAAGCATAAAGCTTTCGATTATGTACACTCTACCTCAATAGACATTATGGATAAATTAATTACAAACTGTTGGCATTATGTTCCTGCAAAACTACATAAGAATAATCCAGCGCAGGCATTGGAGTGTTGAAGAGAATGTGGTGTGAGGGAACACATGCTCATATTTGGTGGCAGCGTCCAATAATTTTGTTATATTGGGAAAAAGTTTTAAATGTAGTTATATAATTAAGATGATTAGAAATGTTGAAATTGGGCAAGATCCCTGGCAATGTTTATTCAATGCGACTAGTGAGCCAAGGAAAAAATATAAAATGTCTATTAGACCCCATTTTTGTTCAATGCAGCAAAAACATTAATCCCAAAATATTGGAAATCAAAGAAAACACCAACTATGTTGGACTGGTTTAGTGAGGTAGATAGAACCAGGTAAATGGAAGCGTTGATACATCTACAAAATTATTCCTATTCAAATTTTCATGAAATCTGGGGAAGATGGCTTGAGTCCTTGGTTTACATGAGATATGTAGGTAATAAAAATACATTGGAGGAGGGTGGAGAGAAAGCGTTGGAGAAATCCCCATAATACGTAAAAGAGATAGTGGATGGGGATGAAAATGGAATAAGGCCTGCTTTACTCTTACCCCACAACCGCCACCCCCCAACCCACCATCCACCCTACAGTGAGGGGTCAATATGGGGGAAAATATTTTTAAATACACACTCTCGGTAGATTAGCATAGTGGCTATATTCGCCGATGTAGAATGCCCATATTGGGCCTAGATAGGTAAACATTAGGGTGGCAGGGGCAAAGAGGTAGCATAAGGAAACGCAGAGCGGAAAGGAGAGGAAGGAATTATGAGGAAAGATTTTTTTCCCCTTAATATCATAAATAGTTGGCTTTTGGTTTGATTTTTGGTCTTGATCACGTCACAAACACGCGTATTAAGGGGCGGTTGGGTTTGATGTATGGGGAAGAAGAAAGGAGGTGGAGGAGTGAGGATGTGAAAGGTACGGAGAAGGTAGAGGGGTATGGTGACCCATCTGGGAGAAAGATTCTTTAGATTGAATTTTTTTTTTTGCCTAGATTAGGGAAGCCTTCACTTCCTTCTTTATTGGGGAATAAATATGATATACTTGGGCGATTAAATTAGATATACACCTTTTTTTTTATAGGTTTGTAATAGTATAAATGTAGTGTTTTGTATGAGATTTAAAGGTTTGTTGTACTTCTGCTTGCCTAATTTATGAACCCTTGTTTTGGTCTTTATTGTAATGTGGTTTTCTTATAAATCTATTTTCTTAAAATTAATAAAAATAATTAAAATAAATAACGCCACTTCTTTGGGAGCGAAACAGCTACAGAGGGGCAGACACTACTGGGGGGGGGGATAGTGCTATGCGGGGGGGGGACAGAGTAGAGGACACTACTGTGGGGATGAGGGGGATGCAGAGGACACTATTGTGGGGGGCAAAGGACACTATTGTAGGGGGATGGCAGAGGACACTGCTATGGAGGGGCACTACAAAGGTGGGGTAGAGGACATTACTGTGTGGGGGGGTGCAGAGGACACTGCTATGGGGGGGGCAGAAGACACAACAATGTGGGGGGAGATGGCAGAGGACACTGCTATGGGAAGTAGAAGACACTGCTCTGGGGGGTGGGGGGCATGGGACACAATTGTTGGGGGGGGGGGTGCAGAGGACACTACAGTGGGGATGGCAGAGGATACTACTGTATTGGAGGCTTTTTTTTTTTTAAGGGCAACAATGCACAACCCAGGATCTTTGATTTCCTCCATGTTGTCCAGGTAGACCTCAACCTCTGAAAGGTTGCCTATCCCTGCTCTACATGCTAGTTGGTGTTTGGGAGCGAACTCATACATTTGCGAATGTTACTGTTTGGGACTACCCACTGAAAACTCAGTGGGGATTCATTCAAACTGAAGCAAGCGGGAAGCCCCATTGTGAAAAACGGGAGCCTGTACAAATACAGTTCTCATTTAATATTTTTTTTTTGCTTAATTTGACTAGTGGTTAGTTACATGACACAACTGGGAGAAGGGCAGGCAGTAGCAACAGAGAACTGTGATGGGAGAAAATATTAGCCTTTTGAGTACCTTGTTGCTTTCATCCTTCAAACTGTTTTAAAGCTGTACAGTGCTTTATTCGTAATTGTTCAATATTATTTGCATTTCAACCTAACAGGTCAGACTTGATATAAGGAAAAGCTGTGATGTCATATTTATCCGGCTCCTAATTGTTTCAATCACTTTGATCTATTGGGATTTGCCAGGTACTTGTACTTGCTTGTACCAAGAAACTGCTATTCAGAGCACTTACAAGCATAAGTAAAGTATACTTTATCATCAATAGCATATGAATTACTCAAAAGTAGACATGTATCTGGAAAATGTGTCAGAGAACCAAAGCACATAAAATGGACCCAGCGTATACTACTATTGAAGCTAAACTCTAAAAAAAAAAAAAAAACACCAAATTAACACACTTATGTAAATGTATTGAATGCAACTTGTGTAAATTTGAAATTGTCTTGATTTTAGATTTCTGTAGTACTTCATACAACAGCATTCGGGCTGGGAGAGGTAAGGTCAGCTCTAGGAGGCGACTAAGCTTTGTTGCAACACACATGTGCAAAAAAAAATAGAAACACGCTATAAGGAGGAAATGGCAGATTGAGCAATAAACGTATATTGATTGGTGTAGCGTCTACAAAATAGGGGATAGATAGATTTATGGCATTTTTTTAATATATTTTTTTATAAGTAAAAAAAAAAGGCCTGATTAAGGCCTGACGGCCAAAACAAGTTAGTTTCTATTTGACTGTTATTCACTAGTTCAAAAGAAAGCCAACGCATTTCCGTCGTCAGACCTTAATCATGTCTGAATAAGGCCTGACGGCCAAAACACGTTAGTTTCTTTTTGACTGTTGTTCACATGCAATAATAAAACAATGTTTTAGCCGACTTCCATGGCACCAGCCTTTCAACTTTCTCGGCTGCTGGAAAATCAAGGGTGGTTAACTATAGGTAGTTGCAACCTATTGCACATAACTACTCCTTGCACAGAATGATTAGACAAACCGACAGTATTAATGCATGCATCATATTTTCCTGATACCTTACACAAATAGAGTACATACTGGAAGATGAGCAAAATACTATTTTGTAGTAACCCTATTCCTCCCTCCCCCATAATTTAAACTAGACCTGTGCAAAGCAGATTTACTGCCTGCAGAAAAAATAATAACTAGAAAATGCATTTCCTACAGAAAATGTGTGGGAATGCTGAATAGCTAAAGCTAACTGAATGAATAGCTTAAATCCGTAAGAAAAATTTGAAGTGAGAATCAGCATTCCCACTAATTAGCATATTTTTAAAAGTAATTACCTTTTGCAGGAGCTGCCCCATAACATTTCCCCATAACATTTCTACCATTAAAACTGCCACCATCAAATTTCTCCCATCATATTACCACCAACAAACTGCCATTAAATTGCCCCTATCTAAACTGCCCCATCAAACCTGCACCATCAGAAACAGCACCATCAGAAACGGCACCATTAAAATTGCCCCATCAAAATCTGCCCCCGTCAAAAACGGCCCCATCAAAAACTGCCCCATCAAAAAAACTTCCCCGTCAAAAAAGTGCCCCATCAAAAATGCCGCCATCAAAAACTCCCCCATCAAAACTGCCCCCATCAAAACTGCACCGTCAAAATTGCCCCCATCCTTCCGACCACTTCAACATCCAACATGGGGTCAAGTGGAAAACCACTCCCTCACTAAGCCCAACCTAAAGAACTGGTTACTAAGTACCCCTCTGGGCGCTCTCGTCCCACCATCCATGCCTCCACCTGTAAAAGCATCAGCCCAAGCGTGGGGAAGATTGATCTCCCTGCTTATCTCTAACCCTGCCGCATCTCCTTTTGTAATACCTCTGGAATCACTCCAGTTCCTATCACCTGACTTGCCACTGACAAAGTGGTCCCTTAAAGGGATTCATCACTTACACGACTTACTGCAGGACGACCGTCCCAAAACTTTCTCTCAGCTACAAACTAACTATGACCTCCCAGATTCTGAACACTTTACTTATCTGTGAATACACCACTGCCTGAACGCTATACCTCATCCCCTTTACTGCATCCCTCCCAAAACGTGGGCCTATCTCACGGACCCTACTTCGACGACCAAAGGCATCTTCCACTTCTATATCCTTCATGACAAGAACACCTTCTCCAAACTAACCCCTCATCTCAAATGGGAATCTGACCTCATGTGCACCTTTACAGTGGGACAGTGGCAATGCGCCCTTAAATTGATATATAAGGCCACCAAATCCTAGGCCCTTAGGGAACTCACTCAGAAAATCTACCTACGATGGTACCTCACTCCCGCCAAATTGGCTTCTTTCAGCACTAAATCTTCCAACGCTTGCTGGAGGTGTAAAATCATTAAAGGGGACCTACTGCATATTTTCTGGAAGTGCCCTAACATTTAATCTTACTGGATTGACACCTTCAAGCTAATTTACAACACTACCAATGTCAAAATACCCCCTTCACCTGCTCTAGCGCTACTTAACTTGACCATTGACGACATTCCTCATCCTGTAAGACACATTACCACACACATACTCCTGGCAGCCAGGCTCAACATAACAAGACAATGGAAGTCAGATCAGGTCCCTTCCATAACCCAGGTCGTAGACTTAGTGGCACTTCACTTCAGCTACAAGACTATAACAGCAGCCAGCACTGGTCAGCCCTCCAAAACGCGGGCACTCTGGCAGTCCTGGCTCGACTGGACCAAGGTTGTTACCACCACATAATACTGCAGTCCCACAATCTTCTGGTATCTTTTTCGACCAAGCAATACCTACATAATGCACGCTAATGTTTATTGTTTGTTTTTTCTGTTGTTTTATTTTCTGACTACCAGACATACTAGTTCCCCTAAGGGACGACTACATCTCAGTGGTTTTCTGCTACACATCCCCTCTCCTCTCACGCAACACTAATGTTCCCATGTGGGGTGTTGCGTCAGGGGACAAGACTAAGCAAGTGTTTATATCCGCTGTATGCTTTACTTTATGTATATATGTTTGAATTACTGTTTATTGGCAAACATTTTTATTTTGTCATTACATATACCACAACGTCGTTGCACGACGTACGAGTATTACTTGTACTTTGTTTTACCGTGGAAAATTAATAAAATCATTGAATCAAAAAAAAAATTGCCCCCATCCTATTGCCCCATCAAAAACTTTCACATGCTCTCATCGACTTCAATGTTAAAAAAAGTGTTAAAAAGCGTAATATTTTAAAAAGGATAAATAGAAAAAAAGTTGAAAAAGTCCCATCAGCTGAAAGAGCTGAACATTTTAAAAATAGAATGGTTTTAATAGCTGAAAGTATGCAGAAGTTACGCAGAGCCAAAAAACGTACGGAATAACATTTGAATTAAAATTAACGATAAATAAAAAAAAAAACACAACAATAGTGGGACTGCTGAAGAAGTCCAACTAAATATAAAACCGTTTTGTATTTTTTTTTTTTAATTGGTCTTTTTAATTTAACAAAAAATGAAAACTGCAGACGTGTCACCAAAAGAAAGCTCTATTTGTGGGGGAAAACAATGATAAAAATGTAATTTGGGTACAGCATTGTATGACCGCGCAATTGTCATTCAAAGAGAGAGAAAGCTGAAAGCTGAAAATTGGTCTGGGCTGGAGGGGGGTTTAAGTGCCCGGTAAGCAAGTGGTTAAGAAAAATCATCTGTTATTTTTGAGTCATCAAGAAATTTCAAAAACAACAACTCACGATGATTCAGCAAAAAAAAAAAAAAGACAATTTTTTTTAAAGGAAAAAGCCTGCCAGGTTCTAATAATCTCTCTTCACTCCATCCAACATTAAAAATAAACAGAATGTCCTTTATTTATATTGTAACAAATATGGGGGGAGAAATAGGGGGGAAAACTATTAGTTTGGAAGTTAAAGAGTTATAAATTAAAAAAATATATATGATTTTGTAGTAAAAGGGTTAAAAATAGAGAAATAATTGGGGTGAAATAACGAGAAAATAAAAGAAATGAAAAGATGTTAGCATAAGAATAGAGATCTTTATTTCAGCCATGAGACTGAAAGGGTTAAATATCTTCTTAAAGGAGCCGTGTCCCTATTAGATCCATATACTGATCCTACAAGCTGAATTCACAAAGTTCAAAAATAAGGATGTGGCTCCTTTAAGAATAATTTTTTGCTGAGTCATTATGTGATGTCATCGGCTGAGCCAATATGAACCGGTGCGGAGAGGGAAGACAGCAGTAGCTGAGTGTTCACTGACCAGTGAAGACGTGCTTCTAATCTCTCCTGAGATTTTTCTTGCGTTTTGATTCAATTTCATTGCGATTCGATTTCATTGCGATTTCTATTGTACATTTAAAGAGTGTTTCTTTATTTCTTAATAATGAGACAATTTAAATGTAAAAAGCTTTTTTCTCTGGAAAACACCAAAGAGAAACCTAGCAAAGGAAGGAGGTATCAGTGACCAGCCTGCAGATACTTCAACCAAAAAGCCCTCCAAAATGAAGAGGACCCGGGCGTTATTGCACGGCTGTTTCAGAGCTGTTGTTGGATGTTTCGGATCCGGCTGTAAAGCCAAAGGACATCACCGGGATACAGACACTGAGATTGGTAAGAACTATGGATACAAACTGTACTCTGAATAAGTCACCTACACTCATCAATCAAAGGCTCCTTCACCGCAAAATGATTCCTTTGCATAGAATTTTAGAACAGAAGGAGATATTAAAGTGATTGTTAAGCCTCTATGTGATCTTTATATCATCTGCTCTGTCAGATACAAAGCTGCATCCCAGTGTCTGTGTGTTATTTAAAAAATAAACGGTTTCGGGGGGGAAAGGGCGGCGCTATGCTGGTCGGTCGCATCTGAGCAGAGCTCCGAGCACAGCGGGGATTCCGACACCTTCCCTGGGGCTATCAACTGCAAGGATCGCGTTATTTCTTACCTGCTCCCCCGGTGGAACGAGTGGTGCATGCCGTCCTCCAGATCGCGTCGCGGGAAGCCAGCGCAGAAGACCCTCACACATTACCTCCTGCGAGTTCGGGGACATGGCGGGGAAGGCCCAAGATGGCGCGGGTTCCCAGCGTGTGCAAACAACAGCACACAGCCCGGCGGTCTCCCCTTCACATTCGTCTGCTGACAGTGAGTACAACTTGCAGCTCACTAAGGCTGATCTAGAAGACAGTTTAGCAGCCATGTATACCAAGATAGCAGATAAGTTCCAGACAGAGCTTCACAAGGCAACTAACACAATGCAGCAGGAGATGGCTGTTTTAGATGGCAGGACGGATCTGTTGGAAACAAAACATGATGAGCTGCAACTAGCTTACTCTGATCTCCGTAAAGACCATGAGGCTCTTCAGGACTCTGTATCCCAGCTCCAGTCCCATTTAGAGGACTTGGACAATAGAAACCGGAGGAGCAATTTGAGGATAAGGTGGGTCCCTGAGGTGGTCACTGAGCTTATCCCTGCCATTCACAAGTTGTTCCAGTCCCTGCTTCCTGCCTCCCCTGCGGATGCTTTTGCTTGTGACAGGATCCACAGGGCCCTGCGCCCTAAACCTCCTGAGGATAAACCACCTAGGGATATAGTCCTATGCCTCAAGGATTACTTGGTGAAGGAGGAGATCCTGAGGGCTTCCCGCAATACCCCTAACATCGTGCTGGATAGTACCAAGATTCAAATCTTTCCAGATATATCTCCGGCCACCTTGGATAAACGGCGCAGATTTAAGGAGATCACCACACCTCTCCAGGAGGCTAGAATCAGATACAGGTGGGGGTTCCCATTTAAACTCCAGGTCCCATATCAGGGGACCACGTATACTGTTTTCACCATCCAAGAGGGAAAGGAGCTCCTTGTCAAGCTTGGTCTCATGGCTAAAGAAGATCTTCCTAGGTTGCCATCCACCCCCTGCCCGTCTGCTATCTGGTCCACCCCTTCACCGCAGAGGGATCGCAGAAGACAGAGGCAAGATCTTAGGGAACGCCCAAACTGATCGGACACTTTTTCCAGATTTTCCTGGTCCTTCCACATGTCTTCATGCGTTTGGTTACAGATATTTTCTAGACGGCTGAGGAGAGTTAACTTTTTTTTTAATTTATTTTCATTTTTTGCGGGGGAGGTGTTTGCGGATCTGACTCTTCCCTTCTTGTGTGTTGCCTTCCTCCCCCCCTAGCTAGCAGCTTACTCCTCATTGCACCCCATTTTTTTTCCTCTCTTTGAATGTCCCCTGCTGTGCAGATGTGCAGCGGTGCCCGCTTGGTTGTCCCCCCACTCTTGTTGACCCACTCAGGACTGTGATAAAAGGGTTTGATTTTTTTTTTGTTTTGATTTTGTATGCCTGACAGACTGCTACTCTTACCTATTGTCGGGACGGTCTTTCCCCTCCTGACCCCTCTGGTTTTCATGTTTTTTGTGTTTATGCTTTTTTACCTTTCTATTTCAGGTTGCGGGACTTTTCTTGCAGATGTTGCAATTACTAAGATGTCTGTTATACTGGCCTTTATGTTCTATACGGAGCCATCCTATATACTTATGGGTGCTTGTCTATGGACCACCCCATTGGTCCCTTTTGGGTTGGGTTGTGGGGCTGTGTTTGCCTGCCTCTCAAGACTTTCTCCCCAGACTAGTTGTTGGGTTATTTGCCTACCAATTTTAAAATGGGTATTAAATTAATCTCCCACAACGTCAGGGGATTTAATTCCCCACAAAAGAGAAGAAAGGCATTTTCTGCCTATAAGCGCCTGAGGGCTGATATCATCATGTTACAGGAGACTCATGTCTCCGAAAATAACCACCCATCATATTTTGATAGATCTTTTGGCCCGGGGTATTTTACAACTTTTGGGGCCAAGTCTTGAGGGGTGGCAATATTCATTAAAAAAAGTCTGATGTTTGATGTGGAGAATATCTATAGAGATCCGGCTAGCAAATTTATTGTTTTGCGGGGCTCTTTACAAGAGAAGAGGGTCACGATAGCCAATGTGTACGCCCCCAACGATGCCCAGACGACCTTTTTTAAGAATTTCTTTCAGATTTTGGACAAATACAGCTCACCGCACCTGTTGCTAGGTGGCGACTTCAACCTGGTGGCACATTCGGCTCTCGATAGAAGCAGGGTCGGCTGCGCCTCCAATGCGTTTCCCAAAACCTTGAAGTCATTATTGCATGTGCACAATCTGGTGGACTCCTGGAGGGCTCACAATGTAAGGGCACGGGAGTACACTTTTTACTCGCACCCCTACGATAGCTACTCCAGACTGGACTACCTGTTTTGCTCCTCCATACTTCTTGCTAACTCTACTTCTGCGTCCATTCACCCATGCCCTTGGCCGGACCACCAGGTGGTCTCCTTGGACATTTCCCACATAGGCCTTAGACCCTCTGTCGCGGAGTGGAGGCTAAATGAATCCCTACTCACAGATCCTATTGCAGTTTCACAGCTGACTAAACTAATGACAGAGTATTTTGCCACTAATAACACTTCGGATGTTTCCCCCTCAGTCCTATGGGCTGCCCATAAGGCGGTTATGAGAGGTCACATTATCCAGTTAGCGGCTGAAAGGAAAAAGCAGAGGTTGATTGACATCACCAGACTCTCTGCTGAGCTTGACAGGTTGTATCACTTACACTCACACACTCATACGCCTGACCTGCTCCTACGAATTAATAACTGTAGATTGGAGCTTGATAAGATACTCTCTGACCAGACTGAAAGATCCCTAAGATGGTCTAAGGCTAAGTTTTTGTTACACATTAATTCGGCCTCAACCATGTTTGCCAGGAAGCTTAATCAATCACTTCAACCCCCCCACACTTATAGATTAAGGAATCCCAATGGCCACCTGGTCTCCCACCCCTCTGAGGTTTTACAAAAATGTTTTAAATTCTACACAACCCTCCTCTCTCCCCCCTCTTCTCACCCTGACCCCGCTCTTAAATCTTGGTTGGACGACCTGCCTCTTCCCACCCTTACACCTGAACACCTACTTGAGCTGAATGCCGGTTGCTCCGAGTCTGAAATACTTGAGGTTATTAAATCATTAAAACCCTCCAAATCCCCTGGTCCCGATGGGTATTCTGCCCCATATTACAAAAAAATTAGAGATACTCTCATTCCACACCTTAAATCCCTTTTTAATCACATCCTTCAAGGACATGTTTTTCCTGACGACATGCTCCTTGCAAATATGTCCCTGATACCTAAGCCTAATAGGGATCATTCCCTTCCCCAAAACTATAGACCGATTTCGGTCATTAATACTGATCTCAAGATTTTTGGCCGTATTCTGGCCGACCGACTCTCTAGGATTATTACCTCCCTAATCTCCCCTGATCAGACAGGCTTTATCCCAACTAGACAGATCACCGATAACATCAGGCTTGCCTCCAATGTCATTTCAGATGCTGATATTCATGCTCGTAGGGTACTCCTTCTTAGCCTAGATATACATAAGGCTTTTGATAGCGTGGTATGGCCATACCTTGAACTGACCCTTGCTAAATTTGGCTTCTCAGGGGCCTTTGTCCATGGCTTTAGGGCACTCTATAATCATCCTCGCACTCGAATTAAACTTCCGGGCTGTAATTATGATTACTTTACACTAGGTAGGGGTACGCGACAGGGGTGTCCCCTGTCGCCGCTCTTATTCGCCCTGGCCATCGAACCCCAGGCCCGCTCAATCTGCCTAGACCACAACATCAAGGGGTACGATAAGCGTAATCAGGAGTTTAAACTGAGCTTATACGCTGACGATGTCCTCTTATTCTTGTCTGACCCATTAGCCTCGATCCCCAATCTTATCTCCACCTTACGCACCTTTCAGGACGTCTCGGGTCTGGGTGTTAACCTCTCCAAGTGCTCCGCCCTTCCCATAAACTTCCCTCAACATGTTATTGCTCTTCTCCAATCGAATTTTAATTTCTCCATAGAACCACAGACCTTGTCATATGTAGGAATCAAACTGGCTCCCTCGCTCCACAAAATGTACCTGGCCAAATACCCACCGGCTTTTACACGCATCAGACAACTGTTACACACTTGGGACCCATACCATATCTCTTTCTTGGGCAGGATCCAGGCGGTTAAGATGTCAGTTCTCCCTAAACTATTATTTTTATTCAGAGCCCTCCCTAATTATGTGCCCCGCCATACAATTGAGCTGCTACAACACGATGTGAATAAATTTGTCTGGAATAATAAGAAACCCCGTCTCAGACCGAGGGCCCTGGGAAGCTTGGGTTTGCCTAACCTCTGGCTTTATTATTTTTCCACTAGGCTCCTGCAGTTAGCTCAGTGGCACACCCCTCCGATCGGTATCCCTTGGCTCCGCTTCGAGTGGACATCCATAGCCCCCTTTTATCTCCCGGATCTACTGTGGGCCAAATCGGTTCACCCTGCCGATGTCTCCCCCATAAATTTAGTAGTGGGCCAATGCCTGCACCTTTGGTCCTTATATAAGAATAAGTTCTCCTTACTCTCTCCCTACCCCAGGCTAGTCTCATTTATTGGTGACCCCTCTTTTCCTGCAGCTTTCCCTGACCCTGGAGTTTTTGCCCTTTGGACCTCAAAGGGATTAGTGACCCTGGACTCTTTGCAGAAGGATGGGGTGATACACGCCTTTCAATCTCTACAATCCGTCCATTCCCTCCCTAGATCTGAATTTTACAAATATTTGCAAATCAGGCATTTTTTCAACTCACATTTTCCCGGTTCCTCTATTTGCCCTATTAATACATTTGAGGGTCTTTGCGGCCCTTCTTCCAGAGAAAGGGGGACCATCTCCCGTCTAAATAGTCTTCTTAGCGGTCTTGGCCTCCCAGTGAAATCTGCGCCTATGCTTGGCTGGGAGACGGAGACGGGAGTGGTTGTTTCCCCTGAGGAGTGGTCGGACAGGATTTCTAATATGCATAAGTGTACAAAGTCTGTGGCAGTGAAGGAGACGGTTGTGAAGTTACACACCAGGTGGTATTTTACCCCGGCTAAATTACATAAAATCTTCCCCACGGTTTCTGAACATTGCTTCAGGGGTTGCACGGAGAAGGGGACTCTTTTGCACATCTTTTGGAGCTGTCCAGCCCTGGGGGACCTTTGGCAGAAGGCGTTTGATAAGGTGGTGGAGATCACTGGAGTTAGGACTCCACTGACCCACCAGATGTGCTTGTTATTTGCAGAAATACCTGGCTCCACCCCGGCTAAACAGAAATTATCTCACTCTCTTCAGTGCGGTCCATTGCCCTGTTTTGGTGGGCCCCTGGGGTTCCTTGGGACCAGGTTATTAAGCGTATGGCCGCTATCCAGATCATGGAGAGGGTCTTCCATACCATTATGGACTCTATGCACGTTTATGACTTGAAATGGGGGCCTTGGTCCCCGTGACTTTCGAATCACTAGATTTGTCAGTGCCCTCTTTGGACAGTGCCCTCCCGTAACCTGCTGTGATTTTCCTTTTTCGATATAGTATCGATTTTGATGTTGTTTTGTTATCCTTTTTATTATTTCTTTGCTTTGAGTTCTTTGTTTTGTATCTTCGTTATTTTTTTCTTATAATGTATATGCTCTGAGCAGTAGCCTCGTGACAGGTGGAGAGGCCCTTGTTACCCTAGGTTTATAAGCTGTTCTCCCTGTCCTGGCTGACGCCACCTGATGCCCAGGTTATGTAACTGCTATTATGCACCTGGACCATGTACTGTAGGTCCATTGCCTGTGATAATACTTTGTTACATGATTACTCACATTGTACTTCCTTCACTGTTTACTTATTGTTAATGCTTTTACTTTTCTCAATAAAAGCATTTGTATTCAAAAAAATAAACGGTTTCTACTGTTTTAAAGTGGAAGGAAACCCATCGATTTAACAGTTTCAAAAAACATTTATATTCCTGGCATGCTGGGAGTGCCAACTGTCACATTTATTGTGCTCTCAACCAAACTGTCATAACGGATCACATGTGAGGCGTTATGGCAGTTGAAGATTAAACAGAGGTCAAGATGGATACATTGTAAGACAAGTAGAAATGTTTTTTTTTTTTTTTTTTTATAGAGCACAAGCACTAGGATGCAGCTTTTTATGTGACAGAGGGGATAAACAGATCAGGGATAGTGAGAGATGACAGGCAGGGAGGTGAAGGGTGAGGGGGAAGGCGACACAGGGAGAGCTGCAGATAGTAGCGTATGAAGGAGACATGTACATGGAGTGTGAGGGGGAGGATGAGACACAGGGAGAGCTGCTGATAGTAGCGTATGATGGAGACATGTACATGGAGGGTAAGGGGGAGGAGGAGACACAGGGAGAGCTTCAGATAGTAGCGTATGATGGAGACATGTACAGGGAGGGTGAGGGGGAGGAGGAGACACAGGGAGAGCTGCAGATAGTAGCGTATAATGGAGACATGTACATGGAGGGTAAGGGGGGAAAAGGAGACACAGGGAGAGCTGCAGATAGCAGCGTATAATGGAGACATGTACTGACTCCGGTGATACATGGGACTCAGTGCAGAGAGGGGGAGGGTAGAAACTGGTAGAATCAGCCAGATATTTCATACACAGCACAAGCACTATAACAGGCTTTAAAGGAATAGGATCTTTATTTATTTTTTGGGGATAACAAACGTTTTAATGGTGCCAAAACACAAAAAAATATTTTGTTATAAAAACATCTTTATTGGAGTCCAAAGTTACACATGTATAAGAATGGAAATAGATATTGATTAGAGGCACCCCCTCCCCCATAGAGGCTGGGTGTTTAATAATAAGAAACAGAAGCACAGCAGATTACTCCCCCACACATGAAAATTAAGAATCAGTTCCCTTTCTGACTCCATTAATTTTAGTGGGCCGGCATAACTGCCAGGCAACCAGAATTGTTATAGGAAAGCCACCATTGGTGATCCCTGTGTCCCTGTCATGTTGGGTTTATTTATTGTCCCTGGCATTGGAATTTTGAACTTCTCTCTGTATAATTTTAGGTTGTATACAACTATATATAATGTAGGTGAAAGTGCTAAACCTGATTCTTCTTTTTGTATTATTGCAGATGTATGCAGTATTTACTGCAGAGACAGCTCACAAGGCAGGACTGCCCTAGTGAGCGAGACAGAATATGAATGTTACATTGAGGCTCTACCAGCATGTGACGTTCACGTGGAGGCTCCACCAGCATGTGACGTTCACGTGGAGGCTCCACCAGCATGTGACGTTCACGTGGAGGCTCCACCAGCGTGTGACATTCACGTGGAGGCTCCACCAGCGTGTGACATTCACGTGGAGGCTCCACCAGCGTGTGACATTCACGTGGAGGCTCCACCAGCGTGTGACCTTCACGTGGAGGCTCCACCAGCATGTGACCTTCACGTGGAGGCTCCACCAGCATGTGACGTTCACGTGGAGGCTCCACCAGCATGTGACGTTCACGTGGAGGCTCCACCAGCATGTGACGTTCACGTGGAGGCTCCACCAGCATGTGACGTTCACGTGGAGGCTCCACCAGCATGTGACATTCACGTGGAGGCTCCACCAGCATGTGACGTTCACGTGGAGGCTCCACCAGCATGTGACGTTCACGTGGAGGCTCCACCAGCATGTGACGTTCACATTCACACAGAGACTTCACCAGCATGTGACGTTCACACAGAGACTTCACCAGCATGTCACATTCATGTTGAGACTCCAGCACAATGTGACGTTCACACGGAGACTCCACCAGCATGTGTCATTGACATGGAGACTCCACTAACATGTGTAGTTCACACGGAGACTCCACCAACATGTGACGTTCACATGGAGACACCACCTGAATGCCACATTCATGTTGAGACTCCAGCACAATGTGACATACATGTTGGGAACCCACCAAAAAAACAGGGCAGCCATGGGAATATCTCCTCCCATGAAGATGAGGGCAAGTTTACAGAAAAGGATAGGCAGATCCTGGTGGTAGGGGATTCTGTTATTAGAGGGACAGAGAGGGCAATCTGTCAGAATGACGGTGTTTGACGAACAGTATAGTATATTGTTTCACGAGTTCGGGACAATGCAGATCGGATGGACGGATTGTTGGATGCGGCTGGGGAGGACCCAGCTGTCATGGTACATATTGGAACCAACAACAATATTAAAAGAAAATGGAGCGCTCTACAAAATGATTTCAGGGACTTAGGAGCTATACTGAAGAAAAGAACCTCCAAGGCAGCATTTTCTAAAATACTGCCTGTACCTCGAGCCACACCAAGGTGGCAGCAGAAGCTTAGGGAGCTTAGCAGGTGGCTGAATAACTGGTGCAGGAAGGAGGGGTTTGGCTTCATGGAGACCTGGACTGACTTTTCAATTGGTTACTTGCTCTACAGCAGGGGTGGGCTGCACTTAAATGAACAGGGTGTAGCTCTGTTGGGAAAGAAAATAGCCCAAAAGTTGGGAATTTCTTTAAATCAACCACATGTCATTCACATCAAGACTCCTTCAGCGTGCAACGATTCTGTTGAGACTCGGGCAGAATGTAACGTTCCCACTAAGACTCCAGCAGATTGTGGCTTTACCACTGAAACTCTGGCAGAATGTGACGTTCCGAATGAGACTCCTCCCGAATGTGACATTCACGAGTCTTCTCCAGAATGTGACGTTAACAATGAGTCACCTCCAGAACGTGACGTTCACAATGAGTCTCCTCCAGAATGTGACATTCACAATGAGACTACACCAGAATGTGACATTCACAACCAGTCTCCTCTGGAATATTATGTTCATAATGAGACCGCTCAAGAATGTGACATTCACAATGAGACTACTCCAGAATTTCATGATCACAATGAGTCTCCTCCAGAATGTGACGTTCACCATGAGACTACTCCAAAATGTGACATTCACAATGAGACTACTCCAGAATGTGACATTCACAACCAGTCTCCTCCAGAATGTGATGTTCATAATGAGACTACTCCAGAATTTCATGATCACAATGAGTCTCCTCCAGAATGTGACGTTCACCATGAGACTACTCCAAAATGTGACATTCACAATGAGACTACTCCAGAATGTGACATTCACAACCAGTCTCCTCGAGAATGTGATGTTCATAATGAGACTACTCCAGAATTTCACAATCACAATGAGTCACCAGCATGGGACTTTCACACAGAGACTCCATCAGCATGTGACGAAGATGGGGACAAGGTTACCAAAAAGAATAGGCACATAATAGTGGTAGGGGATTCAGTTATTGGAAGAATACAGAGGGCAATTTGTCACAAAGACCATTATCGCCAAACAGTATGTTGTTTAACGGGTGCTCGGGTTCGGACCATTGCAGATTGCATGAACAGACTATTGGATGGCGCTGGAGAGGACCCAGCTGTCATGGTATATATCAGTACCAATGACAAAGTTAGAGAAAGATGGAGTGCCCTACAAAATGATTTCAGGGACTTGGGGGCCATATTAAAGAAAAAGTTCCCCAAGGCAATATTTTCGGAAATACTGCCTGTACCTCGAGCCACACCACAGAGACAGCAAGAGCTTATGGTACTTAACAAGTGGCTGAGAAACTGGTGCAGGGAGGAGGGGTTTGGCTTCATGGCGAACTGGGCTAACTTTTCAGGCCGTTACCATCTTTATAGTAGTGATGGATTGCACTTAAATGGGAGGGGTGCAGCTTTCTTGGGATTGAAGATGGCCAAAATGTTGGAAGAAAGTTTAAACTAGGTGATGAGAAGAGATTGATGTGCTAGTAAATATAAGAGAGAAGATCTTCATTTCAAGCCATCGTGACAGCAATCCACTACGTCATCAATCTCTTAAAAGATTCTCATAAGCAGCTTCTGAATCACCAACTATCAATTTAGTTGGACAAACAAGACAATTGGCTGTTCCTAGAAGAAGACTCAACAAAAAGTTTGAGGGACCCTCCCAGGGATCAGGTACGGCTATACCAATACAGGTCCCTACACTGGTGGCGGCTGCCACTCCAGTAACCGGAGGGATTTCCCATCAGCCCTCTATTTACCTTTATGCAGCTTCTGCAGAAGCTTTAAGGTTCGAAAATACATTGCCCAAATATAATCACCTGTAAAAAAAGTGTCTGGGATGTTGGTGGTAAACAGCCTGCTAGGCCCGAGGGGAACCAAACCAAGCCCTCCAAAATCTGCCTCATAACCAAAGGTTGCCAAGAGTGTATATGTAGACATTAAGCTTTAAGGTTAATCAAAAATATAACACTCTAAAGGTAAAGGTAGAAGAAAGGGGGTATGGAAGAGTGAGAGAGGGAGGAAAGGGGGAGAAGGGAAGGTTGGAGGAAGAAGGGGTGAGGGTTTGGGGGAACTCCCACACCCCTTCCTTACCCGCAACCTTCCACCCCCCTACTTTCCTCCCTCTTCCATACTCCCCCTCCCCTTTTTCTACCTTTCCCCTTAGAATGTGATATATTTTTGATTAACCTTAAAGCTTAATGTCTACATTTACACTCTTGGCAACTCTTGGATATGGGGCAGCTTTTGGAGGACATGGTTTGGTTCCCCCCGGGCCTAGAAGGCTGTTAACCACCAAAATCTCAAGCACATTTTTACAGGTGATATGTTTAATCTATGTATACATAAAGTAATTGATTTTGTTGTGAAGTTTGGAGGCCGGTCCGGCTATGCAGGCAGTTTTAGGCGTGTGTTGGACCGGCTATGAGGGGAGGTTGGAGTCCGGTATATTTTTGAGGCGTGTTGTTGGACTGTCTATGAGTGAAGGTTGGAACACTTTTTGTCTTCAGAAGTCGGAGAAGTCTTTCCAGCTTTCTTTGCTGGAGAACTCTTCCCGTCAGTGAGGTCCTTCATGGAGAAGTCCAAGGCCTCACTCACACGGGGTGTATGAATCTTAACCCTGTGTGGGGGCTGCATTAACCCCAAAAAGGACATCCATGTGGGTGCAGTTGCGCGGACGCACCCTGTGACAGATGTCACATTGGGTACAGTCATTGCACCCCAGTTGACAGCAATGGGACTGCCTACACGGGATGCTGGGAACACCTGTGCATCCCCATTCCGGTAAACATGGCCCTCTCATGGGGTACGGATTAATACCCCCCCCGTGTGAATGAGGCCTAAGGTTGAATGGAATATTTAGCTCCCTTGTGTTGCTAATTTGGGGACCAATGTACCCCTCTTTGTTGTTATTTGGGAGTGTTTTATTATAGTAGTGTTATAGATTGTAGTTTAGGATAAGTTTGAATTTCTTCCGAAGGCACTTTGAGTGAACATAAGTGATTTACCCCGCTCAGCGGGGGGGGGGGGGTCTTAGAGAACAGGGCAGCACAGAGGCTTAGGGTTTAGCCTTGCAGCACCGGGGTCCTTGTTTCAGATTCTGACCAGGACACTATCTGCATGGAGATTGCATGTTCTCCCTGTGCTTGCGTGGGTTTCCTCCGGGGACTCCGGTTTCCTCCCACACTACAAAGACATGCTACTATGCGTTGGTGGTACAGTGGTAAGCATAGCTGCCTTCCAAGCAGCTGAACCGGGTTTGATTCCCGGCCAATGCCATCTCCAATACTTGGAGTCCTCAGAGAGAAAAGCGCTATACAAGGTCAATGCAGAGTATATATTAGTGGTGGAATAAAGAATGAAGAGAATGTGTGGAATGTTTGAGGAAGAAAATGTTCCCCCAGAATCTATAGAAGGAGAACCCAGCAACTGATAGAAGACGCTTAGCTTTGGCTGCGATCACACCTCGGCGTTCCGGATCGCGGGCGGAATTACTGCAATTTCCAGAATTGCCAAAAAACGCGTGACACTCTTGTGATCCCGTTACATTCAATGGCACCCCCAATCACGGGGACAATATTGTGACCTGACAAATTACACAAACAAAATGATGGGACGCCCGTTTCCCAAAAACAGTCATGTGATTTGTCAGGTGACAATCACGGGAAAAATCACGTCTCGATTGGGGTGATATTGAAAGTAAGGGGGATCGCATACTCCACCCAGCGGGAATATTACACCCCCTCAACCATCTAGATTTACATTAAAGTTTCAAATACAAAAATTCTTCATTGCTGCAGACCTCAGCACACGCCATGTGTGATGTAACCACTTATAGACCACAATAAATATATACAGCATCTCACAAAAGTAAGTACACTCCTCTGTGTGCAGGAGATAACATACAGTATGCCACAAAAGTAAGTACAACCCTCGCATTTGTGTAAATCTTTTCTTGTATCTTTACATGCGACAACACTGAAGAAATTACACTTTGCTACAATGTAAAGTAGTGAGTTTACAGCTTGTAAAACTGTGTAAATTTTCTGTTCCCTCAAAAAAACTCAACACACAGCCATTAATGTCTAAATCTGAAGAATTTTATACAGGACAGTCAATGGAAGAAAGTGTAGAACTCTTGTCATTTGAAAGCTCAACCAGCCAAAAGTAAAATGCGTATTACAAAACGTTTTGATGTATAAATTGTGTATGACAAATAGATCTTGTGGGCGTGAGAGAAAATATTTAGAGAAGGAACAAAGAAACATTTTTTTAAAGCTCTGTGCTGTAGCGATGACATCATCCACTCTAAGCAACCGCATAGACAGTCTGTTTAATCGATAACATTTCCTGAAATGATCACTAAACTTAAAACAGCTTTTTCACAAAAACTGTAAAAGATATCAAACTGAAAAGATATAAAAAGTTGAATGGTTTTAATAGCTGAAAGTATGCAGAAGTTACACAGAGCCAAAAAACGTACAGAATAATAAAATTAAAATTAAGAATAATAAAAAACGAACTACAATACTGGGAATGCTTGGAGAGCATTCCCACTAATAACACTGTGCACTGTAAATGAATCAGACTGCAGAATTCTGACATTCCTGCTCTACCGAATAGATTTTTATCCTTTATTGCATAATTAAGTTGCAAGCCTATTTTTGGCAAAGCTTAAGGTGCAGGGAAATTTAAACAGCATGATTTTTAGCAAGAAAGAGACATTTTAAATTTATCTCAGAAGACCACAAAGGAGATAAATAAAGCCTATATTCTACAAGACATTAATAAGGCACCAAGCAAAGCCCGCAGGACAGAATTCTTTATGCAGGATCTGAAAATGATCGGAACGGCGGTGCTGTCTGCAACACTTCTGCTGACACTTGTGGCCGGTTGCTAAGCAAGCCTGCTGTTCAATCAGTGTGCCACCATGCCAGTCACACACTAATGAGCCGCTCTCCCAAAACCATGTTCAGGAACCTGCACAAACTGCAGTCTGGCTGCGTTATTATGACAATCTTCTCATATGCACACAAAAATAAATTGTTCTTCGTACATTGTAAAAAAAAAAAAATACTTTCACTGGCAAGGACATAAAAAAGGCCTAGATAATGACTTCACTTTTCAAGTACCGTAATCTAACAAAAGGCCAAGGCTGTCACTTTCTAAAGTCTCATGAAAATGGGATGCATTCACCCATACAGTACAGCATAAGGAAAAAAAGGCATATTTTGGACCTTGGGAGTCACAGGTGGTAAGTACAGCCTGTATAAATCAATTAAAGTCACAGCAGTTGTACACAAATTTGAGCAGTATTTGCAAACAGGACCATATGCGCACAAGAATGTACAGTATATTGTCAAAGTATTGAGACGCCTGTGTTTACACACACATGAACTTTAATGGCATCCCAGTCTTAGTCTGTAGGGTCCAATATTGAGTTGGCCAATTCTTGGCAGCTATAACAGCTTCAACTTTTCTGGGAAGGCTGTCCACAAGGTTTAGAAGTGTGTCTATGGGAATGTTTGATCATTCTCCTAGAAGCACATTTGTGAGGGCAGGCACTCATGTTGGGTGAGAAGGCCTGGCTCAAGTCTCCGCTCTAATTTACCACAAAAGATAAAATCAGTGTGGGCGATAGCGCAAATTGTAAAAACATGACATAACATATACAATGGGTGATATATATGGTGCACAAAAAGTATGAAAGTGTCAAGCTTATAGGTCTATCGGGGACGGAAAATAAGTCCAAAAAAAGTGCTAAATCATAAATCAGTGCACTAATAGTCCATAATGGTGAAAAACAGTGAAAAAGGATGTCCACTAGTCCAGAGAATGAGGAAAAAACGCCACCACACAGCGCATCTGGTCTCCCAGAACTCTCACCTTCAGCAAGTCAAAAACAGGCATATAAGATGATCCTCTGTGTGGACAACCTCCCTCTGTAGTTTTGTTAGCCCCCACGGATCGGTGGGAAGACACGAGATCCTGTGTCGTAACGCGTAGGGAAGGGAAAGACGTGCAGTGAGTGACGTGCTGTAAGCGCTGCGATCACCGTTGTATACATGCGAATTTTTATTCATCTACCTGTAAGTGCGATTCTTCTATTAAACTATTTTTTTACCAAGGATAACACACTATTGGAGGTTTTTTGTCCTTCCCCCTCCCCTGTTTTCCACTGTCACCCAAGATCGCAGGTACCTATCTTCCCACCGATCCGTGGGGGCTAACAAAACTACAGAGGGAGGTTGTCCACACAGAGGATCATCTTATATGCCTGTTTTTGACTTGCTGAAGGTGAGAGTTCTGGGAGACCAGATGCGCTGTGTGGTGGTGTTTTTTCCTCATTCTCTGGACTAGTGGACATCCTTTTACACTGTTTTTCACCATTATGGACTATTAGTGCACTGATTTATGATTTAGCACTTTTTTTGGACTTATTTTCCGTCCCCGATAGACCTATAAGCTTGGCACTTTCATACTTTTTGTGCACCATATATATCACCCATTGTATATGTTATGTCATGTTTTTACAATTTGCGCTATCGCCCACATTGATTTTACGTTATTAGGTGCTGTGTATGCATTTGTTGTGTTTGCTGCATATTGTCACTGATTTCTTGATAGACAAATTAGTAGCGCAGAAGTCCCACTTGATTTTATTTCACCACAAAAGATGTTCTATTGAGTTTAGGTCAGGACTCTGTGCAGGCCAGTCAAGTTCCTCCACCCCAAACTCGCCCATCCAAGTCTTTATCCAGTTGAAGCTGTTATACTGTAGCTGCAAAGGGTGGGCCAACTCAATATTGAACCCTACGGACTAAGACTGGGGTGCCAGGGAAGTTCATGTGCGTGTAAAGGCAGGTGTCCCAATATTTTTGACAATATAGTGTATGTACCCATTGCAGAAAGTCAGTGTTTAGGGGATACGCTATATGCATGTGCCACTCAGCTATGCGTTGCTGGCAGCGTGCTGTACACACCATCTGTGACTCCAAGGCACTAAAAGACACACATTTTTTTTACACTGTTTGGCTGTGCATGAGCCCTTAGAAAGTGGCAGCCCTTCCTATTTTAAAAAAACCTAATAGGTAGACCAATGGCCAATTGAAGAAATGCAATTAGCAGGACCTGATTTGTCAGCCTGTCACGTGTGCTTTATTAGTTAGCCACTGAGCTTCTTGTCTGGTCTAACAGATGGGGACCTCAACATCCAACGTGTACACAAGTTGGCAATACTGTTGCCAATTGTGAGAAAGTGGCTTGGAGTTGTCACCCTGCAACAGGAAGTACCGTTATTAGTAGGATCTCCAGATAAAAAAAACTTTCCAATAGGTTAATAAAAAATTGTTGCTTACAAAATTAGTATACAATGATACAGGATGCCAACACATACTGAAAAATAGGTTTACAGCAATAGACATGTGCATTTCGTTCCGAATTAATATTTAGAGGAATTTTTTATTATTCAGAGATTCGGATATATCCGAATACCCAAATTACAATATAAGCAAATTTTACTGAATGCTCTGAAAAACGAAACAAAATTAGCTTGAATTTGGGAAATTCGGGCTGAAATTCGAATTTTATTTTATATCGAAATGTAAACATTTTGCTGAAATCAAAGACTGTGTGCGTTATTAGAGTACCTTTTCGTTCAGCCAAAAGGTGATTTAAAGAGTCATTTGATGAAGATTGTTCTTTTGTTTGTTCACTTTGCGACATTCGAATCGAAAAAAAAAATCTTAAAATTTCAATTCGACCGATTTAAAATGTATCGATTTGTACGTTTCGAATCTGAAAAATTCTGAATACGAATTGAACAAATCAACCGAATTTAACGGAACTAAATAACTAGATTAACGAAACAAAACTATATTTTTCGTCATGCACGTGTCATTCTTACCTGCTCCTTGCCAAGTCCCCCATAGCAAGACACTTGCTAAGGGGTAGAGCTGCTGGATAAGATGAGAATCACATTTTTTTGCATAGAATAAAGATCATGGCCCAGATTCATAAAGCAATTACGCCTGTCTAACTGGTGTTAGACAGGAGTAATTTCAAATTTCGCGCGCCGTATCACTAGTTTGAATCCTCAAACCATGATACGGCGGCTTCGGGCTTCGTAAGCCTCTCGGATCTACGCTGCGATATTTTTGCGATATTTTTGTGGCCGCTGGGAGGAGTTCGCGTCGTTTTGATGCGTCGGGATATGCAAATGTATTTTTACGGCGATCCACGAAGATACGAGCGGTCTTCGCAATCGCTTACGTCTGTTTTTTTTTACGTACTGTTAGACCAGCTTTTTGCTGGTCTAACGGTGCGTAGCCCATGTTAAGTATGGCCGTCGTTCCCGCGTCAAATTAAATTTTTTTTTTTTTTGCGTAACTCGTTCGGGAATAGAAATGTCCGTAAACGACGCTACTCAAACAACGAATGACGTAACGACGTGATTTCGCGCAATGCACGGCGGGAAATTTGCGAACGGAGCATGCGCAGTTCGATCGCCGCGGGAACGCGCCTATTTTAAATCCTTCACGCCCCCTACTCGTGTAGATGGATTGCGACGGGAGAAATACACTACGCCGCCGTCGTTTACTGGACAAAATCTACCTGGATTCCACGTAGAGCCAGGTAAAAAACGGCGGCATAGTGTATTTCTGATACGCTACGAGAATCCAATTCTCTCTGAATCTGGGCCCATGATTCTCTCACGATTCTGAAGAACTTTTTTATTTTAAAGATTTGAAACCCCTGAACATTAGGTTATTAAACAAGATAGCAATAAAATAAGACCTGTAATGAAAAGTAATGTAAGGTGTAAAGAAATAAAATACCATTAAGTTGTAGTAAGGTCTTTTTTTTTTTAAGCACTCGTCGATACCAATTACAGATACCTTCCCCATATTTTTTTTACACTTTAGCTGTCAGCAATGGTACAAAGCATTGAAAAGTTATTTTACAAATAAAATATATTTTTTATATATATATATTTTGCACTTTTTTCAATGTGAAAGGTGTAAATATATATGTTAACCAGTTACGGACCGACGCACGCCGATATAAGTCGGCTGTTTCAAGAGGGATATCTCTGTTATGGCAGCAGCTGGCTGCCATAACCCAGGTATCCTCTTCTTCAGCGGGCGGTCCGGTTTCCAATAATAGTGGTCTCTGGGGTGGATTCACTGTGAGATCACCATTTTCGGCGGCGGGAGCCATCGGCAGTTAAGGAGGCGATCTTGTCCTTCTCGTGGCTGGGTATGGAGATGAGTGAAGGGATCATGGCCCCCACCCGTCTCCATACCATAGCAGGGAGGAAGCGACGTCAAGACGTCACTTCCACATATAGCTCTTAAGGGGCCATTTTTTTTTATTGCATTTTAGTCTAAATATGACATCTGAGGTCTTTTTGACAAGGGATGTTTACATTCCTTGTAATAGGAATAAAAGTGACACAATTTTAAAAAAAAAGAACAGTGTAAAACAATTAAAATAAAAAGGTAAAATAAATCAGAAAAAAAATTAATTTTTCAACGCGCCCATCCCGCCAAGCTCGCGTGCAGAAGCGAACGCATACGTGAGCAGCGCCCGCATATGAAAACGGTATTTAAATCACACATTTGAGGTATCACGGTGATCGGTAGAGCGAGAGCAATAAATCTAGCCCTAGACCTCCTCTGTAACTCAAAACATGCAATCTGCAGAATCTTTTAAACATCGTCTATGGAGATTTTTAAGGGTAAATGTTTGTTGCTATTTCCACAATTTTGAAGCGTGAAATGTTGGGTATCAATTTACTCTGTGTAACATTATCTTTCACAATTAAAAAAAAAAAATTGGGCTAACTTTACGGTTGTCTTATTTTTTTTATTCAAAAGTGTATTTTTTCCAAAAAAAGTGTGCTTGCAAGACCGCTGCGCAAATACGGTGTGACAAAGTATTGCAACGACCGCTATTTTATTCTTTAGGGTGTTAGAAAAAAATTAAACAAGGGAAAAAAAAATTGCGCATACCCAGTGAATAAAAAACAAGCAAACGGAAACACTGGGTGAAGTTAGAACAGACATTCTCACCCCTACCTTTATCCCCATCTACCATGGGTATCACAAAGCAACATACCACATAGCTGCAAATTACACCCTCTTATTCTCCCCTCCTTGCACGCCTTTCGGGTGGCCTGCACCAAGCACAAATTGTCAGACCAAATTGGTCCCATGAACCCCCTTTAGACTGAACCCCGACTTTTCGCCGGGCATGCACCCCACTTTCCTCTCTGACTGTTGGCCCCACGCGACCGTTAGGGCGGGACACCTCTTTTCACAGGGTAAACTCCTGCTCCAGTCCGAACTAGCCAACTACGTTAACCGGGATGAATTCCCATTCTGGACATACATACAACTGCGACACTTCATTGACAAGACGGCCCGAAGAGCCCACTGGTCCAGACCTTGCTCCCCTTTCGAAAGCCTATGCTCAAAAGGGGAACCACAAAGACATATCGTTTCGATGGTCTACGGCTTACTGTTTTCTGCACACTCCTCCAAACTCCACTGGGCTAACCAACAGTGGGAACGGGACCTAGCGATAAGCCGCACGGACAATGAGTGGGAAACCATCTACCGGCTGGCCCACAAGGGTTCTATCAATGTTCAGGTTCAGGAAAATGCTTACAAGCTTCTCTCCAGATGGTACAAAACCCCGCTCAAGTTGCACAAAATTAACCCCACCCTCCCAAAAACCTGCTGGAGGTGCCATCTGGAGACTGGCTCTTTCCTCCACATTTGGTGGTCCTGCCCCAAACTCCTGCCCTACTGGGAAGAGGTGCACAGGCTCATAGCACAAATCACGACTGACCACTTAGAATTCACTCCGGCCCAGTTTCTACTCCACCATGCCCAGATTCTCCCGAGGGGCTACTGCCGCTCCCTGGCCATGCACATGGTAAATGCGGCAAGGATGTGCATCCCGATTAAATGGCTCTCTCCGCACCCCCCCTCCCTAACTGACTGGTTCGCCCGTCTCAACAAAACGATGGAGATGGAGGAACTCATCCACCACTCTAACGACAGCCCTGCGAAATTCACTGAGACTTGGGCCTGCTGGATCCATTTCACCACGACCGATGATTACAAAAAAATCAGACCCTGACGACTGTGCCCAGATTTCCTCCTCCTCCTACACCTTGCCGAGCTGTGGCGGAATATCTGTACTCCTCACCCCCCCCCCTGCTCTCCGACCTGGACCATTATCCCCCCCTCCCCTTCCCTCCCTTTCATCCCACAAGCCGCTACCACGGGCCCTACACTGGCAGACCTTGTCATCCTGCAATCCTGCAAAATGGAGGGATGGTTCGCTTCCATACACTATTTAACAATGGCTTCCCGTTATTGCTTTCGGGCTACCTCCATGCTACTCCCTTCTACACTATTTTGTACGGGTCAAAAGGAGAGTCCCTGGAAATTGTGTAGTTTGCCTTTCGACATACCTGTTGGCGAACCGGTTATTGCTTCTGACACTGTCTACCATGCAACATATTGTTTGTTTGTAGCATAGCGGCTGCGACCGCGGCTTTACTATTTCGACTGTTATTAATGCTGTAAAGTATATCTTGTACTGTATTACTTTCCCAATAAAAACTACTTGGAAAAAAACAAAACAAAAAAAAAACAAGCAAAAGCTGCGATTCAAAAATGTTATACAACATAAACAAATATACAGAAAAAGATGGAATCGCGCTAAATATGAGGCTGTGACCATATACAGGGCACAATGCGTGGTGAAAACAATCAATGTGGGGTTACAAACCTATAGACCCACAGAGAAATGCTAAAAACCAACACCAAAAAAAGGGAAAACTTATGAGAAGTCCACCTATTAATCGAAAAAAAACTACTTATAGTTTGAGGCTGTGATCATGTGAGGAACACAAACGTAAGTGGTATAAGTGTTCAGTGTGGAAATGATATACTTCTGGAGCCACAGCGAAATGACAAAAAAACAGGAGAAGAAAAAATATATAATATTAGGAAGTCCACCTATTGGTCACAGAGAAACCTACTCATAGTTTATGGTGAACCGGGGTAGGATCTTAGTAGGGAAAAGTCTTCAGATGGATATATTTCTCCCAAAATTGTGGTGTATAGATCAAGGAGGCCAAATCTCTAAATGATATAAATGCATCAATCTCCACGTTGTCAGTCACACTTGGGCTTTCCCGGATTTGAATGTAGAATCACAGCACCAAAAACAAAACAAAAACAGAAAACTTGCATAGTGTGAAACCTTATGGACAATGTGTACAACAACACCCGTGTGGGACAGTCGTGGAATGGGGAGGGGATAGTGCAAACCCACCACCACTATACACACTGACCCTTACCAGACAATAGACCCCCTAAGGGTAGATGCAAACGCCTAGGATCGGGTGGATTACAGCAGCCGTGGGACTTCAGCAGATAGCAGTATTAATATGGCACCATGAAACGACAGAAGAACTCACATAGTGTAAAACCCGATGACGTTTATTAAAAAGGATAAATAGATTTGCACTTACAAACAGATGTAAATATGAAGCTTAAAAACAAAGTGCCAGCCGGCTTGGTGGAACGCGTGCGTCCTTCCGTATAGTTGCGGTGACGTGGGAACGTCTCCTCCCAACGTTTCGTCTTCACAAAGACTTGGTCAAGGGATAAGGACGACGCTCCACGTCACCGCAGTAATACCCAGTGGGCGGAGTCAGTCTAAAGCGGCCACACCATCGCCATCTTGAAGAAGGGATGAAGTGAGGGAAAAGTGCTGAAAAACTTTGCCGTGTTTACATGAAAATAGCAGCTGGATAAAGGAATCTAGACGGCAGAGTCCTTTGCGGACATCCACTCAATGGCCAACTGCAGGATGGGGAACAGATTTATATACCACATCAACTTAATTGGTACGGACGGACAATCAGTAAGTACATCCTGTCCTCACCATAGACAGGGACATTTAGTTGCCATGTCATATAAGGAACTCCAAATTAAAATGGGAAAAAATGTTATTAATTGAGAGAGGGAAAAGCAATGCCGCTTAAAGGAAGACTGACACACAACCACTGTGTAAAACAATGTTCGTACCATGTAGATGGTCAGTATAACAATTAAATAAATGCATATCAATACATAAAAGTATGAATACGTCCATGGGAGCATGAACAATCTCATCGTTATAATATGAAAAAGGATAACAATGCTCACCATAGTAACCAAAAGATTGACCACACCTGATAATGTACAGTGGTCAAAACCAATATGTACTGGCTCATGGTCAAGGAATAACCATATAAAAACAAAGTATATAGAAAAAAACAAAATTATGAACAATATATAAAAGACTGGCAATGGACTAATAAATAAAAAGCATATATATACCTGAGGTCACCATAAGAGACATAAATCGAATCTGCATAATGACCTAGTCTTACATGGGAGCCCAAAAAGTGACTTTTTTATGGGTTACATCAAGAGTTGTCAATGAAGCAATTGACATCTACTTCGATGTTGAGACCATGAGGTTCGAAACATCTTAAGGTGTGTATCCATGCCATTTCGGAACGAGAAATACTCCTGACAAGATCACTCCCTCTCCAATGGGCCTGATATTTTTCAATCCCCAAAAAGATGGTACCCCTCGGGTCTTTATTATGGACTTTTAGAAAATGATTGGAGACTGAGTGGTCTGGAAAACCGTTACAGATGTTTGTCAAATGCTCGTTTAGGCGCACCTGTAGAGGGCGCTTGGTCCTACCTACATACTGTAGCCCGCAAGGGCATTGGACCATGTAGATAGCGCCCACAGTCGAACATGTAATAAAAGATTCAATCTGATAGACCTTGGGTGAATATCTAGAGCTGAAACTGATGGTCCTCTTAGGGGTATGGTTATTAACCATACAGACCCGACACTGTCCACATTTAAAGAAACCTATCAATCCTGATGAGAACATAGAAGGAATCCTTGGTGGGTCTAAAATGTTGGGTGCCAACCTATTTCTCAAAGAGCCGGCACCCCTAAAAACTACCTGAGGTTTATCGGGCAGAATGCTACTCAAAATGTTATCACTTTTGAGAACATGCCAATGCTTCCTTAGAATATGCTTAACATTGGCATGTTGACAGGAATAGTCTGTCACAAAAGGACTTCTAAACCTATCCCCCATAATAGGCTTAGGTCTATCTTTTAAGATATCTACACGGTTTATATTAGTCACTAATTCCAGAGAGTCAGCCAAGAGAGACCGGCTGTAACCTTTTTCCAGAAACTGTCTGTTGAGTGTTTCAGCCTGTTTCAAAAAGGTCGCCTGATCGGTACAGTTTCTTTTTAAACGGAGAAACTGGCCTTTGGGGACAGCCTTAAGCCAACTTGCATGGTGGCAACTGTCATGTGGAATGAAGGAGTTTATGTCCGTTGTTTTAAAATAGGTGGACGTAGACAGCTTATTACCATCTTTCGTGATAACCAAATCAAGAAAGTTAATAGTGTCTAAACTCGCTTCATATTTGAGGACAATCCCCCTATCATTATTATTGAGAAACTGTATGAACTGGGTAAGATCGTCTTCACTGCCATCCCATAGGAGGAGGATGTCGTCGATATATCTGGCCCACAACAATAGTTGGAGTCTAGATGGCACGTCGACGACATCCTCCTCCCACTTGGCCATAAATAAATTAGCCAAGCTGGGGGCATACTTGGCCCCCATTGCGACACCTCTATCCTGCCTGTAGAAGTGTCCATTATGCCAGAAAAAATTATGGGAGGCCGCATATTCCAGTAGCTCCATAATAAATCCAATCTGTACATCAGCAAGATTAGAGTCCCTTTTTAGAAAATGTAAGACTGCTTCTAAACCCAGAGTGTGAGGGATGATGGTATATAATGCTGTTACATCGGCAGTTACTAGTCAAACATTGGGAGGAAGCGTCAGTCCTGCCAGCAAATTAATGACATGCTTGGTATCTCTAACAAAAGAGGGCATGTTTTTAACGAGGGGCTGGAGAAAAAAATCAATAGATTTGCCCACCCGGGACGTAACAGAGTCTATCTCACTGACAATGGGACGTCCCGGGGGGCAAACGGGGTTCTTGTGTACCTTGGGATGGTAGTATATGATAGGTACTCGGGGGGCCTTGAGGATCAAAAAGGGCTTCTCCTTTGAATTAAGGATGTTCAAACGTGATCCTTTATTAACAATCTCTATCAGGGCTTTTTTATATTTCTCTCCCGGGTTAAGGGGAAGGGGAGTATATGTATCTCTATCACTTAAAATGTTTGCCATCTCATCTAAATAGTCCGACTTATTTAGGACTACAATCCCACCCCCCTTATCGGCGGGGCGGATTACGAGGTTCTTATTGTCGCATAAGGATTTAATGCCTGTTTCGATATCTCGTTTGCATCTAACTCTTTTGACCTGTAGATCGTCCAGGTCCTTAAGAGTTAGATCTCTAAACACTTTTAGAGATGCCGGCAGATGTCCTGGCGGGTTATAGGTAGAGGCATTAGCCAGACCAGAGTGAACGTAGTCATGGGTTAAAACATGGGGGGGATCAAAGGGGTTAGAGGATAAATATCTCTGGATGTTCAATTTAAATTGAATATCCCAGTGTTAGTTAAGTTTTTGGTCTTTTGGGGCTTAAGATGCCTCCCCCCTCTGACCCCTCTTTTAGTTCTGCTAGTCTTTTTACCCCCTGTGTGGCCCGGGGAAAACCCCAATTGGGCTGGACAAAGTTCATAGATTGGTTACCAATGTCCCTATAACCAAATTCGTATGGTACTGGAGCCGTAGAATGGTTAGTGTTCGGAAAGAAATTTTCATTGCCAGAATTTTCCAGATTACCCAATGGTAAAAAACTATTATGGGTCAAGATGTTATAATCTGGTTCGAAGTTTCCTGTGTAATGGACCACCTCGTTGTTTCTAAATCCCTGGGAGGGAATAGGGTTAGACCCCTGGTTATATGTGGTACCCCTACTAGGACCCTGTGAAGTAGATGGGCCGTTACCATAGCCCACCGGGAAACAGGGAGGGGGAGACCACCATAATTACCACGACCCCGGGAGGGGGTGGAGCTATACCCCCCATAGCTCCTTGTCCCCAAGGATGGGGCCGGTAGCCTGGGGGTGGGCCGCCATAACCTCCTCCACTCTGATGGAGAGATTGTGGTCCGGGATTTTTTTGGGTGGAACCCTTTTTAGATTTATATTGGTTTTTGGGTGTACCACCTGAAGTGGCGCGATTATGGTTACTCCTGTTTGTTGGTGCTGAGGGCAAACAAGTCGCAACACCAATCGCTCCTGTATTAGCTGGAGTAACATCCATCTCAGATGTGTTAGAGATGTTGGCTTCAGCCAAAAGTTTCTTTTGCCACTCAAAGACTAATTTAGAGTGGTAGTCACCAAAATCCCTATTGAACTTCTTTTTCTTCTCTCTCTCTTCTTTTTCCAGTGTTCTTAGAAGGTTTTTGGACCTATCTGCATAGTCCTCACTGGTCATGGAGAATGGAGAAAGTTTTTCTTTGATGAGCTTGATCTCATCATCTAATTTCTTAAGTTTAATTGCTTTGCGGTCAGCTAAAAATCTCAATAGATTTAGACCAGTATCGTTGAAGTACTTATACCAACCCTCTAAATCTAGGTCGCCCTTTTGGGGGGCAATTTCCCATCTAAGGCTCCTAGGAACCATTTGATGTTTGAGGTAGGTATCAAGGAAAACCACAACCCATTGAGTATGTATCTCAGAGATGGTAAGGTTTTTTAGTCTCATAAAGAGACTCCCTATATCACTTTCACCCTCCTTAAATGTTTCAAAAACCCCTTCTGAGTTAACAACTCGTGTGACTCTGAATTCAAAAACATCCATAGTCAGTGACTGTGTGAAAAATAAATCAGTGAAGAAAGTGCTTATGTATAAGGCACAAAAAGGTAGCTGCAATACCGATATCTGCTGAAGTCCCACGGCTGCTGTAATCCACCCGATCCTAGGCGTTTGCATCTACCCTTAGGGGGTCTATTGTCTGGTAAGGGTCAGTGTGTATAGTGGTGGTGGGTTTGCACTATCCCCTCCCCATTCCACGACTGTCCCACACGGGTGTTGTTGTACACGTTGACCATAAGGTTTCACACTATGCAAGTTTTGTTTTTGTTTTGTTTTTGGTGCTGTGATTCTACATTCAAATCCGGGAAAGCCCAAGTGTGACTGACAACGTGGAGATTGATGCATTTCTATCATTTAGAGATTTTGCCTCCTTGATCTATACACCACAATTTTGGGAGAAATATATCCATCTTCATCTGAAGACTTTTCCCTACTAAGATCCTACCCCGGTTCACCATAAACTATGAGTAGGTTTCTCTGTGACCAATAGGTGGACTTCCTAATATTACCAATTATATATTTTTTCTTCTCCTGGTTTGTCATTTCGCTGTGCCTCCAGAAGTATATCATTTCCACATTGAACACTTATGCCGCGTACACACGATCATTTTTTGTGATGAAAAAAAACGAAGTTTTCTGTGAAGTAAAAAACGTTTTTGAAACGTCACTTTTCAAAGACGATGTTGCATACACACCATCGTTTTTTTCACAAAAAGCGAGGTTACGTTCTCCACTCTTTTCCATTGAAGCTCGCTTCATAACTAGCTTCTGGGCATGCGCAGGTTGAAAAACGTCGTTTTAAACAACGTTTTTGCTACACACAGTGACTTTTTGTGAAGCAAAAAACGACGTTTTGAAAAACGACACAAAAATTTCAAGCATGTTGGAATTTTTTTTGGTGTTTTTTTTAAGACAAAAAACAACGTTTTGCCCACACACGATCAATTTAAATGACGTTTTAAAAAAGTTTTTTTCCATCGCAAAAAACGACCGTGTGTACGCGGCATTATACCACTTACGTTTGTGTTCCTCACATGATCACAGCCTCAAACTATAAGTAGTTTTTTTGAGATTAATAGGTGGACTTCTCATAAGTTTTCCCTTTTTTTGGTGTTGGTTTTTAGCATTTCTCTGTGAGTCTATAGGTTTGTAACCCCACATTGATTGTTAACCACACATTGTGCCCTGTATATGGTCACAGCCTCATATTTAGCGCGATTCCATCTTTTTCTGTTAGAAAAAAATGTATAATGTTTGGGGGTTCAAAGTAATTTTCTAGCAACATTTTTTTTTTTTTTACTTGTAAACAACAAATCTCAGAAAGAGGCTTGGTCCTTAAAGGGTTTGTAAAGGAATTTTTTTTTTTTATCTTGATAGCTTCCTTTACCTTAATGCAGAGCTGTTTCCATGTCCTCATTGTTCGTTTTTGCTCTCAAGTTGCTGTAATCCTTCTCCACACTTCCTGGTTGTCTGTTTCCTTATAACCACAGTACTGGGAGCTTTCTCTCTGTGGTCACTAATCAAGGAGGTGCGATTACTGTGTGTCTAAAACCCCTCAGCACCAATCAGGTTTGTTTTCCAAACCATCACTGCCCTGTATTGGCTCTGTGGCTCTATACATCACAGAAGCAGGAAACAGCATGCAAACAAAACTAGAACCTACAGTACATTATATGATTGATTTTTATCTATTTGTAATCGTTTTTAAAAGGAATCAGTTAACTATTATGTCTCTATACCCTGTAAACAGTCATTTCAGCAAAAAAAAAAAAAATCCTTTCCATTTTAAGTGGGTAGAGGTGTAAAAATCTTATTCATACAAAATAAACAAAAACAAGTTAAAATTATTAATAGTTTATAAATAGAAGTAAATTAAAAAAGGCAATCTGCAGGAAAAAATATATATTTAATGGAGGAGAATAAGGAGTTAATAACTGCTTTGCACTTGTTACATGAATCGTGGATATGATGGATTAACATTGTGTGGGGGGGTTGAATCGAGATTGCAATCTTTTAATGAACAATCATGCAGCTATAACTAAGGGGGCACTCGTGCCTTCTCGCTCCCAAGCCCCACTCTCTATGTACATAAGACACACTGAACACAGCTCAGTCCCACCTCCGCTCCCTCCTCACGGGCTGTAATTGACAGCAGCGGAAGCCAATGGCTCCTGCATCTCAGCCAATCAGGGGTAAGACACGGGAGAGCCGCTGCTCTCGTGCGCATTATTGGATCAAGATCGGCTAAGGTAAGTATTAGGGGGGCTGAGAGGCTGCACACTATGCATGAAGGTATAAAAAACCTCAGCCTTCAAAAGAAAAACAGACAGCCATACAATATTTTTTTTTTAAACAGGTACATTTAAAGTATGTGGAATAAAAAACAGACTAAGCAGACTAAAGCAATAGAAGTTTCTGACTTTATTATCCTCGTTCTCACATCAATTAGATGAGGAAAACTACCAAAAGGAAGACATAAATCCAATGAAAGAGTAATCAAATTAAAATAGCATCAGTCAATTGTTCTTCAATTTTTTTTAACTAACTTCAAATGACTTAATCCAGAAAAAAAATGAAACATACAGATTGCAATAATAATAAAAATTTAAAAAAAATTCTGTGGCTTGCATTAGTATTTCAGGAGTCAAATATTGAACAAGTGAAACTGAAAAGATTCCATATAAAATTTTAGGTTGCATGCTTTGTTGCAACCTGTCAATGTCAAACAAGTGTATTTGCATATCCTTTGCCATAAATGAACATCTCTACTCATGTTGTCTTCAGCATGTTGGTTGCTGGTGGTGATTGAACAGCATGGTCACTACAGGGCACCAGATTACAAATAAACAGAGGAAAGTCATCAAGCAGAAGGTAATAAAATAGTCTCAGTCCCATTTATAATACACTTGTAGGGGTACATTTATAAAGCAGGAACTTCACTAAACAGATCTTTTGTGATGAATCAGTCACTGTCATTTAAAACACATGACCCTGAAAGATTCACCTGTAGTGTATGTTTGGTGAATGTCACATGCACTGCTTTACAAATATATCCCTAATGCCAGCTTTTGTCAAACAAGCATGCTTGAAAATCAACAGCCGTCTGGGGGTACCCTTATCAGAACACACTAGCACAGTGGGGGGGAGAATGATGTACTAACACAAGCAATGTTAGTACATCAATGTAGTGATGGGGTGTACCAAGCTTTAGAGTCATCACACGCTGGTCAATGCCGCCCCTCTACATTTTTTTATACATGGTTCATTATGTGTATTAAAGGGGTTGTAAAGGTTAGTTTTTTATTTTCTAAATAGGTTCCTTTAAGCTAGTGCATTGTTGGTTCACTTACCTTTTCCTTCCACTTCCCTTCTAAATGTTTTTTCCTTTGTCTGAATTTCTCACTTCCTGTTCCTCCTCAGTAAGCTGTTCTGGCTGACTAACCCCAAGCCAGAACAGCTCAGATGATGGGGGCAAGCTTACTGAGGAGAGAGTTTACAACCCCTTTAACTCAGTGGCTCCGTAAAGTTCATGATACAGTATATGTCTCAAGGAAGAACATATGCATATTGCTAAGGTCTCTGTTGACAAACACGCTAAGATATGGGCCTGCCGTTTCAAGTTTAAAAGTACTCCATTATATTATGATACTATCACATACCCCTGACAATACCAGTTTGTCATTGTTATTAGAGGTCTATTACCATCTCATATGCACCACTGGTCTGGTGCATCCATTCTTTTCTTATCTTGCTCTTCCCTCACCTTTGTTTTTTATCCTTCTTTCCTCTATTTCCTCTTATTTTTCTTATATCTTTATGTATGCCTTAAAAAAAAAAAAAAAAACTGTTCTCTGTCAGCATGACCATTATTAATTCAGAAATGGATTGGACATTGTAATTCGCACTTTAATGCCCATGTAATGTTCGTTACTGAAGTAGTACGCCCATTTAGGGCTTCTTTTATCAATATGGGCCAGATTCAGGTAGATGGGAGCATCTTTGCTCAGGAGTAACGTTTCTCATTTACGTTACGCTGGCGAAATTTTAGGAGCAAGTGCTGTTATTCATGAAGCACTTGCTCCTAAAGTTGCGGCAGCGTATCGCAAATGAGCCGGCGGAATTCAAATTAGGCGGGTACGGGCGTGTATTATTTAAAATAAGCACGATCCCGCGGCGAACGTACTGCGCATGCGTCGACGGTCAATGCATGCCAGTGCGCATGCTCCAAATTCTGTCAATGACGTCAAATCCCCATTCATGGACGTTTTACGCAAGCGACGCAATTTTTTTTTTTTGCGACGCGATGACGACGGCTATACTTAACATAGGATACTCCACTAGGGGGCTGCTTTATCTTTACGTCGTGTATCGCTTACGGAAACGTCGGAAAGTCACTGCATCGCGCCCGAATACGATTCCCGCTGATTAACATATTTTTTCAGCGTAAATCAGCGGGAACGCCCCCGGCGCCATTTTTAAATTAAAGTTGCGATGCAATGGCGAAATTCAATTGCGCCGATCGCATCGGAACTCCAACCCGGCGTTTCTTGTTTTCTGGTTACAGAAAACAGAAATGCCGGCTTAAAGTGACAGTTAGGCTGGAGTATCACTGATACTCCAGCCTAACTCTACCTGAATCTGGCCCTATGTATTTTTTTCCTCTTTATTTTTAAGCGTGAGAGCTTATATAGGAAATAAACTTCCTCTACCGACATTTACCTATAGGTGAGCCTATAATAAGGCTTTCCTATAGGTAGTGTAAATATCTCCTAAATGTGTAATGTGACATCACTGGCGTATGCGCTCTGAAGGAAAAGATAAAAAAACGATGGGCCAGATTCACATACAATCTGCGGTGGCGTAGCGCAAACCATTTACACTACACCGCCGCAACTTAATGGAGCAAGTGCCGTATTCCCAAAGCACTTGCTCCGTAGTTTGCGGCGGCGTATTGTAAATGGCCCTGCGTATCCCCGCGTAATTCAAAGGGGGCGGCTTGTATTTAAATTTACTGCGCCCCCATGCCGATCGAACTGCGCATGCACCGACCGGGAAAAAAGCCCAGTGCGCATACTCCAGCTCACGTCGGAAAGCGTCGCTGAAACCGACGTCAAAACGACGTGATCGTCACTTACGCAATGCCCTATTCGCGAACGACTTAGTAAAACAACGTAACCGACGGAAAAAGACGACGCTGACCCGACGCCACACTTAACATGGCAACGACGGAACTTCGTAAACCTACCCCTCAATTAGCAGGGGTAGGTTTACGCTTACGGAAACGACGCAAACGACGACGGGGCGGCGTAAAAACGTTCGGGAATCGGCGTATTAGGCTCATTTGCATAGGCAAATGAGAAAACAACGTAAAGGCCACCTAGCGGACAGAAAAGTAATTACATCTACGATCCGACGATGTAAGTGTTTTACAGCTGTCGGATCTTCACTGTATCTATGCGCAAGTGATTCTAGAAATCAGACGCATAGATACCCGGGGAAAAAAAACAGAGATACGACGGTGTTTCCTACGATACACCGTCGTATCTCTTTTGAGAATCTGGCCCTATCACTTTAAACATGACGTGATGATTTAGTGGTCAGTATTCTGTATTTTCAATGCTAGAGTCTTTGGTTAAAGCTCATTTTCATAAGAAAAAAAAAAAAAGAAAACCCCCTACCTAATGCATCTGTCCCTAGCTCTTCACTAGCGTTTTTTTAAGTTCCTTCTTCCTGTCTGAGTGCAGTGTGCACACTGGTTCCTGCTACTATGGATGCTCACCATCGGCTGCCAAAAGAGTCAATAGCAGAACCCCCACAGAGTGCTCCAAAGGTTCCTCACAGGGTCATGAAGGCTTCCAGACTAGTCAGCCAACCCAGAGTTCAGCTTTCCACTCCTGGAAGGGGTGCAATTAACAGTCTTGCTGCAACAGACAGATAAGCTGTCCGCCCGGAATCCCAAGGGAAAACTACGGGAAACCTTTGGCCGGGAATCCCGGCAGTGTGTACAGGGCTTATGCTCCCTTGGTACTGCCTTGCAGTGTTTTCCATTGGCAATAGTAAATCTGGCGGGAAAAAAAAATGTGGGGAATCCCAGCGGGAAAATAGGGAGCATACACACGCCCGGTTTTCACTGGAAAAAGCTCTCCCAGTAGTTTTCTTGCCGGGAAAACCGGTCGTGTGTACGAGGCTTAACAGAAAATTTTCAAAAGTCAAAGAGAACCTGTCATCAGAATATACTGAATTTCTATTAAGGAAAATAAATGTCCTTTAGGCACACACACTGTATTTGACGCCCCCCCCCCCCCCCCCCGGCCCAATTTTTTTTTAAGATATTAAAAAGTAAGGTTGATGGGGGACTCTGTCGCTAGTAATAATGCCGCTAGCAATTTGTCAAAATCAGCAGTGACAGAACAATAAACTGGCCATACACTGATCAAATTTCAGACAATTTCTGAGAAATGGCCCTACTCCTTCAATCCATAAATCAAAGGAGTTGGACAGATAATTCAAGGTCGAACAGTGACTGCATCAAAGTAGATGCAGTCACTGTTTGGCATTGTGCACTGTATTGACAGGCGGTGGCATTGGTTGTCAAAATACAATACTTTTGGCTAGAGATTTGTTCATCCACGCTGTAGAGTGTGAACAAAGGAATTTGCTAGATGGTGGAATATAAGACTGTATGGCCAGCTTAATAGGTTACCTTTTTGTCTCTAAGGAATCACTACCTCTGTAACCAAAGCAGTAAGATGTCGTTCCCAACACTAGTGATCAAGATTCAGCTGTGTTTGGACAAGCAACAGAGCACCATCTTGCTACGTCGGCCTACAAAGGAAGCGATTCCATAGGAACAGACAGGCAGACTCTTTAGCGATCTCGCTCTTGGCAATTTGCCCTTAGCACAGAATTGTTTATCTGATATCAGTCTAACAGGCAGGGGGGGGGGGGAGAGAAAAATGTAATACTTCCAAGTACATTCTTCTCTTTTGGATTTTCTCTGGCTGAGTATAGAGAAATAGGCAAGAAAATAATTGACAAACACAGAAATGGTTATGACGTATTTTCTGTTGTTTCTGTACGCAAAAGGTTTTCAGCACATTTATTTTTAGAATGAGGTGTTTGAAGCCTAAGTTTAGTAAAAAAAAAAAAAAAATTCTGAGTTGAGGGGAAGCTGGGACAAAAGATGGGAAGGCCTGGAACAACAAAAAAAAAAGAAAAATGGGTGGGGGGGATAAAAAAGGTTTTCTTACCACTTAAGACCCGGACCAATATGCTGCAAAATGACCCAAGGGGTTTTTGTGATTCGGCACTGTGTCGCTTTAACAGACAATTGCGCGGTCGTGCGATGTGGCTCCCAAACAAAATTCGTGTCCTTTTCTTCCCACAAATAGAGCTTTCTTTTGGTGGTATTTGATTGCCTCTGCGATTTTTATTTTTTGCGCTATATACAAAAATAGAGCGACATTTTTGAAAAAAAAATCAATATTTTTTACTTTTTGTTATATGAAAAATCAATAAACTAAATTTTAGTCAAACATTTAGGCCAAAATTTATTTAGCCACATGTCTTTAGTAAAAAAAATCCGCAATAAAAAAAAAATTAGTTACCTAGCGGGAACAGCGACGCTAATACAGCGATCAGAAAAAATGATCGCTTAGTGATGCTGGCAATAGGGAGTGAAAGGGTTAACTAGGGCGGTGATCAAGGGGTTAAAACTTTATTAGGGGGGGTACGGGGGCTACCCTGGACCTAACACTAACTGACTGTCACACTGCCTGTCACACTTACACTAAATACAGTAATCATACATGTATGATTACTGCATTCAGTGACACTGTGACAGGGGGGAGGGGGGCGATCGCGGGGGTTAAATGTGTTTATGTGTAGTGTTAGTGCAGTTTAGTGTTAGTGCAGGACTTACTGTGTTGTGATCTCTCCTCAGCGGTGGTTGAAAAAACCGACGAGGGAGAGATCACATCGCTTCCTCCTTCCTGTGTTTACACAGGAGGAGGAAGTGACAGGGCGGGCGCGCGCATTGGCTGGGAGCGATCCGGAGGGGTATGTACGGGGGGGTCCGATAGGACCCCCGAACCCCCCCAAGGCACCAACGTATATATACGTTGATGTGCCTGTCGGTGCCATTCTGCCGACGTAAATGTACATGCGGCGGTCCTTAAGAGGTTAAAAATGTGTGGAATATGTTCTTTTACAATGATAAATATTATGGGCCAGATTCAGGTAGATGGGAGCATCTTTGCTCTGGAGTAACGCTTCTCATTTACGTTACGCTGCTGAAATTTTAGGAGCAAGTGCTGTTATTCATGAAGCACTTGCTCCTAAAATTGCGGCAGCGCATCGCAAATGAGCCGGCGGAATTCAAATTGGGTGGGTACGGGGCGTGTATTATTTAAACTAAGCGCGATCCCGCGGCGAACGTACTGCACATGCGTCGAGTGTCAATGCATCCCAGTGCGCATGCTCCAAATTCTGTCAGTGAACGTCAATGACGTCACATCCCCATTCATGAAAGTTTTACGCAAGCGACGCGATTTTTTTTTTTTCCGACGCGATGACGACGCCTATACTTAACATAGGATACTCCACTAGGGGGCTGCTTTATCTTTACGCCGCGTATCGCTTACGGAAACGTCGGAAAGTCACTGCGTCGCGCCTGCTGATTAACATATTTTTTCAGCGTAAATCGGCGCCATTTTTAAATTAAAGTTGCGATGCGATGGCGAAATTCAATTGCGCCGATCGCATCGGAACACCAACCCGGCGTTTCTTGTTTTCTGGTTACAGAAAACAGAAACGCCGGCTTAAAGTGACAGTTAGGCTGGAGTATCGCAGATACTCCAGCCTAACTCTACCTGAATCTGGCCCTATATCTATGACATGGTTTTCAAACTATATAACATGAGGACCTAATGAAAGATTTCTGAGACTTTATGTAAAGTCTTAAATTATTGCAAGTTCTCTCAGCTGAAGACAGGCAAATCCTGGAATACAATTCAAGTAACACTGTACATCTCAATGGCGTTCTCAAACATAAGAATAATGCATATCTGCCACTAGGTGGCACTACAAAGGAAAAGGCTCCAGTTTAGTATGCTTATGGACTAGTGTACCTCCTACAGTTGGGTGATTGTTGGGATACAGTAAGTAGATGACAGTTTCTGTCCTCTCAAGCCTAAATTTGACAGGTAAGAGGGTATTTTTTTTTTTTTAATCTTTAACCTTTAAATAATTCCTATGAATGTTCTCCACCATCATAGGATAAGATTTACCTATAGTCTGGTCAGTAAATTGGTTATTTTCCTCCTCTCAGTAAAATGAGAAATATATGCTTCTGGCTCAGCATTAAAAAGAATTGAAAATGCATATTGTCAGGAAGCTTTTACATTATTACAGGGTAAAGGGGTGGTTAACTGTTCTCATGCATAGTTAAAATGTTCTTAAAGTGATTGTAAAGTCTCTTTTTTTTTTTTAATGTCATACTTACCTGCTCTTCGCAATGGATTTGAACAGAGCAGCCTGGATCCTCCTCTTTTTGGGTCCCTCTTTGCTGCTCCTGGCCCGTCCTGTCTGTCGAGTGCCCCCACAGCAAGCAGCTTGCTGTGAGGGCACCCGAGCCGAGCTCCAGCTCTGTGTCCATTCAGACACAGTACGGCCCCCCGCCCCCTCTTTCTATTGATTGGCTAACTTTGACAGCCAATAAAGAAAGGAGATTCCTGAACGGCCGAAGGACTTGTGGACATCGCTGGATAGGGATGGGGCTCAGGTTTGTATTTGGGGTTGTGGGGGGGGGGGGGGGGCTGCTGCACAAAAGTTTTTCATCTTAATGCATTAAGATAAAAAAAACGTTCTGCCTTTACAAATCCTTTAACCTTTACAGCCTTTGTTATTCCATTTTTAAAACAAAAAAATATAACATTTCAAAAAAGCAAGTTTAGTTTATTTACTGAGTTAGCTGTACTTTTATTTCAAGCATAATACGTTTATATACACTGCATTTCACTTTCCCCGTGTACCAAAACTACTTTTTGGTTAAAAATTTTTATTTTCCCCATGGCTTCAAAATGGCCTGGACCCTGGCTAAATATGGTGCTACAAGGGGCTTTCGGCTATGGTTGAAGGATGCTCTGTTCATGTCTTATGGCTCACCTAACACGCAGGGCAGCCCATCTGTTTAATGCAGATGTAATATATTGTTACCCTAGATTTTGAGAATATTAAAACAGGTGAAACAATGAGCCCTAGTAAATATATATGGCCATCTAAGATTTCTTGATATTATGCTGTTAGTATTACGCCAAGGGAATGATACAACTACCTCTACCTTTTCTAGTGACCTCATGTTTTTGTACAAAGTAAATGTTAAATGCGGTTATTTGTGATAACATTTGTACACTTTGTATTTCTCTTAAAAAACGTAATAAAAATGATTGAAAGGGGGAAAAAAAAAAAAATCAGCACAAGTGACATTATTTACGATCAATCCCTAATGCTGCTGGCTCTTGCATTATTTGGAACCTTCCTCCTCTGACCCCCCTACCCCAACCTCTGTAATCTTCCGTTGCAGCAGGGGTTAATAAAGCCAAGGGCCCTGTCATATGCAATCATCAATAGTGCCCTTTATGCCCTGAAAATCTTCCATTCACAGAAGCTGTACTATAGCTTCTATGAACCAAACATGATCTATAAATGGAGAAGGCAGGCTTTTCGTTCATCCACCTGGCCTCCATTTGTAGATTGTTTTTTTCCTCTATGTGCTGTACAGTGTACATTTTCTAAAAAAGTTAAATTTTGTCACATTTTTCCACACAACAACCCTTCAATAATTTTGTGGTACATTCAGTTGGTTGGATTTTAATATTGATGGGATGTGATGTTGCCTTTCCTCCTGGCACCAAATTCCTGAAACTCACCTGATCAGCATTACCTTTGTCGCTGATAAGGCGGCACCGATGATGTGGCGCCAATGAGGTGGCACTGATGGGCACTGATATGTGGCACTGATAGGCTGCAATGATGGGTATTTATGGGTGTATTGATAGGGGGCACTGCTGGGCACTGCTGGGCATTGATACATGGCACTGATATGCATCCCTGGTGATACTGGTAGGCATTGTGGATGGGCACTGATTGGCAGCCGCCTTGGCATAGATTGTCATTTCCCTGGTGGTCTAGGGGGGCATACCTGGTTGTCCAGTGTAGATGGCCATCCCTGGTGGTCCTGGGCGGGCATCCGAGGGGGGCTGCGCTGATAAACAGTCAGCACAGACCCCCCCCTGTCAGAAAGAGCAGCCGTTCGGCTCTCCTCTACTTGCATCTATCAGACGCGAGTGAGGAAAAGCCGATCAGTGGCTCTTCCTGTTTACATTGTGATCAGCCATGATTGGACAAGGCTGATCACGTGGTAAAGAGCCTCTGTCAGAGTCTCTTTACTATAATCAGTGTAGCGGTGTGTCAGACTGACACACCGCACCACCGATCGCCGGGATGCACGCCCCCCACGTGCGCTCGGCAGCTGTTATTCTCCTGGACATCATATGACGTCCAGTCAGGATAACTGAACCACCGACCCGATCTTCATTTTGCTATAGGCCGGGCCGGAAGTGTTTAAGAACTCTCACACTGCAGAAGGTCTCATGCTCCCCTATATCTGGAAGTATTTGGTATTGTTGCCAGCTGCAAAATAGGCAGTGCTAGCAAGTGGGGTATCAGGGTGTTCATGGGGGAAGCGCCCTTTACAAATATACCATAATTTCCCCCTAAACAGTCAATGTGACATGGGGGTAGATTTAATAATACTGGAGAGTGCAAAATCTGGTGCAGCTGTGGATGGTAGCCAATCAGCTTTAATTTCAGCTTTAAGTGGGGGGGGAGTGAATAATTTTGCAAGGCACTGTACCTCCTCTGTGCAAGGGTTTTACACAGAGCAGCCTTGACCCTCCTGGGGTCCCACGATGGCGCTCCAAGCTCCTCCTCTTCGAGTGCCCCCATGGAGAGCAGCATTCCATGGGGGCACCCGTGCAGGCACGCTCCCAAGTCCTGCTGCTCTACTGACACAGACAGCAGTCAGTCAAACCCGTTTTACTGGATTTGATTGACAGCAGTGGGAGCCAATGGCAAATAGAGCTTTCTTTTGGTGGTATTTGATCACCTTTGCATTTTTTTTTGCAAAGACCGACAATTTTGAAAACATTTAAAATATATATATATATATATATATATATATATATATATTCTGCTATAAAACACACATAATAAAAAAATAAATCGAATTTCTTCATCAATTTAGGCCAATTTGTATTCTGCTACATATTTTTGGTTAAAAAAAAATCCCAAGAAGGGTATATTGATTGGTTTGCGCAAAATTTATAGCATCTACAAAATAGGGGATAGATTTATGGCATTTTTTTTTTTTTTTACTAGGCATGTTGGTGGTTGGCTCACTAATTTTACCAAAAGTCTGCACAAAAATACAAATCAGATTTCAGGCATCCCCTGCAACAAAAATGTCATTCTTGGTAAGATACACGTCTAAAGGAATGCAGACCCTGTAGCTTTCATCATTAGAGCCGTCTACAAGTCATCCAGAACACGGCAGCCAGACTAATAAAGGGAAAAAAAACCTGGGATCAATCACCCTGTCCCTGAGGACCCTTCATTGGCTAGCCGTAAAGGATCATGTTATATTCAAGGCCCTCTGCCTCACTCACAATGTACACAAGGAATCGCCCCTCAAAATTTATGCAAAAAAAATAAAATACTACAACCCCAATCGCGTTCTTCGATCAACCAACCAAAACCTACTTCAAATCCCCAAGTCCCACTACAAGTCTAAAGGAGAACGAAGATTCGCAGTCCAAGGACCCCGGCTTCAGAAAAAAACTCCAGACCCACCTCTTCTGAAGGATCAGGACGATAATGGATACTAAGCGCCTTAAAGCGATTTCAGCATTTGTAGCGCTATACAAGTTATTCACTCACTCACTAGAGCCCTGCATGTGAACAACATGTTGATAATTATGAAACCACTGCCATTAGACTCACTTTCCCACATGGACACAGACAAACACACAAGGATTTCTTCAGAATACCAAAAGGTAGGAATCTGCAACAAAATGTGTTAAAATCCTTGTAATGTACATAGATCACCCAGTGGGAATATTTTTTTTGCCCCCCATCAACAAAAGTGGAGTTACGCTTTAAGAGTTGTGCTCAATATACAGGTGTGACAAGGCAAAGGCGGCAGATCAGATGTTTTCACAAACTCTTTTTCAGTAATGTAAAATGACATTATTATAGGATTATTACATTAAAAAAAAAAATCAAACAGAGGAAAGTATTATGAAGTCAGCTTGTTCTAGAAATTCTGCCTTGATCATATAAAATTCTGTTTCTTCATGCCTTCTGTGTGACTCCTCTGATGTTATCGGTGGCAAATACTGCAGGAACACAACCACAGGACTGCCAGATACACGAAATGTACAGCAGATGCTGCTAGGCAAGTGGGAGTTATTAAGCAGCACTGATCAATATGCTGCGAGTTTCTCCTTTTTTTTATGGTTCCGCAGCGTCATCAATTTATTACAACATGCATCTGCACTAGACTGTGCCATAGACAGAACAGGAAAGAGAGAATGCTGCTAGTAGTAAATAACAGTCTATATCTGTACTGTAAAATGCTGCTAAGCTTTTCCAGGGAGGCCTCTGCCTGTGATAAGTACTGCTAAACAAAGGCTATTATTATTTTTGCATTGTCTTGACTGCGCTGTCTCCCGGGATAACAACCATTTCAACAGAATTAATAATTTAAATAATTATTTGTAAAAAAAAGCAAAAATTGCTTTTCTGAAGTGTAATGTTTGCCGTACAAAACAGACAAATTGAGATCTGTATCATGAGAGAGGGATAGGACAAAGGGTATTTAAATCCAATTATTTTGTCAAAATGTAATGTTGGGTTAGTGTAAGTTAACCTTGTAGTGCCCACACACACACACTCTGTCTGGGAAGGACACCAAGCACCCATTCACCTTCCAGAAGTATTACAGAGCAGAGGAGATTTTCAGCTGAGGGGGTGAGCAAGAAATATATATTTTTTTTTTATTCCTATCCTACAAGATCAAATGAACATTTAATCCTTACAGTGAGGGAAGGGGGCACTGCAAAGTTAACCACTTCGGCCCCGGAGGATTTGGCTTCCCAATGACCAGGTAATTTTTTGCAATTCGGCACTGTGTTGCTTTAACTGAAAATTGCGTGGTCGCGCAACGTGGCTCCCAAACAAAATTGGCGTCCTTTTTTCCCCCACAAATAGAGCTTTCTTTTGGTGGTATTTGATCACCTCTGCAGTTTTTTGCGCTATAAACAAAAAAAACGCTTACGTCTAGCCACTCTGTCATAGGGGCTGGAGTAATGGTTGTCCTTTTGCAAATTTGGCCCATCTCCCCACAGGATCTCTGGAGTGCAGTCAGAGTGACCATCAGTTTCAACTCTGTTACTAAGGTCCATCTCCCCCGATTGCTCAGTTTCCATTTCAGAAGAATGGAGGCCACTGTGCTCTTGAGAACCTTCAGTGCAGCAGAAATTTTTTGTAGCTTTCCCCACATCTATGTCTTCCAAAGTCATCTGTCTCTGAGCTCAGCAGACAGTTGCTTTGACCTTGTGGCTTTTGCTCTGATACAGTATGCATTGTCTTCTGTGAGGCCTTTAATAGAGTGGTGTGTGCCTTTCTAAATCATGTCCAATCAACCCAATTTACCACAAGTGGACTCCAATGCAGGTATAGAAACTTCTCAGCAATGATGATGTGAAATGGCAGGCGCCTGAGCTAAATTTCAAGTGTTGCAAAAGGTCTGAATAATGTCTTAGGGCTCTTTCACACGGACGTTTCGTATGTCCGTTTTTCATACATCCGTTGTCGGATGAAAAACGGACATACATGTATCCCTATGGGATCGCGGATGTGAGTGGAGACATGTCCGCTGACATCCGACCCGCTCCGATCCGCCAAAGTATGCCGGAGGAAAAACCTACTTTTCCTTCCGTCTGACGGATCGGATGAACACGGACAGACGGTCCGTGTTCATCTGATTCCCCATAGGGGAGAGCGGAGAAAAGACAGGGTGGTAATCTGCACAGGGTGGTAATCTGCACCGCCCTGTCATCCGGTAGCTCAGCGGAGATCAGCCGAGCGATCCCCGCTGAGCAAACGGAGGTGCACGGGCGGATCATTACTGATCCGCTCCGTGTGAAAGAGCCCATAGGCCAATGTGATATTTACATTTCTAAAATTCTGTTTTCACTTTGTCATTATGGAGTACTGAGTATAGATTAATGAGGGGAAAACATGAATTTAAACAACTGTAGTATCAGATTGCAACATTACAAAATTTAAAAAGTGAAGGGGGTCTGAATACTTTATGAATGCAATGCATATCTAAGGATTACAGAACCAATGTGGTACAGAGGAGAGGAGGAGGTTGTTGTAGTCCTGCCCTAGAGTGACAACACTGCTCCTCCATAGATACATTATGGTGAGTGGGCATTGTGTCACCCTAGGACAGGAAGTGTGTTACCAATAATATCAACAGGTGAAAATAAAAGATAAAAGCCTGATAAATGAAAACTAGTGAAGCCATAATATCCAAGTATAAGTAGGTTTCAATAAATTCCATTTTTGTTCTTGGGATAAGATACACTATAAAAGGGCCAAATCTACCTTTCATAAAATGTATAATATTTAGGATATACCATATAACATGGTGAGGTTCTCCAGCCCCCATCTTCTAATGGCTTTCCTCCCGCTTATCTGCATTGCAGGGTTCTTCTCATCGTAGAATCATGTATCAAACAGGCCCTTTGAATGGAAAAACGAAAAGTCCCATCTGACATTGTGACAGAGGGCCTCGAAGTTCTCAATGGAACGCAAATGTGTGGTGACCTGTACTTGTAGTTCATGGTTTGCTTCCTCCAACTACATAACCAAAAGATCCATATCTTGGTACAGAAAAACAAAACAAAAAATAGCTCTTGTGCTAAACTAGGCCTGGTTCACACAGGCATAATACAACATAGGTATGTGCAAGGATGCACAGGTGTTCCATGTATCCCCATGCAGGCAGTCCCATTCAAGTCAATTGGGACGCAAGAAGCTGTATGTGCAGCACTGCTTCCAGCTTGACATCCATAAGGGGTTTGCAACACTGAACCCAAACGGTGTTCTTCGGGGCCATGCACCCACATCTGCCATCTGCACAGATGTCAAACCGGCATCAGCGTCTGTGTCCTTGCAGCCGCTGCTTCCCATATGACATGAATGGGACTGCCTGCATGGGGATGATCGGAAAACACTTGTGCATCCCTGTGTGGGCAAACAGTCCTTGCATGAGTGTATGCTGTAGTACGCCCGCATGAATAAGCCCTTACAGAGACACTTCTCCTTTTCCTTAACATTTTTTTTTTTTTTTACACAAAATCTTTATCTGACTCGAATACAAAGTTTGTATTAATGAACATGAGGGAAGTTAATTCCAGAAGGGACAGGTAACGTGAACATACAATGAAACATAATGTGATAGTAGAGATTAACTTGTGAGAGTGATGGGGTTAACTAGAGGGGGCAAGAAGGTAAGGATCAGGAAGAAGTAGAGGGGCCAGTCAATCAGGATGTATGCAACATTAGGATCACTAAATGGTCCTCTATCCTTATTTTTATTCTGTACTTGTAGAGTTTTTAAAGGATATACACTAGACATGTGCATTCGTTTTCGTTAGAATGCATTTTCGTCCGAAAATCTGTTTTTTTCGTTATCGTTTTAACAAACGATAACAAAAGTGCAAGAAACTAAAACCGAAAGATCTGACATAAAAAATGCTTTATTTTCGTTTTCGTTGTGGTAAAAATTCGATATAGAGAGATTCGACATTATAGGGAAAAGATTCGACATCATAGAGAAAAGATTCGAAATTATAGAGAAAAGATTTTGATTTATGAGAAAATAGATTCGACATTATAGAGAATAGATTCGACATTATTACTAGTCATACAACATTATTCTTGTAGGTGGAATATTCAAACGGAAATGTACGATTCGTGAAGATTCAACGTTCCGTCGATTATCCTTTTGAACATTCGTCAGCAACCAAAAAGATTTGACGTTCCGTTGAATATTCTTTTGACCATTCGACAGAAACTAAGTATTATTGGATTTTCGGACGAAAGCTATTCCCCAACGAAAAACGAAATAAATCAAAACGATTTTCGGGAGTAACTAAATAAATGTATTTTCCAAATGAAAAAACAAAACAAAATATTCCAGTCTGCACATGTCTAATATACACTGAGGAGATTGCATGCATTTACAAAGATGTACTGAATAATTTATTTTGTTGCCCATGTATAAGCTTTATTATTTCCTCAACAGTGCTTTTGTTTAAAGAATCTGCATTGGTGGTCTAAATATCTAAAGCAATGAATGTTACAGTATGCAATCTCTGTGCCTTAGGGCTCTTTCACAAGGGCAGCAAATTCTACCCTCCTTTAAAAAGCAAGACATTTGTAAATCCCAAGGTGGATTTTGTATTGAAATACTGTGCCGCAACTGCAAGCCAAGCGGCATGGTCCCATTAACCTCCATGGGAGAGTCTGTTTATCAAACTTAAATTTGACACAGCCACGAAGCTTGTACACCGTCTGGCTGAAAAGTCAGGATTTAGGTGGGTGATCGGGGAGCAGTAAAAACAAGAAGCTGATCTACTTTGCCTCTTACAGTTTTTGAAAAGTAACAATATAATATGCACAATTTTTACCTTGTCATCTTTTGCCCTGCCTCTGACATCCCTGTCTCGGTTAGAGGGTTTCTCGTTCTTTGAAATAGGATGGGCTCTGCCCACTGGCCCATGAGCCTGTATTGCTGGAGACTCTTTCCGCAAAGGCTTTACATCTCTGTTGGGTCTTCTAACTTGTGGAGGAGCCCTAAGGAGACAACACAGACATGTTATTTTTATCTGGCTCTCACAATAATAATATTTTACGCTTATATAATCTTGAGTAAGCACCAATCAAAAATAAAGCTGGTTCTCATGAATGCACAACTAGAGCTCAAGCTAAACCTTTTTTTCCTAGGTTTGGATATAGTGGAGAATGGTTTTAACCTCCTACAAGTGTTTACTGTCCCTGTTGAAGAGCTATCCCCTCACTTCCTGTCTCATTCACAGAAGTCAATGGTATAGAAAGTGAGAGAAATGGAACCACTGAGCTCCTGGACACACGTTTTATTGTCCGTGTTCTTCCTGAATTACACTTCTCCATTTTTGTAAAATGTTGTTCTGTACCATTGAAACTGTATGTATTGAAATGCTGAATATTTATTTTTCTTATCCTATATTTACGACTTGACCTCCGGAAAATGTACCCCCCTTCATGACCGGGCCATTTTCTGCGTTACTTTGACGGAAAATTGCATGGTTGTGCAATACTGTACAGAAATAAAATGTGTGCATTTTTTTTCCCACAAATGTAGTTTTCTTTTAGTGGTATTTGATTACCACTGCATTTATTTTTTGCACTATAAGCAAAAAAAGGTGGACAATTAAAAAAAATATATATATATTTTACTTTCTGCTATAAAGCATATCCAATAATAATAATAATAATAATAATTCTTTATAAATTAAGCCAGTATGTATTCTGCTACAATAAGCATATATTGATTGGTTTACAGGAACGTTATAGCATTTACAAACTTTAGTATATATTAATTAAATTTGTATTTATTTTATACTAGTAATGGCAGCAATTAGCAACTTATAGCTCAATATTGCAACGGACAATCAGACACTCAAGGGGTTACCTGTGTGTCTAGACAGTGTTTTTATGTACTGTGTTAGGTGCTTTTACTAAGGCAAGAGATGGATTTTGTTCCCTGCTTTGCAGGAACACAAATTTCATTCCTTCTCCCCTGTCAGAATGGAGATCTGCCTTGTTTACATTTTTACTGATGATCGGCAGGTACCAGTGGACATCTTGTGCCCAGCACCCGCAGATTGGCTTCTTCTGTGAATAACCACAGCAGAACAGGCCTGTTGGCTGCACATGCACTCCCCCTGCAGAATTACGTATATACTGTATACCGGGGTGCCCAACCTTTTGAAGAGCGAGGGCCACCTAAGTGACTTGGTAACTGGTCGTGGGCCACAATGAGCGGAGCGGGTGGATGGCAGCCAACTCTAATCTATAGAGCCCACTCTACGTCGGCACCAGGGGCAAGTGGGCGGCAGATTGGAGGTATGCGTTTGTAAACAGACACAAGTCCATTTAAATCTGCTACTCCTTAGAGGTGAATGGAGGGTCCAATTGGGTCGGACTGACCGTGTCAAAGGGGCCTATGGCTCAGTGCAGGTAACCTGCAGGTGCACTGCTCTACACCTGCAAATCAGTTTGTAAGCAGCCCGGTAACCACTGCAGAACAGATATGACCATATATACACTGTGATTTTAGTAATAAACGTGCCTTTAATAACAGTATTCTATTCTATTCCATCCCAGAGCAGGAGGTCGCGGGCCACATTGGAGGGCTCCCCGGGCCACTGGTTGGGCACCCCTGCTGTATACACATGATTCTGCACAGAAGAGCGGCCCTCTAGCAGTAAAACTGTTATGGGTGGTCTTTAAGTAGTTAATGAGGTGCCACTGCATGAAACCTTAGGCCAGGGGCATCCAACATGCAGTCCAAGAGGCCCAACACAAAATTGTAAACTTACTTAAAAATTTATATTTTTTGGGGGTTTTTTCTTGTTAAAAACACATGCGGCTGAAGAAAAATTTGACAGGGTCTCTTAACTAGGCTTTTATATGTTTTATCTTCCTAAAGAAAAATATTGCACTCCTTACAATCACGCCTTATTCATGTGTGAGGTTTTTCGACAGCACCTATATTTCTGAGCAGCTATTTTCAAGGATGAAGTACACAAAGGGAAAAATTAGAACCAAAATATTTGATGGATTGTTAATTGAGAATTGCTACTAAAGTATCAAATATTGCTCTAGTTTTATGTTGCCCTCTTTTTTTTTTCAACCGCTTGCCGACCAGCCGCCATCATTATACTGTGGCAGGTCAGCACGATCCCGCGAACCTTCGTAGCTGTACATCGGCTTCTTTAAGCAGGATAGCAGGTGCGCGCCTGCTGCATTACGGGGGTGCCAATGCTCGTGACCGGTGGTCGCAATGACCACCGGTCACGAGCGATCGCGGGCACGAGAGGCTAAACAGGGATTTGTGCGTGTGTGTGTAAATACACACACATACACATCCCTGTTCTGTGAGGAATGACAGATTGTCAGTTCCTAATGGCTGACAACCACGATCTGTCATTTCCTCTAGGTCAGTCCCCTCCCCCCACACCTAGGGAATACAATTACCCCTTGATCGCTCCCTATTGTTAACTGCTTTCCTGCCAGTGACATTTATACAGTAAACAATGCATTTTTATAGCACTGATCGCTGTATAAATGCCAATGGTTAAAAAAATGTGTCAAAAGTGTCCGCCATAATTTTACAGTCCCAATGAAAAAAAATCACAGATTGCCGCCATTACTAGTAAAAAAAATAATAATAATAAAAATGCCATAAATCTATCCCCTATTTTGTAGACACTATGGACCAGATTCACAGAGCCATTACTCCGGTCTATCTCCTGTTAGACCGGAGTACTTTCAAATTATCCGCGTGGAGTTTGCATCGTTTTCAGCGTCGGGGGATGCAAATTAGCTTTTTCCGGCGATCCACAAAGTTACGATCGTCCGTCGCATTCTCTTACAGCATCTGTAGTCATCTTTTTGCTGCGTAAAGTTAGGGAAGCAAAAATGTTGTCTAACGTTAGACAGCCCATGTTAAGTATGCGGTCGTTCCCGCGTCGAATTTCAAAATCTTTTTTTGTTTTTGCGGAAGTCGTCCGGGAATAGGAATGTACGTAAACAACACTACTCAAAAAAAAACTGACGTAACGACGTTATTTCGCGCAATGCACGGCGGGAAATTTCTGAACGGAGCATACGCAGTTCGTTTGCCGGGGGACGCGCCTAATTTAAATGCTTCACGCCCCCTAATCGCATATTTCCATTCCGCCGCAAGAAATACACGACGCCGCCGTACCTTACGGGCCGAAATCTACCTGAATTCGTCTTAGAGCCAGGTAAAATATGGCGGCGTAGTGTATCTCTGATACTCTGCGCCAGGGCAATTGTACCTGAATCTGGCCCTATAACGTTTGCGCAAACAAATCAATATACGCTTATTGCGATTTTCATTACCAAATGTAGAAGAATACGTATTGGCCTAAACTGAGAAAAAATGTCCTTTATAAAAAAAAAAATAGCAAAAAGTACAAAATAGTGTGTTTTTTCAAAATTTACGCTCTTTTTTTTGTTTATAGCTCAAAAAAGAAAAAACACAGAGATTATCAAATACCACCAAAAGAAAACTCTATTGTGGGAAAAAAAGGACGTAAAGTTTGTTTCGGTGCAGCGTCGCACGACCATGCAATTGTCAGTTAAAGCAACACAGTGACAAATTGCAAAAATTGGCCAGGTCATTCAGCAGCTGAAGTGGTTAAACATTGGTTTTTATTGCATTTTCAAAAAGAAAGAAATATAAGGCAAATGCTGCATTATATATTATACAGTACAAGATACATAGTTCACAGTCAGTTAAAAGGTTCCACATGTTACAATAAAAATACATTTAAAAAAAAAAATTTTTTTTTTTTTTACTCAGATAGTTATATTATCTATATCAGTGATCGTTAAAGGGGTTGTAAACCCTTGCGTTCTTTCACCTTAATGCATCCTATGCATTAAGGTGAAAAAACTTCTGACACTGACTGGCCCCCCATTTTACTCACCTGAGCACCCGTTTATTTCCCACGGCGGATATGCGCTCTACCTCTCTGCCCGTTGTCCAGGCTCTTTATTGGATAGATTGTTAGCAGCGCAGCAATTGGCTCCCGCTGCGGTCAATCAAATTCAATGATGCAGGTGCCAGGGGCAGGCCCTGTGTCTATGGACGCAAAAGCCGGAGAGAGCCCGCACTGTAACCCCCAGGGAGAATGCTTCTCCTAGGGGTTTATACGATGTGGGGTGGAGCTACCAGAACTGACAGGGGACCCCAGAAGACGTGGATCGGGGCCACACTGTGCAAAACGAACTGCACAGTGGAGGTAAGTATGACATGTTTGTTATTTTTTTTAAAACAGGGGTTTACAATCCCTTTAACCACTTCACACCCGGACCACATTGCTGGTCAATGACCGGGTCACTTTTTGCGATTCGGCACTGCGTTGCTTTAACTGACAATTGTGGGGTCGTGCGACGTGGCTCCCAAACAAAATTGGCATCCTTTTTTTCCCACAAATGGAGCTTTCTTTTGGTGGTATTTGATCACCTCTGCGGTTGTTATTTTTTGCGCTATAATCAAAAATAGAGCGACAATTTAAAAAAATATATATATTTCTTACTTTTTGCTGTAAAAAATACCCCCCAAAAATATATAAAAACAAGTTGTTTTTTCTCAATTTAGGCCGATGCGTATTCTTCTACATATTTTTAGTAAAAAAAAAAAATCAAAAAAAAAAATCGCAATAAGCGTTTATTGATTGGTTTGTGCAAAAGTTATAGCGTCTACAAAATAGGGGATAGTTTTATGGCATTTCTATTAATATTTTTTTTTTACTAGTAATGGCGGCGATCAGCAATTTTTATCGGTACTGCAACCTTATGGCGGACACATCGGACACTTTTAACACATTTTTGGGACCATTGGCATTTTTATAGCGATCAGTGCTAAAAAAATGCATTGATTACTATAAAAATGCCACTGGCAGGGAAGGGGTTAACACTAGAGGGCGAGGAAGGGGTTAATTATGTTCCCTGTGTGTGTTCTAACTGAAGGGGGGGTGGAAGTGACTAGGGGAAATGACTGATTGCTGTTCATACATTGTATGAACAGATGAACAGGCATTTCTCCCCCTGACAGGAACGGGAGCTATGTGTTTACAGACACAGCTCCCGATTCTCGCTCTGTAACGAGCGATTGAGGGTGCCCCGCGGCGATCGCGCCCGCCAGGCACACGCGTAGGCACCAGGGGGAAGTGGGCGGCGTGCACGCACCCCTATTGGCTGCAATGCAAAATTATTTCGCACAGCGAGCCGACCTGTCGCTTAATTTAAAAAAGAAGGGGGTGGGACTTTGAATGAGGCATATAGCGATTTTGCCATAGGCCTCCATCCCTGTAAATGGATAAAAACTGGAACAGGTTGGGACTTTAAATGAGATGTGATTTTAGCAATATGAAATTAAATATAAACATGGAAAATAAATTATATATAACCATGTGACCAGGCTCAGAGTTGTCAACCAAACAGCACTAAACCAAATTAATCTGTCTAACTGATGTAAGTAAAAACAGAGGTTTAGTTGCAAGCATTTACAAATACCTGGGAAGCTGCAGCGCCAACTCCACGGCACTCTGCATGGCTGCAGTCCTAACTATAAATTTAGGGTCTCCTGAAAGGGAGCCCAGGTGTGCTAATCAACAGGCAGAGGACAGGTGATGACCTAAAACCCGCCCCTACCTATGGTTGGTATTTCAAACGAGAGCACTGGAAAAAAAGAAAAAAGAAAAGTAGGAGTGGAACAAGGACTGCCCAACAAACCAACATACCACCAGACTAAAGGCAGATCAACTCCAACTGGGTCTGCCAGTAAAAAAATGACAATGCATAAAAAAACTGATCAGTGGTAAATCTGTGCAGGCACTCCATTCCACTCCTAAATCGCATCTCCATCCCTGGATAATGTTTAAAAAAGAAGGGGGTGGGACTTTGAATGAGGCATATAGCGATTTTGCCATAAGCCTTATAACTGCGGCGCCTGGTCGGCTAGTGGTTAACTTGTGATCTGCCTGACTTTTTCTGCTCGTCAGCTATTCTTATTGTTAGTGTATTTTATATGTGGGCCAAGACTATTCTTTCTTTCAATGTGGCACAGGAAGGTCAAAAGATTGGACACCCCTGTGTTAGATTATAGCAACATTACAGCCCCAATATTTAGTATTGGCTTTTCCCCATGGATGGAGGATGGATTCCAGAAAGAACAGTGGTGGAGCTGACGAGGTTGGGTCTTGATGGTCAATAAGTCGGATTTCACACTGATGCGACAAACACTCCGAAATTGGGAGCTCATGCCGCATGACGTATGAAAATCAAAGTTTCCCTATGGGAGCCGTCTTAACTGGTCTGACACAAGTCGCTCCTGCTTTGAAAATGCTCCCTGTACTACTTTTGTCCAACTTTGATCCTACTTCAGTCCATTGAATATCACGGATGTTGGATCAAAGTCGGATTGGCGTCTTGCATGATCCGACTTTGGCATGCGACTTGTGCGCTGATGATCTTGAGGAGGAACTCTACGCCAAATTTTAAATAAAAAACGGCATGGGTCCCCCCTCTAAAAGCATACCAGGCCCTTCAGTGCCTGGTATAGATTTTAAGGGGAACCCACTACACCGAAAAAACAGCGTGGGGGTCCATACCAAACCCTTATCCGAGCATGCAGTCTGGTCGGTCAGGAAAGGGGGTGGGGACGAGCAAGTGCCCCCCCTCCTGGGACGTCACCGTGTGGAGCATGATGGGGCGGTGACATCATAAAGGGTCGGGGTCACCGGATGACATCACCCGGTGACCCCGCCCCATGCCTATATAAGTCGTTGCGCACCGAGCACACGGCATTACAGCGGGAGAGAGCATTGTGTCAATATCAAAAGAAGAGAAAAGGGAAGAAGACCGGGCAAGAGCTAGCAAAAGAGGGGGCAAAAGAGCAGAACATAGTGGACAGTGGGAGAAGAACCGGAGAGCATGGAGAGGGCCCAGAGAGGGGAGAAGGCTGTTCTTTTGGCGTTGGGGGTTCCCCTAAAATCCATACCAGATCGAAGGGCCTGGTATGCTCTTAGAGGGGGAATCAATGCCGTTTTTTATTTTTTTTATTTGGTGTTGAGTTCCCCCTCAAGATTTATACCAGGCACAGTGCTTGGTATTGTCAGGGATTGAAGTCGGATCCCTCTTCATTGAAGTCGGGCACATGTCAGACTTTAAGTCGCAGGCAAAGTTGGATCCAAAGTAGTTCGACGGTCGTGTCGTACCAGTGTGAACCCGGCCTTAACCTATTGCTTTAACATAATTTGAAGACATTTTTTTTTGTACACATTTTGGCTGCATGATGATGCAAAACAGACCAAAATGCTGACATTTTTGTATACAACACATATACATGATCTGATGTGCAATTATGTATATAAATGTTACCCCCAGTATTATGTTTATCCCATACTACCTTAAAGGGGTTGTAAAGGTAAAAAAAAAAAAATCCCTAAATACCTTCCTTTACCTTAGTGCAGTCCTCCTTCACTTACCTCATCCTCCGATTTTGCTTTTAAATGTCCTTATTGCTTCTGAGAAATCCTCACTTCCTGTTCTTCTGTCTGGAACTCCACACAGTAATGGGAGACTTTCTCCCTGGTGTGAAAAAAAGCCTCTTCAGGGGGAAGGGGGCGAGCAGGAGGGTCAGGACGCTCTCTACTTTGCAGATAGAGAAAGGAGCTGTGTGTTAGTGGGTGTCCTGACAGCCTCTTGAGGGGGAGGGGGCGAGCAGGAGTGTCAGGACGCCCACTAACACACAGCTCCTTTCTCTATCTGCAAAGTAGAGAGCATCCTGACCCTCCTGCTCGCCCCCTCCCCCCCTCAAGAGGCTTTCTCCACACCAGGGAGAAAGTCTTGCATTACTGTGTGGAGTTACAGACAGAAGAACAGGAAGTGAGGATTTCTCAGAAGCAATAAGGACATTTAAAAGCAAAATCGGAGGATGAGGTAAGTGAAGGAGGACTGCACTAAGGTAAAGGAAGTTATTTAGGGAAAACATTTTTTACCTTTACAACCCCTTTAATGGAAAATAGAACAAACAGAATGACTATAAATAAAATAAGATGGATTGCTTTAGCTGTCTGAAGACCAAATGCAGTAAAAAAACAAGATGAGCTGTTTTTGCCAGTAACTTTGTCCACATGTCAATGCCAGACAAATGATGTCTTTACAGCAGAATCTAATATTAAATGCGTCTGTCTCATTGCTCCGCAACAACACGCTGCTTTTAAATAAAAGGTGGCAGAATGTAGCTCTGAGACAGATTACACCGCGGTGGGTGGAATCATTCAGCGAACAGACATATCGAAAATAAAACAGACTAACTGAGAGACAATTCATAAAAACATCCCTCTGAGCAGATGTAACAATCCTACAAGCAAATGGAGATATTATTGATTGCACAAAACCACCAAATGAAGCTTTTGCAAGGAAATGCATGTCAGAAAAAGAGACAGCATCCACAGTAAATAGCTTTAGGTATTTATTACAAGGTCAAACCGATCGAAGATTCATCTGAAGCATGATTCCAGCAAGCAAGACTGTGAAAGCTTTGCAGATAGATAATGATGGATTTGGGGGTTTGTGAATGGTGGACATAATGATAGCATTGACATTATCAATATCAATGAAATGAAACCATAAAAGTGGTTTGCAATCTTAAAGTAGAATTAACCTGCCCAAAAATGTGCCTTAGTAACAGTACTGGTACAAAAGTATCTGTGTTGGTCTTATAAGAGAAGATTGGGACTACTAAAAAAAAAATACATACTCGCTGTAGCATCCCATACCAGCTCTAAGACATTAAACAATCATGACCAATGACCACTGATTAGTCAGATCTCACAACCGTTTTTCGGGTTCTAAAAAATTTAGGCCCAGATTCAGGTACATCTGCGCATTATTGGACCGGCGTAGCGCACCGCCTTTACGTTAGACTTGCGCAATTTTGCCGCGTAATCACCGTATTCTCGTAGCTTTTGCGCAGGAAATTGCGCATACGTAACGTTTTTTCAGAGGCGTAAGGAGGAGTAATACAAATTGGAAAGGACGTGGGCGTGTTACATTGAAATGAGCCGTGACCCCATGCAAATGAAGGGCCGGCCGGCTCGCGCATGCGCGCTTGAAGGAGACCATGTCAGCTCCGCTGTGCGCATGCTCACAACTCGGGAGCGGCGCAATCAGTGAAATTGGAAATGGACTAGGGCAACGTTGTGAACTACGCAAACAGCATAAATAGACACACACAAACGCACTTCCTTTGCAAAAGTACATCCCTTTGTCCCTTCCCATTTAACAAAGTGCTTTTGTCCTGTTGTTCGTTACGGTGTGTTTTGTAGTTGTCAGATTAGTGTTCTGTGTGATCAAGTGTTTGTTAGTAGATTTTTGAAAGTGGTTTTTGATAAGTGTTTGAGAGACTGTTTTTTTGATTGATATATTTGTGTTTGTTTCTTTTCCTGCTGTATTTTTGTTTTGTTTTTTGGTGACTGTTTCTTGCTCAGTAGTTTTCTATCTGTGTGTGTGTTTTTTTTGATTGGTTGTGCTTGTTTGTGTGCGTGAATTTTGTTGACTGGGACTGATTTTTTTTGGAAGGATGACTGAGAGAAAACGCAAGCTGAATTTTACACTTGTGGAAAAACAGATTCTTGCCCGGGCCATTAGCGAGTATGGGCGTTTCCTCCACGGCCCACAGAGTGCCAACACCACCCCGGCCAGGAGGAGGGAGATTTTGGATAGGATCACTGACCAGGTGAATTCTGCGGGGCAGGGGGAGACACGGACCAGGTCTGGGATTGACAAAAAAATCAATGACCTCCGGCGTCTGGTCAAAAAGAAGCTGGCCAGAATGCATGCCCATGCCAGGGGCACAGGAGGGGGCCCACCATGCCGTATTAGCCTGACAGCGGAGGAGCGTGCGGTGGCCCTGACCTTTCATCGGCATGAAGTTGAGGGCCTGCCCGGCTTTGACTCAAGTCCGGAGCCCGTGGTGCCAGGTAAGTTTTATTTTTTTTTAATATCAGGTGTGTAGCATGTGTGGGGGAGGGGGTGAAAGGGAATATGTGGCAAGTGTGTGGATCCTCCAACCTGTGAATGTTTTGTCATCCACAGATGTGCAGGAGGGTGCAGGGCCATCTGGCCTGACCGCACCAACCCCAGGACAGCAGCCTAATGAGGCCCCCCCAACAAGGCCGGAGTCCGCGGAGGAGGTTCAAGAGGAGCAGGAGAATCATGAGGAGGAGGAGAATCATGAGGAGGAGGAGAATCATGAGGAGGAGGAGTCCATGTCAGGCACTGGACGTTTGGGTTTTGAGGACTCTTCCCCTCTGCCTGGCAGCAGGCAGGCCTCCCTAAGGGGGAGCCCCCCCCCCTCCTCCCCCAACATGGCTCCCCTCACAAGGGCCTCCCCTTCTCCCCGGCCACAAGCATCAGCTGGAGGCAGGATGTCATCCCAGACCACCAGGGGGTTGGCCGATCTCCTGCCCGCCACCCTGAGAAGGGACCAGTTCCTCCAGACCCGCCATCTGGGACAGGTCAGCCAGACATTGGTGCGGATGGAGGAGAGCCTGTCCTCCATCAAGGATACGCTGGGGAACCTGGACTCCCACTCCCGGGCTTTCACAACCTGCCTAAACGAACTGCAGACGACATCAGCAGGCGTTGGGCAGGATGTGAGGGCCCTTACCCTGGATATCCAGGCCAACACGGCAACACTTGGTGCTGCCCTTGACAGAATAGCCGTGGCCTTGGAGGGCAGGCCGCCAGGTGGGCAGAGATCAGGGGCTGCTCCTCCTTCCCCGGTTTTACCCCTCCCCCATGAGTCTCCCCTGAGAAGCCGGGGCCGTGGCCGGGGACGCCCCAGGCGTGGCTCACGCAGAGGGCACTAATTTGTTTTTCCCCATTTTTTTTATTTTTTAAATATTTTTTTTTTTTTTAAATAGATTTTTTTTTTTTTTTGTAATTTTTTTTTTTTGCTGGAAATTTTTTGCTTTGGCAGGTCATTTTTTTGGGTTATTTTTTTTTTGTGTTGTGAATGCTGTGTGAATGTGGGGGTGACATTCCTGCCGGAAAAGGGGTGTCACCCTCTATTTTGGTGGAGAAGGGTTCCCCAGGACCAGGGAGAAGTGATCCCCAAGTCCGTGTGAATGGTGTATGAATGTACAGTGACATAATTGGAGCCTTGGCGTGGCGTTGCTGCTCACAAGTCCAGCATGGTGGACTGATGCCAATCCAATTTGATGAGGATGTGATGTGTATGTGCTAGGGACCACAGTGGTGTGCATGCATGCATTCTCATTGTGCCATGATTAATGTGTGTGTTTAACGTGCAAAGATGCATAATGTGAGCTGGCATGAGATGGGGTCATGAGATGGGGTACCAGTGCATATGCAGAGTCACCTTGAAGGGAAAAGACAGGAGGATGTTAGTCATGCATGTGTCACTTGTGAGGTGTGCATCACGGGAGGGGATAGTCATGCCTGACTCCCATGTCACTCACCAACCAGCCAGCTGTCCCCATACATGTTCTGTTCGAAATCTGTGGGGATGAGGCTCTGATTGGATATGTAGCTGTCATGGGTGTCATGGGTGGTGCCATGTGTTGGGCTGCTGATGTCCTCCTGCAAGGTTGTGGTCATTCCAGGATGACATGAGGGGTGAATCTGAAGATGCGAGACACCTCAGAATCACTCATGCCAAAGATGTCTATGCGTGTGTGATATATCAAGTGAAGAGTGAGGGGCTTGTATCAGATAATAATATTGTATTAGATTAGATTAAATTGAAAATTTTATATAAGCAAATAAAAAATAAAAATAAAACATCTCCCGTGCCCTCCTTAGTGCCCTCCTCAGTGCCCTCATCCTTCTTTGTTCATCTAAAGTCAGTAGTATAGCTATGCGGGACGATGCCCCTGGCATGTTGGCATACAGATTGTTGTGCAACACGTGTGACTGCTGAACTCCTCACTAACAGTGTTGCTTTATCTGACAAGTAGACTTTTTTTCACTTTTTAGACCAGCTTTTATATGCTCTAATTTTAGACAGGTCATTTTGCTGTTGTGCACACTGCGTCGCCTGCGCTGCCCCAACGTTGTTTTGTGGATCCCCGTAAGTCCCTCATTAGCATATTTGACTAGCAAATCAATGGTGTGTCTAGCACACTTTTGCGCGGAAGGATGCGCCAGTCTAACGAAATTACGCGTATCTCGTTCTGGGGATGCTGCGCAACGAAACGCATGCGCACATTTAGACTTACGCACGCGCATCTCCTGTTGCGCAGGCGTAATCGCTCTGTGAATCTGGGCCTTAGTTTTTAGGGTCTAGAAAAAACAACGTTTTTTTCAACCCGATCATTAAAACGGCCTTGCCTACACACGGTTGTGAAAAAAAATGCTCTAGCAAAGCGCGGTGACGTACAACACGTACATTGGCACTATAAAGGGGAAGTTCCATTCGGATGACGCCACCCTTGGGGCTGCTTTAGCTAATTTTGTGTTAGTAAAAGACGATTCACGCTTTTCTGTCTGTTACAGCGTGATGAATGTGTTTACTCCATTACGAACGGTAGTTTTACCAGAACGAGCGCTCCCATCTCATAACTTGCTTCTGAGCATGCATGTTTTTTTCACGTCGTTAAAGCCCACACACAACCATTTTTTACAATCTTAAAAACGACAACGTTAAAAATGTTTGAAATTTTTTTTGCACATATTTTAGATCGTGAAAAATTTTCTGAAGCCCACACACGATCGTTTTTAATGACATTAAAAAACGGTCCTGTGTACGCAGCATCAGGCTGCTCAGAGCAGTGTCTGTCAACCACTGCTCTTTGCTCCGCTTCTTCAGCACTCACTAAAACGCCAAGCTAGGGAGACACGGGCACAGCTGGCTCCACTGTGCCGTTCGTTTTGCACAGAGTGGCCCCGATCCTGCTGTTCTGGGGTCCCATGTCAGCTCCCGTGGCTCCTCCCCACAATAGCTAACCCCCTTGGGAAGCTCTCTCCCAAGGGGTTAGCTTCTGGGCACGCTCCCGTCTCATACACTCTGCGTCCATGGACACAGAGTGTATGTCTTGGTCCCGCGGGATGCGCAGAGCAGGTGAACGGGCTCAGGTAATTAAAACGGGGGGGCTGGGGGGCCCGTGACAGCGAGGTGTTTTTTCACCTTAATGCATAGGATACATTAAGGTGAAAAAACACAAACCTTTACAACCCCTTTACCTAAACAAGTTGAAGTTAGAAGCCGATTGGCTACCATGCAGACCTGCACCAGATTTTTCCACTCTCTAGTTTTAGTAAATCAACCCCTATTTCAGTTGCTGCAGGAGGAAAATGGAAGGCATTGGTATATATGCCACCCCACCTCCCATTCTGTCCAAGTGTAAAATAGAATGTGACAGGGACGATGCATGGGTTCCCTGGAGCATGGGGCAGAGTCGCCACTGCAACCCTTGACACTACACTAGGGGGGTGTATGGTAAAAATGTCTCAACTGTGGGGTTTTACTGCCCCCTTCAATCGCAAATGTAAACAAGCTCTTACTGTCCTGAGCCCCTTAGAAGGCTGCTTTCACACTAATGCACTGTGATTTACTTGCACCATGGGTGCAACGCAGTGCACATGCAGCTTTCCTGCAGTCTAGCTGCACTTTGCCATAAACTTCTATTATATCTTGCGGGTGTGGTGCACTTTCTGAAACTTTCTATGGCTCAGTGCAGCTAACCGGCAGGAAAGCCAATCGGTGTGAAAGCAGTAAATAGTTGTTTACTCTTTTATATGTGCCAATATGCCCATTGCAAAAGAGCGGTTTATGTGTTGTTCAATACACTGATTTTTTCCTTTACCAGCTACTGCTGCAATCAATCTCCAGGCTGCTAGAAAGGTCCCAGGTGAAGTGCATATGATATCACTCTCCATGGGACTGGAGACAACGCTATAGAGAAAGCATTAGCTTATGCAGCTCCTGCTTCCCACGTGGCAGCTTGCTTCTCCAGCTGCTGGCGCCAGCTCCATGCACCCTGATGCTAGGCTTGCCAACCCACCATACCAGGGCATGGGTATCCATTTTTTATTTTAAATACATGCAGAGGTCCCTTTTAAATTTGCCTTTGCTTCAACCACATTCTGGCAGGTAAATAGAGATAGCAGCTAGTATTCAAAATCCTATGTTAGCTGTGCAATAAACAAGAAAACTACTCACAGCTATCACGAGTGTAAGGTCTCTTGTGCTAGGGCATGTATTTTTCCATTTTTTTTTTACACCAGTTTCTATTTTCTGCTCCTAGAAGCTAAATAGTGTTATCGTGTGTCCAGGCACACTACCTTAGGCCATTAGCCTTTTTTGAGAATCAGCATTTAGGAGCAGAAAAAAAACAATAGTTTTCTGAAGCATTTTTTTACAGCAGAAACCCTGAACAAAATTGTATTTACTATTGCACTGGGTATCATGAATAATAGATATTTTTTTTTTTAAATATACATGTTGCCCATCCTTGGTTGTATCTCAGTGCTGCACATCCCCTATTATTCTCTTATCAGCTATTTCCCATCCAGCGTACAGATCTTGTGCAATAACAATGAAACATTTATTTGGTATAAAAACAAATTGGCAACTCACAATTTGTTGCAAAGGAACGTTCAGGCCAGGGAAGGGGCTCAGTAGTAGCCCACACTCTGTGGCCAGTGGTGGGGCTGGAGTACAGTTGTTGGCGGCTGTCAGTTGTACCATCCGGACTCGCTAGAAAGAGCTCATGGGGAATCAGCAATCTGTCTCCTGATGGCACCTCTGCCCAGATGGGGGGCTACGTAATGAGTTTTTAGCATATTCTCCTCTTTTTCTAAGCCTTTAAGTCTATTTGTTTTTATACCAAATAAATACATAATTTTATTGCACAAGATCCATTTGCACTTATTTTCATCTTCTTTTATTGTTTAAAGAGGATGTCTGCTCAAAAAAATATATTAAAAGCCAGCAGCTACAAATACTGCAGCTGCTGACTTTTAATATTAGGACACTTACCTGTCCTGGATTCCAGCGCCATCCGCAGCAGAGGACGAGCGATCGCTCATCACTCTGCTGCTCCCCCCGCCATCCACAGTGAGGGAACCAGGAAGTGAAGCGCTCCGGCTTCACTGCCCGGTTCCCTACGGCGCATGCGCGAGTCGCGCTGCGCCCGCCGATTGGCTCCCAGCACCCAGCACACAACGGGGGGGGGGGGGGCGATGGGAGGTGACGACATGCCCGCATTCGGCCCGAGAATGCTGGGCCGGAAGTGGGTGCAAATACCTGTCTTTAGACAGGTATCTGCACCCCCCCTCCCCCTTGAAAGGTGTCAAATGTGACACCGGAGGGGGGGAGGGTTCCGATCAGCGTGAGTTCCACTTTAGGGTGGAGCTCTGCTTTAAATAAAAGCTGCAGATTTTATAATGTTGAAAATGACTTTTGAAGTTTGTATCAAACACAAGGCCCCTGGGCCAAAAGCTACTTCATGTGGCCCTTGCACCTCTCCTCCAGCAGTGGCAAATCCCTTCATCTCTACCCCCATCTTATCTCAGCAGTCAGCAATAGAGAGGAGGACTGAAGTCCTCCACCAAATCCTATGCCTCTTTGTGCAGCCACAGCAACCCCTCGTCTCCTCCTCCCCTGGTCTCAGCATTCAGCAGACTCTGGGAACTAATTTCAGCCCTCCTCTGGGGGTCCTCCTCCAGCCTATGCATTTTCTGCTTTCTAGCTCTGCCCCGTTTCTTCCTAGCAGCAGCAAAAGTTAAAGAGGAGGTCCGAGAAAAAAAAAATTAAAAGCCAGCAGCTACACATACTGCAGCTGCTGGCATTTAATAAATGGACACTTACCTGTCCTGCTGTCCCTCAATGTCAGTAGTAGGGTTCCCGGCGTGAAGCCGAAAGGCTACACTGCCGCTGCCATTGTGGGTATGGGAACCCGGCAATGTAGCCTTTCAGCTCCTCTCTCCTTTTAGCCCAGGTGCCAGGGAAGGAGGAGGAGGGAGCCCGCGGTGACATCACTGCCGCGTCACGGCCACGGCCAGACTCTCGGAAGTGGGAAAGATACCTGTCAAAGACAGGTACACTGTCCCCCTCCCCCGAAAGGTGCCAATTGTGGCACTGGAGGGGGGGCAGGAATCCGATGAGCGCAAGTTCCACTTTAGGGTGGAGCTCCGCTTTAAGAGGGTGCACTGTGATGTAAGGGAAGATAGAGGGACTCTTGACTTATTATGATGGGGGCTTTTGACATCTAACGTAAGAGGGGGTGGGGTGGTCTGGACGGCCCTTTCAGGCAAACATAATGCTGATGCTGGCCGTGATGAAATTCAGTTAGACACCCCTGCTCTAGGGCCAGGACGCACGGCATTATTTATTGCCATGGTGATAGCCCCCGACTCAGACACTCCATGGCAATGCATGTCCTTGCTCCAGGGCAAAGCACCGTACAGGGCTGCCCCCAACATTCAGGAGAAGACTGTCCTCCAGTTTCTGCCATGCTGCTGGAGAAAAAAGCTAGGGCCCTTCTAATTTGATGAAAGGACTGTGTGGTTGGGGGGGGGGGATCTGTGATGGGAGGACTGTGTGATTTGGGGGCTCTGTGATGGTGGGGACTTCATCAAGGTGGGTGTGTGCACTGTCCCAGCTTCAGGCTTCCCATTGATCAGTAACACTTACAGTGAAAACGGGCCCTTGAGGCAGAACTCCTGCTCTGTGTGTTTTTTGTAGGACCAATATAGGTTTGTAAAGGAGTACAGCTTTAGGAACTATAAGCACTTATCATCTCAAAAATATCACAATGCAAAACCTTTATGAGCACCAAGAGAACAGTTTTAAGAGCAGGTTTTAAATTTTCAGATAGTTTTCTCCAGGAGGCATCCAGACAGATGTCCCCAACATCTGGGATTCTCAGTGCTAACATTACTCTGCACCATTATATACACACTCACCTGTGTTCTGCTGGCACTGGTGGAGGCCAGACTGCAGGGTCCCTCGCCGGTTCATCTTGTAAAGCAACAGGGAAATCTGCAGGCTTTTCAATTTTAAAGGATTCCAACGTATTTACAATAATTTTCACTTGTTCATATTCTTCCACTAACTCTTGGCACACCTGCAAGAAGAAAACATAACATTACAAACATGTTCTTATCATGTGTTATCAGTGTTCGGCAAGTGTTTGCTTGCTTTCACTTTCCATGATAATGGTAAAGAAGACAAACAGAAAGGGTGAATCTCCGTAACAAGGGCAAAAAGAGCCATAAAAACTGACAGGTGTTCTAATCCATCACCACTCTGTCCAACACAAAAAAACAACAACTTGTTTTTGGGCTTTACTTACACGTTAAGTCTGGCGTTCAATCTTAAAGTGGGAGAAAACTCCTTTCTATGATTTTAACCTATGGGCACTGTAAATAGCTCCTAAACATACAGGCCCGGATTCACAGACATTGGCGCATATTTATGCCGCCGTAGCGTATCTCTTTTACGCTACACCAGCGCAGGGCGGAGAGGCAAGCATGGAATTCACAAAGCAAATGCTCCCAACTCTGTGCCGGCGTAGCGTATATTTCGTAGGCAAAAGCCGGCGTAAATGGAAATAGGTGGAAGTGGGCTGGAAGTGGGCGTGATCCATGTTATTGAAGCGTGACCCCATGCAAATGATGGGCCAGGCGGCAGACAAGTACTTAAAATTAACTGCGCATGTGTCGGGACATGGACGTATCCCCGTGTGCATGCGCACAACCACGTCGGAACAACTGCCTAAGATACGCCGGATCACTGTGTAAGCCGTCAACGTAACCTACGCCCAGCCAGACCCACGTCGGCCCATATTCACAGACGTCCAACGTAAAATACGTAGGCTTGTGTTCCCTGGTCCATACATTTGCATGGGTTGCGCCTCATCTATGGGGAATAACTTTACGCCGAAAGTAAAACTTACGTAAACCGCGTAAATCATTCGCCGGGCACAAGTACGTTCGTGAATCGGCGTATCTCCCTCATTTGCATATTTGAATCGAAAATCAATGGGAGCGCCACATGCGTCCAGCGTAAATATGCGCCGGCGTAGGCAAGTTAGGTTGGTGGGATGAAGTCTGTTTTTAGGCGTATCTAAGTTTGTGGGTTCGGCGCACAGATACGACGGCCCATATTTGTATTTACGCGGCGTATCTAGAGATACGTCGGCGTAAAGTGCTTTGTGAATCCGGGCCACACTGCTAAAGAGATATTTACTTTAGATGCAGCCGAGAAACTTAGAGCGCATGCCGCTGCATGCACGGGGAATATCTCCTAAACCGTACAGGTTTAGGAGATATTCTTTACACCTATAATAAGGCTTACCTGTAAGTAACAGTAAAAAAAAAAAAGGGTATACAACTTATATACAAGGGTATATAAGTGTGCACAGGAGTGACATCATCATCATCTCGGCCATTCATATCAGAAAGAAGATCGGGTGAAGATGGTCACAGCGTGCCGCTGGAGGGCTTAATTTCGCATACTAGCACATTATTACCTAAACTGCGGTTTACTACCGCTTTAAGCCAACCATTGCAAAGATTTAAAGTGGTTGGTGTGGTTTAGATAGGTTGACTTGAAGGATACATTGGAGGGAGATGTGGATCTTAAGGAGTAAGGAGATGCTGTACAATCAATGTTTTTTTTTTTTTTGTTGCTAGGTCTCATCTGAGGGTAGAAGTATAGGTACAACACACTGATATAAATGATGGGGTTGTAGAGTACTATACTCTATCTACCATTGCCCTTGGTTTAATGTATACTCTGGTCTTGCCGGGGCTCTGGGCCCTTGTGGGTGGGAAAGGGCATTCAGCAATTTCCTCCTGTTATCATTGAGGTAAAATTGTTTTGTTGGTTTAAAAAAAAAAAATGAAAAACAAAAAGCTGATTTACTGGATTACAGGTTTGGATTTGGGACTCGGGTTAGAGTCTTCTATGACTAGTAGTGTGGGTCCTATTGACTGGTACACTGTGAATTGTATATTGTCATCATTCATGCTGTTTCACTTACCTATTATTTTGTATGTGCATTATTTGGTATGCTTAATAAAAAAATAAAATAAAATGTTTTAACTTCATGTATTCCTTGAATGAAGGTAAAAAATATTTAGAGGTCAGCATCGCACACTCTAAAGGGTTTTATTCTAAGATTGCCCTGTATTTGGCTCCATCCATCTTCCCATCAACTCTGACCAGTTTTCCTGTCCATGCTGAAGAAAAGCATCCCCACAACATGATGCTGCCACCAAGATGCTTCACGGATGTATCACGCGTCTCCTGGCTGCTTCTATGATTAATGCGCTCCTTGCCCGTCCTCTCAGTTTAGGTGGATGGTCGTGTCTTGGTAGGTTTGCAGTTGTGTCATACTCTTTCCAGTTTCGGATGATGGATTGAACAGTGCTCTGTGAGATGTTCAAAGCTTAGGATTTTTTTTTTTATATAACCTAACCCAGCTTTAAACTCCTCCACAACTTTATACCTGACTTGTCTGATGTGTTCCTTGGCCTTCAGGATTCTGTTTGTTCACTAAGGTTCTCTAACAAACCTCTGAGGGCTTCACAGAACAGTTGTATTTATACTGAGAATAAATTACACACAGGTGGACTCTATTTACTAGTTAGGTGACTTCTAACGGCAATTGGTTCCACTGGATTTTAGTTAGGGGTATCAGAGTAAAGGGGGCTGAATACAAAAAACACACTTTTGTGATATTTATTTGTAACAAATCTGGAAAACCATTTATCATTTTCTTTCCACTACACAATTATGTGTCACTTTGTGTTGGTCGATCACATAAAATCCCAATAAAATACATGTACAATTTAAGTGGTGAAATTTCTAAGGGGTTTGAATATTTATTCAAGGCACTGTAGGTGTTTACCACTAAATCACTGTACCACCATATCCCAGTGTAAAATACATTAATTTAAAACAGTTTTCTTTGAGTCCTAATGCTATTTTTACTAGTTTCAAATATGTCCTAGTGTAACGCATAGAATAACAGACTCTGACAATACATGGTAACAACAGCATTGCACACAATCAGAGCACTCACTTGCTGCCATTTGGTCTTCACCACTGGATCCCTAATACTCTGGAAGTGTTTTTGAATTTGCTGGATTACTCCTTGGTAATAAACCATAGATGAGTCATAATTTCCAAGCAGAGCGTATTCTCTGCCCTTTTTAGCATTGTCGCACATCTCGGCCAGATTCATTCTTGGGAGTCTAGAGAATGTAGACAGAATTCAGAAGAAAAGGTCACATCGTTATGCAGAAAACGCAAAGCTGTAAACACAAGCCTACTGTTGAGAAAATGTGTAATAAAACGTAATATAAAAAAGTTCAGATGTTGGTTATAACTCTTATGCCTCGTACACACGATCGGAATTTCCGATGGAAAACGTCAGACTGACTTTTTCCATCGGAAATTCTGACCGTGTGTATGCCCCATCTGACTTTTTTCATCGGAAATTCAGAGAAAATATGTCTGAGTTTATAGATAGAGAACATGTTCTTTTTTACTCCGATGGAATTCCGTCGGAATTCTGATGTGATTTTGGCCAGTCAAAAGTCCAACCGTGTGTGCGGGGCATAAGTGATAATAATAAAAATCTGTATACAGGTGCATCTCCAAAAAATGCAATATCACCAAAAAAGTTATTTATTTCAGTAATTAATTTTAAAAAGTAAAACTCATATTTTATATGGATGCGTTACACACAGAGTGATAGATTTCAAGCATTTCTTTCTTTTAATTTTGAAGATTATGGTTTACAGCTAATGAAAACCCCAAATTCTGTATCTCAGAAAACTAGAATATTACACAAGACCAATAAAAAAAAAAAGTTTATTACAGATATGTTGGCTTACTGAAAAGTATGTCCATGTACAGTATAGTATGCACTCAATACTTGGTCGGGGCTTCTTTTGCATGAATTACTACATCAATGCGGCTTGGCATGAAGGCGATCAGCCTGTGGCACTGCTGAGGTGTTATAGAAGCCCAAGTTGCTTTGATAGCAGCCTTCAGCTGATCTGCATTGTTGGGTCTGGTGTCTCTCATCTTCCTCTTGACAATACTCCACAGATTTGTGGAGTATTGTCAAGAGGAAGATGAGAGGCACCAGACCCAACAATGCAGACAAACTGAAGGCCACTATCAATCAAAGCAACCGGGGCTTCAATAACACCTCAGCATTCTTTTACCCTGTCCTACTATTCACCACTTATCCATACTAGGCTCCAATTTCCCAACCCCTCTCTGTTTTTGGCATATCACCCCAGTGTTGGGGTCCATTTACAGTCCCTTCACTATTTTCGTTATCGCATTGGGGCCCACTGTACTTTACCTACACTTCCTTGTCACACCTTTATATATTTATATATTTTTTCACCCATTGGCTTATGCCATATTACATTATTTTGTTTATAGTTACACTGTTCACTTCTTAGCTATTTTCAGCATACACTTTTGTTTTTACAGATGATTACATCCATGTGAGATACACCAACAACCATGTATCCATGAGGCCGCCACTTGGGATTTCTAGCTCTCCACTGGATATTTCATCAGCGTGGCGGGGTCAGTCCAACTCAGCTCCCGGGGCTGTCACCTTTCCGGCCCTGTTCATCTTTCTGCCCTTCTAGCCTATGCCCATCGGGACCGATTCCGAGTATTTGCGGGAGTACTTGTACTCCCCCAAATACCCACGATACCAAAATAGAATACTTCCCGCCGCCGCCGACGCTCGCCGAACGCCGCACCACGCTCGTCGCATGTCGCCTGACGCACACCGCCCGCCGCCAATCGGCGCTAATCCCCGTGTAAACTTGTAATACCGCGGCGCCATGTATAGACACGCGATCCGTCCAATCGCGAGCAAGGGGGGAGTGTCTATACACGGATACGTGCATAGACACTCCCCCCTTGCTCGCGATTGGACGGATCCGTCCAATCGCGTGTCTATACATGGCGCCGCGGGTATGTGTTGCACCGGGATTAACCCTGCAGGCTGCAGCAGCGACGGCGGCGGAGGTATGGGGGACATGACATGGCTGCAATATGGGGCACAGGACATGACATGGCTGCATATGTGGGGGGACATGACATGGCTGCAATATGGGGCACAGGACATGACATGGCTGCATATGTGGGGGGACATGACATGGATGTATATGTGGGGGGACATGACATGGCTGCATATGTGGGGGGACATGACATGGCTGCAATATGGGGCACAGGACATGACATGGCTGCATATGTGGGGGGACATGACATGGCTGTAATATGGGGCACAGGATATGACATGGCTGCATATGTGGGGGGACATGACATGGCTGCATATGTGGGGGGACATGACATGGCTGCATATGTGGGGGGATATGACATGGCTGCATATGTGGGGGGACATGACATGGATGCATATGTGGGTGGACATGACATGGCTGCATATGTGGGGGGACATGACATGGCTGCAATATGTGGGGGGATATGACATGGCTGCATATGTGGGGGGACATGACATGGATGCATATGTGGGTGGACATGACATGGCTGCATATGTGGGGGGACATGACATGGCTGCAATATGTGGGGGGACATGACATGGCTGCAATATGTGGGGGGACATGACATGGCTGCAATATGTGGGGGGACATGACATGGCTGCAATATGTGGGGGGACATGACATGGCTGCAATATGTGGGGGACATACATGGCTGCAATATGTGGGGAACATACATGGCTGCAATATGTGGGGGACATACATGGCTGCAATATGTGGGGGACATACATGGCTGCAATATGTGGGGAACATGACATGGCTGCAATATGTGGGGGACATACATGGCTGCAATATGTGGGGAACATACATGGCTGCAATATGTGGGGGACATACATGGCTGCAATATGTGGGGGACATACATGGCTGCAATATGTGGGGGACATGACATGGCTACAATATGTGGGGGACATACATGGCTGCAATATGTGGGGAACATACATGGCTGCAATATGTGGGGGGGACATGGCTGCATTTGGGGACACGTTTAAAAAAAGTATCGGTATTCGGTATCGGCGACTACTTGAAAAAAAAGTATCGGTACTTGTACTCGGTCCTAAAAAAGTGGTATCGGGACAACCCTAATATATATATATATATATATATATATATATATATATCTTTACCTAAAATTATATTGTTTTAATATCTACAGACTTTTACTTCATACCTTGCTCCTGAAGAGTGGCAGCAGCCACGAAACACGGTGAGCCAATTGATACTCCCCTTCATACTCGCTGCTACTGAACCACCTATCATTTTATATATCGATTTCATTTATTTATCATTCAATCATCGCTATAATTATTACGGAGACATTTTAATTAATTTGGTTTTGTACAATGTCTATATTATGAAACAATTATATAATACTAGGAGCCAATAGATGCCCCCTTGGTCAATATATGATATTTTAATTACCAACCATTTCTTTTTATACCAATTGGACTGCACAAATGTATCAAGATTATATTTATATATGATGAAGTTTCTAGTATGAACTATCATGTTATTTTATCTCTATTATTGATATTATGAATTGTTGGAATTTATGCAATATCAAATTCTTTGACTATTGTACCAGGGTTATCATGCTATTATTGTATCTGTTATATTTTTACACTATTAAATAACTGACTGTCAATTGTTGTTATGCAATGCTTTTATGTTATGTGTTTAGTTCTACTAGATCAGTTAAACAGTGAAAGTATTCAGCGCTGAAAAAAAAACAATAAAATAAACCTAACATATGCAAGCCAGCACTAAGGATAAATTCAAAAAATATTCCCAGAGTACATATAAAGTGAAAGAGTGCAGCGCAATAAATTAAACTAAAAAGCAATAATAATCAAAAATTATATAATAAGTGTCCAAGTGATAAAATAGCAAAAAAGTCCATGTGAGAAAACAATCCAAACTTCAACGTATATCCAGAAAAAGTGAGGGTGACGATAACACCACAAAGACTTCCACCACCGCATGCAAGATGGACTCTCACCTTAATACTTTGACCTGAGACAGGTCACAAAGCGTAGCAACAGTTGTCACAATACAGCCAATCCTCGGATGGGACAGTGGATCATGGGGCGGGACTTCTTCAGCGTCAAGTAGAGGGAGTACAACGGACGTCCCCTTTAGCATATATTATATAGGCCAACAGATGATTCAACGGCCAATAACATTCCCCTAAGATGCGGCCAATCGAGACGCAGAACGGCAACAACATCCGGGGCAAGACCATAGAGAACACCCGGCCGAGCGGAAGAAAAACATCATGGGGTAGATTCACATAGAGATCCGACGGTGTATCTACTGATACACCGTCAGATCTGTGAGATCCGACGCTCGGATCTATGCGGCTGATTCCTCGAATCAGGTTCCGCATAGATCTCCCTTAGAGCCGACTGGTGTAAGTGAGTTACACTGTCGGATCTTAGGCTGCATTCTCCCGCCGTCCGCTAGGTGGCGCTTCTTTTTTTCTACGCGACGAATATGCAAATGAGGAAAACCGCCGATTCAGAACCGAATGCCCGGCCGTCGCTTTTTTTTTTAACGTCGTTTGCGTTCGGCTTTTTCCGGCGGAACGTTACCCCTGCTATATGCGGGGTAAGTGCGGCGGATCCTATGTTAAGTATGGCCGTCGTTCCCGCGTCGAGTTTTGAATTTTTTACGTCGTTTAAGTAAGTCGTCCGGGAATACGGCCATACGTTAATTGCGTTAACGTCGAAAACAATGACGTCCATGCGACGCCATTTAAAGCAATGCACGCTGGGAAATTTAGCCGGCGGCGCATGCGCAGTACGATCGGCGCGGGGACGCGCGTGATTTAAATAGTAAACTCCCCCTAGCCGCGGAATTTGCATTCCGCCGGGGGATTTACGATCCGCCAGGGCTAATTACGAGGCAAGTGCTTTCTGAATACAGCACTTGCCTCAAAAACTGGCACAGGCGGATCGTAAAAAAGATAGATCACGCGGATCAAAAGATCCGCTGATCTACATGAATCTACCCCCATGAATCAAAATAGAGACAAACTAGTATAAGGGGAAAAAAGGAAATAAAATCCCCCGTATACCACAGCAATGTCTTATAAATGCACAGCTCAAAAAAATGAATGAACTATCATGATGTTAACCGCACAATAAAAGAATTCGGAAATTGATAAAATAATAATAAAGGACGTCATCCCCGATCATCACCACCGGACAACAAGCATAATGACCATATCTAATAAATACAAATATAATCAATATAAAAAAAGGAGAGCATAATCACATATTAAAAAATAAATGACATAATCACATATTAAAAAATCACAAACGTATTAAACCTAATAGAACTATTAAAATACGCATAATTAAAATTTGCATAGAATACATAAAAAAATATACATAAAAAAGCCAATGAGTCATAATATAATCAACGATCGGAAATAAAACAATTTAAATCGAACTCAACGTTCAGCCCCCCCCGGAGAAGCAACCTTGAGCTCATGAATCCAATAAGATTCTCGGCGACTTAATTGGCGAATAAAATGTCCACCCCTCCAATGCTTGGTCACTTTCTCAATTCCCCAAAATTTAAGATATTTAGGATTACGATCATGATGCTGTCTGAAATGCCTAGATACGCTGTGCGTTTTAACTCCTCTTCTAATACAACTAATATGCTCGCCAATGCGAACATGGAGGGCACGTGAGGTACGCCCCACATACTGTAACCCACAGTCACACTCCAACATGTATATAACCCCTTCAGTGGCACATGTGACGAGCTGTTTTATAGGATATTCTGTATGGGTGACTGTTGAACGAAAAGATTTACGTTTTTTAACATTATTCCTCACATGTTTGCATGTAGCGCATCTACCGCAGGCATAAAAGCCAGATAAAAAGTTAAAAAGTTTAGGCTGAGCTACCACAGGTGGATCAATAACTCCAGGTGCAATAATATCACGTAAGGCTGGGGCTTTCTTGTACTCAAACTGGGGCCGGTCAGGTAAGACTGGACCCAAGATAGCATCCCCCTTTAAAATGGACCAATGTTTGATAATAATGCGTTCAAACTTCCTATATTGGATGTTATAGTCCAGAACCATCTTGTGATTAATATTTGCATCAGTACCTGGTTCACTAGAGGGTTTGTCACTAATAATAGCAACCCTATCCATGGTGCGTACTTTTTCAATCTCCTGATCAATAATAGAAGCTGAATAACCTTTCTGTTTAAACCTTTCAGCAAGCACCTGCGACTGTGATATGTAATCAACTTCGAGTTTGCAATTCCTGCGTAATCGAACAAACTGTCCCCTAGGAATGTTGCATAACCACAATTTGTGGTGACAACTAGTCAAGGGTATATAGCCATTGCGATCCGTGGCTTTGAAATGATTTCTAGTCTGTAACTTGGTATTATTTTTAAAAATTTCCAAATCTAGAAACGTGATTTGATCATGCGACACTGTCCAGGTGAGTAATATATTTTTATCATTACAATTGAGTCTATCCATAAATAACTGGAGACTTAACCTGTCACCTTCCCAGACCATGATCAAATCGTCAATGTACCGTTTATAACATTGAAGCTGTGTATGTATATTTTTTTATGTATTCTATGCAAATTTTAATTATGCGTATTTTAATAGTTCTATTAGGTTTAATACGTATGCCGCCGGCAAAATTTCCCGACGTGCATTGCTTTAAATGACGTCGCAAGAACGTCATTGTTTTCGATGTTAACGCAATTAACGTATGGCCGTATTCCCGGACGACTTACGTAAACGACGTAAAAAATTCAAAACTCGACGCGTCGAGTTTTGAATTTTTTACGTCGTTTAAGTAAGTCGTCCGGGAATACGGCCATACGTTAATTGCGTTAACGTCGAAAACAATGACGTCCATGCGACGCCATTTAAAGCAATGCACGCTGGGAAATTTAGCCGGCGGCGCATGTGCAGTACGATCGGCGCGGGGACGCGCGTGATTTAAATAGTAAACTCCCCCTAGCCGCGGAATTTGCATTCCGCCGGGGGATTTACGATCCGCCAGGGCTAATTACGAGGCAAGTGCTTTCTGAATACAGCACTTGCCTCAAAAACTGGCACAGGCGGATCGTAAAAAAGATAGATCACGCGGATCAAAAGATCCGCTGATCTACATGAATCTACCCCCATGAATCAAAATAGAGACAAACTAGTATAAGGGGAAAAAAGGAAATAAAATCCCCCGTATACCACAGCAATGTCTTATAAATGCACAGCTCAAAAAAATGAATGAACTATCATGATGTTAACCGCACAATAAAAGAATTCGGAAATTGATAAAATAATAATAAAGGACGTCATCCCCGATCATCACCACCGGACAACAAGCATAATGACCATATCTAATAAATACAAATATAATCAATATAAAAAAAGGAGAGCATAATCACATATTAAAAAATAAATGACATAATCACATATTAAAAAATCACAAACGTATTAAACCTAATAGAACTATTAAAATACGCATAATTAAAATTTGCATAGAATACATAAAAAAATATACATAAAAAAGCCAATGAGTCATAATATAATCAACGATCGGAAATAAAACAATTTAAATCGAACTCAACGTTCAGCCCCCCCGGAGAAGCAACCTTGAGCTCATGAATCCAATAAGATTCTCGGCGACTTAATTGGCGAATAAAATGTCCACCCCTCCAATGCTTGGTCACTTTCTCAATTCCCCAAAATTTAAGATATTTAGGATTACGATCATGATGCTGTCTGAAATGCCTAGATACGCTGTGCGTTTTAACTCCTCTTCTAATACAACTAATATGCTCGCCAATGCGAACATGGAGGGCACGTGAGGTACGCCCCACATACTGTAACCCACAGTCACACTCCAACATGTATATAACCCCTTCAGTGGCACATGTGACGAGCTGTTTTATAGGATATTCTGTATGGGTGACTGTTGAACGAAAAGATTTACGTTTTTTAACATTATTCCTCACATGTTTGCATGTAGCGCATCTACCGCAGGCATAAAAGCCAGATAAAAAGTTAAAAAGTTTAGGCTGAGCTACCACAGGTGGATCAATAACTCCAGGTGCAATAATATCACGTAAGGCTGGGGCTTTCTTGTACTCAAACTGGGGCCGGTCAGGTAAGACTGGACCCAAGATAGCATCCCCCTTTAAAATGGACCAATGTTTGATAATAATGCGTTCAAACTTCCTATATTGGATGTTATAGCCCAGAACCATCTTGTGATTAATATTTGCATCAGTACCTGGTTCACTAGAGGGTTTGTCACTAATAATAGCAACCCTATCCATGGTGCGTACTTTTTCAATCTCCTGATCAATAATAGAAGCTGAATAACCTTTCTGTTTAAACCTTTCAGCAAGCACCTGCGACTGTGATATGTAATCAACTTCGAGTTTGCAATTCCTGCGTAATCGAACAAACTGTCCCCTAGGAATGTTGCATAACCACAATTTGTGGTGACAACTAGTCAAGGGTATATAGCCATTGCGATCCGTGGCTTTGAAATGATTTCTAGTCTGTAACTTGGTATTATTTTTAAAAATTTCCAAATCTAGAAACGTGATTTGATCATGCGACACTGTCCAGGTGAGTAATATATTTTTATCATTACAATTGAGTCTATCCATAAATAACTGGAGACTTAACCTGTCACCTTCCCAGACCATGATCAAATCGTCAATGTACCGTTTATAACATTGAAGCTGTGTATGTATATTTTTTTATGTATTCTATGCAAATTTTAATTATGCGTATTTTAATAGTTCTATTAGGTTTAATACGTATGTGATTTTTTAATATGTGATTATGTCATTTATTTTTTAATATGTGATTATGCTCTCCTTTTTTTATATTGATTATATTTGTATTTATTAGATATGGTCATTATGCTTGTTGTCCGGTGGTGATGATCGGGGATGACGTCCTTTATTATTATTTTATCAATTTCCAAATTATTTTATTGTGCGGTTAACATCATGATAGTTCATTCATTTTTTTGAGCTGTGCATTTATAAGACATTGCTGTGGTATACGGGGGATTTTATTTCCTTTTTTCCCCTTATACTAGTTTGTCTCTATTTTGATTCATGATGTTTTTCTTCCGCTCGGCCGGGTGTTCTCTATGGTCTTGCCCTGGATGTTGTTGCCGTTCTGCGTCTCGATTGGCCGCATCTTAGGGGAATGTTATTGGCCGTTGAATCATCTGTTGGCCTATATAATATATGCTAAAGGGGACGTCCGTTGTACTCCCTCTACTTGACGCTGAAGAAGTCCCGCCCACGAGACGTAACGCGTACGCAAGGGAAGGAGCTACGCAGGACGTTACCCCGATCGTCATCATCGTTTGCTCGTTGCCGACACAGCATACACTCGGCTCATGAGTGTTTCTTAATGTGAGTGGCCATTTGTATAATATTTCTATAGCATTAAAGTGGTTCCATACGGAGAGCATTAGATCTTGTCTGTGTGTTCTTTCCTTTATGGTTCCTATGCGCCCTGTCTGTGGGTGTTATCCATGATTCACTGTCCCATCCGAGGATTGGCTGTATTGTGACAACTGTTGCTACGCTTTGTGACCTGTCTCAGGTCAAAGTATTAAGGTGAGAGTCCATCTTGCATGCGGTGGTGGAAGTCTTTGTGGTGTTATCGTCACCCTCACTTTTTCTGGATATACGTTGAAGTTTGGATTGTTTTCTCACATGGACTTTTTTGCTATTTTATCACTTGGACACTTATTATATAATTTTTGATTATTATTGCTTTTTAGTTTAATGTTTTGCGCTGCACTCTTTCACTTTATATCTACTAGATCAGTTACCTGCCATATTGAATTGTCATCGTTAATCTCTTGGGGTGCATGCCTCAATTAAAGTCCCACCTTTGTCCTTCTGTGTTCAAAATATTGGGAATGGATTATTTAAAAAATTTAGACATTAAACCTTGTAATTAATGTAGTTTCCCACCCCATTAATTTGTTCAGATCTTTTTGCAAGTTTTCCACATCCTGCGGAGAAGTTATTACCCTGCTTAGCTTAGTATCGTCTGCAAATACAGAGATTGAATGGTTTACCCCATCCTCCAGGTCATTTATGAATGTGTGCAACCCTAGTAATTTTTAATAAAATTTGATTACAAAATGACTTGTGTCGCAATTATATATGCTATATTATTATTTTTTTTATTTTTTTCTTATCCACCAAAGTGGAGTTTTCCTTTTTTTTAAAGGGCTTGTTCACACCAGCCTGCACACTTAACACATGCTCGCTGATGTGCGTTGTCATTTTGTCATGTTTTTGCCACCCAAATGCATTATTTAAAAAATGTCCACATTAAACCTTGTAATCAATGTAGTTGCCCACCCCATTAATTTGTTCAGATCTTTTTGCAAGGTTTCCACATCCTGCTGAGAAGTTATTACCCTGCTTAGCTTAGTATCGTCTGCAAATACAGAGATTGAACGGTTTACCCCATCCTTCAGGTCATTTATGAATGTGTGCAACCCTAGTAATTTTTAATAAAATTTGATTACAAAATGACTTGTGTCGCAATTATATATGCTAATAAAGGGTCTGGAGGATATTTGTTATGAGCAAAGGTTACAAGCACTGAACTTATTCTCTCTGGAGAAAGGACGCTTGAGAGGGGATATGATTTCAATTTACAAAATGCAATACTGGTGACCCCACAATAGGGATAAATTCAGTATTCTGCTTTAAAAACATATCCAATCCCCCTGCAGCTCAGGCTACGTGGCAGATACTCATACCTGATTTGTCTGAGGAAGACTGTGAGGAGACATGCTCTTACCATTTAACTGTCTCACCTGCTGTAAATAATAAATTAACTCAATTGTATATGCTGCATCAGTCATATTTATCACCGGTAAGGTCACACGCTATGCATCGCATTCCTACACCTGGGTGCACTAGGTGCACCCATCACATAGCTGATGTCATGTGATTATGTCCAGTTATAGCTGGCTATTGGAAAAGGGTACTTGCAATATTATCCCAAATGTTATCTGTTCCGGTGCCATGTACACCACAGATATGTTTGGTAGGTATTCTATAAGTGGCCAAAAATTCACTAGAGTTCTGTTGAGAGAAACATTCTTAGCTCACAAAGCTATAGTGATTAAATGGAATCAAGCTGCTCCTCCATTTACCCGACAGTGGGGTAGATTCATGTAGATCAGTGGATCTTTTGATCCGCGTGATCTATCTTGTTTACGATCCGCCTGCGCCAGTTTTTGAGGCAAGTGCTGTATTCAGAAAGCACTTGCCTCGTAATTAGCCCTGGCGGATCGTAAATCCCCCGGCGGAATGCAAATTCCGCGGCTAGGGGGAGTTCACTATTTAAATCACGCGCGACCCCGCGCCGATCGTACTGCGCATGCGCCGCCGGCAAAATTTCCCGACGTGCATTGCTTTAAATGACGTCGCAAGAACGTCATTGTTTTCGATGTTAACGCAATTAACGTATGGCCGTATTCCCGGACGACTTACGTAAACGACGTAAAAAATTCAAAACTCGACGCGGGAACGACGGCCATACTTTACATAGGATCCGCCGCACTTACCCCGCATATAGCAGGGGTAATGATCCGCCGGAAAAAGACGAACGCAAACGACGTAAAAAAAAAGCGACGGCCGGGCGTTCGGTTCTGAATCGGCGGTTCTCCTCATTTGCATATTCGTCGCGTAGAAAAAAAGAAGCGCCACCTAGCGGACGGCGGGAGAATGCAGCCTAAGAACCGACAGTGTAACTCACTTACACCAGTCGGCTCTAAGGGAGATCTATGCGGAACCTGATTCGAGGAATCAGCCGCATAGATCCGAGCGTCGGATCTCACAGATCCGACGGTGTATCAGTAGATACACCGTCGGATCTGTACATGAATCTACCCCAGTGTCTCCAAATGGTGAACGAGATCCTCCCATTTAAAAAATGTATCTTTGAGCATAGGGGCTGCCCCACTAAATACAAAAAGGTGTGGGACCCTTGATGTTCATCCACTCTCACTTTCAAAACTACCTGAGAGCTTAGCGCAAGGGTGCCTAACCAGTGGCCCAGGGAGTCCTCTGATTGGGCCCATGACCTCCTGCTCTGGAATGGTGGTTTGGCAAGCCCAGATCGCAGGTTGCAGACCTGCCATCCCAGAGCATCAGTGTTGTGAATGAAGCCAGCGATAGAGAAAGAAAGCGGTTGCAGAGCAGCATAAGCTCTGGAGGACTTACATACACCCTTGAGCCATCCGGTTGCCTGCCATTGATTTTAAGCCCATTTAGACCTTTTGGTAAAACAAAGGTCTCTGCTTGAGGTGAGAGTACCCATCTTCACTAGTGAAGGGATCGCATTTTTGAAATATAATCTGGTTTCCTACAAGTCACGTGGTGAAGATTCTTTCCATTAAGTGGTCGTAGGATCTCATGTATCCCCTTTTTATATATACACATTGTATTTTATGGACAAAAATTATTTTCTTTCTTGTTTTCACAATTTATGAGTATGTCTAATACTTTTTAGTTTTGGTTTGCGCTGCACTGTTTTTTCTATTTTAAAACTAAATGTAAGACTGTTATTGAAGGTAAGTTTATTACTGAAATCACAATGTATATATGGGCATATCTGTTCTGTAGTGATTACTAGGCTGCTTTCAAACTAATCCTGTGCCTGTGGGTTACATGCACTAAGCCATTGACTTCTGTTATTACCTGTAGGTTTGGTGCGTTTTCAGAAAGTGCACTATACCATCAGGATGTGATAGAAATCTATGGCAAAGTGCAGTTAACCTGCAGGAAAGCCACGGGTGCACGTGGCGCATCAGTGTGAAAGCAGCCTTTTGCCCCGTACACACGATCGGAAATTCCGCCAGCAAAAGTCCGATGTGAGCTTTTAAAGGAAATTCTGACCGTGTGTATGCTCCATCTGACTTTTGCTGTCGGAATTTCCGCCAACAAAAGATTGAGAGCTGGTTCTCAAATTTTCAGACAGAAAAAATTCCTATCAGAAAATCTGATCATCTGTAGCAATTCCGACGTGCAAAATTCTGACGCATTTTCAGAAACAATTCAACGCATGCTCAGAAGCATTGAACTTAATTTTCTCGGGTTGTTGTAGTGTTGTTTGTCACTGCGTTCTTGACGGACGAAAAGGTAGAGAACTTTTGTGTGACCGTGTGTATGCAAGCCAAGCTTGAGCGGAATTCCGTCGGAAAAACCATCCACGTTTTTTTCCGGCGGAAAATCCAATAGTGTGTACATGGCATCAGGAACCAATCAGACTCTCCATTTACCCCCGCTTACCTCCAATTCGATACGCTTAAAAAAACAAAAAAAAACAGAAGGGTATCTGTCCACTTTCAACTGGGCAGATTGAATTGGAGGGCCCATAGAGTAGCGTGGGCTGTGTCTGTATCCGTTCTGCATATGCAGCGTTGACACAGTACTGTAATCCACTCATTCCACTTATTTGGGCCCGCAACCGGTTACCAAGTCTCTTTAATGGCTCTCGCTCTTCAAAAGGTTGGGCACCCCCTGGCTTAAAGACTATATTTGGTTTATAGATCTGGATGTGCTCATACCTCCATGCCTGATACAGTGTTGTCTGATGCCCGACTCACCATTACTTAGCTAATAAGAGACTTATGTCAACCATTTAAGTGAAAAATGTATCATTGATCTCTGTATATACAGCTGTAAATATGATACGTAATTGTGCACTGAACTGTATTTTCATTGTGCTCATGTTGAGTACATTGGTCATTGTGCCAACAGGTCTTTCTTTTTCTACCTCTTTAAAGAGTTTAAAAATAAAAAAACACATCCTGGTAAGATCCATCCCCAGCTGGAGCTGTGAAAAATTCATAATTACGATTTTCGAAAGAAAATTCTTTCAGAATTCTATCCATGTAGTCATAATTTAGAGGGAGCTGCTCCTTCATTATCCAATCAGCAGGCTGGAGGTATTTTGCTGACCATATTGCTGTTGCAGAGGAGGTCGAGGTCCTGGCTGTTCTAACAGAGGTATATTAATAACAAGACTGCCTTAACAGGATTAAAAATCCTTTGTCAGGTAAAACTATGCCCTTATAGGTTTTAAACTGTGTATTTATATATGAGCTGGCCTGGAGCTCATGTTTAAAAAAGAAAAACACACAAGATGTTGCAAAATCCCAATGTGTTATACCAGAATCACATACATTTTCGAGTCAGATAGACTTTTCCCATGGGAAGTCAGATAGACTTTTCCCATGGGAAATTCCGACCCTGTGTATGCCCCATCGGAGTAATTCCAATTAATTCCATCAGAGTTTAGATAGAGAACATGTTCTCTTTTACTCAGATGGAATTCCGTCGGAATTACAATGTCATTTTGTTTGGACAAAAGTCCGATCGAGTGTACGGGGCTGTGACAGACTCACCCGGGACAGAAGCTTTTGGAGGGAACTATATGCTAGCCTCTTGCCTTGCGATCATGGTCATTTGGGGAAACAGTGCTCTATGTGAGCTGAATGCCTGGGGACACTGTATATGCCATATTAGAGTGACTGATACTGTTGGGACATACAGTGTAAGGAGATGCTAATGCCACCACCTCCAGCCATCTGTCTGTTCTCTGTGCTAAGATGTCCTGTGATTACACTTATGATAATGTGTATTGTCTAGCAGGTGAGCGAGGAGACGTGACGTCTACCCTGAAAGGTCATATCTATGAGTCACCTAGTCTGGGTTAATGATTAGTTAATTAGCTCATGTTAATTTATGTTCTGGTTACATCCTCTTTAAACTGTATATAAGGTTGTATTCTTGGTTCTATTAAACACTCCAAGTTCAGCACACAAACAAGTCCGTCTTGTCGTGTGCTTGTGAGCAGCTGGAATATCTGATATCTATATGCAGACTGATAGGAAGCGTTATATGACGGAAGCACTCAGCGGAGTGTGGGACGTTCCGTTAAAGGGGCTTTACTCAACTTTACTTCAACTCTACAGACTAAGGCTGGTGTGCCATTAAAGTTTATGTGTGTTCAAAGGTAGATGTCGCAATACTTTTGGTAATATGGTGTATTTACCCAGATCACTTTCATTTTAAATTTCTATGTATTTCATTGTTTTTTATTTTATAAAGAAATCTACAGTATGTGTTTAGCATCATTCATCTTTTTGTAAAACTCTGCAATGAATATTGAATAATATTAAATATAAGATGCAAATATAACGTGCATGATCCCTTTTTATGAAGAGGATGCCGTTACCTTCCACAAAGAGAATACAAGACAGTCCTCCAGTGCAGCTTTGGATATGAAAGGAGACCAGTCTTTCCTTTAGGCTACACAGGCTGCTCCTTTAGGCAATTTCATAAACGAGATCCGCTGTTTCCTGGGAAACACGACTTTAGACAAAAACTATAAATGCTTTTGAAGTTTTCTTTCTTTGTTCTGGTAACGGGCGATCTACAAAGCTACACTATACAAATTTTTTTTTTTTTTTTTTTTAAGGAAATCTGTCACCAAGCTAACATTAAACCACATGCTGTTTTCTTGCTTTTCCTGAGTGCGGAAAACCATTTTAATTGCTTCTAAATCAGCCTAACTAGGGTAGGGAGAGTCTAAATATTTGTGTTATAAATGATTAAAGAGCCAGTCCACCCAAAACTTATATTTTCTAATTAAATGTGAAGCATGGCAAACTTAGTCAGCCCCTGGTTTCAACTTTGTCTTGGATATTGCAACTGTGAGATCTTCCTGACGATTGTCTTGTCTACTTTTGCATGTACCGGCATCTGTATCATTCTACATAATATAAAATAAAACATTCAGTAGGGGGGGGGGAGCCCCTTCCTAAGGACCACAGATGCAGGACCTCAAAAGAAGATATTCCATCACCCAGAAAATCAGGTACAGATCCTCCCCACCCCTAGGAGCTTAAAGTGATTGTAAATGCTCATTTATTTATTTTTTCCAAAAAAATTTTTATTTAAACATGGTTTTCAAACTTTACAAACATATATACATATAAATAACATTCAACAGACATATATACATACATTGTCTCAATATATATTCTTATTTACCCCATCATACTTTCATACTACTACTGTCTACACTGCCAATAGGTTATGTTCTGTTTTCTCTATCCCAGATATTTCTTTTTATGTCTTCCTACCTCAGCCCCTCTAACCTAATGAGGTACATCTGGGTAAGCAGAATTCTCTAGAGAGGTAGCAAGGCTTTATACGGAGAATCCCCTAGGATAGAAGGGAGAGAGTATGGGACAGGGGTGAAAAAAGGAGAGGTGGGGAAGAGAAAGGGAGAAGAGAAAAAAAAGGGAAAGGGGGAGGGGAAGGGGAAGGGGGGAAGGGAAAACCTGCACCATTTGAAGGTTCAAGTGTATATATGTGAGTTTATATTCAATGTACGAAGGGGATCTCATGTCCCCTATAGATTAAGGAGTGTTCCTAGAATAAATAATAAAAAAAATATACATATATAAATTAGGGGATTAATTAGGTGTATATACTGAGGGGACTATCCTATAAGTCCCATGACAAATCTATATACAGTGCAGAAAATAAGTATTTGAACACCCTGCTATTTTGCAAGTTCTCCCACTTGGAAATCATGGAGGGGTCTGAAATTGTCATCGTAGGTGCATGTCCACTGTGAGAGACATAATCAAAAAAAAAATTCCAGAAATCACAATGTATGATTTTTTTTAACTATTTATTTGTATGATACAGCTGCAAAGAAGTATTTGAACACCTGAGAAAATCAATGTTAATATTTGGTACAGTTGCCTTTGTTTGCAATTACAGAGGTCAAACATTTCTTGTAGTTTTTCACCAGGTTTGCACACACTGGAGGAGGGACTTTGGCCCACTCCTCCACACAGATCTTCTCTAGATCAGTCAGGTTTCTGGGCTGTCGCTGAGAAACACAGAGTTTGAGCTCCCTCCAAAGATTCTCTATTGGGTTTAGGTCTGGAGACTGGCTAGGCCACGCCAGAACCTTGATATGCTTCTTACAGAGCCACTCCTTGGTTATCCTGGCTGTGTGCTTCGGGTCATTGTCATGTTGGAAGACCCAGCCTCGACCCATCTTCAAAGCTCTAACTGAGGGAAGGAGGTTGTTGCCCAAAATCTTGCAATACATGGCCCCGGTCATCCTCTCCTTAATACAGTGCAGTCGCCCTGTCCCATGTGCAGAAAAACACCCCCAAAGCATGATGCTACCACCCCCATGCTTCACAGTAGGGATGGTGTTCTTGGGATGGTACTCATCATTCTTCTTCCTCGAAACACGGTTAGTGGAATTATGACCAAAAAGTTCTATTTTGGTCTCATCTGACCACATGACTTTCTCCCATGACTCCTCTGGATCATCCAAATGGTCATTGGCAAACTTAAGACGGGCCTTGACATGTGCTGGTTTAAGCAGGGGAACCTTCCGTGCCATGCATGATTTCAAACCATGACGTCTTAGTGTATTACCAACAGTAACCTTGGAGACGGTGGTCCCAGCTCTTTTCAGGTCATTGACCAGCTCCTCCCGTGTAGTCCTGGGCTGATTTCTCACCTTTCTTAGGATCATTGAGACCCCACAAGGTGAGATTTGGCATGGAGCCCCAGTCCGAGGGAGATTGACAGTCATGTTTAGCTTCTTCCATTTTCTAATGATTGCTCCAACAGTGGACCTTTTTTCACCAAGCTGCTTGGCAATTTCCCCGTAGCCCTTTCCAGCCTTGCGGAGGTGTACAATTTTGTCTCTAGTGTCTTTGGACAGCTCTTTGGTCTTGGCCATGTTAGTAGTTGGATTCTTACTGATTGTATGGGGTGGACAGGTGTCTTTATGCAGCTAATGACCTCAAACAGGTGCATCTAATTTAGGATAATAAATGGAGTGGAGGTGGACATTTTAAAGGCAGACTAACAGGTCTTTGAGGGTCAGAATTCTAGCTGATAGACAGGTGTTCAAATACTTCTTTGCAGCTGTATCATACAAATAAATAGTTAAAAAAATCATACATTGTGATTTCTTGATTTTTTTTTTTTTTGATTATGTCTCTCACAGTGGACATGCACCTACGATGACAATTTCAAACCCCTCCATGATTTCCAAGTGGGAGAACTTGCAAAATAGCAGGGTGTTCAAATACTTATTTTCCGCACTGTAGGTGTTCGTAATTAAAAGGAGGTCATAATGACTCCTATATTTTAGGTGAAGGGAAAACAAACAAAAAAAAAAACACTTTTGTGTATGTATACTAAGGGACCTGTCCTCCATATCCAAGGGCAGATCTATATAGGTGTTTTGTGACAAAAGGGGAAGTCATATTGACTTCTAGATATAGTGAAGGGAAAGGGAAAAGAAGGAAAAAAAGGGAAAAAAACAAACAAAAAAACAAACAAAGAGAAGACCTCAGCTTCCCCCTCTCTCCATCTCCACAGCCTCCTGCCCCCTAAACTCTCTCCATTTACTCCATATTTCATCATATTCTGACCTACGTTTATTACGATTTGAGATCAATTCCTCCATCCTACTGATCCTATCCAGTTCTTTTATCCATTCTCCTAGTGATGGAGCTTCCTTTTCCCTCCATCTCTTGGGTATTAATGCTTTAGCTCCATTCAACAGAAAGGGGATCAGTGATCTTCTGTACTTTTTCCTAGCCACTCCTGTTCCATGGAACAGGCAGTGCCACGGGTCTAGTTTCACCTCCTGGCCGCTAATATTTTTAATCATTTTAAGGATCTCAACCCAGTACACCTGTATCGAAGGGCATTGCCACCAAATATGGGCATGTGTGCCCTCCATTCCACACTCTCTCCAACACAGGGGTGATGTTTCCCTATTGATTCTGTTAAGCTTCACTGGGACATAATACCATTTGGTAAGAAGTTTATAGTTAATCTCTTTTGTTTTTGAGTCTGTAGATGTGGAGTGGACAAAATCCAATACCTGTCTTTTCTTATTATCTGATATGTTTTGATTTAATTCTTGTTCCCAGCCTTCTAATGTTTTTAGCGTAACAGGTTCTCCATTAGGGCTCAGCAATTTATAGATATTAGATATCCCCTGTCCTCTCCTTCCTCCATGTACTATACGTTTTTCCCAGAGATTTAATTCCTTCATATCTCGTAAGGGTCTTTGAAGGGTACCCACAAAATGCTGAACTTGCCTATACCTCCATTCATCTCCTGGGGTAGGTCCATATCTATCTCGCAGTTCCTCTAAGGAGCAAAGTAAGTTACCCTTCATCAGATCCTTTAATCTTAATGTATCCGAGGTTGTCCATCCCAGGTACATACCACCCCCCTTGCCTGGCGGGAAGTAGTCTGTACCTGTAAGGGGCAACAGCGGACTACTATAGGGCCATTTTCTTTTTTTACATATTGCGTCCCAGATTTTAAAGGTTTCTTTTGTCATTGATGGGGGTTTCCTGGGGTAGATTTCTATGTTGTTTTGGTATCCGTATTCTCTTTCCCAGCTCCGCCTTACTTATGATCTCCTCAACTTCTACCCATTTTTTCCTCTGAGCGTCTTCCTGTAACCAGTCGATTATTGTTTTTAATACCGCTGACTTATATAATATCTCTCGAAATCTGGAAAAGTTAGGCCCCCCTCACCTCTGGATCTAGTTAGAATCTCAGCTGATATTCAGGGTTTACTTTCCTTCCATATAAACCTCCTTACAATCTTCCCCAGAGTTCTAAAATATGTTTCTGAGATTTTTATCGGGAGTGTTTGGAATATATACAGGATTTTAGGTAGTATTATCATTTTGATTATGTTTATTCTACCCCACCAGGAGACTTTATCTATTTGGTACCCTTTGAGATCTGATTTTATTTTATTCAATAAGGGGATATAATTATCCTCGTGCCAGTACCTTTCTATATTTGACAAGAATATCCCCAGATATTTTATCTTCCTCTGTTTCCATGTAAAGGGGTAGAGGGCTTTAAGATCTCTGTGTTCCTCCCATCCCCCTGACACACATAGTGCTTCAGTTTTTTCTTTATTTATCTTTAAATTTGAAATTTCCCCGTAGTTCTCATATTCATTTATAATCTTTGGTATTATCTGTCTGGGGTTGGGTACACAAAGCATCATATCATCAGCAAACGCAGAGATCTTGTGTTCCCTTCCCCTCTATCTCCTGGTTGTTTCGTATTGTTGACAGTAGAGGCTCTAGGGATAGAACGAAGAGAAGGGGCGATAGGGGGCATCCTTGTCGGGTCCCATTAAATAATGGAAACTTCTCTGAGAGGGTGCCATTCACCCGTACCTGAGCCGAAGGCTTCAAGTACAGTGCTCCTATCCATCTAAGCATGTTGGGGCCTAGCCCCACCCTCTTCAACGTAGCTAACATAAATTCCCAGTCCTGCCTGTTAAATGCCTTTTCGGCATCTAGAGACAGGAAAACCACTGGTTCCTTACTCTTTTTAGCTTTCTGTATCAGGAATAGTACCCTTAGTACATTATCCCTTGTCTCTCTTCCTGGGACAAAGCCTGCTTGGTCCCCATCGATCAATGTCGGCATGAACGGTCTTAATCTTTCTGCCAGGACTTTTGCATAAATCTTCATGTCGACATTGATCAGGGAGATGGGTCTAAAGCTGGCACATAATGACGGGTCTTTGTCTTCCTTTGCTATTAGGGTAATATGGGCTCCTAGTGCTTCTTCATGCATTACCATACCTCCTCCTATGGAATTCATGTAACTCTGAAAAAAGGGCATAAGGATTTTTATAGTAAAAAGAGGTGTACCCGTCTGGCCCCGGGCTCTTCCTCATCTTAATACTTTTAATTGTTTGTCTTATTTCCTCCTTTGATATTTCCCTCTCTAGGTTGTTAATTATTTCTTCTGGTAATTCAGGGATTTTAGCTCTTTCTAGATACTGTCTGATTTTTCTACTTTTATTCTGAATGTCCATTGGGTCTTGCTCTTTATTATTTATTATATTTTATTGTTATATGATTTTTTTATTTTTTAAATAACAAACATTTTATACTTACAGTATCTCACAAAAGTAAGTACACCCCCTCACATTTTTGTAAATATTTTATTATATCTTTTCATGTGACAACACTGAAGAAATGGCACTTTGCTACAATGTAAAGTAGTGAGTGAACAGCTTGTATAACAGTGTCAATTTGCTATCCCCTCAAAGTAACTCACACAGCCATTAATGTCTAAACTGCTGGCAACAAAAGTGAGTACACCCCTAAGTGAAAATGTCCAAATTGGGCCCAAAATGTCAATATGTTGTGTGGCCACCATTATTTTCCAGCACTACCCTAACCCTCTTGGGCATGGAGTTCACCAGAGCTTCACAGGTTGCCACTGTAGTCCTCTTCCACTCCTCCATGATGACATCACAGAGCTGGTGGATGTTAGAGACCTTGCGCTCACTTACCTTCTGTTTGAGGATGTCCCACAGATGCTCGATAGGGTTTAGGTCTGGAGACATGCTTGGCCAGTCCATCAACTTTACCCTCAGCTTCTTTAGCAAAGCAGTGGTCATCTTAGAGTTATGTTTGGGGTCGTTATCATGTTGGAATAGTGCCCTGTGGTCCAGTCTCTGAAGAAAGGGGATCATGCTCTGCTTCAGTATGCCACAGTACTCATGCAGCCCCAAACGATGACACTCCCACCACCATGCTTGACTGTAGGCAAGACACACTTGTCTTTGTACACCTCAACTGGTTGCCGCCACACATGCTTGACACCATCTGAACCAAATAAGCTTTTTTTGGTCTCAGACCACAGGACATGGTTCCAGTAATCCATGTCCTTGATCTGCTTGTCTTCGGCAAACTGTTTGCAGGCTTTTTTGTGCATAATTTTTAGAAGAGGCTTCCTTCTGGGATGACAGCCATGCAGACCAATTTGGTGCAGTGTGCAGAGTATGGTTTGAGCACTGACAGGCTGACCCTCCCAACCCTCCAACTCTGCAGCAATGCTGGTACATTTATTTCACATAGACAACCTCTGCATATGACACTGAGAACGTGCACTCAGCTTCTTTGGTAGACCATGACAAGGTCTGTTCTGAGCCGAACCTGTCCTGTTAAACCGCAGTATGGTCTTGACCACCATGTTGCAGCTCAGTTTCAGGATCTTGGCAATCTTCTAATTGCCTAGGCCATCTTTATGTAGAGCAACAATTATTTTTTCTTTGCCATGAGTAGCCATGTTGAACTTCCAGTGACCAGTATGAGAGAGTGAGAGCGATAACACCAAATTTAATACACCTGCTCCCCATTCATACCTGAAACCTTGTAACACTAACGAGTCACATGACGCCAGGGAGGGAAAATGGCTAATTGGCCCCCAATTTGGAAATGTTCACTTAGGGGGTGTACTCACTTTTGTGTGTTGTTATTTTTAGGGGAGAGCAAATTTACACTGTTGTACACTCACTACTTACTACTTTACATTGTAGTAAAGTGTAATTTCTTCAGTGTTGTCACATAAAAGATAGAATCAAATATTTACAAAAATGTGAGGGGTGTACTCACTTTCGTGAGATACTGTACCTGCTCTGTGCAGTGGTTTTGGCCAGAACAGTCCCGATCCTCCTCTTCTGGGGTCCACTGTCGACATTCCAGCTTGCTATGGGGGCACTCATGTGTGCTCGCTCCCAGGCCCCATTGTGTGTTGACTGGGGGGGGGGGGTCTGTATGCATATAATTTTTTACCTTACCCGCTTATGGACCACCTTACGTACATATACTGTGGCAGGGTGGCTCTTTAAGTCACGTACCTGTACGTACGTTTTTTGGCTCTTCTTTGGTCCACCCTCCACCTTAGGCCCGCTCCTGCTGTGATTGGACACAAACGAGAGCCAATCAGCGGGTCCGGCGGCCACGATGACCGCCAGGACCCATCAATCGTTCAGAGGAGGTGCAGAATGGAGGTCTTCCTATGTAAACAAGGCAGATCGCCATTCAGCCAGAGAGGTAAATGGAGATCTTGTGTTTCTAAGCAGAAACACGGATCTCTCTTTTCCTCCAGTGTCACCATTCTCTCCACAGATAGTACCACACTAACCCTTTGAGCGCCCCTGATGTTAACCCCTTCCCTGTAGCTCTGATCACTATATTGGTGTCACTGGTCCCCAAAAAGTGTCACTTAGGCCGCGTACACACGATCAGACCGGTCCGATGAAACTGGCCTGAAGACCAGTTTCATCGGACCAAATTGATCCTGTGTGCGGCCCATCGGACCGTTGTCCATCGGACCAAAGTCTTAAAACTTGCTTTAAAATCTGTCCGATGGACACCTGTCCGTCGGACCAAAACTATGGTTAGTACACAAAAGCATCAGACCAAAAACCTGCGCATTCTCAGAATCAAGTCGACGCATTCTTGGAAGCATTGAACTTCGTTTTTTCAGCACATTGTTGTGTTCTACATCACCGCGTTCTGGCCGATGGGATTTTGGACTGATGGTGTGTACACACATCAGACCACTTCAGCGGTGTTCCAATGAAAACGGTCCGTCGGACCAGTCTCATCGGTTTGGTCTGATCGTGTGTACGTGGCCTTAGGCCGCGAACACACCACTGAATTAATCCGATCAAATCGGTCTGACGTGGCGGTGACGTTGACGCCGCCAAGTCACCGCACCAGGAAGTAAAAAACTTCCACGCATGCGTCGAATCCATTCGACGCATGTGCGGGCAGATATGTCCGCTGGTTAGTGTACTAACCAGCAGACATGTCGGACGGACGGGTTCCCAGCAGACAGATTTTAAACCAGATAAATTTGATCGTGTGTACGCGGCCTTAGTGTCAGATTTGTCTGATCACCGCCATTACTAGTAAAAAAATAAATAAAATGTCCATAAAAATATCCCATAGTTTGTAGATGCTATAACTTTTGCGCAAACCAATCAATATACGCCTATTGGGATTTTGTTTTACCAAAAACATCTAGCAGAATACATATTGGCCTAAATTGATAAAGACATGTGATTTTTTTTATTTGATGCATTTTATAGCAGAAAGTAAAAAAAATGAAAATAAAAACATTTTTTTATTCTAATTGTCATTTTTTGTTTACAACGCAAAAAATAAAAACTGTAGATGTGATAAAATACTACCAAAAGAAAGCTTAATTTGTGGGGGGGGGGGGACATCAATTTTATTTGGGTACTGTGGCGCATGACTGCGCAATTGTCAGTTAAAGCAACATAGTGCCATATGAAAAAAATGTCCTGGTTAGGAAGGGGGTAAAACCTGAAGTGGTTAACCACTTCCCGCCCGGCCAATAGCCGATTTACGGCCGGGAAGTGGTTATGAAATCGTGACAGGCCGTTCTCAAACGGCCTGCACGATTTCATGCCGCACGCGCCCGTGCGGGCGCGCAGCGCGGCGATCGGTGATGCGGGGTGTCAGTCTGACACCCTGCACCTCCGATCTCGGTAACGAGTCTCCGGCGGAGCCTCGTTACCACGTGATCAGCCGTGTCCAATCACGGCTGATCACGATGTAAACAGGAAGAGCCGCCGACGGCTCTTCCTCACTCGCGTCTGACAGACGCATGTAGAGGAGAGCCAATCAGCGGCTCTCCTGACAGGGGGGGTTCGCGCTGATTGTTTATCAGCGCAGCCCCCCCTCGGATCGCCACACTAGACCACCAGGGAAATAAAAAAAATACAAAAAAAAATGACACAAAAAAATGACAAAAAAAAAAAAAAAATGACAAAAAAAAAAAGGGGGGCAGTAAAAAAAAATTATGCCAATCAGTGCCCACACATGGGCACTGATTGGCAACATTGATCCATCAGTGCCACCCCTCAGTGATCATCAGTGCCACCCCAGTGTCTGTCAGTGCCACCCCACAGTGCCAATCCATGCCCAGTGCCCACCTACCAGTGCCCACCTGTGCCACCCATCAGTGCCCACCTGTGCCGCCTATCAGTGCCCACCTGTGCCGCCTATGAGTGCCCACCTGTGCCGCCTATGAGTGCCCACCTGTGCCGCCTATGAGTGCCCACCTGTGCCGCCTATGAGTGCCCATCTGTGCTGCCTATGAGTGCCCAGTGCTGCCTATGAGTGCCCATCAGTGCCGCCCATGAGTGCCCATCAGTGCCGCCCATGAGTGCCTATCAGTGCCCAATACCAGCGCCGCCTATCAGTGCCCATCAGTGCTACCTAATCGGTGCCCATCAGAACTACCTCATCGGTGCCCATCAGTGCCACCTCATCGGTGCCCATCAGTGCCACCATATCAGTGCCCATAATTGAAAGAGAAAACATACTCATTTACAAAAAAATTAACAGAAAAAAATAAAAACTTTATTTTTTTTTCAAAATCTTCGCTCTATTTTTAGTTGTTGCACAAAAAAAAAAAAAACGCAGAGGTGATCAAATACCACCAAAAGAAAGCTCTATTTGTGGGGAAAAAAGGACGCCAATTTTGTTTGGGTGCAGTGTAGCATGACCGCGCAATTGTCATTCAAATTGCGACAGTGCTGAAAGCTGAAAATTGGCTTGGGCGGGAAGGTGCGTAAGTGCCTGGTATGGAAGTGGTTAAAGTGGTTAAAGTGGTTTTAGACCCTCTCCTATGCCTCTGTATATAAGTTTTACATGCTGTCTTTCTGCTGTCTTTCCCTTTCTACACTCTTTGGAAAGTGCAGATCGTGTTTCCTATTCCAGCAATGTAATTTACACTGTGAGAGCTGATTGGAGAAAAGAGACCCCCCCTCCATATAGGCAGAAGAAGAAAGGAACTTGCAGAGCTGTAACCTGAATAGACAAGATCTCTGCTTATCCACCTCTAAGCTCCCTCCCTGACACTAATTGTCAGAAGTGCTTAGGTCAAATTTCATAATTGGGGTTTATAACCAATTTAATGCAAAGAATGCATTAAGGTAAAAAAAACTTTTGCCTTTGAAACCACTTCAAAGCAGCATTAAAACCAAAAGCAAACATGTATTATGTGTAAAGTTGGGGGTTGTTAGCTCTCGTGGTATATGCTTTTTCAAGTGATTCACACCAGCCAGGAACTATATTTAAGGGCATGGTAGCCCATTTTTATTAAAAAGGCAAAAATAAAAGCCTCCTGGCTCACACATACAAAGAACATACAGAGCCACCTGGCTCTCTTCAGCAGCAGCACCACTGCTCAGGTTCCCGCAAGAAGCCTTCCTGACGCCTGTCAGCAACCTCAGATTTAGGTCTCTGGGTTTCAAAGTGCAGCCTGTATAGTTCAGCATGTAGTGATCCCATCCAGGGGGTCACACACACCGAGTTAATCCCTCACAATAGGCAAAAGAAGTGGCCATTGTGTTATATACAACGACCAGGCCCTCCGGCCAGGAATAAAAAAAAATGGGAACTCAAGTTCAGATATCTACCCTGAGAATTCAAATGCAGTTCTCACCAAAATATCTTATGCCGCGTACACACGATCATTTTTTGTGATGAAAAAAAACGACGTTTTCTGTGAAGTAAATAACGACGTTTTTGAAACGTCACTTTTCAAAGACGATGTTGCATACACACCATTGTTTTTTTTCAGAAAAAGCGAGGTTACGTTCACCACTCTTTTCCATTGAAGCTCGCTTCATAACTAGCTTCTGGGCATGCGCGGGTTGAAAAACGTTGCTTTAAACAACGTTTTTGCTACACACGGTGACTTTTTGTGAAACAAAAAACGACGTTTTGAAAAACGACACAATAAATTCAAGCATGTTGGAATTTTTTTTTGGTCGTTTTTTTGAAGACAAAAAACGACGTTTTGCCCACACACGATCAATTTAAATGACGTTTTTTTTTCATCGCAAAAAACGACCGTGTGTACGCGGCATTAGGGCTCGTTCAAACTTGCAGTGCTCTCTGAAGAGTGACCGATGTGCGCTTATAGAGTGGCTCATGCTCAAATAAAAGAGAGGTTACTGCTCTTTTATTTAATCAGAGGATCTGACTGTTAGTGTATGGGTGTACTGTGAGTTACACACTGTAGCACAATACATCCATAACAAGGTCAGCACCCAACAGCCATGTGGCACACTGACAGAGCCATAGATCACCTGCTGTGCTGTGTGATTATGCTAATGCTGATGATCATAAGAAGCAGAAAGATTCTACTTTACACTTGTAATGGGGGGGAGGGGGGGTCAGTAAAAATGTGCAGGAGATCTGCGTTTTTACTGACCCCCCCCCCCCCCACATCACTCCGCTTTAAGAACTTTTCACCCAAGCTTTCCAGTTAGGGTGGTCGGTCAGTTTTTCATACAGACCTAATAAAAAGGGCATGGGTGGGATCAAAAGCAGGGTCAAAGGGAGCCCCATCAGGTAGTCAGCAACCCTGGACGTACTGGTACATCGCATGGCATTAATGCGGAGTTCCAGGCTTTTTATGTTTATTAAAAGTCAGCAGCTACAAAAAGTGTAGCTGCTTACTTTTAATAAACATCCACTCACCTGTCCCACGGTTCAGCGATGCAGCCGCCTGGAGCGTCTCTCCTCTCCCCTCCTCTCTGCCGGCGCCTCCATTGCCACTCTGGGCACCCGCCCGTGACAGCTTTCGACTTCACAGTCGGGCACGCACTGCGCATGCACAAGTCACGCTGCGCCATCGGACTGGACAGGCGATTTTCTGGGACCTGTCACGTATCCCAGGAAATGAGGGGCCGTCTAGGTGGTGAGGAGTCGCCACCTAGGCGCCCCGTAGGCTGAAGGAGGAAGTGAAACAGGAAGTCCCACTCCTAACAAAGCCCCCACCCCCCCTCAAAAAAATGACATGCCAAATGTGGCATGTAAGGGGGTGAGGAGTGCTTAAAGCGGAAGTTCCACTTTTGGGTGGAACTCCGCTTTAAGTGAGTACATTTTTTAAAGCAAATCTAAAGTTCCACTGTCACAAACTGGTAGCAGGCAGCTCTTTGTTGCAGGGAGATGTACAACCAGCCTGCCCATACATGGATTTAAACTTGAATGGTCCTTGCGGAATCAGCTGAATTTTGACCCACGCATGGCCGCCTTAAAGCGATTCTAAAAGTTGTATTTTTTTTTGCTCAGTAAAATGGTGTTGCACAGAGCAGCCCCGGTCCTCTTCTTTTTGGGTCCTGGCTCCTTTCCCCTGCCAAGTGACCCCAATAACAAGCGCCTTGCTATGTTTGCTGATCTCCCCTTCCTGTCATTCCTAACGGCCCGTACACACGATCTGAAAATTGGACAACAGATCATCCGTTTTTTTTTTTTGCTTGCTAGTTGCATATTGAAAATGGAGAGGTTACCAAAGTTACGAAAATTCTGACAGAATAAACAAAAAAGTGATGTCATGTATTGTAGTGTATTTCTATTGTATTTTCGAATGACAACAGTACTGATTAACCACTTAAGGACCGCCTAACGCCGATATAAGTCGGCAGAAGCTCCGTGACCCGATCGCCGCCGGTGTCCCGCGATCGGTCACAGGAGCTGGAGAACGTGGAGAGGTGAGTGTAAACACAACATCCCCGTTCTTCTGTGTGGCAGTGTCATTGATTGTCTGTTTCCTGATATAGGGAACAACGATCAGTGACGTCACACCTACAGCCACGCCCCCCTACAGAATCACTCCCTTAGGGCACACTTAACCCCTTAGTGCCCCCTAGTGGTTAACCCATTCACTGCCATTGTCATTTTCACTGTAATTTATTATTATACAGGATTTATATAGCGCCAACAGTTTGCGCATCGCTTTACATCAGGAAAGACAGTACATTCACAATACAAATCAATACAGGAGGGATCAGAGGGCCCTGCTCATAAGATCAGTGCATTTATTAGCACTTTTCGCTGTGAAAATGACAATGGTCCCAAAAATGTCTGATGTGTCCGCCATAATGTCGCAGTCACGAAAAAAAATCTTGATCGCCGCCATTACTAGTAAAAAAAAAAATTATTAATAAAAATGCATTAAAACTATCCCCTATTTTGTAAACGCTATAACTTTTGCGTAAACCAATCAATAAACGCTTATTGCGATTTTTTTTACCAACAATAAGTAGTAGAATACGTATCAGCCTAAAATGAGGAAAAATATGTTTTTTATATATATATTTTGGGGGGGGGTTTTAATATAGCAAAAGGTAAAAAATATTATTTAATTGTTGCTCTATTTTTGTTTTATAGCGCAAAAAATAAAAAACGCAGAGGCGATCAAATACCACCAAAAGAAATCTCTATTTGTGGGGAAAAAAGGACGGCAATTTTGTTTGGGAGCCACGTCGCATGACCGCGCAATTGTCAGTTAAAGCAACGCAGTGCCAAATTGCAAAAAGGGGCAAGGTCCTTTACCTGCATAATGGTCCGGGTCTTAAGTGGTTATACAGAAATCTTACAATCTGGTATCATATGAGAAAAAATTTAGTGTTTGTCGAATTGGATAGGATCAGATGAACTGTCGTGAGCGGCTCTCAAAAGCTCTGTACTAACAATCCGATTATTGTACGATCGCTTCAAAAGCTTTATTTTTGTCCAATTTTGAGATCGTGTGTGCGGGCCATTAGTCCCAGCGTCACTGTCCTGTTCCAGTATGGCTGTAGAAGAATCGAATAATGTGCAATCCGCACTGCATTCATTTCATTGGGGGACATGTTAGACATCAGGGGTCTATTGGACCCTTAGTGACTCTATAAGAGAACCTGTCACCAATAAATGCATCACATAGCGGACTTTTTGACATGGTCCACCATAACATGCTAAACAGAAGTCATTCCAACCCGCTGGTCCAGGAATCCCCAACTAATCCCAGTATCAGACTGAGGTCAGATCCCAACCATCTCACTAGAGCGCTGATTTACTAAAACTGGGGGGTGCAGATGTGCATGGCAGCCAATCAGCTTCTAACTTCAGCTTATTCAATTAAGCTTTGACAATAAAACCTGGAAGCTGATTGGTTTCTATGCAGAGCTGCACCAGATCTTGCACTCCCCAGTATTAGTACATAAAGGGGTTCATTTACTATCACAGCCCAATCTTTCTCTCCTCAGTATGTATATGATTACAGTACAGTATTTCTCTCCTCAGTATGTGTATGATTACAGTACAGTATTTCTCTCCTCAGTATGTATATGATTACAGTACAGTCTCTCTCTCCTCAGTATGTTTATGATTACAGTACAGTCTCTCTCTCCTCAGTATGTATATGATTACAGTACAGTATTTCTCTCAGTATGTATATGATTACAGTACAGTATTTCTCTCCTCAGTATGTATATGATTACAGTACAGTATTTCTCTCCTCAGTATGTGTATGATTACAGTACAGTCTCTCTCTCCTCAGTATGTGTATGATTACAGTACAGTATTTCTCTCCTCAGTATGTGTATGATTACAGTACAGTCTCTCCTCAGTATGTATATGATTACAGTACAGTATTTCTCTCCTCAGTATGTGTATGATTACAGTACAGTCTCTCTCTCCTCAGTATGTGTATGATTACAGTACAGTCTCTCTCTCCTCAGTATGTATATGATTACAGTACAGTATTTCTCTCCTCAGTATGTATATGATTACAGTACAGTCTCTCTCTCCTCAGTATGTATATGATTACAGTACAGTATTTCTCTCCTCAGTATGTATATGATTACAGTACAGTATTTCTCTCCTCAGTATGTGTATGATTACAGTACAGTCTCTCTCTCCTCAGTATGTGTATAATTACAGTACAGTATTTCTCTCCTCAGTATGTATATGATTACAGTACAGTATTTCTCTCCTCAGTATGTGTATGATTACAGTACAGTCTCTCTCTCCTCAGTATGTGTATGATTACAGTACAGTCTCTCTCTCCTCAGTATGTGTATGATTACAGTACAGTATTTCTCTCCTCAGTATGTATATGATTACAGTACAGTCTCTCTCTCCTCAGTATGTATATGATTACAGTACAGTATTTCTCTCCTCAGTATGTGTATGATTACAGTACAGTATTTCTCTCCTCAGTATGTATATGATTACAGTACAGTCTCTCTCTCCTCAGTATGTTTATGATTACAGTACAGTCTCTCTCTCCTCAGTATGTATATGATTACAGTACAGTATTTCTCTCAGTATGTATATGATTACAGTACAGTATTTCTCTCCTCAGTATGTGTATGATTACAGTACAGTCTCTCTCTCCTCAGTATGTGTATGATTACAGTACAGTCTCTCTCTCCTCAGTATGTGTATGATTACAGTACAGTATTTCTCTCCTCAGTATGTATATGATTACAGTACAGTCTCTCTCTCCTCAGTATGTATATGATTACAGTACAGTATTTCTCTCCTCAGTATGTATATGATTACAGTACAGTATTTCTCTCCTCAGTATGTATATGATTAGTAAAAACTCAAAGAATTTTCACAGAACATGTTGATAAATACAAAAAAAGTATTCTATTTAGGTATCGGGAGCATTTGCGCGAGTACAAGTACTCCCAAAAATACTCGGTATCGGTCCCGATACCGATACTAGTATCGGTATCTGGACAACCCTAATTACAGTACAGTATTTCTCTCCTTAGTATGTGTATGATTACAGTACAGTCTCTCTCTCCTCAGTATGTGTATGATTACAGTACAGTATTTCTCTCCTCAGTATGTGTATGATTACAGTACAGTCTCTCTCTCCTCAGTATGTATATGATTACAGTACAGTATTTCTCTCCTCAGTATGTGTATGATTACAGTACAGTCTCTCTCTCCTCAGTATGTGTATGATTACAGTACAGTATTTCTCTCCTCAGTATGTATATGATTACAGTACAGTATTTCTCTCCTCAGTATGTGTATGATTACAGTACAGTCTCTCTCTCCTCAGTATGTGTATGATTACAGTACAGTCTCTCTCTCCTCAGTATGTGTATGATTACAGTACAGTCTCTCTCTCCTCAGTATGTGTATGATTACAGTACAGTATTTCTCTCCTCAGTATGTGTATGATTGCAGTACAGTATTTCTCTCCTCAGTATGTATATGATTACAGTACAGTATTTCTCTCCTCAGTATGTGTATGATTACAGTACAGTCTCTCTCTCCTCAGTATGTATATGATTACAGGACAGTATTTCTCTCCTCAGTATGTGTATGATTACAGTACAGTCTCTCTCTCCTCAGTATGTGTATGATTACAGTACAGTATTTCTCTCCTCAGTATGTGTATGATTGCAGTACAGTATTTCTCTCCTCAGTATGTATATGATTACAGTACAGTATTTCTCTCCTCAGTATGTGTATGATTACAGTACAGTCTCTCTCTCCTCAGTATGTGTATGATTACAGTACAGTATTTCTCTCCTCAGTATGTATATGATTACAGTACAGTATTTCTCTCCTCAGTATGTGTATGATTACAGTACAGTCTTTCTCTCCTCAGTATGTGTATGATTGCAGTACAGTATTTCTCTCCTCAGTATGTATATGATTACAGTACAGTCTCTCTCTCCTCAGTATGTATATGATTACAGTACAGTATTTCTCTCCTCAGTATGTGTATGATTACAGTACAGTCTCTCTCTCCTCAGTATGTGTATGATTACAGTACAGTCTCTCTCTCCTCAGTATGTGTATGATTGCAGTACAGTATTTCTCTCCTCAGTATGTGTATGATTACAGTACAGTACAGTCAGTCTTACCTCCTCAGTGGAGGGATCTCCGTTCTCTCGCCCAACAGAAGCACCACAATAGGGATAAATGAAGCTGTGATCAGGGATGGAGGAGCCGGCCGTGGGGGATTCCGGGATTTGTGGTTCTAGAAGGCCAGAGATCTCAATCAGTGCACGAGCAGCAGACTACATCTCCCAGCATGCCCCGCGCGGGGGTCGGTGATTCAGCTGGTGGAGACTTGTAGTTGAGGGATAATGATTGGGATGCTGTGCGGGGCTGTAGCCGGGGACGTTCGGTATTATAGGGGGCCAAGCTGGCCTCGGTAATAGCCGGTGTATAGATGACAAGCAGCACGCCTCGTCTGGCAGGTGGCTATGTTTGGGGTGTTGTCATGGCTGCGGCCGGATGCTGCGACCCAGGAGGGGGAGGAGTCTGGGTGTCAGTTATACAACAGGGCATTGGGTAGAGTACAGCACAGGGCTTATCACTGAGGACAATAGTGATGTCCAGTTCATGAACGAATCGTTCTTTTGAATCGGTTCTTTTCAGTGAACTGAGTGAATCGATTCATGTGAGTGAACTGAACCGTCTGGAATGGTTCTCTTCTCTGTGCACTCAATACAAAGCATAGGAGAGCAGGCTGGTAATATGATCCTAGAGTGAGAGAGCTTGGCCCCTCCCTACAACCAATCAGCGTGCTCAAGGCACAGAGACACTCAGGCACTGCATACAAGTCAAGCCATCATGAGTACACTCAGGACAATGCAGCCTGTAGGGATTTATGGGGGTTCCTTTGTGTTAGGTATGAAACGAGGAGTAATCAATCCTCTGTGATCATCACCATGGTGTGCAATTTACCTGTTCTACAAGAGCTGCCAGTCACCCAGCACACCGGGGCTGCCAGATCTCACCCATCAATCCAGCGATCGATTACAACACACCATGTGCGTCTCCAGCCCAAAACAGCTAAATATTAACATGCATAAATAATCAATATGTAAACAAAATAAAAAATCTGCGCTATTATAGGTGGCTTTTATACAGCATCTCACAAAAGTGAGAACACCCCTTACATTTTTGAAAATATTTTATTATATCTTTTCATGCGACAACACTGAAGAAATGACACTTTGCTACAATGTACAGTAGTGAGTGTACAGCTTGTATAACAGTATAAATTTGCTGTCCCCTCAAAATAACTCATTCAAGGGGTTGTAAAGGTTTGTTTTTTATTTTCTAAATAGGTTCCTTTAAAGCGGATGGTTCAGCAAAAAAAAATATTAAAAGCCAGCAGCAACAAATACTGCAGCTGCTGACTTTTAATATTAGGACACTTACCTGTCCTGGAGTCCAGCGGCGTCCGCAGCAGAGAGACGAGCGGTCGCTCGTCACCCTGCTGCTCCCCCCTCCATCCACGGTGAGGGAACCAGGAAGTGAAGCGCTGCGGCTTCACTGCCCGGTTCCCTACGGTGCATGCGCGAGTCGCACTGCGCCCGCCGATTGGCTCCCGCTGTGTGCTGGGAGCCGAGAGTTCCCAGCACACAATGGGGGGGCGACGGGATGTCGCCAAAAAACCCGACTTTTGCCCGAGACTGCGGGCCGGAAGTGGTTGCAGATACCTGTCTTTAGACAGGTATCTGCACCCCCCTCCCCCCTGAAAGGTGTCAATTGTGACACCGGAGGGGGGGAGGGTTCCGATCAGCGGATCTTCACTTTAGGGTGGAGATCCGCTTTAAGCTAGTGTATTGTTGGTTCACTTACTTTTTCCTTCGATTTCCCTTCTAAATGTTTTTTTTCTCACTTCCTATTCCTCCTCAGTAAGCTCTTCTGGCTGACTAACCCCCACGGGATGATGGGAGCAAGCTTACTTAGGAGAAACAGGAAGTGAGAAATTCAGAAAAAATATATTTAAAAGGTAAATCAAAGGAAAAGGTTAGTGAACCAACAATGCACTGGCTTAAAGGAACCTATTTAGAAAATAAAAAACAAACCTTTACAACCCCTTTAGGTCTGGTTTACATTGGGTACGATTTGAGATGCAATTTGACATGTCAAAACGTATCTCAAATCGGCGGCATTTTCCGGCAATGGCACCGTCCTAATAGGTGCAACGCCGCATCTGCGGCGCTGCACCGATTTCAAAAAGTAGTTCCTGTACTACTTTTTGCGATTTCGGGCCACAATTTACATTGACATCTGTGCAGAAACCTGCACAGATGTCTCTGGAATCGCGGCCAAAATCGGGAAAGCCAGCGGGAGTGAAATTGTGCGAGTTCAGCGGAACTCGCACGGCTTCACTCCCGCATCCCAGTGTGAACCTGGGCTCAATGTCTAAACCGCTGGCAACAAGAGTGAGTACACTCTCCTCCAACCGAATGCTGGTTGGTAAAGCGTTCCATAGTCTGGGACCTTGGACGGCAAATCTTCTTTCTCCTTTGGACTTATAGTTGGCTTTCGGGATCTGTAGTAGGTTTTGATTGGTGGATCGCAGAACGCGATTGGGGTTGTGGGCTTTTATTTTTTCGCATAGATATTGGGGGGCATTCCCATGGATACATCTATGCGTTAGACAGAGTGCTTTAAAAGCAATCCTGTCTTTCACTGGTAGCCAGTGGAGGGCTCTCAGTGAAGGTGAGATGGATTCCCAGGGTTTTTTCCCTGTCACCAGTCTGGCCGCCGTGTTCTGAACGACTTGCAGACGAGCGATTTGGTATTTGGGGAGTCCGAGGTAAAGGGCATTTGCATAATCCAGTCTGGAGTTAACAATTGCTCCCACCACGACCGCTAAATCTTCTTTGGGGATGAAAGGGGTAAGTCTGCGTAGTAGGCGCAACAGATGGTGAGATCCGCTGACTACTGACCCTATTTGTGCGTCCATTGTCATGTAGGAGTCAAATAAGACCCTGAGACTTTTGACTTTGGCGCTAGGGGTGATGATTTTGCCCAAAATGGGCGGGGGTGTCCAGGTTGTTGCAGGTTGACTCCTTTGCTTGGCGTGAAACAGGAGAAGTTCTGTTTTCGCTCCATTGAGTTTAAGATAACTCTTTGTCATCCAGTCCTCTATCAAAGAGAGGCATGTCTCTAGATTAAGGCGGTGATCCTTTTTATTGCAAATGCGGAAGTACAGTTGCGTGTCGTCGGCGCATGAGTGATAGAGCAGTTTTTGGCTGCTGATAATCTCAAAAAGAGGACGAAGATAGATGTTAAACAGCACTGGTGACAGAGGCGATCCTTGAGGGACTCCGCATGTTACTGTGCGTTTCTTAGATGTGAAGGGTCCTAACTTCACTGTTTGCGATCGGTTTTCCAGAAAAGAGGAGAACCATGATAAATCGCCTTCTGCGACTCTGGCTACTTCAGCTAGCCGTGTCATTAAAAGTTTGTGGTCTACAGTGTCAAAAGCTGCGCTTAGGTCCAACAGAACCAGAAGACAAGATTCTCCTTCGTCTGCGGCCTCGAGAGCGTCGTCCCATACTATGCCGTTTCTGTCCCGTGTCCTGGACGGAAACCCGATTGATATGGATCAAGTAGCTTGTGGGTATCTAGATGCTGTTGTACCACTACTTTTTCCATTACCTTTGAAAGTACATTTAAGGCTGTTATGGGACGGCGGTGTAATGGATCCTTGGGATGGCGGTGTAGTGGATACTTGGGATCTAGGGTGGGTTTCTTCAGGATGGGTTGGATTACGCCCTCTTTCAACTGTGAGGGCACTATGCCCTCCTTGAAGGACTGGTTGATAAGCTGCGTGATGGGGGGCGCCAAAATGTCAGTGCATTCCTTCAGCAGTTTTGTGGGGATGATATCATTAGGTGCTGTGCCATTACGCAGAGCCCCAATGATTTCATATGTCGCATCGATGGAGATGGGTTCCAGGGTAAACATACCTGATAGAGGTGAATTACTGTGGGTGTTGTGTGAAAGGTTGCAGGGGGGGCTAAGGAGAGAATTGTTTTGCTGAATGCTTTCACGGATTCCCTCGATTTTATTAATGAAGTAATGCGACAAATCATTGCAAAATTCTTGTGAGTCCGAATTGGGGGCTTCAAGACATCCTGGTTTCATGGTCTGAGTGACCATCTTGAAGAGTTCGCGAGGGCGGTTTAAGGCGCTATTGATAGCCTCAGAAAAATAATTTTTCTTGGCTTGGAAAATTTCTTTGTGGTATTTTCTTGTTGTTGCTTTGTAGATGGAGAGGTTTGCCTCTGAAGAACTTCTTTTCCAGGCGGCTTCCGCCCTTCTACGTTCTTGCTTCAGTAGCGACAGCTGGTTGTTAAACCAGCTACCGTTGTTTCTCCGGATGTGAGTTTTACGCTTCGGCGCTACTAAGTCGGCTGACTGTAATAGGGCTGAGTTTATGGCATCCAGGGTTTCTACGGTCGTTTGATGTGGCTGGATTGTTTTTATTTTTTCCCTTAAAGTGGTTTTGAAGAGTTCCGAATGGAGCTTCTTCTGACATCTAGTCCAGTGTGTAGTCACTGGTCTAGATGTTTTTGCTGAGGGGGGGATTTTGGAAATAATGAATTTAATTGCATGGTGATCAGTCCATGGCAATGGTTCATTTTCCAATATTTTTATTTCCAGATCTTGTCTGAAAATAAGATCGAGTGTGTGGCCTGAAGCATGTGTGGGTCCACATACTAGTTGCTGTAGCCCTAAACCTTCCAGGTGGTCGATACAGGCGTCGGCAACGGGGTCTTGTGCGGAGTTGGCCCAGAGATTGAAGTCCCCGAGCAGCAAAACATGTTTGCTGTTGAGGGTGTAAGTGGAGACAAACTCTGTCAATGATGATAGCAGCTGCGATTTTGGGCCGGGTCGCCTATAGCAGAGAAGAATGTGGACGGTCTCCTTGGAATTTGTTTGCAATTGCAGAGTAAGGGTTTCCATGAAAGGAAGAGGGTTTTGAAGGGCTGGTTTAGTGATCGCAAGGTGCGTCTTGTGGATCACCGCCAGTCCTCCTCCTCTTTGCCCTATTCTGTTTTCCATTATGATACGGTAGTTTTCTGGCACCAGTTCTCCTAGAACGGAATGGAAGGCTTTAAATGGAGCCGGTATTGGAGAAATGGGTGTGGTTACTAAGGGGCGTGGTTACTAAGGGGCGTAGTCACTAGGGGGCGCTGTAAAGCTTTCTCGCACAGGGCGCCTAAAGGCCTAAGGACAGCCCTGATTGTAGCAAAGTGTAATTTCTATAGTGTTGTCACATGGAAAGATATAATACATTTTTACAAAAATGTGAGGGGTGTACCAGTCAGCGGGTGGGTCAGGCTCACCTACCCCATTTATGCAGCGCTTCATCAGGGACTTCCCTTGCTCCTCGGCGATGGCTCTTCCTTCCCCTGCTCTCCATGGGCATTGGCAGCTTCAGTTTCCTCCCTCCTCTGTGGCCAATTGGAACTCTTCACTTTTTGGCCAATCGGAAAAGGGGTGTTACAACAGTGAATGTTCAATCGCTGTTGTAACACCCGGGGGGAGCGAGACTCTGTGACTGGGGCTTGGAGAGCAGAGTTGGGGAATCTCAGTCATATGGGTGGCTGAACGCATGAAGCTTAATCAATGTTCTGCACTACACAGGTCTATGGGCAGCTCATACAATAGAGATGCATTTGGGCAGCTCATACAATAGAGATCCATTTTTTATTTTTTGCTAAATCTTGTGACGAAAAAACCCATAAGTATACAATAAACATGCATGTGAACACACACAAAAAAAGTGCACTTAAAGGGTCACTAAAGGAAAAAAATGTTTTTGGTGAAATGACTGTTTACAGGGTATAGAGACATAATAGTTAACTGATTCCTTTTAAAAACTATTAAAAAAATATAAAAACCAATCATATAATGTACCTTTAGTTTCACTTTCGTTTTTGCATCTAGCTTGGTTTTTGCATGTAATTTAATGCCTCTGTGCTGGACAGTGCCATAGAGAGTGATGGTTAGTAAAACGAAACTAGAATCTCCCAGTACTGTGGTCATCAGGAAACAGACAACCAGGAAGTGTCCAGAACAAAGCAGAATTACAGCAACATCAGAGCAAAAAAAAAAAAAGTAACAATGAGGACATGAAACCAGTACTGCAGTAAGGTAAAGGAAGCTATTTAGCTGTAAAAAAAAATTCCTTTAGTGACCCTTTAAGGGTGTGCTTTTGTCCACCCCCCCGCAGGACTCGTACCCTGACCTCAGGGGTGCAAGGCTCCTGACGGGGACAGAAGGCCTGGCAGACTCCGTTCTTCTGGGACAGCCAAAGCCATCCATCAATATTAGGTCAGGAGAGCTCTCCTGAAGAGAGACTCCCCCCAGGGGCATGGGAAGAAGGAACCTGAGGGCCACACATCCTCCCCCTAGATGCCAGGGTAAGTGGCCGTGCCAAATTGTGCAGTGGCCTAGGCCCTGAGGCCTGGTAAGCAAATATTGCCCCTAAAGGCCAGGCCCTAAAAGTGCAGAAAGAAAGCTTTTGGTGTCTGTGACAATGTGCCCTTTTTCACACCTGCTAGGTGTAGGTGTGTTAGTGCATTTTAATGGGCAGAATACATTTATATTCTGGTCAATAGAATGCATTAACACGCAAACACACATAAACGGGTGTACAATACATGGCTTTTAACAGACTTTAAAAAACAATGAGGAAACTGAAAATCCAGTTTCCTCTATATCAAGCAAACCCCCTGGAACCCTTCAACCTGGCTGGTTGAGAATCCTGGGTTATAACCTCTGTTTATAGCCCGGCAGGGTACCCCACTGCCACTGGATAGTTCACACCAGTGGGCATGTATCATGGAGTGCATAACATGTCCTAGGGTACATTGTTTTGAAGCATTGCAGTTCTCAACAGCACATTGTGACCCACTGACACACATTGTAAGGTGTCTTTGTAAGTTACACAAAGATGTAGCATGCCTTAATTTTTCTTCAATGCACACCAATGCACTAGTTTGGAATGAACGAAGCACATACACATACATGTCCTTGAACTGAGCAACTCAGATTGACTGACATTAACTCAGGTCAATGTAGTTTAATGCACCAGCTGTGAATGAACTCTTATGCCTCATACACAGGGCCGGACTTTTCGGGAAAAAAAGTCAGACAGACTTTTTTTCTCGGAAAGTCCGGCCGTGTGTAGCCTCCATTTGACTTTTTTTCTCGGAAGTCCGACTGATATTAGATAGAGAACCTGTTCTCTTTCTTTCCGTCGGACATAAGACGGACTCACAGCAGACTTTTTCACGGTCAAAAGTCTGACCGTGTGTACAAGGCATTCGTTTACCCCTAATGGAGATTTAAAGGATAAGCATACTGTATATGTTGTATAATTATCCCTTAAAGAGGAAGTAAACCCTCTCTTAAAAAAATAAACCTGCAAGACAAAGGCATAATGAGCTAGTATGCATAGCATACTAGCTCATTATGAATTACTTACCTGAGAACAAAGCCACCGCAGCGGTCCCAGGACACCTCCTCGTCGCCACCATGATACCCAGAGTGACTTGCGGGTATTGCTGCTCCGGCACTGTGACTGGCCGAAACAGTGATGACATCACTCCCACGCATAATGCCGTTAGTAGCAGCATGCTCAGTGTGCCTGCGTGTCATTGTCTATGGCGCATGCGCTGTACACATTGGTGCCGTCTTTCTTGGAAATATCTCCTTAATTGTGTAGGTTAAGGAGATATTTCTTGCACCTACAGTAAGCCTTAATTTTGGCTTACCTGTAGGTTAAAGTGGTCTGTAAGGGTTTACAACCACTTTAACACAGTGGTCCCCAAGATTTTTGGTACCAGGGACCAGTTTCAGGGCAGCCACTTTTTACATCACAGTTCCCCCTTCATATCAGTATCCCCTTTACATCACAGTCCCCCGTAACATTATAGTGCCCCTTTACACTATAGTGCAGTTGCCTTTACATCGAAGTTCTGCTTTACAGTGCAGCCCCCTTTACATTAATATTATGAGGGCTGCACTGTAAAAGGGAAGGTTGTGATGGGAAGGGGGCTGCACTGTAATGTAAAGGGACGCTGTGATGTTAAGGGGACTGTAGTGTAAAGGGGGCACTGTGATATAAAGGGGACTGCACTGTAAAGGGACACTGTGATGTTAAGGGGACTGCACTGTAAAGATAAGAGTGCCGCTATACAGTGCAGTCTCTTTTTATATCACAGTGCCCCTTTATATTACAATGTCCCTAGCAATCACAGGCCCCCCATCAAAGTGCCCCTTGCAGTCATGCCCAGTGTTGCTCATCTTACTTTAAAAAATTAGTTACAGTTACAAATTACTTCTCTGAAAAAGTAATTGCGTTAGTGACTCAGTTACTACATTGAAAAAGTAATTAGTTTCTCAGCAAAGTAACTGCATTTTTTAAAATATTCTACAATGCTTTGTTGAGAAGCAGATGACCGGCGCTTGCCAGGGAGCAGAGAGTTAATACTCCAAGACAAAAGAATTGCAGATCCTTGAGAGAAGAAAAGCAGAAACAAATGGTGATCTTGTGTATATCCCAGCCTAGGTGCATCCGTCCCACCATGTATATCCCAGTCTAGGTGCATCCGTCCCACCATGTATATCCCAGCCTAGGTGCATCCGTCCCACCATGTATATCCCAGCCTAGGTGCATCCGTCCCACCATGTATATCCCAGCCTAGGTGCCTCCGTCCCACCATGTATATCCCAGCCTAGGTGCATCCGTCCCACCATGTATATCCCAGCCTAGGTGCATCTGTCCCACCATGTATATCCTAGCCTAGGTGCATCCGTCCCACCATGTATATCCCAGCCTAGGTGCATCCGTCCCACCATGTATATCCCAGCCTAGGTGCATCCGTCCCCCCATGTATATCCCAGCCTAGGTGCATCCGTCCCACCATGTATATCCCAGCCTAGGTGCATCCGTATCACCATGTATATCCCAGCCTAGGTGCCTCCGTCCCACCATGTATATCCCAGCCTAGGTACATCCGTCCCCCCATGTATATCCCAACCTAGGTGCATCCGTCCCACCATATATATCCCAGCCTAGGTGCATCCGTCCCACCATGTATATCCCAGCCTAGGTGCATCCATCCCCCATGTATATCCCAGCCTAGGTGCATCCGTCCCACCATGTATATCCCAGCCTAGGTGCATCCGTCCCACCATGTATATCCCAGCCTAGGTGCATCCGTCCCACCATGTATATCCCAGCCTAGGTGCATCCATCCCACCATGTATGTGCAGCTAATAGGACTTAAAACCCTTATCCATCTGCTATATATTACATCCAAATTATAAGCTGGATTAAAATGTATGGCCCAGATTCACAGAGCGATTACGCCTGCGCAACAGGAGATGCGCGTGTGTAAGTCGAAATGTGCGCATGCGTTTCGTTGCGCGGCATCCACAGAACGAGATACGCTAAAAATCTATTTTTTTTTGTCCCGCGTAATTTCGTTAGACTGGCGCATCCTTCCGCGCAAAAGTGCGCTAGACACACCATTGATTTGCTAGTCAAATATGCTAATGAGGGACTTACGGGGATCCACAAAACAACGTTGGGGCAGCGCAGGCGACGCAGTGTGCGCAACAGCAAAATGTCCTGTCTAAAATTAGAGCATATAAAAGCTGGTGTAAAAAGAGAAAAAAAGTCTACTTGTTAGATAAAGCAACACTGATAGTGAGGAGCTGAGCAGTCACACCTGTTGCACAACAATCTGTATGCCAACATGCCAGGGGCATCGTCGCACATAGCTATACTACTGACTTTAGATGAACAAAGAAGGATGAGGGCACGGAGGATGGCACGGAGGGTGGCACGGGAGAGGATATACCGCACACGCATAGACCTCTTTGGCATGAGTGATTCTGAGGTGTATCGCATCTTCAGATTCACCCCTCATGCCATCCTGGAATTAACCACAACCCTGCAGGAGGACATCACCAGCCCAACACACCGCTCACATGCAGTGCAGCCACTGGTCAAGGTCATGGCAACACTCCATGTCCTTGCCAGTGGGTCTTTTCAGCGTACAAGTGGAGTGGTGGCTGGGATGTCACAATCCTCCATGAGCAGATGTGTGCACCAGGTTTTCCCTGCAATCCTCAGACACATGTCCCACCACATCATCAAACCCACCACTGAGGACCTGCGGCTGAAGGCAATGACAGATTTCTACAGAATTGCCAGATTCCCACGCACTGTGGGGGCCATTGATTGCACACATGTGGCACTACAGCCCCCCCAGGAGACAGAGCACATGTACCGCAATCGGAAGCATTGGCATTCCATCAATGTACAGGTGATAGTCGATGCCCAAGGCCTCATATGGCACGTCCGTGCCAAACACCCAGGGTCCAGCCATGACAGCTACATATACAATCAATGCCACATCCGAATGGAATTCGATCAGAACGTGTATGGGGACACCTGGCTGGTTGGTGAGTGACATGGGTGGCAGGCATGACTATCCCCTCCCATGATGCACATCACAAGGGGCACATGCATGACTAACATCCTCCTGTCTTTTCCCTTACAGGTGACTCTGCATATCCACTGGGACCCCATCTCATGACTCCTATCCGGAACCTCCAAACCCCAGGAGAGGAAAGATACAATCAAGCACATGCCCAAACACGAGCAGTGGTGGAGCGCACCTTTGGCCTCCTGAAGTCACGTTTCCGGTGCCTGGATAAGTCTGGGGGTACCCTCTTGTATTCCCCAAACTTCGTGTGCCAGATCATCGGTGCATGTTGCATGCTGCACAACTTCGCAGTAAGAAAGAGCCTGCAGATTGACCTACGTGATGACCTGACCCCTGAACCAGACAATCCCCCCCTAACCGAGGATACCCCGTCTTCTGAGGGAAGAGCAGCCAGGAGACAGCTCACATTGGGCATCTTTGCACTTTAAACATACACGTCAGAAGGCTGGCCGGAGGCCGGCCTGTATTTGTGGGAGGAGTCTGAGAGTACTTAAGACTCCCTCCCTGTCGGTGCTGGGTCGGCGTCGGGTTCTGGGTTGGAGGGGGCGTGTCACGTCAGCAGACGCCATTCAGCCGTTGGCTTGGAGGAGGGAGGTGTTGCTCACCCGCCCGCTCATGGCGGCTCCACGTGGTGTTTTGTCCCAGGTTCTCCCTGTGTACCAGGCGGTATGGGGGGAGCGGGAGCCGCCTTTCACCCCGGACTGTATGCGGGCTCACACAGGGGAGCTCTGCGATTCGGCAGGTACACGGGGGCCATCCTTCCTCCCTCCCACTCCTCGGGCCGCCCACCCCTCCTCCCGGTCAGTTTCTTATCCATCCCCTTACCACTTCATGCCTGCCCGGTTATCCCGTCCTCACCAGCGGCATGGCCGCCCGTTCTCTCTGTTCCTCGCGGGTTTCACGCCGGGGGGAGGGGGGGGATGCTTGCCCGCCCTTCCGCTGTATTCTCCCTCCAGCATGGAGGGAGCCGCCGCTGCTTCCCCCGGTGTTCACGCCGGGGGGGGGGGGGGGATGCCCGTCCGCCGTGTTTCTCCCTCCAGCATGGAGGGAGCCGCCGCCGCTGCTTCCCCCGGTGTTCACGCCGGGGGGAGGGGGGATGCCCGCCCGCTGTGTTCCGCCCGCTGCTTCCCCCGGTGTTCACGCCGGAGGGGGGGGGGGGCGGATGCTCGCCCGCCCGCTGTATTTCTCCCTCCCTGGCAGCTTGGGGGGGGGGGGTCCGCTGTTTTCCAGGGGTCACATGCTGGCTATTTGGAGGGGGACGGGCTGCCCTCCCGCATCTCTGAGGTCATGCTAGCGGCTTTGGGGGGGGGGGGAATGTCCACCTTTTTACTCAGGTCAGAAGAGTTCTGCCTCCGCGTTGTCTGTCATAGCGTTCTGCCCCGCGTTTTCTGTCATAGCGTTCTGCCCCGCGTTTTCTGTCATAGCGTTCTGCCCCGCGTTTTCTGTCATAGCGTTTCTGCCCCCCAGGTTTTCTGTCATAGTGTTTCTGCCCTTACATTTTCTGTCATAGTGTTTCTGCCCCCACGTTTGCTGTCATAGCGTTCTGCCCCCACGTTCCTGTCGTAGCGTTTCTGCCCCCAGGTTTTTTCGGTCGTAGCGTTTCTGCCCCCAGGTTTTCTGTCATAGCGTTTCTGCCCACAGGTTTTTCTGTCATAGCGTTTCTGCCCACAGGTTTTTCTGTCATTGCGTTTCTGCCCCCAGGTTTTTCTGTCGTAGCGTTTCTGCCCCCAGGTTTTTCTGTCGTAGCGTTTCTGCCCCCAGGTTTTTCTGTCGTAGCGTTTCTGCCCCCAGGTTTTTCTGTCATAGCGTTTCTGCCCACAGGTTTTTCTGTCATAGCGTTTCTGCCCCCAGGTTTTCTGTCATAGCGTTTCTGCCCACAGGTTTTTCTGTCGTAGCGTTTCTGCCCCCAGGTTTTTCTGTCGTAGCGTTTCTGCCCCCAGGTTTTTCTGTCGTAGCGTTTCTGCCCCCAGGTTTTTCTGTCGTAGCGTTTCTGCCCCCAGGTTTTTCTGTCATTGCGTTTCTGCCCCCAGGTTTTTCTGTCGTTGCGTTTCTGCCCCCAGGTTTCTGTCATAGCGTTTCTGCCCACAGGTGTTTCTGTCATAGCGTTTCTGCCAACAGGTTTTTCTGTCATAGCGTTTCTGCCCACAGGTTTTTCTGTCATAGCGTTTCTGCCCACAGGTTTTTCTGTCATAGCGTTTCTGCCCCCAGGTTTTTCTGTCGTAGCGTTTCTGCCCCCAGGTTTTTCTGTCGTAGCGTTTCTGCCCCCAGGTTTTTCTGTCGTAGCGTTTCTGCCCCCAGGTTTTTCCGTCATAGCGTTTCTGCCCCCATGGTTTTCTGTCATAGCGTTCTGCCCCCACGTTTTCTGTCTTATTTCGGCCTCAGCGTGTCACACAATTCTGTCTCAGGTTCTGTCCTTGCATTGGCTATGGCTATAGTATCATGCGTTTCTGCCCCCAGGTTTTCTGTCTTAGCGTTTCGATCCACACGATTTCTGTCATTACATTCGTCATTGTATATCTGCCTCATGCCGCGTACACACGGTCGTTTTTTGCGATGAAAAAAAATGACGTTTTGTGTGAAGTAAAAAACGACGTTTTTGAAACGTCACTTTTCAAAGACAATTTTGCATACACACCATCGTTTTTTCACAAAAAGCGAGGTTACGTTCACCACTCTTTTCCATTGAAGCTCGCTTCATAACTAGCTTCTGGGCATGCGCGGGTTGAAAAAACGTCGTTTTAAAAGACGTTTTTGCTACACACGGTGACTTTTTGTGAAACAAAAAACGACGTTTTGAAAAACGACACAAAAAATTCAAGCATGTTGGAATTTTTTTTTGGTCGTTTTTTTGAAGACAAAAAACGACGTTTTGCCCACACACGATCAATTTAAATGACGTTCTAAAAAACGTCGTTTTTTTTCATCGCAAAAAACGACCGTGTGTACGCGGCATCAGTGTTGCAGGTGCAGCTTTTTCTCATACCTTTTCTGCCCCGGGTTTCTGCCAGATTTGCCTCAGCGTTTCAGGCTCGGTGATTCTATCGTACTATTCTGCCTCAGGTTTCCGTCATTACATTTGCCTCAGCGTTTCTCTCATACCGGAAGGTCCTGCCCCAGGTTTTCTGTCATAGCGTTTCTGCCCCAGGTTTTCTGTCATAGCGTTTCTGCCCCAGGTTTTCTGTCATAGCGTTTCTGCCCCAGGTTTTCTGTCATAGCGTTTCTGCCCCAGGTTTTCTGTCATAGCGTTTCTGCCCAGGTTTTCTGTCATAGCGTTTCTGCCCCAGGTTTTCTGTCATAGCGTTTCTGCCCCAGGTTTTCTGTCATAGCGTTTCTGCCCCAGGTTTTCTGTCATAGCGTTTCTGCCCCAGGTTTTCTGTCATAGCGTTTCTGCCCCAGGTTTTCTGTCATAGCGTTTCTGCCCCAGGTTTTCTGTCATAGCGTTTCTGCCCAGGTTTTCTGTCATAGCGTTTCTGCCCCAGGTTTTCTGTCATAGCGTTTCTGCCCCAGGTTTTCTGTCATAGCGTTTCTGCCCCAGGTTTTCTGTCATAGCGTTTTCTTCCATAGCTTTCTGCTCACGATTTTCTGTCTGGGCACTACGGCCCCCACGATTTTCTGTCTGGGCACTACGGCCCCCACGATTTTCTGTCTGGGCACTACGGCCCCCACGATTTTCTGTCTGGGCATTACGGCCCCCACGTCTTGTCATTTCTGTCTGTCATTGCATTTCTGCCTCGGCATGTCAGGCTCAGTGTTGCTCTCATACCATTTCTGCCCAGGTTTCTGTCCTATAATTTTTGCCTCAGCATTCAGGGTCAGAGGGTCTCCCATACCTTTTCTGCCCCAGGTTTTGGTATAAGTTTTCAGGCTCGGCAGTTCTGCCGCCCCCACGATTTCTGTCCCCCTCATTTTCTGTCATAGCATTGCTGCCCCCAAGAATCCTGTCTGTGTTAGTTTGTCTTGGCATTGTCTTTGTGGTTTCCATGTCTCGTTGTATTTTGTCCACGTTGCATCTGGGTTGTTTAGCTAGTGCTCACATCTCAGGATCTGTCACGTCTACAGATTCATACGGGCTGAGGTTTCGTTTTTAATTGATTGTTGACCACAATCTTCTCGCCTGTTTACATACGTCATACGTTGCACGTGCATTCATTACACATACTCGATTACCCACAGCAGTCCGTGGGTACACCAACCCTGAGTGGTCAGTTATATTGTCTGTCTCTGCGCGACAGGTTACTCAGGCTCACATGCCAGTCACACTGGGTTGGGGTGTCATCGGGTGCATTCAAGCGCAGCGGTCTTAGGTAGGCACAGAGGGCGTTTGTTGTTTCATGTGTGTTTTCTGTCTTGGCTAGGTTGTGTCAGCGCACCCCCAGTTCCTGCTCTTCCATTTCTGCCGGCCATGTCATCTTTTTGGGTCCGGTCTATCAGGCCTTCTGGTTCATGACTGAGCAATGGGTGTTCCTTGTCAGAGGGGGTGGAATCACCCATCCCTGTTTCTCTGACATCCCTACTGCGGGTACTTTCAGATCTACTTTCGGGGCTCATCGCTGCATCATCAGGTTTTCACAGTGTTGTGGCTTCAGCTGACAGTCATGCTTTCATTTCCAATCAAGTTTCTGGAGGCAGCTTTTCCAGGGGTGGTTGGTCTGGTTCTCTACCTTCATGCTGTAGGTGGGGGGCTGGGTTTTAGGTTCCTAGTGGCAAGTTTGGTAGCATTGTTACTATGGGCTGCTCTCCTGCAAAACTGGTCATTAGGTACTTGTCCGTGGTCTGGCGTTCAGCACTTGGGGGGGGGGTGGTTTGGGTTAGCTGCCATACCGATGTCATCTATCCTTATGCTCGATTTCATCAGTCATGCCGGTGGCAAGGTGAGTCTTTTTTGTGCAGCATCATCGGGTCTTGCTTCTGCCTGTAACCTGCTAACCAAGTCTATCAGGTAAGAACGGGTTCTGTGGGTCGGTGTGGGCCATGTTGGGTTGTTGTTACCTTAGCGCAAGGGCTTCGTCCTTCTGCTCCGTCAACATGTCCATCAGGTATCCAGCACTTTAGGCTCCTGCTAGTTGTCAGATTTTTGCAACTCACCCGCTCACTTTCCTATTAAGTATGGGTAGGCCAGGGGTTGGGGGGGGGGGGGTTTCCTCACGGGGCTACGTATCTGGTGTCCGGTTGTGGCTTTCATTGTTAGGCATTATTGCAGGGGCTTCTCAGGGCCAGTTCTGGTTCAGTTGCCCACAAGTGTCCACTCATCTTAAGTGTGTCAGGCTCTCATATGGGTTGTCGCAGGCTCGAACCATTCTTTCTCGGGGCATTGGTCAAGTTCAGGGCTGCTTCACGCATTCGGCAGGGGCTTCCTTCTATCACAGGTCACGAGGCGGTAGCTTCTCCAGTCATAACGGCTACTTATCAGGTGTACATACGATTGCCATCCGGGCGCGTGCTGCTTTGCTTCTTGGTCGCTCATCTACCCCTCTTCACCTAAACATGTGTCTTTTGCCCTCTTTCAGGCGTACCTACCAGCCGGCCAAAGGCACACTCCAGGCCTTGGTTATTAGGGTCATCGCATTCCTTACTCGAAGACTCTGATTACAAGTCAGAAGGCTGGCCGGAGGCCGGCCTGTATTTGTGGGAGGAGTCTGAGAGTACTTAAGACTCCCTCCCTGTCGGTGCTGGGTCGGCGTCGGGTTCTGGGTTCCCACCCACCCATTCCCCCAGCTTTCATACATTCTCATTGTACTTTTCTTGTTCAGGGTATGCCCTCTTTCAGGCGTACCTACCAGCCGGCCAAAGGCACACTCCAGGCCTTGGTTATTAGGGTCATCGCATTCCTTACTCGAAGACTCTGATTACAAATTAATCATGGCACAATGAGAATGCATGCATGCACACCACTGTGGTCCATAGCGCACACACACCCCACATCCACATCAAATTGGATTGGCACCAGTCCACCATGCAGGACTTGTGAGCAGCAACGCCACGCCAAGGCTCCAATTATGTCACTGTACATTCATACACCATTCACACGGACCTGGGGATCACTTCTCCCTGGTCCTGGGGAACCCTTCTCCAACAAAATTGAGGGTGACACCCCTTTTCCGGCAGGAATGTCACCCCCACATTCACACAGCATTCACAACCAAAAAAAAAAAAAATGACCTGCAAAAGCAAAAAATTTCCAGCAAAAAAAAATAAAAAAATAAAAAATATTTAAAAAATAAAAAATAAATATTTAAAAAATAAAAAAAAAATGGGGAAAAACTAATTATTGCCCTCTGCGTGAGCCACGTCTGAGGCGCCCCCGGCCACGGCCCCGACTTCTCAGGGGAGACTCATGGGGGAGGGGTAAAACCGGGGAAGGAGGAGCAGCCCCTAAACTCTGCCCACATGGCAGCCTGCCCTCCAAGGCCACGGCTATTCTGTCCAGGGCAGCACCAAGTGTTGCCGTGTTGGCCTAGATAGCCAGGGTAAGGGCCCTCACATCCTGCCCAACGCCTGCTGATGTCGTCTGCAGTTCATTTAGGCAGGTTGTGAAAGCCCGGGAGTGGGAGTCCAGGTTCCCCAGCGTATCCTTGATGGAGGACAGGCTCTCCTCCATCCGCACCAATGTCTGGCTGACCTGTCCCAGATGGCGGGTCTGGAGGAACTGGTCCCTTCTCAGAGTGGCGGGCAGGAGATCGGCCACCCCCCTGGTGGTCTGGGATGACATCCTGCCTCCAGCTGATGCTTGTGGCCGGGGAGAAGGGGAGGCCCTTGTGAGGGGAGCCATGTTGGGGGAGGAGGGGGGGGGGCTCCCCCTTAGGGAGGCCTGCCTGCTGCCAGCCAGGGAGGATCCACACACTTGCCACATATTCCCTTTCACCCCCTCCCCCACACATGCTACACACCTGATATTAAAAAAAAAAAAAAAAACTTACCTGGCACCACGGGCTCCGGACTTGAGTCAAAGCCGGGCAGGCCCTCAACTTCATGCCGATGAAAGGTCAGGGCCACCGCACGCTCCTCCGCTGTCAGGCTAATACGGCATGGTGGGCCCCCTCCTGTGCCCCTGGCATGGGCATGCATTCTGGCCAGCTTCTTTTTGACCAGCCGCCGGAGGTCATTGATTTTTTTTGTCAATCCCAGACCGGGTCCGTGTCTCCCCCTGCCCCGCTGAATTCACCTGGTCAGTGATCCTATCCAAAATCTCCCTCCTCCTGGCCGGGGTGGTGTTGGCACTCTGTGGGCCGTGGAGGAAACGCCCATACTCGCTAATGGCCCGGGCAAGAATCTGTTTTTCCACAACAGTAAAATTCAGCTTTCGTTTTCTCTCCTTCCAAAAAAAAACAGTCCCAGTCAACAAAATTCACGCACACAAACAAGCACAACCAATCACAAAAAACACACACACAGAGAGAAAACTACTCAGCAATAAACTGTCACCAAAAAACAAAACAAAAATACAGCAGGAAACGAAACACACACAAATATATCAATCAAACAAACAGTCTCTCAAACACTTATCAAAAACCACTTTCAAAAATCTACTAACAAACACTTGATCACACAGAACACTAATCTGACAACTACAAAACACACCGCAATGAACAACAGGACAAAAGCACTTGGTTAAATGGGAAGGGACAAAGGGATGTACTTTTGCAAAGGAAGTGCGTTTGTGTGTGTCTATTTATGCTGTTTGCGTAGTTCACAACGTTGCCCTAGTCCATTTCCAATTTCACTGATTGCGCCGCTCCCGAGTTGTGAGCATGCGCACAGCGGAGCTGACATGGTCTCCTTCAAGCGCGCATGCGCGAGCCGGCCGGCCCTTCATTTGCATGGGGTCACGGCTCATTTCAATGTAACACGCCCACGTCCTTCCCAATTTGTATCACTCCTCCTTACGCCTCTGAAAAAACGTTACGTATGCGCAATTTTCTGCGCAAAAACTACGAGAATAGGGTGATTACGCGACAAAATTGCGCAAGTCTAACGTAAATGCGGTGCGCTACGCCGGTCCAATAATGCGCAGATGTACCTGAATCTGGGCGTATGTTTATAATATACATTCCCTTGACGTTTACAGAGTCTGTCATTTAAAATCTTATATTAGGCTTTATTACAATTTTCTTTAGTTTATTGTTTATTATTTTATTTATCTTATATAAGCTTTATTAGATGCAAGGGATCTGGAATGGGGATGTCAGATTTTTCTTTGTTGTCTGATGAAGAGATGAAATCACTGACCAAAAATAACCTGCTGATCATTGGTCTGTATAGGTGTCCTGCACTTACCATGTTGGCCACTAGATGTCACTGTGTACAATGTGTTGTATAGGGAACGTTTGTTCTGTGCAACATTTTGTTCCGGCCATGTGTTCCCCGGATCATTAATCAGGTTGCGCACACAGTGTGTGTGATCGATGCGAGTTGTTCCCCGATGATAGGTCAGTGTGAGGCGGGTGGGGCTCATTGTATTCAGGGCTCCTTGCGATTGGGAGTTTTCAGACCGCTGTAACAGGCCATCACAGCGGTCACATGATTCTAAAGCGGAGTTCCACCCATATTTATGTTCACTGCGCCGGCAGAAGCAATTACTCTGCTGCCATCTAGTGGCGGTAGATGTAATTGCGGTAATGCCACCCAAGTAATGGGAACTGCGTTACCGTGAGGGGAAGAGTAATCAGGTAGATTACTCGTTACCCTCAAAAGGGGCTGCGTTAGGTAACTGCGTTTATTGTAACTCCGTTACTTACAACACTGGTCATGCCCCCTTTTCTTTCTAACGTCATACTGCCCCTTTTCACTCTCTGCCTCCCTGCAGATCTCAGCAAAGTGCAGGAGCTTCCCAACTTATCATGTTAACAAGAGGGTATTTACCTGCTTGTTAATATGAAAGCTCCAGCTGTGACCCAGGGGTTGGGGACCCCTGCTTTAACAGTTGAAACCCCTGCACCTAGCAAACTCAGTAAACCACATACCCCTGTCCACTTTTTTATTAGTTCTAGAGAAATGAAATAGAAATGTCATTCTTACAAAGTTTTAAATACAAAGTTTTGTTTAAAAAAAAAAAAAACTGTAATTTTCATAGCTTTATGCCGCGTACACACGATCACTTTTTGTGATAAAATAAAATGACATTGTTAAAAACGTCATTTAAAATGATCGTGTGTGGGCTTCACATCGTTTTTTGTCTTCTGAAAACAAAAAAAAAAAAAATCCGATCATGCTTCAATTTTTTATGTCGTTTTTGAAAATGTTGTTTTTTGTGTTGTAAAAAATTATCGCGTGTGGGCTAAAACAATGTTTGTTTTGCTCAGAAGCAAGTTATGAGACGGGAGCTTGAAATGGAACTTCCCCTTTAGAGTGCCGTCGTACATCACCGCGCTTTGCTCATAATTTTTTTTAAACGATGGTGTGTGGGCAACGTCGTTTTGTTTCATCACAAAAAGTGATTGTGTGTACAGGGCATCACTCGCACTGTTGTACTGCAGTATTGTGAGTGAAACCAAACGTATAGTCACAACTGTTGGTGTGATGTGGTACCGTCCATTCTAAATAACACCCCAACACACCTTCTCAATGTTGCAGCACTGCTGAAAATTCTGCATGCATCTTTTTTTTGGTGCAAGCTATTCCAAGCTATTCAATTTAACCACTGAAGACCCGGACCAAAATGCTGCTAAAGGACCTTGCCCCTTTTTGCGATTCGGCACTGCGTCGTTTTAACTGACAATTGCGCGGTCGTGCGACGTGGCTCCCAAACAAAATTGGTGTCCTTTTTTCCCCACAAATAGAGCTTTCTTTTGGTAGTATTTGATCACCTCTGCGGTTTTTATTTTTTGTGCTATAAACAAAAATAGAGCGACAATTTTGAAAGAAATGCAATATTTTTTACTTTTTGCTATAATAAATATCCCCCCAAAATATATATAAAACATTTTTTTTCCTCAGTTTAAGCCAATACATATTCTTCTACCTATTTTTGGTAAAAAAAAAAAAAATCGCAATAAGCGTTTATCGGTTGGTTTTCTCTAAATTTATACCGTTTACAAAATAAGGGATAGTTTTATTGCATTTTTATTATTTTTTTTTTTTTTACTACTAATGGCGGCGATTAGCAATTTTTTTGGTGACTGCGACATTATGGTGGACACTTCGGACAATTTTGACACATTTTTGGGACAATTGTCATTTTCACAGCAAAAAATGCATTTAAATTGCATTGTTTACTGTGAAAATGACAGTTGCAGTTTGGGAGTTAACCACAAGGGGGCGCCAACCAAGAGGCTTGACGGTGGTCGCCTGTTGGAGCTAAAAGTTCTAAAAAAAACAAGCTAAAGAGATCCTGGGGGGTTCTTAATCCTGTGGCAGAGGATTCCGGACTAAAGTATCTCATCTATAAAGGAAGCTGAAAACTGTTGCTGGAAACAGGAGTGTTTCTCAACTTTGATTATGCACCTGAATCTACCTACCCTTCCACCATTCATCCTTCTTTTCTAAAGTTCTGCAAAACAAATCCAAGAAAAAAAGTCAGACTCTCCTTTTACCCTGGACAGCGAGAACATAGAGGTAACGCGCCACCCAAAATATAACCAGCAACTCCTGCGGGGGTAGTGCTTCACATAGATACATGTTTACATACATTAAGTTTCGTATACCTAGACATGCACACTTCCATGGTGCCAATTTCTAAAATGGTAATATCTGGTAGTAGCATATTTATAAACAATAATCACATGATAAGGTTAGGGGGTCCACCAATATTCATGATGGGGTATACATAATTCAAACATAACATCTGCACGGTCTGAGGTCTTTCTGATCCCTGTCACAATAGAAGTTGTATATATAAGCACATATCTTAGGCATGTAATTTGAAGTACACGACATCTGGCAGCTCGACATGTTTTGCGGCTTTAAGCTGCATTTTTGCTTTGCTTTCCTCAAAATTATTCCTGAGCTGTTAGCCTGTTTAAGACCTTTTCAGCAATAAAAAGAAAACTGGCTACATCCTTTTTATTTATTTAATTTCTAATTTCTTCCCATGCATAACCACTGGAGTCATGTAGACCCCATAAATAGTGTGTTTTTAGTAGATTGTTTTATTCTTAAAGTATAACTATGTCAAAACCTTTTTGTTAGTTTTAGATACAGCGGAGAGGTATTAGAACACCTGTCTGATCTTTATTTCGGTCTGTGTCCCAGTTCAGGATCAAGGCAGCCATCACAAATTTTGGGGCCCCTTACACAGCTTTAGGCAGGGCCCCCCTGAAGCAGAGAACCGGGGGGGGGGGGGGTCTCCTATCTCCTGCCGCAAGATGATAAGCGGGACGGAGGGGGGGTGGTTGGTGCTGACGAACAAAGCAAAGTCAAGTCAAGTCTTATCTTTTCTCTTTTGCCATGAGTTGCTAAAGTCAGACAAAAAAAATGGGTGTGGGGGGGGCGAACCCCTGCCGCAAGTTGGGGGGGTCAGACAAAAAAGGGGGCGTGTCACAAGTTTCTAAAGGTGGGGGGGTCAAGCAAAAAAAGGGGGGGGGGCGGTCAGGCCCCTTACAGGTGTAATGCCTGTACCCCCCTGATGGTGGCCCTGTTCAGGATATCCACCCTCTCAATTTGTGCAGTTTATCACTATCAAAGTAAAAGAAAATCACATTTTGTTGTTGTCCCTCGAACAAGAATAAAGGAGAAATATTCCAATGGGGACAATAGTTCTGGTGACAACCAGGCATTCCCTACCTTTAGAAGGATTTCCACCGATGTTTTGTTTTGGCTATTGCACAGGGGATCCAATGGCAAGAAAAACTGGGTTACAGCTCTCCTATACTCTAGCCAAGGTGAAAAAAAAAATGTTTTGTCTTTAGTTCTACTATAAACTACATTGAACTTATGTTCTAATGTTCTATGGCGAATTACAGTAAACATTATATTTGGTCACAGTGAACAGTTTTCTTTATCCGTGGCATCTGTACTAAAAGCTTTAAGTCTACAGTCTGATCTCTGTTCTTCTATAAATATCATGAATGAATGGTCTGGAAGACTCATCATTTTATCACTGTCCATTACCGAATGAAAATATTCGCTGCTGGTAATGCTGGCAAAACTCCCAGATACCTAAGAAAAACAAATGAATCAACATTTTGAAGTGTGTTCCAGAGATGCAGTTTGTATGCCGTCACCGACTTCTCTGCAGTCAATGATTAGTCTGCACATTGAGGGCTCAACAGCAACAAAATACTAATTAATCTGTCACATTGCTTTCCCATTCTGGTCAATAGGAGACAATCCCTAATTGTGTAATCCATATTGATTCCATGATCTATTATAATGTTTGCAATGTTTCCATAAAACCACCATTCTTTTTAATAATTGTTGAACCTTGAAAAAAAAAAAAAATCTTAGAATATTAGTGTATTGATGCTTGTCTTGCATGTTGCTGTATAAAAATGCAAGTCAAGTAGAAATCGGTCTTAAAGTGGAGTTCCACCCAAAATTGGAACTTCCACTCAACCCACTCCCCTCCCCCTTACATGCCACATTTGGCATGTAATTTTTTTTGGGGGGGGAGTGGGTGCTTCAGGAGGAGTGGGACTTCCTGTCCCACTTCCTGCTTCCGCCGAGGGGCTGGTTAGGCGATTAAGCTTAATCGCCTACAGCAGCCCCTCCCTGTAGGCGATCGCATGGGACACTGACAGGTCCCATGCGATCGCCTGTCCAATCAGCGGCGGGCCGCTCGCGCATGCGCAGTGCCGCTCGCGCATGCGCAATGGGTGCCCGGCCGTGAAGCCGAAGGCTGTCACGGTCGGGTGCCCACACTTAGGATAAAGACGCCGGCTGGAGAGGGGGGGGGAGAGGAGCGGACCCCCCGGCCGGCGTGTCGCTGGATCGTGGTGCAGGTGAGTGTGTGTTTATTAAAAGCCAGCAGCTACACTTTTTGTAGCTGCTGACTTTTAATAAACACTAAATTTGGCTGGAACTCCCCTTTAATTTAGTCTACTAAAATATGATTAAAACTAAACCAATTGAGATGACTAAAATACGACTTTATCTAAAACAGCATTATAGTCAAAAGACTAAAATGAGACTAAAACTAAAATGCCATTTTAATTCACACGACCGTTTTTCTCGATTAAAAACGATTCTGTGTGGGCTCCAGAGCATTTTTGGCGACGTTAAAAATTGCCATTAAAAATTCAGAACATGCTTTACATTTTTGCAACGTTTTTCACGTTGTCGTTTTTAACGTCGTAAAAAATGGTCGTGTGTGGGCTTTAACCACTTAAGACCCGGACACATATGCTGCTAAATGACCCAAGGTGTTTTTACAATTCGGCGGTGCGTCGCTTTAACAGACAATTGCGCGGTCGTGCGACGTGGCTCCCAAACAAAATTTGCGTCCTTTTCTTTCAAAATTTGCGTCCTTTATTTGATCGCCTCTGCGATTTGTATTTTTTGCGCTATAAACTAAAATAGAGCGACAATTTTGAAAAAAATCACTATTTATTTTTGTTATTAAAAAATCAAATAAACTACATTTTAGTAAAACATTTAGCCCAAAATTAATTCAGCCACATGTCTTTAGTAAAAAAAAAAAAAAAAAATCGCAATAAAAAAAAAAATATAGCTACCTAGCGGGAACAGCGACACTAATACAGCGATCAGAAAAATGATCGCTTAGTGGCGCTGGCAATAGGGAGTGAAAGGGTTAACTAGGGCAGTGATCAGGGGGTTAAAACTTTATTGGGGGGGTACGGGGCTACCCTGAACCTAACACTAACTAACTTTCACACTGCCTGTCACACTGACACTAAATGCAGTGATTAGATCACTGCATTCAGTGACACTGTGACAGGGGGGTGGGGGTGGGGTGATCACAAGGGGTTAATGTGCCTATGTGTGTGTGTGTGTGTGTCAGTGTTGTGTTGGTGCACACTTACTGTGGATGTCTTCTCTCATCAGCAGCGGTGGGAAACACCGCTGCGATGAGAGATGACATAATTTCCTCCTCCTGTGTAAACACAGGAGGAGGAACTGACACGAAGGGGGAGTGCTCCCATTGGCTTGGAGCAATCGGGCGGAAAAAAACGGACATCCGCCCGCCCGTCGGCGATCGCTCCCAGAGCCAGGGGGACCTCCGCACGCCGCGGAGGGGGTCCCGATCGGACCCCCGAACCGCACAAAGGCGAGGCCGTATATATACGGCCTTGTGCCTGTACGAGCCATGTTGTGGACGTACATAGGCGTGGGGCGGTCCTTAAGTGGTTAACGACGAGAAAATAAGGCGCATGCTCAGAAGCAAGTTATGAGACGGGAGCGCTCGTTCTGGTAAAACTAGCGTTCGTAATGGAGATAGCACATTCATCATGCTGTAACAGACTGAAAGGCTCGAATCGTCTCTCATCAAACTTTTACTAACACAAAATCAGCCCCAAGGGTGGCGCCATCCAAATGGAACTTCCCCTTTATAGTGCCGTTGTACGTGTTGTACGTCACCACGCTTTGCTAGAGCCTTTTTTTTTTTTTTTTAACAATCGTGTGTAGGCAAGGCGGGCCTAACAATAATCGGGTTGAAAAAAACGTTGTATTTTGTAGACCATTAAAAATGGTCGTGTGGATGCGGCATTATTGCCTTGTACACACGACGAGAAAACTGCCATTTTTTATATTGGTTGAGAAAACCGGTCGTGTGTATGCACCTTTGCAGTTTTCTCGACGAAAAAACTGACCGCAAAAAAACTGAAACCAGCTCTCTTTTTTCTCGTAGTGTTTCACGTCAGTCTTTTTCTTGTCGCAAAAAACGTGTGTATGCTTTTCCGAGGGGAAAAAACGTGCATGCTCAGAATCAAGTATGCCGCCCAAACGGTGGCACCATTTGAAAGGAACTTCCCCTTCATAGTCCCGTTGTACGTGTTGTACGTCACCCCGCTTTGGTCTGACTATGCAAGTCAGGCTTGGGAGGAATCACGTCGTGAAAAACGACGGGATTTTGAACAACAGGAAAAATGATGGTGTCTGCGTGGCTTAAGACTAAAACTAAATTGAAATTTGACTGAAAAAATTAACGCTAGTCTGTAGTGCATGTTCATACCTCAATACCACAAATAATAACAGATTTGATTTTTCACTCCAGCAGTATATAATGAGTTTGGACATTGTAGAGAAATGTTAACTAATGCATTACAATTTAATTACACCCATTAGATTTTAGACAACTAAAAATTGTTTTAGTCGACTAAAATGTACTGGAGAAAACAATTGCAAAAGACTAAAATGGGACTAAAACTAAAATGCCATTTTAGTCCTAAGGGCCTTTTCACATGGGGCGGATCAGTAATGATCTGTCCCGTGAACCTCCGCTTGCTCAGCGGGGATCGCTCCATAAATCCCTGCTGAGCCGGCAGATGACAGGGCGGTCCCTGCACACTGTGCAGGGACCGCCCTGTCTTTTCTCCGCTCTCCCCTATGGGGAGAGCGGATGAACACGGACCGTTTGTCCGTGTTCACCCTATCCGATCCGAAGACGGAAGGAAAAATAGGGTTTTCCTCCGTCTGCAGAATTGAAGGAATGTGGAGGTGGGCGGGATCGAGTGTCATTGGATGTTCATATGCTGACACCCGCAATCTCATAGGGACCAATGTATGTCCCTTTTTCATCCGTACTGGCTCCACCCAATACATTTAGTTGTCAAACAGCGTAGTCAGGGGAATGCATTGGGCAGGGCCAGACCTGTAACGTCATCACGCCCGCCAGGTGCAGCTCTGTTCATATATTACTAATACTACTAATACTAATATTACTAATAGTTTCTTTATTCTTTATTTAATGCATAAATACCAACTGTCCTGGATAACTGAGGGGATAACAGAAAATAGGCAAGATCTTGATGGGACTGCCAAGAATGTGGGTGCAGTGGCAGTGTGCTTATGGTCCCCTTTACTATTACATGTTGCCTTCTGAATGTCCATAACAAGAGAACCATAGTTATTAGTACCATAGCTTACCCTGTGACATTGTACACTTCTTAAATGGAATGGAAGTGATGGGATGTCAGCTGGTACACAGTGACTGAAATATCTTATGGTTTCTGCTTAGAGAATGCCAGTCCATCTGTAGAACTAGACAACATGAATAAGAAAAAATATGAAATTCTTTTTTAATGCATTGATCAAATGTTTCTTCTCTCCTTCATCTCTGATCAGGGAATTGTTTGACTGCAATGGACATCACACCGAAAATATATATTCCAGGTTCTCAGATCTTAACATCTAAGGGCTCATAGGTAGGGCTATAACATACTTCAGACAGTCCAGGTATTCAAAAATGCCCACATCTGCCTTCATTGATCTTATCTCCTACTGTTTTACTCTGCTTTTCTGGCTTTGAAGGGAAAACGTTTTAAAACAAAAAAGGTTGGTTAATTGAGAAATTGGAAGCACAGAACAGGAAAAACAAAGAAGATCATATAAAATATATGAAATAACTGACATACACTGATTCTGTATTGAAAAATAGAAAATAAAACCCTTCATATTCTGAAGCTTTTCCATATCTTTTGAATGTTCTTAGGAGTAATTTTACATGTAGTCTACTACATGCATGTCAAGCATAAACAGTTGCACAAAGATTATACTAGGCTCAATGGTTCAGTACAGACAGGTGCTAGTGAAGAATCTATAACAGGTGTACAGTGCCTTGCAAAAATATTCACCCCCTTGTTTTTTTTACCTATTTTGTTACATTACAGTCTTTAGTTCAATATTATTGTGATGGATCAGAACACAATAGTCTAAATTGGTGAAGTAAAATTAGAAAATATATACATACAACTATTTTTCAGAAATAAAAAACTGATAAATGGAATGTGCCTATGTATTCACCCCTTTTGTTATGAAGCCCATAAAAACTTCTGGTGCAACCAATTACATTCAGAAGTCACATAATTAGTGAAATGATGTCCACATGTGTGCAATCTAAGTGCCACATGATCTGTCATTACATATACACACTTTTTTGAAAGGCCCCAGGGGCTGCAACACCTAAGCAAGAGGCACCACTAACCAAACACTGCCATGAAGACCAAGGAACTCTCCAAACAAGTAAGGGTCCTTTCACACGGAGCGGACCGTTTTTCGGTCCGCTCCGTGTGTCCGTCGGCTCAGCAGGGGGTCCCCGCTGAGCTGTCAGGCAGACAAGGCGGTCCCCGCGCACTGTGCAGGGACCGTTCTGTCTCTCCTCCGCTCTCCCCTATGGGGAATCGGATGGAAACGGACCGCCTGTCCGTTTGCATCCGATCCGTTTGGCCGGACGGAAGAAAAATAGGGTTTTCTTCCGTTCATAAAAACGGAGCTTAACGGAGACGGATGTTAGCGGACGTTAGCGGATGCTCATCCGCTAACGTACGATATCCCATAGGGAAGCATTGCGGTCCGTAAACGGACGTCTAAAAAACGGACGAACGGTCCGCACGTGTGAAAGGACCCTAAGGGACAATGTTGTTGAGAAATACAAGTTTGGGTTAGGTTATAAAAAATATCCAAATCTTTGATGATCCCTAGGAGGACTATGAAATCTGACATAACCAAATGGAAAGAACATGGCACAACGGCAAACCTGCCAAGAGACGGCCGCACACCAAAACTCACAGACCAGGCATGGAGGGCATTAATCAGGAAGGAGCTGTAGAGTTTCACAGCAGAGACTGGAGAATCTGTACATAGGACCACAATAAGCTTTATGCCAGAGTGGCTAGAAGAAAGCCATTACTTTCAGCAAAAAGCAAAATGGCACCTTTTGAGTTTGCGAAAAGGCATGTGGGAGACTCCCAACATGTATGGAGGAAGGTGCTCTGGTCTGATAAAACTAACATTTTACTTTTTGGCCATCAAAGAAAATGCTATGTCTGGTGCAAACCCAACACAATACATCACCCAAAGAACACCATCCCCACAGTGAAACATGGTGGTGGCAGCATCATGCTGTGGGGATGTTTTTCAATAGTCGGGACTGGTAAACTGGTCAGAGTTGAGGGAAAGATGGATCTTGCTAAATACAGGGATATTCTTGAGCAAAACCTGTACCACTCTATGTGTGATTTGAGGCTAGGACAAAGGTTCACCTTCCAGGACAATGACCCCAAACACACTGCTAAAGCAACACTTGATTGGTTTAAGGGGAAACATGTAAATGTGTTGGAATGGCCTAGTCAAAGCCCAGACCTCAATCCAATAGAAAATCAGTGGTCAGACTTAAAGATTGCTGTTCACAAGCACAAACCATCCAACTTGAAGGAGCTGGAGCAGTTTTTCAGGGAGGAATGGGCAAATCTCCCAGTGGTAAAATGTGACAAGCTCATAGAGACTTATCCAAAGCGACTTGGAGCTGTGATAGCCGCAAAAGGTGACTCTACAAAGTATTGACTTTAGGGGGGTGAATAGTTATGCACATTGACTTTTTCAGTTATTTTGTCCTATTTCTTGTTTGCTTCACAATAAAAAATAAAAATAAAAATCTTAAAAGTTGTGGGCATGTTCTGTGAAATTAAATGATGCAAATCCTCAAACAGTCCATGTTAATTCCAGGTTGTGAGGCAACAAAACATGAAAAATGCCAAGGGGGTGAATACTTTTTGCAAGGCACTGTAGGTAACCTTGGCATGCTTTCTGTTGTTGAACTTATAGTCTATGCACGGCAGTGACGTCACGCGGCTCCGGGCAGTCACACAGCCGGAGTCCACGGACCTGGAAAGAAGACGGGTGAAGATGGATGCGGCCTCCAGTGGGGAAGACGAGGGCTTCATTTGCAGGTATTTTTGATTAATTCACGCCAACTTTACGCAGATATGCAGCCTCGGCTTAAAGGGGTTGTATAGTTAAACACCCAGTGAAAAAATTACATAAAAGTGTATTGTCACCGCATAGAGAGCCTCCTTACCAGCTAACCAGACAAATTTAGCAGTAACAATTTTCCATAAAGGGCACCCTTTGGATGAATCACCACCACCACCGTACAAAATGTCTCCTTACCGGGTAGCAAACCAAATATCGCTAAACAAATATTCTCCAAACGAAAAGCAAGCAGAAGCTGGTGGATGGATAATTGTAAAGGGACCCTCGGCGGTCAAACATATAGGGCCAGATTCAGGAACAGTTACGCTGGCGGATCGAGTGATCCGCCAGCCTAACTGTGACTTTGAGCCGGCGTTTCTGTTTTCTGTAACCAGAAAACAAGAAACGCCGGGTTGAAGTTCCGATGCGAGCAGCGTAACTGAGTTTCGCCATCGCATCGTTACTTCAACTTAAAAATGGCGCCGGGGGCGTTCCCGCCGATTTACGCTCAAAAAATATGTTAATGAGCGGAAATCGGCAATTCACGATCGAAATCCGGCGCGACGCAATGACGATACGACGTTTCCGGACGGGATACGCGGCGCATAGATATACCTACATGGGGCCAGATTCAGGAACAGTTACACTGGCGGATCGAGTGATCCGCCAGCCTAACTGTGACTTTGAGCCGGCGTTTCTGTTTTCTGTAACCAGAAAACTAGAAACGCCGGGTTGAAGTTCCGATGCGAGCAGCGTAACTGAGTTTCGCCATCGCATCGTTACTTCAACTTAAAAATGGCGCCGGGGGCGTTCCCGCCGATTTACGCTCAAAAAATATGTTAATGAGCGGAAATCGGCAATTCACGATCGAAATCCGGCGCGACGCAATGACGATACGACGTTTCCGGACGGGATACGCGGCGCATAGATATACCTACATGGGGTTGGAGTATCCTATGTTAGGTATAGGCGTCGTCATCGCGTCGAAAAAAAAAAAAAAAACGTTGCTTGCGTAAAACGGTCATGAATGGGAATGTGACGTCATTGACGTTCATTCACAGATTTTGGAGCATGCGCACGGGGATGTTTTGACACTCGACGCATGCGCAGTACGTTGGCGGCGGGATCGCGCGTAGTTAGCATACTACACGCCCCGTACCCGCTAAATTTGAATTCCGCCGGCTCATTTGTGATGCGCTGCCGCAACTTTAGGAGCAAGTGCTTCGTGAATGACAGCACTTGCTCCTAAAATTTCGGCAGCGCAACGCAAATGAGAAGCGTTACTCCAGAGCAAAGATGCTCTGGACTACCTGAATCTGGCCCATGGGGTTGGAGTATCCTATGTTAGGTATAGGCGTCGTCATCGCGTCGAAAAAAAAAAAAAACGTCGCTTGCGTAAAACGGTCATGAATGGGAATGTGACGTCATTGACGTTCATTCACAGATTTTGGAGCATGCGCACGGGGATGTTTTGACACTCGACGCATGCGCAGTACGTTGGCGGCGGGATCGCGCGTAGTTAGCATACTACACGCCCCGTACCCGCTAAATTTGAATTCCGCCGGCTCATTTGTGATGCGCTGCCGCAACTTTAGGAGCAAGTGCTTCGTGAATGACAGCACTTGCTCCTAAAATTTCGGCAGCGCAACGCAAATGAGAAGCGTTACTCCAGAGCAAAGATGCTCTGGACTACCTGAATCTGGCCCATGGGGTTGGAGTATCCTATGTTAGGTATAGGCGTCGTCATCGCGTCGAAAAAAAAAAAAAAAACGTCGCTTGCGTAAAACGGTCATGAATGGGAATGTGACGTCATTGACGTTCATTCACAGATTTTGGAGCATGCGCACGGGGATGTTTTGACACTCGACGCATGCGCAGTACGTTGGCGGCGGGATCGCGCGTAGTTAGCATACTACACGCCCCGTACCCGCTAAATTTGAATTCCGCCGGCTCATTTGTGATGCGCTGCCGCAACTTTAGGAGCAAGTGCTTCGTGAATGACAGCACTTGCTCCTAAAATTTCGGCAGCGCAACGCAAATGAGAAGCGTTACTCCAGAGCAAAGATGCTCTGGACTACCTGAATCTGGCCCATAATCTGTACTCGTGGGAATCAGTTGCATTTAGCCCAATAAAATGTGTATATAAACCCAAAATTAAATATTTATTATAATGCAGTTTACCAATCCTTAAATGTTGTGGATGCATTAGTTTTCTTTTTATGCTTTTCTTTATTTGCATCTGGCAATCCAGCTAGTAACATACTTCCTGTATTAACCACTAAAGGACCTCTTCACGTCGATATACGTCGGCAGAATGGCACGTCTGGGCACAAGCACGTACTTTTACGTGTCTCTTTAAAGCCCAGCGGTGGGGTCCCGCGATCGGTCACCAGAGCTGAAGAACGGGGAGAGGTGTGTGTAAACACACCTTCCCCGTTCTTCACTGTGGCAATGTCAGTGATCATCTGGTTCCTGATATAGGGAAAGACGATCACTGATGTCACACATCCAGCCCCGCCCCCCTACAGTTAGAAACACATATGAGGTCACACTTAACCCCTTCAACGCCCCCTAGTGGTTAACTCCTAAACTGCAATTGGCATTTTCACATTTTTATAGCACTCGCTGTAAAAATGACAATGGTCCCAAAAATGTGTCAAAATTGTCCGATGTGTCTGCAATAATGTCGCAGTCACGAAAAAATTTGCTGAACGCTGCCATTAGTAGTAAAAAAAAATAATATATTAATAAAAATGCTATAAAACTATCCCCTATTTTGTAAACGTTATAAAGTTTGCACAAACCAATCGATAGACGCTTATTGCAATTTTTTTTACCAAAAATAGGTAGAAGAATACGTATCGGCCTAAAATGATCAAAAAAAAAAAAAAAAAAAAATGTATAACGTTTTTTGGGAATATTTATTATAGCAAAAAGTTAAAAACACTGATTTTTTTTTCGAAATTGACGCTCTGTTTGTCTAGAACGCAAAAAATAAAAACCACAGAGGTGATCAAATACCACCAAAAGAAAGTTCTATTTGTGGGAAAAAAAGGATGCCAATTTTGTTTGGGAGCCACATCGCACAACCGCGCAATTGTCAGTTAAATCAACGCAGTGCCGAATCGTAAAAAGGGGCAAGGTCCTTAACCTGCATAATGGTCCGGGTCTTAAAGAGGAGTTCCGCCTAAAAAATACCTTTTTTTTAATCCACTCCCCTCCCCCTTACATGCCACATTTGGCATGCAATTTTTTTGGGGGGGAGTGGGGGCTTCAGTAGGAGTGGGACTTCCTGTCCCACTTCCTGCTTCCGCCGAGGGGCTGGTTAGGCGATTAAGCCTTAATCGCCTACACCAGCCCCTCCCTGTAGGCGATCACATGGGACACTGACAGGTCCCATGCGATCGCCTCTCCAATCAGCGGCGAGCCGCGGCTTGCGCATGCGCAGTGGGTGCCCGGCCGTGAAGCCGAAGGCTGTCACGGCTGGGTGCCCACAGTTGGGATGGAGACGCCGGCTGGGGAGGGGGGGGAGAGGAGCGGAGCCCCGGTCGGCGCGTCGCTGAACGCAGGAGCAGGTAAGTGAGTGTTTATTAAAAGCCAGCAGGTACACTTTTTGTAGCTGCTGACTTTTAATAAACACAGTTTTGGGCTGGAACACCCCTTTAAGTGGTTAAGGTTAAGGTACTCTGGATAAATGAAGCAACGGGGACATCTTTGGACAGCAGCACTGTCATACTTCAGAGAAGGTGGTGTTACATGCACTAGCAAATTTGGGTGGAATATCAAATTAAAGACAAACTCCAGCTAATGTTTTTTAAGCAGTTATATTAACATCATTTTTTCCTTTGGGATAAAGGTTTTACATAAATAAATTAAAACTGACCATTGCAAGCGCTCCTGTCATTGTTAAATAGCTTTTCTCAACCTTCTAAGTTGTCACTTTTGCTGAACAGGTTGGTCTGTTAAAGGACGTTGAAAAAAAACAAATTTACTGGCTGGATCACTAGGTGAAAATTAAAGAGAAAAGCCTAGGAAAAAAAAAAAAACATTTCTGTCCAAAATGAAAAAATAAATAAAAAAGGTTTTGTCTTTGTCTTTAGTTATTACAAAGAATTTCTGATCTAATTTCACATCTCATTTCCCATCTGCTCGGATTAACACTTTTCTCCACACGGTGGCACTCATTTGCTGATTTAAAGGTCCACCAGTGATTCTTCAAGTTGGTGTTTGGAGGGAATGGCGACAAGAATACTTACAGTGTGCTACTCTACACTGATTAGAAATAAATCACAGTCTGAGTACAGGTATTATGTGGTAAATTACTACATGTTATTGATGTTTTATAGAGCTCAGTTTTTTAATGAGCAAACATGGAAAACCAGAGTTACTTAAAAAAATAAATGTTTGAAAGCCTTACTCAACTTGTGCACATAGCATGAGCAATGGATGCTTTTGAAAATTTGCATGCTGCGCTACTTCATGATTTTAGTAAAACCATCTAATTTCCAGGTGCCCGAGCAGCCTTTCCTTTCTGTGTTGGAAGGAAAGGGGCATCTTTGCATGCCCTTTATGGGAGAGACTAATGGGAATATATATTCCTTCTTTATTTTTTACATCTTGCTTTCAGAGTTGTGCTAAATATATATACTGTATATATACACACACACACACACACACATACACATACATACATACATACATACGCACACACACACACATACATACATACACACACACTATATCCATACTTCCATGGGGAACATCCATAAGTAGAATTCTTCATGCCATAGTTTCTTCTAATATGGCCCATATTTTGTTTTGGAAATCAAAGTTTTAATCCATGACCCTTATCAAAGCTTAATAAGATATTATTCTAACCCATAGGTGTCAAACACAAGGCCCGCGGGCCAAATCTGGCCCTCCAGGCCATTTTATGTGGCCCTCGCACCTAGGGTTGCCACCTATTCGGGATTCACCCGGACAGTTCGGGTTTGGAATCATGCGTCCGGGTTTCACACTGTCTAAGACCTGGACACATTATTCACACTGGACTAAGTTTCCCCTCCCCCTTCTCTCTCCTGCCTCTAAGTAAGTAGGCCAAGGTAAATCGGGGTTCTTAGAGCACTCATTACATCAGAGCTCCCCATTTGCACCAGAGGCCACAGTGCTCCCCCTAACATCAGAGTCATTGCCGTACACCCGAGTTCCCCCTTTACATAGGGGTAACTCTGTGGACTCTGATGCAAAGGGGTAACTCTGTGGACTCTGATGCAAAGGGGTAACTCTGTGGACTCTGATGCAAAGGGGTAACTCTGTGGACTCTGATGCAAAGGGGTAACTCTGTGGACTCTGATGCAAAGAGGGTCTCTTGTGATTAACTTCATATGATTAGAAATATTATTTAATAGCAACATCTATGCATAGTTTCTGCATACAAAATTGCTGTGCAAGGCTGAAGTGTTCGGGTTTGGCCTGAAGAAAAGGTGGCAACCCTACTCACACCTCTCCTGCAGCTGCAGTAGAGCTCCAGCCCTCCTCTGGTCCTTCTACAGACTATTACTTTCTGTTTTAAAGCAATGCATCCAGCTTCTTGCCAGCAGCAGCATAAGGAAAGTGGGTGCACTGTGATGTAAGGGAGAGTAGGGGACTCAACTTCTGATGGTGGGGTGGCTCTTGACATCTAATGTAAGGGGAGGGGAAGTGCTGGACATCTAATCTTACAGATGCAACTGGCCCTTGTGAAGACAACCATAATGCTCATGCGGTCCTCGATGAAATTGAGTTTGACACCTCTGTTCTAACCTATTGCTCCTTGGGTTTCTTCAACACTAAAGCCCCGTACACACGATCGGATATCTGATGGAATCTAATCCGATGGATTTTTTTATCGGATATCTAATGAAGCTGACTTTCATTAGTCTTGCCTACACACCATCGGTTAAAAATCCAATCGTGTCCAACGCGGTGACTTAAAACACAACGACGTGCTGAGAAAAATGAAGTTCAATACTTCCGAGCATGCGTCGACTTGATTCTGAGCATGCGTGGATTTTTGACCAATGGATTTCCCCACAGACGATCAGGTTTTTTAACCATACGAAAATTTTAAAACAAGTTCTATTTTTTTTCACCGATGGATAAAAAAAAACGATGGGGCCCACACAGAATTGGTTCGTCCGATGAAAACTGTCCATCTGTCCGTTTTCATCAGATGAATCGATCGTGTGTATAGGGCTTAAGGCAGCACAGTGGCAAAGGGGTTAGCGCTTCCGCCTGGCAGCACTAGGGTCGTTGGGTTGAATCCCAACCATGACACTACCTGCTGGGAGTTTGCATGTTCTCCCCGTGTGGGTTTCCTCCTATAATCCAAAGACTTGTTTATAGGTAAATTGTCCATAGTATGTATGAATGGGAGTTAGGGATCTTAGATAGTACCCGCCACCTCACCAGAGTACCCGCCACCAGTGCACCCACCACCTGAGCACCCACCACCTGTCCATCAGGAGCACCTGTCCATCAGGAGTACCCGCCACCAGTCCATCAGGAGTACCTGTCCATCAGGAGTACACGCCACCTCACCAGAGTAATCGCCACCTCACCAGAGTGCCTGTCCATCAGGAGTACCCGCCACCAGTCCATCAGTAGTACCTGTCTATCAGGAGTACCTGCCACCAGAGAACCCGTTTTAAAAACTGTAATAGGTGGTTGAGAAATGAGATTAGAATGCCTGACGGTGCTACTTCAATGTTGGGCCTCTATGTGGCCAGGCTGTGTAAAAGTCTCACACATGTGGTATCACTATACTCAGAAGGAGTAGTAGAATGTATTTTGGGGTGTCATTGCAAGTATGCATGTGCTGTGAGAGAGAAATAACTTGTTATGATAATTGTGTGCAAAAACAAAACAAAACAAAAAAATATGTTTTTTTTCCCACCAAGAATTGTGGGGAAAAATACAACTTAATAAAACTCACCATGCATCTTACTAAATACATTGGAATGTCTACTTTCCAAAAAGGGGTAATTTGTGGGGTATTTGTACATTCCTGGCTTGTTAGGGTCTCAAGAAATTACATAGGCCTTCAGTACATCAGACGTGATCAAATGTGATAATTTTTCAATGATTTGCACCATAGCTTGTAGACTGTATAACTTTCACAAAGACCAAATAATATACATTTTTTTGGTTATTTTTACTAAAGATATGTAGTAGTATACATTTTGGCCCAATTTTATGAAGAAAAAAAAAAACTTATTTGCAAAATTTTACAATACAAACTAAAAAAGTGTTTTTTTCCCCCAAAAATTCTCTCTTTTTTCGCTATATATATATATATATATATATATATATATATATATATATGTGTGTGTGTATTTGGGTACAGTGTAGCATGACTGAGTAATTGTCATTCAAAGTGTGAGAGCGCTGAAAGCTAAAAATTGGTCTGGTAAGGAAGGGTGTATAAAAGCCCTGTATTGAAGTGGTTAAACTCTGATGGAATTCATAGGAATTCTGATGGAATTTCTCGGATGGGGCTACACAGGGTCGGAATTTCCTATGGAAAAAGTCAGTTGGACTTTTTCCATCGGAAATTCCAATCGTGTGTACGCGGTATAACAGGCATGGTGTGCTTTCTGCCCCCACTAATATAGTAAGGCTCAGGCATAGTTCTAAGATTGTTTGTAGTGTTGCTCACGAATATTCGCATTGCGACTATTCGCTACGAATATTGCATATTCGAGTATTCGTGAATAACTCGAATATTGCGTCGAATATTCGCTATGGCGAATATTCATATTTTTTCAAATTTATTTTTAAAACAGATCACATCCTAGTGATCTCCATCGACGTCTAAAAGCATTGCTGGTATGATTAGAGAGAGACCCTGGGCTGAGTAGCTGATGCGATTCTTTTATGTTGCCGAAAATTCGCATTGCGAATTTTCGGCAACAAAAGAATCGCATCAGCTACTCGGCCCTTCTTTTGCATCAGAGCCAATCAGAATAACTCGAATATTCTGCAAAAGGAACATTGCGCGATATTCCTTTTGCCGAATATTCGAGTTATTCTGATTGGCTCTGATGCAAAAGAAGGGCGGAGAAGATAATCGCGCAATATTCCTTTTGCCGAATATTCGAGTTATTCTGATTGGCTCTGATGCAAAAGAAGGGCGCATCAGAGCCAATCAGAATAACTCGAATATTCGGCAAAAGGAATATTGCGCGATTATCTTCTCCGCCCTTCTTTTGCATCAGAGCCAATCAGAATAACTCGAATATTCGGCAAAAGGAATATTGCGCGATTATCTTCTCCGCCCTTCTTTTGCCCCCTTATTCTCCTTTCTTTTAAGTAGAGTTAGTGTAGAGTTAGTGTTTAGTGCATATTAGTTTAGTAATACAGGAAATGATCTCCGTTTATGAGAATTTCGCAATAATTTTCGCATTAGCGAAATTTCGCAAAAAATTTTTTTGATTAAATATCACAAATATTCTTCTATATATTCGCGCAATATCGCGAAATCGAATATGGCGTATTCCGTTTGTTATTTTCCTTTGTGGATTCTAATACCGCGTACACACGATCACTTTTTGTGATGAAAAAAAAAGGACGTTTTATGTGACGAAACAAAACAACGTTTTTCAAACTTCATTTTCCAAAAGGGCGTTGCATACACACCATCGTTTTTCCAAAATGCTCTAGCAAAGCGTGGTGACGTACACCACGTTCGACGGCACTCTGTTCCATTGAAGCCCCGTTTATAACTTGCTTCTGAGCATGCACGGGTTTAAAAAAGTAGTTTTCAACGTCGTTTTGACCACACACGATCACTTTTTATGACACAAAAAATGACATTTTGAAAAACAAAACACAAAAAATTCAAGCATATTCGAATTTTTTTTTGGTCGTTTTTTTGAAGACATAAAACAACATTTTGCCCACACACGATCATTTTAAATGACGTTTTTGAAAACGTTGTTTTTTTTCATCACAAAAAGTGATCGTGTGTACGCAGCATTAGGGTTATACTGTTTTTTTATGCTAATGCCCTTGAGGAGGTCTCATGAAGTAGGAGCCTGATGCCAGAGGATGATAACATATGACCTCGAACAAGATAACAAGAATAAAATATGATGCAATTTCCAGTTCATTAAGAAATACATTTGTAGCGCTACCCCATTCAGGAGCCGCTGGTTAGATGTGTGATAAGCGTAAGTCAAGTTACCTTTGATGTGTCTAGGGAAATTGATGGTAGCAACTGTGAGAGCAGTAACGGAATGTCCAAGCAAATGACCGACGTTTTCTAAGTGATTTATTTTCGGTCCAACACGACCAACAGTCAACTTGAGGTAGACAGGATAGGTTGATGAAAAGAATAACTTTGTAGATTTAGGCTATGGATAACGAGCAGAATCAGTCCTGCCTCTAGAGTGTATTCTTTTCTCCCGTCGCCACTCCAGCCGAAGTGAGTGCACCTGGACAGGCCTCTCCCACAGGCCTGGCAGCCAGAGTGTCACTGAGAATGCTGAGAAGGAACAAGTATCTGCCACCGACTTGGCTCTAGTAAATTAGTAAAGGCCTCTGCCACAGGTCCGATACCACAGGTCCGAGCAATAGAGCGTATCCTTTCAGTCAATTTCTCTTGAAGTGTGGGGACCCAGTAAGTCACTGGGGCCCCTCGGCAACTTTAGTTGCTCTGAGCCATGAGGGCCCAGAGTAAGGAACTCCGCGTAGCAAGGGCCAGGTAGGCCATAGTGATGGGGCCCGTGATGTGCGCACACCCTGAAGGTGGGTGCCGCACCTGAAACCAGGGACCCGCGAAGACCCCGAAAAATGGCATCTGCCACAAATATACCCTCCCCCAGCATGCTCTGCGAGGAAAACACTCCTCCAATTGGCTGCTGGGGAAAAGTGGCTCTGCCTGAATCCCTCTGGCGCTACCTGCCGCCCAGAGATGGAACTGAATCCCTGGAGCACAGAACGACCCACAGGATAATTCAGGGCTGACAGCAGCCTAATTTAGCATAAATCAACCTGAGTGAGGGCAAATAAGTCTCTCACCCCACTAAATTTGAACAGTGTCCCTTACTGACAGTAAGGGGGCACTACACATTTCTTTAAAGCCATTTCTTTAAAGGATAACCGATGAAGCTGACTGATGGTATGATGTGCCTACACCCCATCGGTTAAAAATGTTCAATGCTTCCAAGCATGCGTCGACTTGATTCTGAGCATGTGTGGATTTTTAAAGCAAGTTGTCTTGTTTTTAACCGAAGGTTAATTAACCAATGGGACCTACACACGATCGGTTTTGACCAATAAAAATGGTCCATCTGACCGTTGTCCTCTGGTTAACCGATCATGTGTACGCGGCTTTAGTTAACAGTTGTCTGCTCAGAAGGCTTATGTTCTTAATTTAAGCTACTGATGCCAAATAGCATAATACATGAGACCTTTAAAAAGCTTTTTAGTTGATATTAAGCAAAACTATAAGAAATATACTCTGAGCTGAAGGAATGCACACCCATTGAAGTGTACTGTATAACTTTTCTTGATGAAGCGGCCACTAAAGAGCTACAAAAAAGGTACTAATTGTGCGTTTTAATCTCTGATTAGTACGAGTATGAATATCAGTATTTCAACCAAATACTCTCCTTCCTAGGCCGCGTACACACGATCAAATTTATTTGCTGAAACTGGTCCGACGGACCGTTTCAGCAGACATCTCCGATTGTGTGTACGGGCTAGCGGACATGTTTTCCCAGCGGACAAATTTCAAAGCATGCTTTGAAATTTGTCCGCCGGAGACATGTCCGTCGGATATGTCCGCTGGTTAGTATACTAACCAGCGGACAGAAATCTCCGCGCATCCATTCGACGCATGCGTGGAAGTATTTCACTTCCTCGTTTGGTTACGTGGCGGCGTCAACGTCACCGCCACGTCACCGCTTTTTCGGGCTGAGGGGATTTTCATCCGATGGTGTGTACACATCGTCGGACGAAAATCCAGAGGAGACATGTCCGCTGGAAACGGTCTGTTGGACATGTTTCAGCGGACATGTCCCTCCGTGTGTACGCGGCCCTAGAGAATCCACTTTGAAGCACCGTTCTAGCTACTGACCATCTCTGTTGACAACACATTGGTTCCATTTGTGGTTTGTCTCTTTTATCATTAATGTATTTGCCAGGAATAGCAAGTGTTGGTATCCTGTGAAACCGGCATGACAATAAATGTTTGGACTTGCACAGAGAACACCAGGCGCAAATATGATATAAAAACAATGGCCCGGATTCACATACCTCCGCCCATATATATGCCGCCGTAGCGTATCTTCTTTATGCTACGCCGGCGCAACGCAGAGAGGGAAGCATGGAATTCACAAAGCAAATGCTCCCTGCCGTGCGCCGGCGTAGCGTATAGTCGTAGGCGTAAGTCAAAGTAGGTGGAAGTGGGCGTGATACATTTAAATGAAGCGTGACTCCATGCAAATGATGGGCTGAGCTTCAGACAAGTACTTAAAATGAACTGCGCATGCATTGTACCTTGGACGCATCCCAGTGCGCATGCTCACAATCACGTCGAAACAACTGGCTAAGATACGTCGAATCACTGCCTACGACGTGAACGTAACCTATGCCCAGCCCTATTCACGTACAATGTAAACTACGTAAAATTAGACGGCGTTCGTTCCCTGGTCCATACCTTTGCATGAGTTGCGCCTCCAAAATGGGGAATAACTTTACATCGGACGTAAACCTTACGCTAATCGCTTAAAACATGCGCCGGGTGCAAGTACGTTCGTGAATCGGCGTATCTCCCTCATTTGCATATTTGCATTGAAAATCAATGGGAGTGGCAAATGCGTCTAGCGTAACTATGCGCCCACTGTACGCCGGCGTAGGCAAGTTACGTTGGTCGGATGAAGTCAGTTTTACAAAATCTTTATTTATTCACAACAGGAAACATATCCACATCGATCACAACATTGTGAGAATAAAAAAAAGAAAGAAAAGGTATTGACATCTACGGGGAAATACACTTCATATAAACACATATATGTGTGGTAAGTCTATTCACAGTGTTTGGTGAGCAATCTGGCCTTCCAAGCCAAGGTGTCAGCTCTTATGAGCGATAGGTAGGTGGTCTCGCACCGACCTCATCGAGCTCATCCTGTGTTTGGTTCGGTGTGTATTATCAGACAACCTCCGTCCAAAGATGTATCGTGTGACACGGACCTGCGGACATGATCCCATTTTCCGTTTCCGAAGGAGAAGTAAAAGAAAAGGGTGGAAAGTGATAAAGAGAGAGAGTTCTCAAGTCTGACACGGGATATAGGGGGGAGGCAGTCACCTCGAGGGGTTCTCCCGGGAGGTGGCTCAAGAATCAGCGGGGGAGAGGGGGGGGAGGGAAGGGGGGGGGGCTCGCAAGCATGGACCAGTTCAGTTAACATGTCCGTCAACTAGTCTCCAGCCGGTAGTCCCAGTCTCTGTGTTAAGGGAGGGGGGGGAATTCTGTCTGTGGGCTCAGGTAGGGTTCCTAAGTGCTTGTCCCTCGTCAGAGTAGGTAAAGATAGCCCATAATTGCCAGGTCTGCGTATAGGTTTCCTGTCTGTCTGTGTTAGTAAGAATCAGGTCTTCCAGTCTGCTAATGTCGTCCACCTTCCGTAGCCACATCGCTACAGTCGGTGGGTCTGGCGACTTCCAGCAAATGGGGATGCAGGCCTTGGCCGCATCTAGGAGGTGTCGAATGATCGATTTTTTATATATGCGCGTGGGGACGTCATTAGCGTGTAACAGGAAGTACGCCGGGTCGTCCGGGACCTGTCTGTCCGTAAAGTTTCGTATGATCCTCCTCACCTCTGTCCAGAAGGGTTTCAATTTCGGACATGACCAAAAAATATGAAGCATTGTCCCCGTTTCACTCTGACAGCGCCAACAGACATCTGGCGTCGTCCTGAACAGTTTGTGCAAGAGAGCTGGGGTGCGGTACCAACGGGTCAGGATTTTGTAGTTCGTCTCTTGGACTTTCGTACAGATAGAGGATTTATGTGTGAATGTTAGAATTTGTTGTCTTTGTTTATGGGAAAACGTACAATTTAGTTCACGTTCCCACTTGGCGATGTAGGGGATTTGGTAATTCTCCTTTGGTGTGATCAGTGTGGTATATAGAATGGACAGCGCGTGTGGCAGCACTTCTGTGCCCGTGCACAGCTCCTCTAAGGGCGAGAGAGCTGGGCTTCCCGCTGGGGGTGGTGGTAATGTATGTAGGAAGTGGCTCAATTGGTTGGCTTTCAGGAAGTCCAAATGGTATCTGCCTTCTTTGTCTAATAGTTTGGTGAGCGTACGCCAACGTCCCGTCGTACTAAAATGAGAGGCCTGGAAGGTGCCAGAGTCCTTCAGTGCTCGAAACGCTGCATCCCGTAGGCCTGGTTCAAATTGTGGGTTGCCTATTATAGGGCGCAGGGGCGACTGTTCTGGTGGGGAGCCTGTTTGATTTAGAAGCCTAGTGCATATTTTGATAGTGGTGCCTATGAATGGTAGGGACCTAATGGGTTGGGGGAGTGTCTTCAAGCACCATGGGGCTCTCTGCAGCGGAATCTCGCTCTGAGCTTGTTCTAAACGTGGCCATAATTTCGTACCCCCGTGTCGGCACCAATCGATGAGACGGTTCAAATGAGCAGCTTGATAGTATACACGCACGTTAGGCATGGCCAAGCCACCGAAGCGCTTAGGTAGTGAGAGAACCGATCTATGTATTCTGGGGTGTTTCCCTGCCCAGAGAAAACGCTTAAACATAGTCTGTATTTGTCTAAAGTAGTCTGCGGGTATATGTATGGGGATAGCCTGGAGAAGGTATATGAACTTGGGTAAGATGGACATTTTTAGTATGCTGCACCTACCGAACCATGAGTGGAGACCATTGGTCCAGCGGTCCAGCAGTTTCTGAACTGCCTTCAGCAGTGGTGGAAAGTTCAGCTTGTACAGTTGGGAGGGTGACTGGGGTATACGGGTACCTAGGTAATTGAGGGCTGTGTCTGTCCACTGTAAACCCAGGCTTCCTCGAAGCCATCTCAGGGTTGCATCAGGGATCCCCACCCCCATCGCCACTGACTTGCTCATGTTAATTTTTAAGTTGGATATCCGTCCGTAGGACTCAAATTCCCTCAGCAGACCGGGGAGGGAAGTTTCAGGATCTGTCAGTGAGAACAGGAGGTCGTCAGCATATGCGGAGACCCTGTATTCTCCGTCCCCCAACCTAACCCCCGATATGTCTGAATTAAGACGGATCCGACGCAGAAAGGGTTCGAGGGTCAGTGCGAATAGGAGGGGTGATAAGGGGCACCCCTGGCGAGTCCCATTAGTAATTGGGAAGGTTTCTGACAGCACCCCGTTAGGTTTGACCCTGGCGGTCGGATCCGCATATGTTGCCGAGATCCAGTTGGTCACTTTGGGTCCTAGTCCGATATGTCTGAGCGTGTCGAACAGATATCGCCAGCTGACTCTGTCGAACGCTTTTTCGGCGTCCGTGCTCACAAAGACTCATGGCGTCTTCTTAGCAGACACCGTGTGTAGTAGATTCAGTACTTTGGTGGTATTGTCCCTAGCCTCCCTGGTAGGGACAAATCCCACTTGGTCCAGGTGGATAAGGCTCGGGAGGTGACACTGGATTCTAGTGGCTATAATTTTGGTGAGGAGTTTCAAGTCCACATTGAGCAGTGAAATAGGGCGGTAGCTACCGCATTGGCTTGGGTCTTTCCCTTCTTTAGGGATGACAGCTATATGGGCTTGTAGTGTAGATGTGTGTAATTTCGATCCTGCCCCCAGATTGTTAAACAAACGTAACAGGTGGGGGCCCAGGGATGGGAGAAGGGTTCTGTAGTATGTAACGGTTAACCCGTCTGGGCCTGGGGCTTTGCCTGGTTTAGTAGCTCCCAAGGCTGACTGGAGTTCTAGCATGGTAATAGGGCTGTCTAGGAGGGCTGCGTCGTCGGGGGACAGGGATGGCATACTCGAGGAGGTTAAATAGTCGCGCGTAACGTCTGTGTCCTGGTCTGGTGTCGTGGGAGGTAGGTTATACAGTGCGTGGTAGAAGTTCCTAAACTCCCCTGATATCGATTGTGGGACCGATATCTTTTGTCCGGTTCTGGAGAGAATATGGGGGATATAGGATGCAACATGCTGTGCGCGTAGGGATCTAGCTAACATTTTACCACATTTATCTCCAGACTCGTACACCTTACTCCTGCAGACTTGGACGGATGCTTTGGCCTTATGCATAAGTACTTCAGTGATCCGTCGTCGTGTGGTGTCTAGGTCAGTGGTTAACTGCCGCGTCGGAGCTTGTTTATGCTGCATCTCCAGGGATTGTAGCTTGGACATTAAAGACGTCAGTTGCTCTAGTCTCTGTTTTTTCCATCTGGCCCCATGTTTAATGAGGACCCCGCGTATGACCGCCTTATGGGCCTCCCAAATCACCCCCGGGGTACTATCTGGTGTATTGTTGGTGTCAAAATAGCCCTCTAGTTCTTTTACAACATCTGCTAAGACTTCTGGTTCCTGTAGGAGTGATTCATTTAGTCTCCAGGGGTGGTTCCTCTCAGTTCCGGTCCCTGTCAGGGCGTATACTAACGTGATCGGGGCGTGGTCTGACCAGGTTATCGACCTGATCTTAACGTCTTTGACTGCTATTAGGTGTCTGTGTTGGACTAGAAAATAGTCAATTCGGGAGTATACTTGGTGAGGTCTGGGAAAGAAGGTGAAGTCCTTCTCGCCGGGGTGGAACAAGCGCCATGCATCAACCAATTGGGTCGCGTGGAGTGTTGCTTGAATACGGCCACGCATTTTCCCGTTCATCGAGGATACTCCAGAAGAAGTGTCCTCCACTGGCGATAGGGGGACGTTAAGGTCACCACCCACTATTAACTGTCCGGAGGTGAATTGGGCTAGGCGTTCTAAGTGCCTCGTCAGGAAGGTATCCTGGTGGTCATTGGGAGCATAAAAGTTCGCCAGGGTGATACTCGTAGCTCCAATTCGGCCTTTCACAAATAAGAACCGGCCTGTGGTGTCTTTCTGCATGGCGTCTAACACCCATGGTACCCGGGCTGCAATCAATATTGAGACTCCCCTGGACTTCGCCTCCGAGTAGGAGGAGTGGTACACCGTGGGGTAGTATCTATTCTTAAGGATTGGGAGCTTGTCTTCCCTGAAGTGCGTCTCTTGTAACAAGACAATGTCTGCTCTTTGAGCGCGCACGTCATGGAGTAGCATCCTCCGTTTCTCAGGGGTGTTCAGCCCCTTGGCATTTAGTGAGACAATGGTCAGTTCGTCCATACTTGCGAGCTGGAGGTCAGGGGAGGGGAGGGGGACTAGAAGGGAGGTAGTGGCAGCGAAAGCCCTAGCGGCCTCAGGTGGGCTCAGGGAAGGAGGAAAGAGGGAAAGAGTTAGTTAGGAAGCCAACACTAGTGCGTGTGGCGAAGAGAGATACTAAAGTAGCGTGATTCGCTTAAAACGCTCACCAGACCTAGTCTGGAGTACGAGCGCAGGCCTATGTGGGTAGGTGGATGGACAGAGCCGGTGGTGTGAGTTTCCGGCTCCCCCCAACCCCCCCAGACCATGAAAGGTAGTAGTGCACGTCAGTAGTAGTAATGCAATCCATGTCTGTGAGCAGGTAATGTAAGGCAGTTTCACCATTCAAAACAAGTAGTGCCTGGAGAACATCAGATAGGTAATATCAAACATCTTGCAAACATTAACATTAAAGGATCCATTATAAGAAAGTGCAATTTGCAGCCAGTTTGATTAACCACTAACATTTAACAAGGCACAAAGTGAGTGAGGTATAACAGTCCCAGGTACCCCGTCCTGCAATAACATCAGAGAGCCAACAGTTCCCCCCCCCCCCCCCCCCGCCCAGCATGAGAATAATCTAACAACCTTTCCCTCATGATGTCTTGCACAGACAGAGGGAAGGGAGAAAGACAACAAGTACACATAAACTAAAAAAAAAAAAAAAAAAAAAAAACCTCTAAAATGTAAAGTACTCAAGAACGTAGTGTGTCTCTCAGTGTCACAGGGCTGCCTCTCCACCTCCCTCCGTCCTCCCCCCCCCCGTCCACCCCCCGCGGCAGCAGCAGAGCCCCCCCTGGCGGGTATCCCTCACATTTGAGTCATGGGTGTCAGCTCTCAAGTGGGGGGGCAAAAAGTCTAGGAAAGACGCATAGAAAACAGATCATCTTCCTCCATCAGGGGAGTCTCATGTTGAACATCTGTTCCATGTGGGGAGTAAAGCCTGTGCACTGGGGGGACGTTCAGGTATCCGTGGCTTGTTCGGGGCGCGCTCTAACAGCGCGGGGGCCCCAATATTGCTTGAGTGGTCATTGTCAGACTCGACCAGTGGTCAGTGTGGGCTCGCTCCGCGGCCGGCGGGGTCCAACTACCAGGGGAGGGGCACGCAAGGTCCCAGTTCGAACGGGCAGAAAGGGATGGCACCATAGCAGGGGTGGGGGGAATGGACAGCGCGAGCCCGATCGCAGGTTCTAACACAAGGTGGTCTCAATACAGCTGGCTCAGGACATGGGGAGAACTGACGGCTCAAGCAAGGGGCAACAGTGGGGCCTGGGAATTGCGGCCTACGGCCTACTCACGGTGTCCATCTCCAGAGAGAGCTCTGCGCCTCCTCCGTCCACGACCTTGTTGGCGGATCCCTGCTCCCGGTCTCTGCGCCGCTGGGCCCGATCTTCCAGTCGCGCGGGGTTGTAGCTGCAGCCAGTCGGGGATAGGGATCTGCTCTGTGCCCAGAAAGCGGAAGAGGGCCGGGAGGTCCGCTGGCGACTGTACTGTAAAAGCTGCTCCATCTTTTTTGAAGGTCACCGCGAGGGGGTAGCCCCATCTGTAGGTAAAACCCTGTTGTCGCGCCAACTCCAGAGCGGGTTTCAACATTGCCCGACGGCGCAGTGTCGCTCTGGATAGGTCCGGTAGGATTTTGACCGTAGAGCCCTGTAGCAGGATCTCACCTCTCTCCCACGCTCCCCGGATGATCCTCTCCTTCTGCGCGTAGCGCAGCAGGCGGCACACTACATCGCGGGGTCTGTCTGGGTCGTCGGATCTTGGGCCTAGTGCGCGGTGTGCGCGGTCTACCTCTACGATTTCCTCCGGGGCACTCAGTATGTCGCGGAACAGCTCCAGTAGCGTGTCTTCCAGTGTTTCGGAGTCCACCGACTCCGGGATCCCACGTAGCCGCAAATTATTGCGGCGGCTCCTATCCTCGACCTCCTCTAGGTGTAGCTGGAGCATAATTGCCGCATCTCTGTGGTGGTCCCTGTCCCGTTCCAGGCCGGATACCCTCTGCTCGAGTGTCGCCAGCGAGTTTTCACCCGAGGACACTCTATCCGACAGCGTGGAGACCTCCGCCTTGACCTCCTGAAAGTCTCGACGGTGAGTCTCCTCCAATTTGAGTATAAGTGTCTCTATGTCGGATCTGGTGGGTAGGGCCTGTAGTAGTGTCCGGAATTCTTGTTCCGCCGACAGGCCACCGGGGACCGGGGCAGGGGACGACATGTCCGGTTCTTGGGACACGGGTGGCCTCGGTGTGTAGGGATGGGTCGCCGGTTCGTCAGGCGATGAGGACCAGAGGTCCTGATCCAAGTTATCTGCCGCGTCGCCTCGTGGGCTGCCTCGTGGTGCCGCCACTATAGCTCCAGGGGAGGGCGACGACAAAGAGCCAAAATAGCGGTGTAAATCGCCTGCCTTGGCACCGGAGCGGGTGATGCGGGATGTAGGTTTGGTCCTGCACTTTTTGGCGGATTGCATGCCTAAATTTTCAGCAGTTTGGCCGGTGAAGGGGAGGACAAAGCCGGGAGCTCAAAGTTTCTGCTTCCTCACTCAGCCATGTCCAGGCCACGCCCCCCAAAGTCAGTTTTAAGGCGTATCTTAGTTCTGTGGGCACGGCGCACAGATACGACGGCGCATATTTACACTTACGTGGCGTATCTCAAGATATGTCGGTGTAAATGCTTTGTGAATCCGGGCCAATATGATTTATTAAGGATAATGCCAGGAAAAAAGCAGCAGGTAACTAAGCACATGGATCAAGGGCACACAGCAGAACACCAAGGCAAAATGGAGTAGCTAAGGAGGGACTTAAGGCTCCATGCACACTGAAGCTGATAAACTGCAGTTTATTGGCGTTTTGGCTTTTTTTTTTTTAAAGCCCATAAACTGAACTCTATGTTAGCCTATGTGCCCATGCACACCTGTGCGTTTTTCAGTGTTAATGAGCTTTGGAGTTTATTGGCTTTTTTCTGAACGCCCGAAATCTGCGTTTAAAGTGCCGTTTTTCGGCGGGAAAAAAACGCTGAAAAACGTCGGCGCCAGCGATTTTTTTATCCATAAAAAAAAAAAAAAAAGCTGATAAAAGCTACACTGAAAAACGCTGATTAAAGCTATTGCAAAAACGCTAAAAAAACGTTGCAAGGCTCCCTGCAAAGCTACTGGCATTTTTTTATAGCTTTTATCAGCTTCATTGTGCATGGAGCCTAAGGGTCCTTTCACACTAGCGGACCGTTCGTCCGCTCATTACCCTTTACGGACTTGTAATGGGCCCCTATGGGAGCGGATCCGTTAGCGGATGATGCATCCGCTAACCTCCGCTAGATCCGTTTTTGCAGACGGAAGAATGTCCTATTTTTCTTCCGTCCGGCCAAACGGATCGGATACAAACGGACAGACGGTCCGTTTCCATCCGACTCCCCATAGGGGAGAGCGGAGGAGAGACAGGGCGGTCCCTGCCGACAGCTGAGCGGAGACCCCCCCCGCTGAGCTGACGGACACACGGAGCGGTAATATGCTCTCAGCAACCAGCTTCAGGTGATAATTAATTGCCAGGGACGGCTGGCTGCTGAGAGACACCTGTGAGTGGACACTGGAACTACAGCCTACAGATCTAGGAGCCACAGTACCATAAGCAGGTAATCCAATTCCTGAAAGTATTAGTGTTTAAAAATATTGTTTCTCTTATAAGACTTGCACACACAACTGTTTATCCGCAGTGGAAAACATGGCATGCACAAGTCAGAGACATCCAGGTACAGTCCAAGCAGATTTGTCCTGGCAGCAGAAAAGGAAGTCTATAGCTTAAAACAAACAAAACATCTACTTTTCAAGTCGCTAACAAAACGGATGAACAGTGTGCCCCTAATGGGTTCCCAAAAACAAACAGCCAGCACGTGTACCTTTTTAGTTATGTTAGCACTCAGCCTTTTCACCCAGCAGCAGATACCCACATCAGAAATAAAGACAAGGGGGTAGATTCATGTAGATCAGCGGATCTTTTGATCCGCGTGATCTATCTTTTTTACGATCCGCCTGCGCCAGTTTTTGAGGCAAGTGCTGTATCCAGAAAGCACTTGCCTCGTAATTAGCCCTGGCGGATCGTAAATCCCCCGGCGGAATGCAAATTCCGCGGCTAGGGGGAGTTTACTATTTAAATCACGCGCGTCCCCGCGCCGATCGTACTGCGCATGCGCCGCCGGCAAAATTTCCCAGCGTGCATTGCTTTAAATGACGTCGCAAGGACGTCATTGTTTTCGATGTTAACGCAATTAACGTATGGCCGTATTCCTGGACGACTTACGTAAACGACGTAAAAAATTCAAAACTCGACGCGGGAACGACGGCCATACTTAACATAGGATCCGCCGCACTTACCCCGCATATAGCAGGGGTAACGATCCACCGGAAAAAGACGAACGCAAACGACGTAAAAAAAAGCGACGGCCGGGCGTTCGGTTCTGAATCGGCGGTTCTCCTCATTTGCATATTCGTCGCGTAGAAAAAAAGAAGCGCCACCTAGCGGACGGGGGAGAATGCAGCCTAAGAACCGACAGTGTAACTCACTTACACCAGTCGGCTCTAAGGGAGATCTATGCGGAACCTGATTCGAGGAATCAGCCGCATAGATCCGAGCGTCGGATCTCACAGATCCGACGGTGTATCAGTAGATACACCGTCGGATCTGTACATGAATCTACCCCAAGGCCCTGAACATTAGTGTTGCTCACGAATATTCGAATTGCGAATATTCGGCTCGAATATTGCATATTCGAGAAATCGCGCAATATCTCGAATATTGTGCCGAATATTCGCAATGTCGAATATTCGGATTTTTCTCAAATTTTTTTTAACACAGATCACATGCTAGTGATCTCCATCGACGTGTAAAAGCAATGGTGGTATGATTAGAGGGACCCTGGGCCGAGTAGCGCATGTGATCCTTTTATGCTGCCGAATATTCGCAATGCGAATATTCGGCAATAGCAATATCGCGCGATTTTTTTCCCCGCCCTTCATTCACATCACAGCCAATCAGAGTTCCATTTCCACAGGTGTCAGAGGTTAGCAACCTCCACATCAACCAATAGGAAGCTGCCTCACGACCATTATATAAACTAAGTGCCAGCATGTGCTCATTGCAGATTCACAAGGTGGATATAGAGGGAGAAGTGTTTCTGTGCTCTGTGTTATATTGCATCAGCATTGCAGTGCCTTTCAGTTCTGTGCTCCTGTTCAGTGTTCAGTTCATTTGAGTATTAGCAGCTGCTAGTGCTTATATTTCTAAACTGCTTTTTTAAAAGCAAGAAGAGACCAAACAGCTTTTTTTAAAGCTACTATTTGTGTGTTTGTGTTCCAGTTTCATTTAGTGTTAGATAGATAGGTTTGAGTGTACTTGTACACCTCTGTAAGCTAGCTAGCTTAGTTTAGTGTGTTTATTTAGTTAGATAGTTATCTGTTTTATAAAAAAAAAAAAAAAAAAAAAAAGTTATTTTTAGTTTATTCAGATCTCTGGCTCTGCTGTGTTAGCAGAGTCACTGTTCTATCTATATTAGTTTCTTTATTGCTCTTATTCGTTGCCCAGTCAGTTTTTGTCTGTTGTCTGTCAGTCAGTTAGTTAGTTTAAAAAAAAAAAAAAATTTAAAAAAATTTACCTTTCGTTTAATTGTTGTTTAGTGGCATAGCTACTAGTTGTTTGTCTGCGCGCCTGTTTTTTCTATTATCACATTTACCCCCCCCCCAATAAAGTTTACCCACCCCCCCATATCAGCATGAGCAGCATCCGTGGTCGTGGCAGCAGGGGTAGGGGAGTTACTCCCAGTGCTGGGTCGCTGCCAGCACGGGGTACCTCTCGCGCCCCTACTACTGGTAGAGGATCGGGTGGAAGGGGAGTCCGCCTCATCCGGGAGTTTTTTACTTCGGGCAGCCGCCCGATATTGCCTTCACAGGCTCCAGCAGTGGTGGAGTACATGGGGCACAGCAGTGCCACTCAGTCATCACCAAGTAGCACCACCACCATCAGTACACCGGTGCCTTTAGTACCCAGCCCCAGCGAGTCCAGCCTCATGCTGTTTGATGGTGAAAGTGACATGGATATCTTGGGGGAGGCCCTCGATCATGCAGACATTGATTTATGTGCTGATGGTCAGGACCTTTTTGAAGGGTTAATGGAGGAGGAGGAGGATGGGGTACTGGCTGTCAGTAGCCCAGAGACCTCCCTTCATGGTGGTGCTGGTGGTTTTCTGCAGGAAACACCAGCACCTAGTCAGACCCATGCGTCTGTGAGGGGACATCGGAGCCAGGCTAGCGGCTCCATGTCAGATGTCTCCTTCAGACCACCACATGTCAGCCCTGGGTCTGACATATCTGGGGGCGAAGAGGAGGGTGACCCAACATGGGTGCCACCTGCCTCGTCGGTTCACAGCATCAGTGACGACGAGGAAGGTAGGCACCCTGGGGAAACGGTGCGCCAGGTCACCAGGGAGACCAACGTCAGGGTCTCCACTGGTGATGGCAGCAGGAGGTGTCAGCAGCAGCAGCAGCAGCAGCAGCAGCAGCAGGCAGCTCCACCTGTGCGCACCGAGTCCCAGCAGGTGGAAGTCAGCGTCACCCCATCTGACAGGAGGGCGACGCTGAAGTCACCTCTCTGGGCCTACTTCACCTTGGTAGCAGATAACCCGACAGTAGCCATCTGCCAGCTCTGTCGTGCCAAGGTGAAGAGAGGGAAGTGTTTGGCTCGGGTGGGTACCACGGCACTCAACCAGCACCTGCGGATTAATCACTGGCAGGAGCATGACCAGATGAAGCGTGCTGGTGGTAGCAGCGCCACCACCACAAGTGTGCAGGGTACAGCAGCCCCTGCCACAGCTTCATCGGCTACCAGCAGGTCATGCCCCCCCGCTCCCTCTAGTAGAGGTACTGCTACCGACAGCCAGACCTCCACATCATCACCCTCCTCTTCGGTGTCCCGCACTGCCGTCCGGCGCCAGGCGTCTCTTTCTGACGCCTTTGAACGCAACACTCCCTTCCCCCCTTCAGACCGACGTGTGCGTTCCCTCAATGGGCTCCTGGCAAGGGTTATTGCCCAACATCTGCTTCCCTTTAACATAGTGGACTGCAACCCCTTCAGGCAGATGTTGGAGCAGGCCCAACCCCAATGGCGTGTCCCCAGCCGCCATTTCTTTGCCAGGACTGGTGTCCCTGCCCTACACCAGCACATTGTGCAGAATGTAACCCTGTCGCTGGATCATGCTGTCAGCAACAGGGTGCATCTGACAATGGATGGCTGGACCAGCAGGCATGGGCAGGGGCGCTACATAAGCTTCACGGCCCATTGGGTTTCCCTCCGAGGCGCCGGGGAGGGATTGGCGGCATCTGATTTTGTGGTGCCGCCCCGGGGTGTCCAGGGGAGAAGTGCTGGTCTCCCTCAAGCCACTGTCTCCGCAGCTGCTGAGCCTCCCAGCAAGCGCCCCCGTAGCTATTCAAGTGTGGGGCACGTGCGCTGTCAGGCCGTGCTCCAGCTTGTTAGTTTAGGGGAACGGAGACACACTGGACGAGAAGTGCTGAGCGCACTTCAGGCTCAGGTCCAGAAGTGGCTGACACCCCGAAGGCTCCAAGCAGGTCTGGTTGTCTGTGACAATGGCAGCAACCTCCTCTCCGCCCTCCAGGCTGGCAGTCTGACACACGTGCCCTGTCTGGCACATGTCCTCAACCTAGTGGTGCAGAAGTTCCTGCGCACCTATCCCGGGTTGAGTGACATAGTGCTAAGGGTACGCAGGATTGCCAGCCACTTCAGGCGCTCCCCAACCGCTACCGCGTCCCTGTCAAAGTTGCAGCGGGACAACAGCCTGCCCCTTCACAGGCTGATTGTGGACAGTGTGACGCGGTGGAACTCCAGCCTCTACATGCTGGAGAGGTTGTGGGAGCAGCGAAGGGCGGTGAAGGAGTACCTGCTGGAGCAAGGCACTGGCGGGCCATCACAACACACACTCCCGTACATCACCAGTCTGGAGTGGGGGCAGATACACCAGGTCTGCCATGTGTTGGCCCCTTTTGAGCAGGCGACCAAGATGGTGAGCAGGGAGCATGTCGGCCTCAACGACGTGCTCCCTATAGTGTTCCTGCTGGACAGGGCACTAGATCGCCTGCTCGGAGCTGGGGAGAGTGCCTTGGTGGAGCAGGAGGAGGCAACACTGCTCCACCAAGACCAGGCCCAGGACGAGGAGGAGGAGGAGGATCATGATGATGATCAGGAGGTGACTGGTGGCGTCCTGGAGTCAGGGCCTGGTCAGGAGGGAGAGCCGGTGTTGGGGGCACCGATAGTCCGGGGGTTTGGCATGACTGACCGCGAACAGCAGCGCCTCCATGACGAGGAAGCGGACGTCATGGACCCAGGCAGCCATGAGGAGTCACAGCGGGCTGTGCTCTTCCCCATGGCTGCCCACATGCTGAGATGCCTCAGGAGGGACCCCCGGGTTAAAGCCATCAAGGAGAGGGACGAGTTTTGGCTGGCCACCCTTGTAGATCCCAGATTTAAGGGGAAACTGGAGCAGTTCCTCCCAGCCAGACGGAGGCAGCCCCGGATGGAGGAACTGCAGGCATGCCTAGTCAGCCGTTTGGAGCAGGCAAGTCCCCGGCCTCCAGTTGTCCCCCCTCATCTCACCCAGCAGGTGGCTGCACCCAGCAGCAACATCAGCAGCCGAGCAGGGGACCTAATGGGTGAGATGAGGATGTTCATGCAAACTGAGCGACCCAGTACCAGCAGCAGCAGCAGCAGCAGCAGCCATCACCACCAGCGGCTGGCCCACATGGTGGCAGACTACATGGGGTCCGTCAGTGCTTCTGACAGTATGAGCACCGACGACCCCATGGAGTACTGGGTTGCCAGATTGGACACCTGCCGCGAGCTCGCTCAGTATGCGCTGGAGTTATTGTCTTGCCCCCCCTCCAGCGTACTATCTGAGCGGACATTCAGCGCGGCAGGTGGGGTGGTCACGGACAAGAGGACCCGTCTGTCCACAGACTCCGTGGACAGACTCACATTCATCAAAATGAATGAGTCCTGGATCGGCGGTGACTTTCTGGCACCCGCCGTCGCTTCAGGGCGCTGAATGGTCCCTTGTCAGTTACCAATACCTCTCCTATCTCTTTATACCAGGGGTGTCAAACTCAATTTCATCGTGGTCCGCATCAGCATTATGGTTGCCCTCAAAAGGGCCGGTTATATCTGTAATATTATATGTCCAGCGCATCCCCTCCCCTTACATTCGATGTCAAAGGCCACCCCACCATCCTACCCCACCATCAGAAGTGGAGTTCCCCCTCTCCCTTACATCACAGTGCATCTCCCTTTCCTTATGCTGCTGCTGGGAAGAAGGTGGATATTTTTTTGTTTTTTTGAAAAGCCTGTGGCGTGCAAAACACAACCCAAAAACTCCACCCGGTGCCACAGCTACTTAAGGCCTGTGTCATTCTGCTTTTCAAATGTAATCACCATGCTAATGCAATTTCAAGCTTTTGTAATTTTGGCACTATATGGGCTCCTACTGCTAATGCCAAAAGGCTGAGTGATTATGTACCGATATATTACTCATACTGGTGCTGTTACCTTTTGTCTGTGAGATTTGCCACTTTCTTACTACTGCTGGTGCTGCTGCCACCTCTTCCACGACCACGAGTGAAAAAAACACTTAATTGTGTACTGGTACTACTATGCTGCTGCTTCTGCCAGTGCTCAGATACTTATGTGACAAGTTCTTTGGCACTATATGCTACAATTATCAACGCTGCTGCTATCCTGCTGCCACCTCTTCCACGACCACGAGTGAAAAAAACACTTTATTGTGTACTGGTACTACTACACTGCTGCTGCTGCCAGTGCTCACTTACCTATGTGACAAGTTCTTTGGCACTATATGCTACAATTATCAACGCTGCTGCTATCCTGCTGCCACCTCTTCCACGACCACGAGTGAAAAAAACACTTAATTGTGTACTGGTACTACTATGCTGCTGCTTCTGCCAGTGCTCAGATACTTATGTGTCAAGTTCTTTGGCACTATATGCTACAATTATCAATGCTGCTGCTCCTATGCTGCTGCCACCTCTTCCACGACCACGAGTGAAAGAAACACTTAGTTGTGTACTGGTACTACTATGCTGCTGCTTCTGCCAGTGCTCAGATACTTATGTGTCAAGTTCTTTGGCACTATATGCTACAATTATCAATGCTGCTGCTCCTATGCTGCTGCCACCTCTTCCACGACCACGAGTGAAAGAAACACTTAGTTGTGTACTGGTACTACTATGCTGCTGCTTCTGCCAGTGCTCAGATACTTATGTGTGAAGTTCTTTGGCACTATATGCTACAATTATCAATGCTGCTGCTCCTATGCTGCTGCCACCTCTTCCACGACCACGAGTGAAAAAAAACACTTAGTTGTGTACTGGTACTACTACACTGCTGCTGCTGCCAGTGCTCACTTACCTATGTGACAAGTTCTTTGGCACTATATGCTACAATTATCAACGCTGCTGCTATCCTGCTGCCACCTCTTCCACGACCACGAGTGAAAAAAACACTTAATTGTGTACTGGTACTACTACACTGCTGCTGCTGCCAGTGCTCATATACTTATGTGTCAAGTTATTTGGCACTATATGCTACAATTATCAATGCTGCTGCTCCTATGCTGCTGCCACCTCTTCCACGACCACGAGTGAAAGAAACACTTAGTTGTGTACTGGTACTACTATGCTGCTGCTTCTGCCAGTGCTCAGATACTTATGTGTGAAGTTCTTTGGCACTATATGCTACAATTATCAATGCTGCTGCTCCTATGCTGCTGCCACCTCTTCCACGACCACGAGTGAAAAAAACACTTAGTTGTGTACTGGTACTACTACACTGCTGCTGCTGCCAGTGCTCACTTACCTATGTGACAAGTTCTTTGGCACTATATGCTACAATTATCAACGCTGCTGCTATCCTGCTGCCACCTCTTCCACGACCACGAGTGAAAAAAACACTTAATTGTGTACTGGTACTACTACACTGCTGCTGCTGCCAGTGCTCATATACTTATGTGTCAAGTTCTTTGGCACTATATGCTACAATTATCAATGCTGCTGCTCCTATGCTGCTGCCACCTCTTCCACGACCACGAGTGAAAAAAAACACTTAGTTGTGTATTGGTACTACTACACTGCTGCTGCTGCCAGTGCTCACTTACCTATGTGACAAGTTCTTTGGCACTATATGCTACAATTATCAACGCTGCTGCTATCCTGCTGCCACCTCTTCCACGACCACGAGTGAAAAAAACACTTAATTGTGTACTGGTACTACTATGCTGCTGCTTCTGCCAGTGCTCAGATACTTATGTGTGAAGTTCTTTGGCACTATATGCTACAATTATCAATGCTGCTGCTCCTATGCTGCTGCCACCTCTTCCACGACCACGAGTGAAAAAAACACTTAGTTGTGTACTGGTACTACTATGCTGCTGCTGCTGCTAGTGCTCACTTACCTATGTGACAAGTTCTTTGGCACTATATGCTACAATTACCAATGCTGCTGCTGTGCTGCTGCCACCTCTTCCACAAGTGATACAACACTTTATTGTGTACTGTTAATACTATACTGCTGCTGCCAGTGCTCAGATACCTATGTGACAAGTTCTTTGGCACTATATGCTACAATTACCAATGCTGCTGCTGTGCTGCTGCCACCTCTTCCACAAGGGATAAAACACTTTATTGTGTACTGTTACTACTAGACTGCTGCTGCCAGTGCTCAGATACCTATGTGACAAGTTCTTTGACACTATATGCTACAATTTCAAATGCTGCTGCTGTGCTGCTGCCACCTCTTCCACAAGTGATACAACACTTTATTGTGTACTGTTACTACTATACTGCTGCTGCCAGTGCTCAGATACCTATGTGACAAGTTCTTTGACACTATATGCTACAATTTCAAATGCTGCTGCTGTGCTGCTGCCACCTCTTCCACAAGTGATACAACACTTTATTGTGTACTGTTACTACTATACTGCTGCTGCCAGTGCTCAGATACCTATGTGACAAGTTCTTTGGCACTATATGCTGCAATTACCAATGCTGCTGCTGTGCTGCTGCCACCTCTTCCACAAGTGATACAACACTTTATTGTGTACTGTTAATACTATACTGCTGCTGCCAGTGCTCAGATACCTATGTGACAAGTTCTTTGGCACTATATGCTACAATTACCAATGCTGCTGCTGTGCTGCTGCCACCTCTTCCACAAGTGATACAACACTTTATTGTGTACTGTTACTACTATACTGCTGCTGCCAGTGCTCAGATACCTATGTGACAAGTTCTTTGGCACTATATGCTACAATTACCAATGCTGCTGCTGTGCTGCTGCCACCTCTTCCACAAGTGATAAAACACTTTATTGTGTACTGTTACTACTATACTGCTGCTGCCAGTGCTCAGATACCTATGTGACAAGTTCTTTGGCACTATATGCTACAATTACCAATGCTGCTGCTGTGCTGCTGCCACCTCTTCCACAAGGGATAAAACACTTTATTGTGTACTGTTACTACTAGACTGCTGCTGCCAGTGCTCAGATACCTATGTGACAAGTTCTTTGACACTATATGCTACAATTTCAAATGCTGCTGCTGTGCTGCTGCCACCTCTTCCACAAGTGATACAACACTTTATTGTGTACTGTTACTACTATACTGCTGCTGCCAGTGCTCAGATACCTATGTGACAAGTTCTTTGACACTATATGCTACAATTTCAAATGCTGCTGCTGTGCTGCTGCCACCTCTTCCACAAGTGATACAACACTTTATTGTGTACTGTTACTACTATACTGCTGCTGCCAGTGCTCAGATACCTATGTGACAAGTTCTTTGACACTATATGCTACAATTTCAAATGCTGCTGCTGTGCTGCTGCCACCTCTTCCACAAGTGATACAACACTTTATTGTGTACTGTTACTACTATACTGCTGCTGCCAGTGCTCAGATACCTATGTGACAAGTTCTTTGGCACTATATGCTGCAATTACCAATGCTGCTGCTGTGCTGCTGCCACCTCTTCCACAAGTGATAAAACACTTTATTGTGTACTGTTACTACTATACTGCTGCTGCCAGTGCTCAGATACCTATGTGACAAGTTCTTTGGCACTATATGCTACAATTACCAATGCTGCTGCTGTGCTGCTGCCACCTCTTCCACAAGTGATACAACACTTTATTGGGTACTGTTACTACTATACTGCTGCTGCCAGTGCTCAGATACCTATGTGACAAGTTCTTTGGCACTATATGCTGCAATTACCACTACTGCTGCTGTCAAGTCTTGCCCAAGTGTTTAGATGCTGTCTAGTACTATTACCACTACTGCTTGTAAATGTTGTGTGTGTGATAATTACTTTATATTTGAATACTACTGCTGCTGCCTTCATGCTGAGTAATGCTTCATGACCTCTCTGTCACAGCGGATCCACAAACAGCATCCGCTAAAAGCTACCAGACCGGATCGTAACAAACAGCAAGTGTGACTAAATGACTGAACGTTATGTTAAACCCTGGTTTGTGGCCTTTTTACTGCAACTTTTAGCCTATCTGCAAGAGCAAATCAGCACTCTCTTTCTCTTTCTCGCTCTCTCTCTATATCTATATCTATATATATATATATATATATATATATATATATATATATATATATGTATATATGTATATATTGTAGCTTTTGTTATAGTAATTTTTCAACAGTTTAGTTTGTGTTAGTAGTGTCTGTGTCCGTGTATTTTGTTTTTTATTAGATTTGTGTTAAATAAAATAATAGTATGAAATGTTTTTAGGTTATTATGAAGTTAGATGTGTTGATGTTGATGTGTTAGATGTGAAGTTAGATGTGTTGAAAGACCTAAGAATCTCAATAAGAAAGGAAACATTTGAAAAGAATAACAGGTTTAATAACCAAAAATATAAATATTTACATGGATTTTTTCAAGCGCTTGTAAATCTCAGCCAGCTCCTTGAAATTTTTTCTCTGCTGTTGTAACAGCTGTTCATTCTCGAGGTCCAATTTTTTTATTTTGCGCCGATTGGACAGGACTTTTTGATTGGTCCTCTCCATGACATAGGATTTCTCCTGAATCTCTTTCAAAACTGTTAGGATATAAGAAAAAAAAAATTAGGATTAAATACTGTACTTTTTTATATCTACATCTTATTGTTGAAATGTCATTAATCGTTGTGCACATATTTACCCTCCTGACTGATGGTCATCACAGGCGCTGTGTCATCCTCCTGCTCCTCTTCTGCATCATGGCATTCACCAGGAGGTTGGGTGGGGGGAAGTTGCAGCTCCTCAGGAGCTGGGGGTGGTAAGTCGGAGGGCCCTGGCTGCTCCTTATCCCTCTCCTCCTCTGCATCCTCCTCTTCATCCTCCTCTTCTTCCTCCTCCTCCTCTGCGGCCTGTCGCCTTGTGCGCTTGGGGCGCACAGATGGTAGAGGAGATCCTATAATAACACAATGTTTATATATGTAAAAATGATTTCTAATAACATATGCACATTCTGTGTACTCTGCTGTATTGTATATGAATACACATTTATTTATATAGACAGTTAACCAATGGGATAATGTTATACTAAAGGGTCTTGCTGGCACTACAGGGGACTGAGTGTGAGCTGGGCTGCCACCATGGTAAAATTAGCTGTTTGTGTTTCCTTTGTATTATTCTGAAGATCTCATGTTAAAAAAAGGGCCTGATGGAGTACACGTGATTACTATGATAACCCCACGCCTAGCACAGGAATTTAGTGGTAATTGAGTTATAAAATACCACCCTTTCCCCTTGAAACCCACCACACCACCACTTTAATTCCATGGTTTAACTTGATGGAATAATGTCTTTTTTCAACAGTACTATGAATACCTTCGGTGGTGATATATGTTACCACAACATGGCGTCTGGGTTAACAACATCTGCCCTAAGGTTAATTACATATCACCTTACATGACTGTCACCAATAACTTACCTGGATGAAATTCATCGCGGATCTGTGTGACCCGGTCCATGTGGCGCCTCTTCAAGTCTGACCATTTTTTGAGAATGGCCATGTGGTCATGTGACCCGCCATGAAACTCATGTAATTCCTCCAATACGGACTGGACGATTTTTTGTTTATCCTGCTGGCACCTCATTAGGTCGTAACCATGTTGCAGGAACCTCTGCAAGATGAAGAACAAAGTATATTATAATACTTTTGTTTAAACCCTTATGGATATATGACGTAAATGTATGGTATTCAATAATTGGAAGCATTCTCGCCTTATTAATCACTGACAGTGGTAACATGACAGATTTTATATGTTGCCATTTTGGTCACCAGCTTTTTGGAATAAATATAGCAGCCATTATCATTTGCATAATTATGTATATATGAGTAACATCACAGGATAGACGTATAGGGGAGAAATGAGTTGCTATTCATCTGACCACTATAATAATTTTTTGAGCCTTACACTGGCCCTGTACAATAGATTATTTTTTTTAATCCCTATCTTTACATATGAAAAATAATATGTTTGTTTCTTTTCACTTTTTGATGAAAAGGGAGAACTCTGTGGACTCTGATGTAAAAGGGAGAACTCTGTGGACTCTGATGTAAAGGGAAAACTCTGTGGACTCTGATGTTAAGGTAGAACTCTGTGGACTGTGATGTTAAGGGAGAACTCTGTGGACTCTGATGTTAAGGGAGAACTCTGTGGACTCTAATGTAAAAGGGGAACTCAGTGGACTCTAATTTAAAAGGGGAACTCTGTGGACTCTAATGTTAAGGGAGAACTCTGTGGACTCTAATGTAAAAGGGGAACTCTGTGGACTCTAATGTAAAAGGGGAACTCTGTGGACTCTAATGTAAAAGGTAGAACTCTGTGGACTCTAATGTAAAAGGTAGAACTCTGTGGACTCTGATGTAAAGGGAGAACTGTGTGGACTCTGATGTAAAGGGAGAACTCTGTGGACACTGATGTAAAGGGAGAACTCTGTGGACACTGATGTAAAGGGAGAACTCTGTGGACTCTGTTGTAAAGGGAGAACTCTGTGGACTCTGATGTAAAGGGAGAACTCTGTGGACTCTGATGTAAAGGGAGAACTCTGTGGACACTGATCTAAAAGGGGAAGTCTGTGGATCCTGATGTAAAAGGGGAAGTCTGTGGACTCTGATGTAAAGGGAGAACTCTGTGGACTCTGATGTAAAGGGAGAACTCTGTGGACTCTGATGTAAAGGGAGAACTCTGTGGACTCTGATGTAAAGGGAGAACTCTGTGGACACTGATGTAAAGGGAGAACTCTGTGAACTCTAATGTAAAGGGAGAACTCTGTGGACTCTGATGTAAAAGGGGAAGTCTGTGGACTCTGATGTAAAAGGGGAAGTCTGTGGACTCTGATGTAAAGAGGAACTTTTATGATTAATTTCATATGGTTAGAAATGTTATTTAATAGCGACATCTATGCAAACTAAGACAAAAAATTGCTGTGCGACGCTGAAGTGTTCGGGTTTGAAATGAACAAAAGGTGGCAACCCTGGGCATGCTGGGAGTTGTAGTTTTGCAACCGCTGGAAACACACTGTTTGGGAAATACTAATATCTGATCTTGCATCCTAACTTTTTAACTAGTCTAAAATGCAGTTAAAGATAATGAAATAACAAGTGGTGAAATTACTTACAGTAATCAGCAGTTTTTCCTCACTGGATGAAAAGTTACTCCCCACCATCTTCGCTTCGCAGGGCAGCAGTAGATTCGCAGGGCAGCACTAAATAGCAATCCGAATATACACTGGCAAAGAATCCAGGAAATGATCGCCGTTTTCGCGACCGCGTGTTGTCCGCGCGCATGCGCGGTCGAGAATTTCGCAATAAATTTCGCATTTGCGAAATTTCACGTTAGCGAAATTTCGCAATTTTTTTTTTGGATGAAATATCACGAATATTCGAAATTTACGAATATTTCTCGAATATTCTCCTATATATTCGCGAAATATTGCGAAAGCGAATATGGCGTATTCTGCTCAACACTACTGAACATCAGTAATGTGGTCAAGCTATAACTTAAAGTGTTTGTTAACTACCAAAAACATTATTCATCCTGCTTCTTTAAAGTGGAGGTCCGCCAAAAAAAAAAAAAATACTGCAGCTGCTGACTTTTAATAAATGGACACTTACCTTTCCAGGGTGCCCACAGTGTCGGCAGCCGAAGCCGATCAATATCTCAGCTCTTGGCTACCTCCGCCACCATCCTCGGTGAGGAAATCAGGAAGTGAAGCATTTAAAACATGTTGTACAGCACAGTTTTTGTAAATTGCCCCCCTGTATCAGCTGAAATACCTGGGTAATCCTGCCAGTTTCTGCCCTCCTCTCTGTACACTGACCATGATAATCAGGGACAATGTTGTCTCTTACAAAGGGGTCCCTTACTGAAGAAGTTACGCCAATTCGACATAACGTGTATAGGGGGGAAGGAGACATAGTGGGTACGTCATCCCGTGAGCATCTTGTCGTTTCTATGCATCCTGAGCCTGCACTGCTTAAGTGCTATGTTTGTGAGTAATGTTTTAAAGTTTTAATGAGCAATAAACTGTTTAAAATTCAGAGAGCACTAGATTTTTCCCTTTCTATTTCTATGTGCACCGGACCCCATTAAGGCAATCTGTACTGGCTAGTATCCATCTAATCCAGGAGTCTTCAAACTATGGCCCTCCAGGTGTTCAGGAACTACAATTCCCATCATGCCTAGTTATGTCTGTGAATGTCAGAGTCTTACAATGCCTTATGGGAAGTGTAGTTCCGCAACAGCTGGAGGGCCGTAGTTTGAGGATCCCTGATCTAATCATCCAGGGGCAGCACGGACAGAATAGGAGCTCCATTTCCAGCTGAGTCGTTTTTATCCCTAAGGCCCCTTTCAGACGTCCGCCTCCGTTCGTCCGTTTTTACAAGTCTGTAAACGGACTTGTAATGGGCCCCTATGGGATCGCGTCCATTAGCGGATAATGCATCCGCTAACGTCCGCAAAGATCCGCGTCCGTCTGGATCCGGTTTTTCGGACAGAAGAAAACCCTATTTTTCTTCTGTCCGGCGGATCGGATCGGATGAATACGGACACACGGTCCGTATTCATCCGATTCCCCATAGGGGAGAGCGGAGGAGAGACAGGGCGGTCCCTGCACAGTGTGCGGGGACCACCCTGTCCGCCGACAGCCCCCCCAGTTTCCTCTTAGGGTCCTTTCACACGGAGCGGAACGTTTTTCGGTCTGCTCCGTGTGAAAGGACCCTAAGAGGAAACCTGCTTTTTCTGACCTTCTGCTGAAACAGGGGTCAGAACATGAGGTGAGCGACTAGGTGGAGGAGAGCACTTGCATTTTCAACATTCAGGCACTAGTGGTGTGTTCTGCGATTTTATGGAGAAAACTCTGAGGACTATATGTGTGCTTTTGGACTTCATTTCTTTTGATTGTGTGGACTTTATTGTAATGTTTATTGTTCACTATTCCCATTCAGGGAACACATATTTTTCATTATTGTTTTGGTTCACTATTCCCAGTCAGGGAACACGAATATTTGATTATGCACTCAGTATCTTGCTGGTGAGTTATTTTATATTTAGGAAGCGCAACACTGTTTTGTTTTGTATATCTTTAAAAATGACATCTAAAATACCAGAGTCAACTATAGAAGACATTTTTGGACCTTATCATCAGATATACATCGGCAGAATGGCACAGCTGGGCACAAGCACGTACCTGTACGTCCTTTTTAATTGCCCAGCCGTGGGTCGCGGTCCCGCAATTGGTTCCCGGAGCTGAAGAACTGGGCAGCTTCATTGATCGTTGGTTCCCTAATATAGGGAAACATGATCAATGATGTCACGCGTCCAGCCCCGCCCCCCTACAGTTAGAAAAACATATGAGGTCACACATAACCCCTACAGCGCCCCCCAGTGGTTAACTCCCAAACTGCAATTGTAATTTTCACAGTAAACAATGTATTTTTATATCATTTTTTGCTGTGAAAATGACAATGGTCCCAAAAATGTGTCAAAATTGTCCGATGTGTTCGCCATAATGTCGCAGTCACGAAAAAAATCGCTGATCGCTGCCATTAGTAGTAAAAAAATGTTTTTATAAAAATGCAATAAAACTATCTCCTATTTTGTAAACGCTATACATTTTGTGCAAACCAATCGATAAACGGTTATTGCGTTTTTTTTTTTTTTTTACCAGAAAATAGGTAGAAGAATATGTATCGGCCTAAACTGAGGAAAATAAAAAAAAATTATATATTTTTGGGGGATATTTATTATAGCAAAAAGTAAAAAATATTGCATTTTTTTTCAAAACTGTCGCTCTATTTTTGTTTATAGCGCAAAAAATAAAAAACTGCAGAGGTGATCAAATACCACCAAAACAAAGCTCTATTTGTGGGAAAAAAAGGACGCCAATTTTGTTTGGGAGCCACATCGCACGACTGCGCAATTGTCAATTAAAGCGACGCAGTGCTGAATCGCAAAAACTAGGCCAGGTCCTTTACCTGCATAAAGGTCCGGGTCTTAAGTGGTTAAGCTGTGGTCCCTGAAAATATAGTCTTTATCCCACCCCAAACAAAAGAATGTCACCAGCACACCAGGGATCTCCAAAATGGGTCCAAAGTTTTATTAGCGATCATATCGTTACAGCAAGGAAAAAATAACTGCTGAAGGGGCAGCAATTGGGGGGAATTAAGAGGCAAGATGGGAACAACAAGATTAGAAAAAATATAATTTTTTTACAAACATATTAATACAATAGATATAAAAAAGAAACCATATAGGATATGTAGCGCCCCCTACTGTCAGTTATGGGCGCTATTGTAAATTTAGTGGGGGGATGAAAAACTTACCTTGCTCTCATCCATGTTAATTCCCTAAATTTGCGTTTCGGGCTGGGCTGCCTGTGGTCCCATTCTCTGTGCTGAGGATTTGTTATCATCCTTGGGCAGCCGATGGCGCCAGAGGGGTTCCAGAACAGAGCCGCCTTTGCTCAGCAGCCAATCAGAGGAGTGTTTCCCTCGCTGAGCATGCTGGGAGAGGGTATATCTGATGCAGGCGCCTTTTTGTCTGGGTCTTCTACCCGGGTCTCCTATCCGCAGTGGGTCGCAGGTGCGAAACCCACCTTCGGGGTGCGCGCACGCCACGAGGCCGCCACTATGGCCTGGGCCTACACCATGCGGAGCTATGAACTTTGGGCTTCATGGCTCATGGCAACTGATGCTATCAGGGACTTACCCAGTGACTTACTGGGTTCCCACTTCTACTGAGAAGATCCCAAGCTGGGTGCTGTTCGGTGGGGGTTCGGTCTGAGGAGAACTCGGAGGCAGGTGATCCAACAGGTCTTGAATGAACCATCGGGGATCTGGTTACCAGACGCTGACAGAATACAGTCAGATTGTCAGGTGGTGACCTTTACTAAAATACCTACTGGGAGGATTTGCTCTACAGCTCTACTCTGCTAACATTGGGCCTGTGAGAGAGGTTTACATTTTAAATCCTAATCTAATTAGAGCCAAGTCGGTGGCAGAGACTTGTTCCTTCCCAGAAGCTTTATGTGACACTTCGGCTGCCAGGCCTGTGAGAGGGGTCTGTCCGGGGGCACTTCACCCACTCTGGCTAGAGTGGCGACGTGATAGATACTACTGTTGAAGGCAGGACTGCCTTACTTATCCAAAGCCTGATGCTGCAAGGTTCATCTTCTTTCTTTCATCAACCTATCCTGTCTACCTCAAGTTGATGTTGGTCGTGTTTGACTAGGAATAAAGCATCGGAAAATTCAGCTATCAGTCTGGACATTCAATTACTGCTCTGCTCACCACCTTCACCCCTAGACACCACTCAGAGGGAACTTAAATATGCCGATCCCAAATCGAATCAGCGGCTCCTGAGGGGGTATCGCTATACGTGGGGGCTCGTCTGGGATTTCGGCTGTTACCGCTGGCAACGAACTGTGAGTAGAGACTTTATTGAGAGCAAGAAATATTGTGTATTGAACTGTGTAGTGACGAGGAAGTTAACCTCAAGTGACTAGGCCTGGGCGTACGTGTGGTGAGTCACGCATCTGAAGCGTGCCCAGACAAGTCTTTCAAGTGGGGGGAGTCACCCACCCCTGCGTGAGAGGTGCAGTGAGAGTTTTGCGCTAAGCGAGTAAAGGGAACCGCCCAGTTTTGTGCCAAACTTGCCAGTTACTACCGCCCACGAGATAGAAGAACCACGTGCATGAGCCGTATGCTGCTCCTCAGAGGTTGAGATCTCCTTTCACCGTACCTGGAGTTTCCATCATGCCTGATGCTGCCGGGATGCCAGTGACTGACACGGGCATTCGGATGTCCACTGAGGGACAATTTGTTCTTCTATCGAGCGGAGGATCCGAAACTTTGGGACTGTCCTGCCCTCGTTGCGAGGAGTTGTCTGTGCGGATCTTGCCGTTTGCTCGGTGCCAAAAATGCCGGGCTTATTTGTTTGCTGTGAAACCACCCGCCAAAGTTCCTCGGGGGTATCGAGTGGACTACAATACTGGAATCGTCATGGAGGAGGAGGAAGCCATCTGGCCGGAGCCCTCCCCGTCGGTTGGAAATCGTGGAGCCGGAGGCCCCGAATATTGAAGTAATCTCGGTATCGTCAACTCTTACCCTACCGTCGGCTACCTCGCCATCCCGCTCACCGGAGGTAAGCCCCAAAAACGAAGCAGACCGAGGTGATGACTTAAATAATGTGACCAGCGCACAGGCCAAAGCCACATCTGAGATCCCCACCTCTACATCGGTCTCCGTGTAGCGTGCTTTTGCAAGAGAGGGCCCTGCTCAGGTCTCGCCGCGGTCGAGACCTACCTGCCCAACGCTCCTTGACGTATTGGCCCAGGGACCCCTCTGTCAAGGCATGTGGCTATCCACCTGCTGAGGAACTGAACTCCTCTGATTTTGACTCTTTATCGGATGATGGAGAGACCCTGGAAAGTCTTTTTGAACCAATGTTTCCGGAGCAACAGGGGTTTGGAGGATTTCGTGCCCCCTACACTGCCCGAAGGAAGAAACGCTCCGGCCGGAGCACACCGCGTAGGCCAGATGTATCGTCCATGGACGTACCACAGCTGACTCGGGGAGATGGTGAGTCCATTTCTGTTTTATCCCTCACCGCTCCCCTGCCCCTTGCTGTGCCCGCTTTGAGAAGGGCATCGGACGCTATTGTGCTGCCGGGATGAGGAGACCCACGCACGCTACCCAACCTGGCTGGATTGCAGCGCATGGTTGTCCGGAAAGTTGCCACTCAATATGGGTATGAGTACCCCTACGTGCCATCCTCTCTTCTGTATCAAGTAGATCAAGAGCGGGAGGCATGGATCCAGGAAGCTATTTGGGCCCACTTGAAGGTACCACGAATCATCAAGGGCGCGAACTTGAACCTGGCCTATTTAAACCCCCGGTTTGAACGCTGTCATCGAGAGTTCAGCTGGGGCCGACACATCTACAGTGATCGGGTCGTGCTGAAATGTCCTGGTAGACAAGATCAGGTATTTTCGATCACTTCAACTACCGCGGAAGGTGACATAGTAATACTGCCAGGCCCGCGGTTTTATAAGTAGGTCTGATGCCTACTTTGCCTGACCTACTTGCTTTTAAGAAGTTCTGGACAAGGGTTTTCGCCCCCACTCAAGTTGTTTTCCGTCCTTTTGTCCCCTTGCCACGCGTATAGTGCTGGCTATCCCCCGGGGCATGAGACGTGTGATTACATCTCTGTGAGGTTTTTGTATAACCAGAATCTGCTGGCCATTTCGTACTGGGCGGTCTATATTGATAGACCTGGCTACTTTATGTGGATATAATCTCTACCGTGGCCCTGGCTCTTTTCTCGTGCCCCGGTCCTCTATGACTGTTTGGATACCAAATAGAATGTTTCCTGATAAGGATATGATGCAACTGTGAATCATTCCTGACAAGGACACGATACAACTGTAAATTCACATAGATGAAATCTTCTCCCTTTTTGTTCGGCACTTCAAATCCCAGTGTGGAATTACACCAACAATTCAGCGATTGCTATTGCATCTGTGCTCACAAGCGCTTTCTGGCGTATTGGAAGGCTGACGACCATTCTGATAATGTATGTATATTGTTCTACTGCTAAATCTCTTCTGCCTCGTCCTGAGGAAGCCCAAAGGCGAAACGCGTAGACGATGCACAGAGGATATTTTCTACACTAATATACTGTATATCCTATATGGTTTATTTTTTATATCTATTGTATTAATATTTTTGTAATACATTTTTTTTTTCTAATCTTGTTGTTCCTGTCTTGCCTCTAAAGTCCGCCCAATCGCTGCCCCTTCAGCAGTTATTTTTTCCTTGCTCCTTAATTACGGATGTTGGCAAATGTGAGTGCTGTTTTGTCCCCTTCCCCTCTTTCTTTTATCTCATATCGTTACAGCATAAACAAGGTTTCAGGTCACAAATTACCACTTAATCAGGCATGTGCCTGATGAACGGGTCCTGCGAGGCTTCAAAAGATTGCCTCCTGCTGTAACAATGTGCTTTCTGCTGTCACTAATAAAACTTTGGACTCATTTTGGAGATCCCTGGTGTGCTTGTGAATTTTTTTTTGTTTTGACTTCAAACGGTTCCAGCCATTGGTCACTACAGCACCTACTCCTGTCGGGACCGTTAGCCCGCTAGGCTTTAGGACTCAGAACAAAACTTTTTAGGAGTCTGTGGAAAGAAAAAAATTTTTTTTTCTCCACTCATACACCCTGGAGACCTCACCATGTGTTAATTAGAAACCTGTGTGGCACATATACACTGTCCATATCCTGACAGCCAGTAACTCACACTATGTACATTTTGTAATTATCACTGTACATGGGTGCAGCCATATTTAGTCATTACATATACTGGGTCAAGTTACTCCCTCTACAGTGCTGCCTGATTGTTATCTTCCACTGTTCCTCTTTCTTAGGCGGCGTACACACGACCGGGGTTCTCAATGGAAACCAGCGAGAACCTCGCTGGAAGCTGCATTCCAGCGAGGACCTCGGCCGTGTGTACGCTTCTGGCTCGCCCCGCCCGTCGGGAATCCCGTCGAGCGAAAAGAGAGCACGCTCTCTTTTTGCTCGACGGCCCGCCTGGATGAATGGCTGGTTGCCATTCCCGACGGGCGGGTCGCCGATTTCGACGGCCGGCAGAGAACCTCGACGGGCGGAACGATGTGTTCTGCCCGTCGAGGTTCTCTGCCGTGTGTACACGGCCTTAAAGCAAGTCTATCATTCTGCCAAAACTGAAAATAATACACTTTTCATGAGATTATATTTTAGTCCAGATGGGATGCTGATTATTTCATATGCAAATCACAACTAAAGGGAAATTCTATTAATATTAATTTAAAATAAAGTCTTGAAAATAATGAAAAATACGTTTGTAAAAAAACTGAAAGTCATAATCATTGCTGTGAACATTGCACCAAACACTAACAATACCTGCTGATTCAATATATGGTGTTTTCGGCTTCAATTACCAGTTTAAAAATGGCTTTGTATGTAAATGCTTTTGGCTTTAGTGGTTGTTGGCAGTATAGTGATTTTAGTTTCCTTGTGTGCATCAGTGTATGCGTGTTTTACAAATACTTGTAGATTGTCCATTACAGAGTTCTCTGTCCGTGGTGCTGAAAATTTGTGTATAGTGTCCCATTATGACTATCAATTCTCGACTGCTTATTCCTATCAAATTCATTGACTCCTCTGCCATCAGATTTCTGCTGCCAATTTTCTACCTCAAGCAACAGCATTATTTTTTTTATGAATGGTAGAATAGTTATACTCACAAAGGATATCAGAAAATGATATCAATTACAGACACTAAAGCGCTACAGTACTTGCAAATATATGTGAAATTTTATAAAGATGAGTCACTGACAATAGCAGAAGATTTACAAGAATGGACACAAATGTTTTATTTCATTGAATTAACTAATTGCCTTGCCAAAGAATATTATAACCCCATAATGCTTCAATTTTTTATTTAACCACTTGCTTACTGGGCACTTATACCCCCCTCCTGCCCAGGTGATATTTCAGCTTCCGGCACTGCGTCGCTTTAACTGACAATTGCGCGGTCGTGCGACGTGGCTCCCAAACAAAATTGACGTCCTTTTTTCCCCACAAGTAGAGCTTTCTTTTGGTGGTATTTGATCACCTCTGCGGTTTTTATTTTTTGCGCTATAAACAAAAAAGAGCGACAATTTTGAAAAAAATACAATATTTTTTACTTGTTGCTATAATAAATATCCCAATTAAAAAAAAAAACTTTTTTTTCTCAGTTTAGGGCGATGCGTATTTTACATATTTTTGGTAAAAAAAAATCGCAATAAGCGTCTGGTTTGCGCAAAATTTATAGTGCCTACAAAATAGGGGACAGAATTATTATTTTTTATAAAAATTTTTTTACTAGAAATGGCGGCGATCTGCGATTTTTATTGGGACTGCGACGTTATGGCGGACACATCGGACACTTTTGACACATTTTTGGCATCATTCACATTTATACTGCGATCGGTGCTATAAAAATGCACTAATTACTGTATAAATGTGACTGGCATTGAAGGGGTTAACACTAGGGGGTGAGGAAGGGGTTAAATGTATTCCCTGCATAGTGTTCTAACTGTGGGGGGAGGGGGGGTGTACAAGAGACACAGATCCGTCTCCTGCTCTCTAGAGACAGAACGCTGTCTCTATGTAAAACGGCAATGAGAGATGATCTATGAGATCATCTCTCATTGGCCGCACAGATCGCATCGCAAACGGCCACTCTGATTGGCCGTTCGCGGCGATCTGTGATTGGCTGTGTCCAAGGGACACGGGCAACACAGTGTTTCCCCGCAGCGCGCTCTGGAGCGCGCGCCGGGAAGCAGCTAGTGACAAGCCATCAATTGACGGCTTGTTGACAATTTAGATCTGCGCTAGAGCCGTCATTCGGCTGTAGCGTGGATCTCAAGTAGTTAATGTTTTGAACAATGCAAATCATAAAAAGAAAGGTTAGGGTTTTCACCAGAGCAGAAGTTACCTACTTGCCAACTTGGTTGCCCTCAACAGACTCAAATATTCGCTTTTATTTGACATTGATAACCACTGCTATCTGTGTGAGAGAACATGTCTTTAACTCTAACTCAACTGGAAGCATTTTGGACTGCTGCAGAGAGGCTGCTGCTTTCACACAAAGAGCAGCGATCTTCTTTGCAGCATTATGCCGGGTCTTATATGTTCTGTTGAGGATGAAGGCTGAGTTATAAACCATACAACATAGAACAAGTTCTATAATAATGCAGAATCAGTTTAAATACATGATTTTTTATAGAAACTGGAATTGTGCTTTACAATTAACCACTTGCTTACTCGGCACATATACCCCCTTCCTGCCCAGGCTAAATTTCAGCTTTCAGCACTGCAATGTTTTAAATTCAAATTGCGCGGTCGTGCGATGTGCCTCCCAAACAAAATTGACGTCCTTTTTTCCCCACAAATAGAGCTTTCTTTTGGTGGTATTTGAATGTACAAGGGACACAGCATCTGTCTCCTCTCCCTGACAGGATGTGGAGCTCTGTGTTTACACACTGTTATGGCCCGTACACACTAGGGTTGTCCCGATACCGATACCAGTATCGGTATCGGGACCGATACCGAGTATTTGCGGGAGTACTTGTACTCCCGCAAATACCCCTGATACCTAAATAGAATACTTCTCTGCCGCCGCATACCGCCACGTTAATCCCCCTGCATTAGAGTGCGCATTACAAGCTTTCGTTTGAATACTTGTAATGCGCGCCGCGTCATGTATAGACACTCCCCTTCTTGGTATTGGACGGATCTGTCCAATGCCAAGCAAAGGGGGAGTGTCTATGCGCAGATCCGTGTATATTGCGCTTGCCTCCCCACCTCTCCAGCCTACCGCAAAGGAAGACCCGCCTCCTTCCCATCTCCCGCTAATGAGCGCAGAGGAACAGGGTGACGCCGGGCAGGAAACCACGCCCACAGGGAAGAGCAGCTGCTTCTGGTGTCTGCGCGTGAGGGGCAGGTCGGGCAGAGTAGAGAGAAGCTGCTAAGGTAACAGTGAAGGGACATGGCGGGTTCTTCTTATGTGTGTTATAGAGTCGGGGCTTGTGAGGGCTGTATTGTTGGGTGAATATTGTATAGTGCTTTCCATATATAAAACGGAGAGGAGCAGTCCTTCAAGTGACACCATGGGAGTAAGTGCATTCTTGTATCATGAGGTGATGGTGCTCTGTAGTCTGGGGGAGCACTGCCCCATAGACATAGAGAGGACAGCCAGATATAGGTGGGGGGCAGTGGTGTATTTTGGTCTTGCGCTCCCCTGGGCAAGATTAAAATCGCCCCCCATTTAAACTTGTACCATCCCTTCCTTCTCTGGTGGCTGTGTGGTCCAAGCATGAATGAACACTGAGATCTAAGGGGTCACATCCTTAGATCTCAAAAGTTCATACTTGGACTTGAAGTGCTTCACTAGTTGGGGAGTGTCCTGTCCTCAGCTCTGAGGGGGTTTATGCTGGGACACTGCCAAAGGTTAGGAGCTACATAGAACACCTGAGATTTATGGATTTGACCCCCAATTTTTCTAAGGACTATTAAAGGATTATAAGTATGAGTATGAACCCCCTGAGATCTACAAATATGATCCCCCAATTTTTTTTGTAAGACTAAAAGTCCCATAATTAATCCTTGAGATCTAGGGATGTGTAACCCCTTAGATCTCGCTGGTTCATGCTGGCACCTGCAGTCCTTCACTAGTTTGGGGGGAGGTATCACATCCTTAGCTCTGAGGGGTTCATGCTGGGACCAGTAGTCCTTCACTTTTAGCGGGTCACATTCCCCAACAGTGAATGTTCCGTGTATAGACACTCCCCCTTGCTCAGGATTGGACATATCTGTCCAATCCCGAGAAGGGGAGTGTCTATACATGGTGCGGCGCGCATTACAAGTATTCAAACGAAAGCTTGTAATGCGCCCTGTAATGCAGGGGGATTAACGCGCGGTATGCGGCGGCATCATATCTACTACTACAGGTATGGGGGACATGGCTGCAATATGGGGGACAGGACATGGCTGCATCTGTGGGGGACATGCATGGCTGCATCTGTGGGGGACATGCATGGCTGCATCTGTCAGGGACATGCATGGCTGCAATATATGTGGGGGGACAGGGCTGCAATATATGTGGGGGGACAGGGCTGCAATATATGTGGGGGGACATGGCTGAATTTGGGGACACATTTAAAAAAAGTATCGGTATTCGGTATCGGCGACTACTTGAAAAAAAGTATCGGTACTTGTACTCGGTCCTAAAAAAGTGGTATCGGGACAACCCTAGTACACACGATCCGAATATCGGACGAAAACCATCGTACGATGCTGGATCGTGTGTACACTACTTTCGAGAGTCGATCACGACCGTTCATCTGATATTATTCGATCAGACAAGCGCGAAAATGTTCCTTCTACGATGTCAGATCGTACGATTTTCGTTTAGTCAGTACAGTTGTCATCCGACAATACAATACAAATACATTACAACACTTCCGATTTTTTTTCGTACGAGAATTTTCGTGACTTTAATAACCTATTTAATTTTACTTCCGACTATTAAGCGAAAAAAGTCGTACGATATTCGGATCGTGTGTACGGGCCATTAGGATTAAGTTCACCTGCTGGTGGCACTATCCTGCTCTGCGTTTGCTGCAGTTCCAGTGTCCACCAGCAGGTGTCTCTCAGATGCCAGCAGGATCTGATCAGCCACACCTGGCTCCAGCTGCCGGGATATTTAAGGCTGCTCCTCCCCAGTGCGTCAGGATTCTGGTCCTTTCCTGTCTGCCTGATTACCTGCCCTTATCCATCCTGCACCCTTCTTGCCTTTTTTTCAATGCTCTTGTCCCCAGCCGTGTCCTTTGCCTTGCATCCCCGTTGCCTTTTCCCTTATGTTGTAGATGTTGTATATAGATAGCTGTTAGGTTTATTAGTTATTCTTCTTTGCTGGAGTGGTTTATGTTTTCATGGGTTGCTGTGTATGTTTATTGGTGTATGTTCACTGTAAATAAATATCACTTAATATATATATATATATATATATATATATATATCCTTTGTTTGGTCTCAGTTCCCTTGTGTAGCATACGTGTCTAGTCACCTTAGATGCTGATCCTGACATAATCATGACGCCCACTAACGACCAGATCTGCTACACTTGGGGACTGAGAGCCAGTTGATTTGGATTTTTGCTTTTCCTTTCACAATGTTGAGAGTGCAGGTTATTTGCTGTGTGCAACTTGCATTAGGGGATAAAGATTTGTGTCATTCACTGTGGCAGGATCTAACTGAGGAGGAGCTGCTTGGAAGCATTCTGACTGCACATGCCTTAGCCGTGGAGATTTTCATTTGGTCTAGTACAACCCTTCATTCAGGTCTGTTCTGAGCTACTATTTCAGGTTACCTCTCAGGGACATGATGTTTTCACTCCTCCATTTACTTTGTACCAGGCTGGATTTTTGGGATGGTTGCTGAAAAATTGTTCAACCTCTGCTACAAGCTTGGTCAAAGATCATATCCCCAGTGCAAGATGAGTCACATAATTACCCTGCCACCAGAGGGCACACTTCCCCTGTATGCAATCAATTGAAAGCTCCCCCTGCAGTGTCGTTACCCATGGCAACATCTCAGGCCTCTTCCTGTATTTCTGATACTCTTCCCTCTATCCCCCCTAGTACTGTTACTACCTTCCCACCATCGGCAGTACAGTCTGGTCAGCACAAGGCAACCACATGCAGTAATCCAATATCTAAGCCTAAGAAAAAGAAACAAAGTTCATCTCCTGCTCTTATATCTGTGCCACTATCCATGTTGCCTGTTGATTCTGTTCCCACCGATCCGGTGCCTGATGCGATCCAGTCCTCCTCCATGCAGACTGCTGATGCGATCCAGTCCTCCTCCATGTTGCCGCTTGACGATGCAATCCATGCTTTCTCCATGCTGCTGCTTGACGATGCAATCCATGCTTTCTCCATGCTGCCGTCTGTTGCAAAGCCTACTGCGGGTGATCTGCAATCTGTTGCCAAGTTTGCCACAGCGGGTTCCCGGGCTGCTGCCCAGTCTGATGTGCCCACTGCCCAGCCTGTTGATCTGGTATCTGCCGCCCCTTTGCACTATGCTGATTCTGGTGCTGCCGCCCCTTTGCACTATGCTGATTCTGGGGCTGCCGCCCCTCTGGATTATGCTGATTCTGAGGCTGCCGCCCCTCTGAACTATGCTGATTCCGGGGCTGCTGCCCCTCTGGACTATGCCAAATCTCTACTTGCTGCTAAGCTGGCACAGACCAGGGGTACCTGCACAGACCAGGGACTTTGGCATTGGGCGGACGGGTGTCCTTTGGTGTCCCAGCATTGGGACACAGGCTGCTTTTAAGAATATACCTTTGGTGTTGTGCCTCCTTAGGGATCTGACCAGCAGAGAACCCAGACAGTTTTGGAACCCGGAGGCGGGGTTCTCACCAGGCCTTCAGACAGTGGAGTGCTCAGTCAGCTTGCAGATCCTAGTGGTGGGGCCCCATGGAGCGTCCAGAGGCCGCTCCTTAAGGGGGGGAATCTGTTAGGATTAAGTTCACCTGCTGGTGGCACTATCCTGCTCTGCGTTTGCTGCAGTTCCAGTGTCCACCAGCAGGTGTCTCCCAGATGCCAGCAGGATCTGATCAGCCACACCTGGCTCCAGCTGCCGGGATATTTAAGGCTGCTCCTCCCTTCCCCCAGTGCGTCAAGATTCTGGTCCTTTCCTGTCTGCCTGATTACCTGCCCTTATCCATCCTGCACCCTTCTTGCCTTGTTCCATGCTCTCTCCCCAGCCGTGTCCTTTGCCTTGCATCCCTGTTGCCCTTTGCCTTATGTTGTAGATGTTGTATATAGATAGCTGTTAGGTTTATTAGTTATTCTTGTTTGCTGGAGTGGTTTATGTTTTCATGGGTTGCTGTGTATGTTTATTGATGTATGTTCACTGTAAATAAATATCACACTATATATATATATATATATATATATCCTTTGTTTGGTCTCAGTTCCCTTGTGTAGCATACGTGTTTGGTCACCTTAGATGCTGAACCTGACACACACAGAGCTCCACGTCCCTGCTCTAAAACTGGCGATCGCGGGCACTCCGGGGCCGTCGCGGCCGCCAGGCACGCGCATCGGCATCTCTGGGACGCGCTGGGTGCGCGTGCCCCCAGTGGCCGGAGGACTCGAGGACGTCATATAACGTCCTCCTGGATTTACAGAGCCACCGTGAAGCCGTCATTTGACAATGGCCCGGGGCTCAAGTGGTTAATGAAGACGATTCCCGGTGCTATCTACATAGTCCACATTAAGTTTCTAAAAACTGACAGATTTGCATCTATTTGGTACCATTAGATGATCTTGTTTACTGTCTCCCCATTTGCAATAACTAGAGATGAGATTCAGGTTATTATTATTATACAGGATTTATATAGCGCCAACAGTTTGCACAGCGCTTTACATCAGGGAAGACAGTACAGTCACAATATAATTCAATACTGGAGGAATCAGAGGGCCCTGCTCGTAGGTTCATGGCTACCATGGGTTAAAGATGATTCCTGTGGGTTCAAGATTTGTTGCTGCCCCAGGAGAATTTTTTACAACCATTATACAATGGGGTTGATTTACTAAAACTGGAGCGTGCGAAATCTGGTGCAGCTGTGGATAGTAGCCAATCAGCTTTTAACTTCAGCTTGTTCAATTAAAGGGTTAATAAAGGAAAAAAAATGTTCTTTAAAATAACAAACATGTCATAATTACCTCCACTGTGCAGTTCGTTTTGCACAGAGTGGCCCCGATCAACGTCTTCTGGGGTCCCTCGGCGCCTGTCTCTGGTCCTCCCCGCAAGAACTCACCACATTAATGCGAGAGACCTTGCATGGTGATGAGTCCTTGCGGGTGCGCTCCCGTGATACAGCCATTCACTGTATCACTCAGCCCCGCCCCTCGGAGCGCCACGTCACTGGAAGTGATTGACAGCAGCGCCAGCCAATCAGAGGCCAGGCTGAGCGGCGAAGAGGATCTCGGGACTGAGCGCGGGACTTTCGAGGGATCAGGATGTCGGCAGCCGAAGCCGATCAGTCGCTCGGTTCTCGACTGCCCCCGCCGCCATCCTCAGCGAGTCGCGCTGCTCATCCTCACTGGCCCCTGCTGTCTTCTGGGGCCTGTGTGTTTCCCAGAAGATAGCGGGGGAGGACAGTATAGGAGCAGGAAGTGGCATAAGTCACCGCGATCACCGCAGTGATCTGTGCCAGGAAGTGGGAGCAAATACCTGTGTAGCACTACCCCCGAAGGAGCTGCTGGTTTGTTGGGTTTGTTACTCTGGCTATCAACCCCTGAAACTGGCTCAAACCCTCCCTTGGCACAACTGGTATCAGTGGGAAATGTGGACCCCAATAGATGTTGGAGGACACAATGTCCTATCACACCACAGTAAATATGTAAACGAATGGTTACCTTAAGGTGTATTGATCTCGTAGGATGACAGATGGACTGCACACAAATTCAGCTTAACCAATGTAACTCTTTATTGGTTAAAATAAAAGCAAAGGGACAAAGGTAAAAACACCAGTGGACTTCTTGCAGGGCCCTACAAGAGTCAGAATCAGTGGTGACAAATAAATACAAAATAGATTATAATAACTATGCAGACCTGTGTAAGCACACAGCAAAGTGGCTCCTTCAGCAAAATATCCACACTAAAGTACCTCCCTGCCAAGCCTCACCCAGCTCTTCCTAATAACAGTGCTATACAGTAATAATGAAACCAATTACCTAACTAAAGAGTGTGTGAATAGAAATCAACAGTTTACTATGTCTAGTAGGCATTTTTTAGATAATATACTTCACTAACGTGATTTGGTGGGCCAATACAAATTATCCCAGCAGTTTGTGCACTCCCGCTTAGCGCGCAAAGAGTAATTTGTAATCCAAAAAGGGAAAAAGTCAACTGGTGGAAAATGCCTGAACAGTTAAATCAAGGTGGTGAGTGTAAACGATCCACCCTCCTGCAACACAGTCAGTAGGTTTGGGCAGATGCCCGTCTCACCCAACCAGATTAGGCCTTGTCCTTCCGGAACACTCCGTCTGCGAACTCCGATTCACAGTCCTTCAGGATGACACTCTCCGGTTCTCTCACAAGTCACCGTCATGCTGGGACACCGTCTGATCACTCCGTCAGGGATGTGACCTCTGTTGCTGGATGGTGATCTGCTCGGGTATGGGTAGGCCTCAGGCTTTGGCCTAGGTTTTCTGTGAGACACCTCAACACAGGCGTCCTCCTGGGTTGGAGAGGCGGTCCCGAGAGAGCGCGCCAAACACATCGCCTTCCTTTAATTACCTCCCCTAGCAAAGCATTCTGGGGTTGTACAGTTGTTCTCTGGGTATTGTAGTATAACTAAACCAGGGCAATTGATTCTCTTTCTCCCTGTACTCAATTTCCCAACCTTCCTTGTTGTACCAGTGAAAAGTACATAGAAGGTGGCTATAACACAACTTGGCCACCGGAGGAAGCTGAGATCCTTCTTGATCAGCAGATGGTAGTCTTTTAGATCACATAAAAGGTGATGCCTCACTACACCCATATTACACAGGTACCTGCTCCCCCCTCCCCCTAAAAGGTGCCAAATGTGACACCGGAGGGTGGACACCGGAGGAGGATTTCAAAAAGCGGGCGTTCCATTTTTGGGTAGAAATCCACTTTAACTATGTCACTCATTGTTTTGCACATAAAAGCAAATTTATTTAGAAATCTACCTTTTCTCCCAGTAGCTGAAAGCTTTTATGTCCTTTAATCAGGAGGTAACACTGCCTTCTCTGTCTCCAAATGCCTCCATTGTCCTCTTTTGCATAATGCTGCTCCTGATCAGACTACAGCACAGTGTCACAATATCATTGGGGCAGTGCTCAAATGAATCTTACATTCCATGGAAAGCCCTGGCCTGTCAAAATAAAAGTCAAGCCAAGGCTCTGCCCACTCTACCCTCATGATCAGACCACTCATGCCCTGTGCATGTCCAACCCATTCCCATCTAGACATGTGCCCACTGAAACATTTTGTTTCATTTTCGTTTTCATCCGAAAAATGTATTTATTTAGTTACTCCCGAAATTTGTTTTTATTTATTTAGTTTCATTAAAAAAATGCATTCGTCCAAAAATCTGAATTAAGGTACAATCTGTCAATTGAAGGCTTATGGTGTCTGTTGAATGTTCTAGGAAGATTCGACGAACCAGCTAAACTCTACGATGCTGCAATCGTACATTTCCAGTGGAATGCTCCACCCACAAGCTATAGTAGAATTATAATGTTGTATGACTAATAATAATTATATTTATTAATTATTATTACTAGTGAACCAATATTAGAATTCTGCTATAGCCTATGGGCGGAGCATTTGACCATTAATGTCCGCTCGCAGCGACTGCTTCGTCGAATCTTCATGTTGAATCTTTTTTCTTTATGTTGAATAATCTTGGACTAATAGAGTTAGCTTGGGCACATTCAACCACAGGTTTTATAGACACAGATCGCTATTGTCACTGTGACAGAACCCACTGTCACTGTATGTCTTGGAAAGGATTGTGGGCGTGCCTCCTACCGACAGACTATGGCCCGGAAAGATACTGGAGACCTGAAGCTGGCATTATTGTGATGTAATGTAATGTTACAGCCCTACACCGCCCACCCCCCCCCCTCTTGTTGCTGGACACATAGACAATGGAGAGTGGACTGCAGACGTCTCTCCGCAGGGGGTGTGTATTGAGAAGCCAGGCTGCCTGCTTACCATAATCTCATTAGGTATCTCTACACTGTTTCAATGTCCAAATGTTCTGTTGCCATTTATTGTTCCTTGTCCCCCTCCCCTCATAGACAAGGCAAAGGGGAGTGTCCCTAACTGTTTGTAAAACTGTATAGTTTGGATTTTAATAAACAGTTAAGCTCTGGTTGTGTAACCCTCAACATGTGTGGATTGAATGAATGAATGAATGAATGAATGAAAACTTGTATAGCGCGGCACATGCGAACTGAATCGCCTCTGGGCGCTTGTTGTTCCTGTCTCTTTTGATATCAAAAGAGATGAGTCTTGATCTTTCTCCTGAATGCTAAGTAGTTCTCCTCCAACCGAATACTGGTTGGCAAGGCGTTCCATAGTCTGGGACCTTGGACCGCAAATCTTCTATCTCCTTTGGATTTGTATCCGGCTTTCGGTATCTGCAGGAGATTTTGATTAGTGGATCGCAAGACGCGATTGGGGTTATGGGCTTTTATTTTTTCGCATAGATAATGTGGAGCATTCCCATGGATACATCTATGCGTTAGACAGAGTGCTTTAAAAGTAATTCTGTCTTTTACTGGTAACCAGTGAAGGACTCTCAGTGAAGGTGAGATGGACTCCCAAGGTTTTTTCCCAGTCACAAGTCTGGCGGCCGTATTTTGAACGACTTGTAGACGAGCGATTTGGTACCTTGGGAGTCCAAGGTAAAGGGCATTTGCATAGTCTAATCTTGAGTTTACAATTGTTCCCACCACGACCGCAATGTCATCTTTGGGAATAAAAGGAATAAGCCTACGTAGTAGACGCAGCAGATGGTGAGATCCGCTGACTACTGACCCTATTTGTGCGTCCATTGTCATGAAGGAGTCGAAAAAGACCCCGAGGCTTTTGACTTTGGCGCTAGGGGTGATGATTTTGCCCAGAATGGGCGGGGGTGTCCAAGTTGTTGCAGGTTGATTCTTACGTTTGGCGTGAAACAGAAGGAGTTCTGTTTTCGCTCCGTTGAGTTTTAGATAACTCTTTGTCATCCAGTCCTCTATCAAAGAGAGACATGTCTCTAGATTGAGGTGGTGATCCTTTTTATTGCAAATGCGGAAATACAGTTGTGTGTCGTCTGCATATGAGTGATAGAGCAGTTTTTGACTGCTGATGATCTCAAATAGTGGATGAAGATAGATGTTAAACAACACCGGTGACAGAGGGGATCCTTGAGGGACTCCGCATGATACCGTGCGTTTTTCAGAAAAGAAAGGTCCTAACTTCACTATTTGCGATCTGTTTTCCAAAAAAGAGGAGAACCAAGATAAATCGCCTTCTGCGACTCTGGCTACTTCAGCTAGCCGGGTCAATAAAAGCTTGTGGTCTACTGTGTCGAAGGCTGCGCTCAGGTCTAACAGAACCAGAAGACAAGATTCTCCTTCGTCTGCGGCCTCGAGGGCGTCGTCCCATATCTTGAGCAATGCTGTTTCCGTCCCGTGTCCGGGTCGGAAACCTGATTGAAATGGGTCGAGTAGTTTGTGGGTATCTAGATGCTGTTGCAGCTGTTTCACCACTGCTTTCTCCATAATCTTGGAGAAAGTGTTTAAGCTTGTTATGGGGCAGCGGTGGAGTGGATCCTTGGGGTCCAGGGTAGATTTCTTCAGGATGGGTCTAATTATACCCTCCTTCAACTGTGAGGGCACTATGCCCTCCATGAAAGATTGGTTAATAAGCTGCGTGATAGGAGGTGCCAGGATGTCAGCACATTCCTTCAGCAGTTTAGTGGGGATGATATCATTCGGCGCAGTGCTGTTACGCAGAGTACCGATGATATGTTTTGTGGCTTGGATAGTGATAGGTTCCAGCGTGAACTTACCTGGTTGGGGTGAATTACTACAGGTGTTGTGTAAATTATTACCGGGGGGGCTACGGGGGGAATTGTTTTGCTGAATGCTTTGCCGGATTCCCTCGATTTTATTAATGAAGTAATCCGATAATTCATTGCAAAATTCTTGTGTGTCCGAATTGGGGGCTTCAAGACAGCCTGGATTCATGGTCTGAGTGACCAGCTTGAAGAGTTTGCGGGGGCGGTTGAGGGCGCTATTGATAGCCTCAGAAAAATAATTTTTCTTGGCTTTGAAGGTTTCTTTGTGATATTTCTTAGTTATTGCCTTGTAGATAGAAAGGTTCTCATCTGATGGGCTTCTCTTCCAGGCAGCTTCTCCCCTTCTGCGTTCTTGCTTCAGTAACGCCAGTTGGTTGTTGAACCAGCTGGAGTTTGTTTTCCGGATGTTGGTTTTACGTTTCGGCGCTATTAAGTCAGCTGACTGTAATAGGGCTGTGTTTATGGATTCCAATGTTTCTTCAGCCGTTTGGTGTGGCTGGCTTGTTTTTATTTTTTTCCTTAATGCAGTTTTGAAGAATTCCGAGTGGAGCTTCTTCTGGCATCTAGTCCAGTGTGTAGTCACTGGATTTGATGTTTTTGTTAAGGGGGGGAAGTTGGAAAGAATGAATTTGATGGCATGGTGATCTGACCATGGCAACGGTTCATTTTCCAAAATTTTTATTTCCAGATTTTGTCTGAAAATGAGATCAAGTGTGTGACCTGAAGCATGTGTGGGCCCACATACTAGTTGCTGAAGCCCTAATCCTTCCAGGTGGTCGATGCAGGCGTCAGCAACGGGGTCTTGTGGGGAATTGGCCCAGAGGTTGAAATTGTCTCGTGATTGAGGGGTTAAGGGCTGGTTATGGCGAATCGCCAGGCTGCGGGTGCGTTTGGAGGACAGGAGACACAGGTCTGGCGGATGTGCCCACCTGGGGTGTCTGAGATCCGTCACAGTGGTGGCAGCGGTGGGATGTCTCCTGCAGTCCAGGACATCCAAACCACCACCAGGATTCAAGATCTGGGCAGCTGCCGAGAAGCGATACGGGGACCAGCCAACATGAGAGCGGAGTTCGGGAGGAGGCTGCAAGGCATGCGGAAGAAACATCGGGGACCAGTGACAGAGCGCACCATGCTCGGCTGGGAGGATGTGATCCGCCGGCAACTCTGGCATGAGGCGCTAAGCTACGAGCGGCGCCAGCAGGGGAAGATCCTTCCCTCCTCCTCAGAGATGTACTGGACCCAGTACTGTGCGCGAGAGGTGTTCCTGAGGGAACGACCGCGAGATGATTGGAAGACGGAGCTCAGAAGATTGGTCCAGGAGGAGATGAAGCTAGACGCCAGATACAGAGCCCTCCGGTGGTTCGCGGCTCAACTTTGGCCAAGTACAGCAGATGGCAGCCCAACAGAAGGCGTTGGCTATGGCGGCGTGGGGCTGCTCCATCAAAAAATGTACGGAGACCCAGACTTTGGGAGCGATGAGGAGTGGCGACTGGAAAACATCTTGGACTTCCGAGATGAGGTGCTGGACCTCCCTGAAGAGGCATGTGACCTGGAAGAATTGGAGTTCCTGGTTGAGCAGGAATTTGAGCTCGAAATTGCATACAAGCGGCTGTTTGATGGTGATCAGCAGCAAGTCCAGAGTATCTCATCTGGGGCCCCAGCAGAAGCGCTGGCTACAGGGCAGAGTGCCCCTGGCATCTGTCCAGCATCAGAAAAAGAGTTGGCTCCGGAGAGTCTGAGAGATGATCTGCGTGAGCTGTTTCCCCAACAGCCGATATCTCCACCTGGAGTAGAGGAAGCAATTCTCCCTCCCCAGCAATTGGACACTACCCCAATGTTCATCCCCCCAGCAGAAGCATTGGCTATGGAGCAGAGTGCCACTATAATCTGCCTAGCATCAGAAAAAGAGTTGGATCCGGAGAGTCTGAGAGATGACCTGCGTGCGCTGTTTCCCCAACTGCAGATATTCCCACCGGGAGTAGAGGAAGCAATTCTCCCTCCCCAGCAATTGGACACTACCCCAGTGGTTCTCCCCCCAGCAAAAGCGTTGGCTATGGAGCAGAGTTCTGATGGTCCCTGCCCAGCCCTCAGTATGTTTTTGGAGGGTTTGGGAGACAGCCCTTGTCAGAAGTCACCCCAGTGGCTGGTCACAGAACCGGCAACGGAGAAAACCCTTCCCCCTCTCCAGCAGCTGTACCCAACTTTTTCATATGTCCCCCCGGCAGAAGCGCTGGCTACAGGACAGAGCGCTGATGGTCTCTACCCAGCATCAGAACAAGAGATGAAGAACCCAGGAGATAGTCCCTGCAAGATACCTTCTCAGCGGCTGGTAACTACACCAGGAGAAAAGCAAGTACCTTTGCCTCCCCAAATGCATAGCCCTACCAGCCTACGTTCCCTACCAGCTGAAGCGCTGGAAGCAGGGCAGAGGATTATTCAGCTTCCCCCAATATCTGCAACCCCGCCCCGGATCAGAGGAGTGCAGACAGCTGTTCCCACTCTGCAGCGGCTGTTTTTATTCTCGGGAGACCGTATGTGCGGTTTTGCTCCCCAGCGCCAGAGTCGTACTTTTTACTTTTCCTGTTTGCCTGGGGTGGAAGTTTGTGACTAACGCAGGTCCAGACCAGTTGAGGGTCAGGAACCTGGTTAGTCTGTTTTTAAAAGGAGAGAAATGTGACAGAACCCACTGTCACTGTATGTCTTGGAAAGGATTGTGGGCGTGCCTCCTGCCGACAGACTATGGCCCGGAAAGATACTGGAGACCTGAAGCTGGCATTATTGTGATGTAATGTAATGTTACAGCCCTACACCCCCCACCCCCCCCTCTTGTTGCTGGACACATAGACAATGGAGAGTGGAATGCAGACGTCTCTCCGCAGGGGGTGTGTATTGAGAAGCCAGGCTGCCTGCTTACCATAATCTCATTAGGTATCTCTACACTGTTTCAATGTCCAAATGTTCTGTTGCCATTTATTGTTCCTTGTCCCCCTCCCCTCATAGACAAGGCAAAGGGGAGTGTCCCTAACTGTGTGTAAAACTGTATAGTTTGGATTTTAATAAACAGTTAAGCTCTGGTTGTGTAACCCTCAACATGTGTGGATTGTCTCGTGATTGAGGGGTTAAGGGCTGGTTATGGCGAATCGCCAGGCTGCGGGTGCGTTTGGAGGACAGGAGACACAGGTCTGGCGGATGTGCCCACCTGGGGTGTCTGAGATCCGTCACAGTCACCATCATGTCGAATCTTCTATCTATATCGAACTGTTATCGCAACAAAACAAAACGAAAATAAAGCATTTTTTATGTTGGATATTTCGGATTCCACACGTTCATTATCGTTTTTGTTAAAGCGAACGTGAAAATCCCTAAAATTTGGACGAAAATGCATTTGGACTAAAACAAATGCACATGTCTATTCCCATCTATGTCCCTCCCATGTCCCTCCTGCTGCTGTAACTTCAGACAGCTTATTCCCCACCTGCAAGCCAGGAAATGGCGTGCCAGCTGCAAAACTCAGGGGGGGGGGGGGTTAAAGACATTTATTTCAGCTGTATGCTGGGGTAATACTAATTAAATTTATTGGCCCAGATTCACAGAGCGATTACGCCTGCGCAACAGGAGATGCGCGTGCGTAAGTCTAAATGTGTGTGTGCGTTTCGATGCACGGCATCCCCAAAACGAGATACGCAAGAAATCTACTTTTTTTTGTCCGGCGTAATTTCGTTACAGACGCATCCGTCCGCGCAAAACTGCGCTAGACAGACCATTGATTTGCTAGTCAAATATGCTAATGAGGGACTTACGGGGATCCACAAAAGAACGTTAGGGCAGCGCAGGCTACGCAGTGTGCGCAACAGCAAAATGTCCTGTCTAAAATTAGACCATATAAAAGCTGGTCTAAAAAGAGAAAAAAAGTCTACATTTTAGATAAAGCAACACTGTTAGTGAGGAGCTCAGCAGTCACACGTGTTGCACAACAATCTGTATGCCAACATGCCAGGGGCATCGTCGCGCATAGCTATACTACTGACTTTAGAACAAAGAAGGATGAGGGCATGGAGGATGGCACGGAGGAGGGCACGGGAGAGGATATACCGCACACGCATAGACCTGTTTGGCATGAGTGATTCTGAGGTGTATCGCATCTTCAGATTCACCCCTCATGCCATCATGGAATTAACCACAACCCTACAGGAGGACATCACCAGCCCAACACAACGCTCACATGCAGTGCAGCCACTGGTCAAGGTCATGGCAACACTCCATGTCCTTGCCAGTGGCTCTTTTCAGCGTACAAGTGGAGTGGTGGCTGGGATGTCACAATCCTCCATGAGCAGATGTGTGCACCAGGTTGTCCCTGCAATCCTCAGACGCATGGCCAACCAAATCATCAAACCCACCACTGAGGACCTGCGGCTGAAGGCAATGACAGATTTCTACAGAATTGCCAGATTCCCACTCACCGTGGGGGCCATTGATTGCACACATGTGGCACTCCAGCCCCCCCAGGAGACAGAGCACATGTACCGCAATCGGAAGCATTGGCATTCCATCAACGTACAGGTGATAGTCGATGCCCAAGGCCTCATATGGCACGTCCGTGCCAAACACCCAGGGTCCAGCCATGACAGCTACATATACAATCAAAGCCACATTTGAATGGAATTCGATCAGAACGTGTATGGGGCCACCTGGCTGGTTGGTGAGTGACATGGGTGGCAGGCATGACTGTACCCCCCCCCCATGATGCACACATCACAAGTGGCACATGCATGACTAACATCCTCCTGTCTTTTCCCTTCCAGGTGACTCTGCATATGCACTGGGACCCCATCTCATGACTCCTATGCGGAACCCCCAAACCCCAGGAAAGGAAAGATACAATCAAGCACATGCCCAAACACGAGCAGTGGTGGAGCACACCTTTGGCCTCCTGAAGTCACGTTTCCGATGCCTGGATAAGTCTGGGGGTACCCTCTTGTATTCCCCAAACTTTGTGTGCCAGATCATCGGTGCATGTTGCATGCTGCACAACTTCGCAGTGAGAAAGGGCATGCAGATTGACCTACGTGATGACCTGACCCCTGAACCAGACAATCCCCCCTAACCGAGGCTACCCCGTCTTCTGAGGGAAGAGCAGCCAGGAGACAGCTCACATTAGGCATCTTTGCACGTTAAACACACACATTAATCATGGCACAATGAGAATGCATGCATGCACACCACTGTGGTCCCTAGCGCACACACACCCCACATCCTCATCAAATTGGATTGGCACCAGTCCACCATGCAGGACTTGTGAGCAGCAACGCCACGCCAAGGCTCCAATTATGTCACTGTACATTCATACACCATTCACACGGACCTGGGGATCACTTCCCCCTGGTCCTGGGGAACCCTACTCCACCAAAATTGAGGGTGACACCCCTTTTCTGGCAGGAATGTCACCCCCACATTCTAACAGCATTCACAACCCCCAAAAAAAAAATGACCATCAAAATCAAAAAATGTCCAGAAAAAAAAAAAAACACAAAAAAGGGGGGAAAAAAATGATTGCCCTTGACGTGAGCCACGCCTGGGGCGCCCCTGGCCACGGCCCCGGCTCCTCAGGGGAGACTCATGGGAGGGGGAAAACCGGGGAAGGAGGAGCAGCCCCTGATCTCTGCCCACCTGGCGGCCTGCCCTCCAAGGCCACGGCAATTCTGTCCAGGGCACCACCTAGTGTTGCCGTGTTGGCCTGGATAGCCTGGGTGAGGGCCCTCACATCCTGTCCAACGCCTGCTGATGTAGTTTGCAGGTCGTTAAGGCAGTTTGTGAAAGCCCGGGAGTGGCAGTCCAGGTTCCCCAGCGTATCCTTGATGGAGGACAGGCTCTCCTCCATCCGCACCAATGTCTGGCTGACCTGTCCCAGATGGCGGGTCTGAAGGAACTGGTCCCTTCTCAGAGTGGCGGGCAGAAGATCGGCCACCCCCCTGGTCTTGTGGGTCGCCTTCCTGCCTCCAGCTGATGCTTGTGGCCGGGGAGAAGGGGAGGCCCTTGGGAGAGGAGCCATGTTGGGGGAGGAGGGGGGGCTCCCCCTTAGGGAGGGCTGGCTGCTGCCAGCCAGAGGGGAAGAGTCCTCCAAAACCACAAGTCCAGTGCCTGACATGGACTCCTCCTCCTCATCAAACTCCTCTTCCTCAACCTCCTCCTCCTCCTCTTCAACCTCCTTCCGCGGACTCCGGCCTTGTCGTGGGGGCCTCATTAGGCTGCTGTCCTGGGGATGGTGCGGTCAGGCAAGATGGCCCTGCACCCTCCTGCACATCTGTGGATGACACAAAACATTCACAGGTTGGAGGATCCACACACTTGCCACATATTCCCTTTCACCCCCTCCCCCACACATGCTACACACCTGATATAAAAAAAAAAACTTACCTGGCAGCACAGGCTCCAGACTTGAGTCAAAGCCGGGCAGGCCCTCCACTTCATGCCGATGAAAGGTCAGGGCCACCGCACGCTCCTCCGCTGTCAGCCTAATACGGCATGGTGGGCCCCCTCCTGTGCCCCTGGCATGGGCAAGCATTTTGGCCAACTTCTTTTTGACCAGACGCCGGAGGTCATTAATATTTTTGTCAATCCCAGACCGGCTCCGTGTCTCCCCCTACCCCGCTGAATTGACCTGCTCAGTGATGAGGTCCAAAATCTCCCTCCTCCTGGCCGGGGTGGTGTTGGCACTGTCTGAGCTGTGGAGGAAACGCCCATAATCGCTAATGGCCCGGGCAAGAATTATTTTTTCCCCCAAAGTAAAATGTAGTTTTCGCTTTCTCTCTGTCATACTGAAAAAAACACTCCCAGTCAACAAAAATCAGTCACAAAAACAAGCACAACCAATCAAGCAAGAACACACACAAAGAGAAAACTAACACCCAAAAAATCACACAAGCACTCAGCAAAAAACAGTCACAAAAACAAACAGCAACAATTAAGCAAGAAAACAAATGAGCAGAAATATATCAAACAAACAGTCTCTCAAACACTTATCAAAAAACACTTTCAAAGATCTACTAACAAACACTTGATCACACAGTACACTAATCTGACAAATACAAAACACAACGCAACTAACAACGGGACAAAAGCACTTGGTTAAATGGGAAGGGACAAAGGGATGTACTTTTGCAGTGGAAGTGCGTTTGTGTCTGTCTATTTATGCTGTCTGCGTAGTCCTTAGTCCATTTCCAATTTCACTGATTGCGCCGTTCCCGAGTTGTGAGCATGCGCACAGCGGAGCTGACCATGGTCTCCTTCAAGCGCGCATGCGCGAGCCGGCCGGCCCTTCATTTGCATGGGGTCACGGCTCATTTCAATGTAACACGCCCACGTCCTTCCCAATTTGTATTACTCCGCCTTACGCCTCTGAAATAACGTTACGCATGCGCAATTTTCTGCGCAAAAGCTATGAGAATAGGGTGATTACGCGGCTACATTGCGCAAGTCTAACGTAAAGGCGGTGCGCTACGCCGGTCCAATAATGCGCAGATGTACCTGAATTTGGCCCATTATGTTTATTATCATGTGACATTTCTGGTGTTTTATTCAGATGTCACTTAAATATGCAGGGTGTCTTTAGTTGTACTTTAGGATCAGTAATCACTTTTAGCCGCTGTCCCATCCATAGCAAATTTTATTTTGTGTTACAAGGGTTCACTTTTTTTTAAAAAAAAACAGGCTTTCTCTATGCCCCCCCCCCCTTCCATACCATAGATAAAATAAAAGTTAGGCATACACCTGTTAGATCTATTATCGCTTAAAAAAAAATGTCCTAGCCAAGTTTATACTGCTGTGTCATCTACAGCATCCTAATTCTTGTAATAAAACACATTATTGTACTCTCTCTCTCTATTAAATTAGTGGCTAATTCTGACTCATTGAACATTTTCTGCTGTTGGCCAATGTTAAACTGCTTTATTATCTCTTAATTCTTAAAGCTGCCCTTCACCCACCCTCCCTAGCCACTTTCTTCCATCTCATCCTCAGCCCCCTCCTCTCTCAAAATCACAAATTGCATTTTTTTTTTATTTCCTTGCATTAATGTACCATTGAACAAAATTCCCCTCCCCATAGACTTGAGGCTCACAGAATTTTGAACAAGCTTTTGTTAGGCCCCGGGTAAAATTATCCTTGGCAAATCTGTCAACCACTAGTAATACAATTATATATATATATATATATTTGCATTTGAACAATTTTTCCTGATATCCGGCTACAGATCTGTTAATATATAACATGTAAGTGACCAACAGATGCTTTTCCTAAATATATGTAAATAAAAAAAGAAGGGGTTTTGGGACTTTGAATGAGGCAAGTATATGTACGTAATAAAAAGGAAAAACAGATACTGTAACTAGTTGTACATAGGCTACCTGTCATGAATCCCCTTAGGGGAGCATGCACGTAGTCATGACGTAATTGATGAATCCGATTAGCTAGATCAGGTAACTGTGGGGGTTTGTTTTCACATTTGCATCCATAACATACCATTCACATACACTTATACAGGCATCCATTCATATACACATATTATTCTCCATTGACACGTACTATACCCTATTGCATACATACCAGTAACATTCATTCATATACATTTACATACACACACACATATTTTGCATTTAAATTCTCATTTTTATTTTCATCATTTTTGTTTCATTCCATTTAAATGTATATGTATATATATATATATATATATATATATATATATATATATATATATATATATTTCTTTCTCTCTCTCTATTATTATTTTTATTACCACCCTTATATCCTTCCTCTATGCATTCACATCTACTATCACTATTCATCTAAATGTATTCTTCATTTTATTACTGCAAGCCACTGGTAATTCATTCAAGATAAATATGATATTTATCTATTTATTATTAATCACATAATAACTTTATGACTTCTTCTAATATAGTTACCTTATGCACCAGTATTTGCACCTCTTTACTACACTCATACCTCCTATCTTATACTAAGTTCGTTATGCTTACATGCTCTTATCTATTGCTTTTTTTATACATTGCATAATTTTTTTCGAGTATTTATTTATTTTGTTTCATTCATATTTTCAACATCAATATTTCATTCTTTCATTCATCCAAGCCCCCCTAGGGCCTGACATGTATGTATATAATTAATTAATCGATTGTTTCTGTGTACCAATCATATGTACATTAAATATGTTACGATTACTAGTATTACTATTTTTGGTTTCAATGGTGTTTATTAAAGAATTTTTAAGTATACAAAGTTATGTGTTACATCCACAAAATTTGTTGAACAATATGACATTAACCCTGCAGGAGCAGTATATAGCGGACGAGGCAGTAAAAATAAACAGTATTAAGCACAACCTCAGGGCCAGGCCCAGCAATGAACAAACTTAGCAAGTTCAAATTCGTGTCCTCTGGGGACATATATCATCTGGGACAAGCGCTGCTCTCGCAGGGGGCCCCCCGACCCTAGGGGGGGCCCCCCACCCAGATGGGTAAGGGGGAGGAGCCCATCCCCCAGGCAGAGCAGTATTACTATTTTTATTATTTATATCCATTTTTATGGAAAATGTGTATTGTATATATTTTTTTTATATGACACAATACATAGCAACTTTTGTATCATTTACATCAGCTGCATCTAGCTAATCGGATTCATCAATTACGTCATGACTACGTGCCTGCTCCCCTAGGGGATTCATGACATGCAGCCAATGCACAACTAGTTATCTGTTTTTTCTTTTTATTACGTACATATACTTGCCTCATTCAAAGTCCCAAAACCCCTTCTTTCTTTATTTAAATATATATATGAGAATGGAGGCACGTCTATGTTACTAAATTTAGGTTGGGTATAATGGGATCACCATTTGTTCTCTTTTCTCTTTTCCTAAATATAACATAAACTTTGTTTTATTCTATAGCTATAAATATTATATTAACTGAAAAATATTATTCTTTAACCCCCTGGTGGTATCCCCGAGCGTGACTCGGGTGTTTTTTTTTGTGCCATTATCTCCAGGCCCTTTGCAGTGAGAAAGGGCCTGGAGATTGACATATGTGATGATTGACCCCCGAACCAGACAATTCCCCCCCCCCCCCCAACCGAAGCTACCCTGTCTTCTGATGGAAGAGCAGCCAGGAGACAGCTCACATTAGGCATCTTTGCACGTTAAACACACACATTAATCATGGCACAATGAGAATGCATGCATGCACACCACTGTGGTCCCTAGCACAGACACATCACATCTTCATCAAATTGGATTGGCACAAGCCCAACATACAGGACTTGTGAGCAGCAACGCCACGCCAAGGCTCCAATTATGTCACTGTACATTCATACACCATTCACACCATTCACACGGACCTGGGGATCACTTCTCCCTGGTCCTGGGGAACCCTTCTCCACCACAAATGAGGGTGACACCCCTTTTCCGGCAGGAATGTCACCCCCACAATCAGAAATTATTCACAACCCCTAGTTTTGTGGGTTGCCTTCCTGCCTCCAGATGAGGCTTGTGGCCGGGGGGGAAGGGGAGCCCCTCGGGAGGGGAGCCCTGTTGGGGGAGGAGTGGGAGGGGCTACCCCGGATGGAGGCCTGGCTCCTGCCAGGCATAGGGGAAGCCTCCTCCAAAAATAACAAATCATTCCCTGACATGTCCTCCTCCTCCAACTCAAACTCCTCCTCCTCAACCTCCTCCAAGGACTCCGGCCTTGTCTGGGGGTCTTCATCAGGCTGCTGTCCCGGGGATGGTCCGGTCAGGCCAGATGGCCCAGCACCCTCCTGCACATCTGTGGATGACACAAAACATTCACAGGTTGGAGGATCCACACACTTGCCACATATTCCCCCCCCCCCCACACACATGCTACACACCAGATATAAAGAAAAAAACGTATCTGTCCTCACGGCCTCCTGACTGGAGTCAAAGCCAGGCAGCCCCTCCACTTGCTGCCTGTTGAAGGTCTGGGCCACCGCACGCTCCTCCTCAGTCAGCCGAACAGGGCATGGTGATCCCCTCCAGTGCCCCTGGCATGGGCGGCAATCCGGGTCTCCCCCCCCCCCCCCCCCCCCCCAACGTGTTGACCTGGTCGGTAATTTCCTGCAATATCTGTGCCTTCCTGGCCGGGGTGGTGTTGGCACTCTCGGGGCCATGCAGGAAACGGCCATATTGTGTAATGGCCCTGGCAAGAATGCCCTTCTCCCCCAAAGAAAAATTCAACTTTCGCTTCCTTTCACTCATGTTCTCACAAACTGGAACTAAAACAATCACCAAAAATCAGTCAGCAAAAATCAGTCAGCAAAAAGCAGACAGCAAAAAGCAGACAGCAAAAAGCAGAAAGCAAAAAGCAGACAGCAAAAAGCAGACAGCAAAAAACAGACAGCAAATAAGTATCAAAAACAGTCACCAAACAACACTCTGAAAACCACTATCAAAACCACTATACTAAACAGTCAAGAAATATATCAAACGCAAGTCACAAACCGACAAACGCGAACAGACAACAGAACAAAAGCACCTTGCTGTATAGGGAGGGATACAAAGGGATGTACTTTTGCGAAGGAAGTGCGTTTGTCTCTGTCTATTTAAGCTCTCTGCGTAGCTCACTAAGTTGACCGGGCCAAGTTCCAATCTCACTGATTGCGCCGTTCCCGAGTTGTAAGCATGCGCACAGAAGTGCTGACCATGGTGCAATCCGGCCGGCCCTTCATTTGCATGGGGTCACGGCTCATTTCAAAGGAACACGCCCACGTCCTTCCCAATTTGAATTACTCCACCTTACGCCTCGGAAATTACGTTGCACCGGCGCAAATTTCTGCGCAAATACTACGAGGATATGGTAATTGCGCCTCTACATTGCGCCGGTCTAACGTAAAGGAGGTGCGCTACTCCGGTCAAAATATGCGTCAATGTACGTGAATCTGGCCCTGTTTGTTTAAGACAACTGTATACAATGAAGAATGATGTCAAACATAAAAAAAAAACGTTTTGGGTTTACTAACATTTTAAGCGTAGCACCCTCTAGCTAGGTGCTAGTGTACATGTTTGTTAGTGTAGGTAAATTGGCCTGGGCTGAATCTGGGTCAGGGCTAAGTGACTAAGGGAGGCTGGATGACTTAGCAAGCAGCAGCTCTAATAACCCCCCCTGCCCTCTGGAACCTTGGAGAAGCTTCGAGAAGTAGAGAATGGAGTCTAGGAGGAGCTGCTTGGAGTATTAATGAGGGCCCCAGTCAATCGCCAGCAAAGTGGGGATATTTTTAAATACCCTTGGGTCACGCCAGCAGGAGCAGTCGGGTGAAAGATGGATAACAACAAAAACCTGGGGAATGCCCAGGGAATAACCAAGCCTACTTACCGATCAGCTAGCAGAACAACCAATTAACCTGTCTAACAGTATGCGTTAAAAACAGGGGTTGGAGACGGAGTGCTGAGGAAGTTGTCTGTGGCCCCTGAGGGTGTCTCCTAGTCTGGGGTGGGGTGATCGGGCCTGGGGTTTGGGTAATGGAGGGATCCACTTTAACACACAGAGGATATTGTTCCTGGAGGCACAGGAGCAAGGAGAGGACAGCAGTAGCAGGTCAGCACGTCCAGGAGTTCATAGATCATGGATAGGAGAGGAGGCAACCAGTGTGTGTGTGGGGGGGGGGGTAAGTACAGGGACCTATCTCCTGTGTGACAGGAAGAGTTACACAGGGGACCGGATCCTAAAATCCCCCCCCCCCCCCCCACTGATCATCCCCTCTTCTGTCCACTATCCTCTTCCCCTGCTGCCTGCCCCCCCTATGTGCCCCACCTTGCAGTGCTGCTGGCTTTGCTCCTCTCCCTTTGCCTCCTGCTCCAGGCATGCAAGAAGATGTCCCATGATGGAGAGCTGTACTGATCACTCACTTTCTTCATCCATAACTACAGCTGAGAAAGGATTGGGGATCCCCAATTCCTCTCTCTGTCTCAAAAGTGAGATATCAGTCATTTGTTTAGATGCCTCGCTGATATTTTAAAGCCCCCTTCCCCCCTCAAAAATGAAAAATAATTAAACAAATTGAAAAAAAAAAAAATTAAATTGTAAAAAATAAAAGTGAATTTAAAGGCTTATTCACACAGGTTCTCTGGCCCATACAGTTTAAATGAGTTGTTGTTTTTGTGTGTGGAGCCCCCCTGTTGCTCTCTGGGCATGCAGCGGCTGTACAGCACCTAAGAGAAGGAGTCCCAACACCTCATTCACACACAGAGATTTATTAACTCAATACAGTTATATCTTTTAGGTTTAGTAAGTTATGATGTGTTTTTGTCTGCTAAAAATTATTTTAGAGTATATTTAGTGAAAATATTGTTTTGATATTTATTTATTTTTGGGGGGTAGGCTGTACGGGGCCCTGTGATTTCTAACAGCAGCCCAGGTGCAGGAACACTAAATCATTAATATTTAGGCATTATACTTATTGTGTGTGTGTATATATATATATATTGTGAGGGATTAGCTCGTAGAAGGGGTGTGTGACCCCATGAATGGGTTCACTACACGCTGAACTGTACAAAAAGGCAGCTGAGGATGGTTGAAAACAAATGATATGTTTTATTTTTCCATATTGATGGATACAAGTGCAAGCATCAAAACAGCATAAACAAAACAAAACATAAAATAAACCCTTGCCACTTGGGGCGTCTATCTTCCCAACACAGGAACCTACCTATGGAGTCTGGCACAGCCTACTGCTGGGCAGACACTGCTGGTCCTACAGCAGAAAACAAAAAGGTCTCTTTGATATTTATCACACAGAAATATCAACCAGCACCTCACCTCTGGTAGTCTTTGTGACTGCTCCTTAACTCACAAAGCCTCAGGATGTAGCAATCAGTCGTCATCCTTAGGCTGTCTTTATAGAGGCTTTAATTGCTTCATTCTGAACAGCTGAAGCCTTCCAACGCCCCAAACCTCTCTGGCCATCTCTGCAGCCGACGCCTAATAGTAATTGGTGTATTGTCTAAACAAGGCAGAAATGTATCTCCCGTCTGTGACAACACACACACACAAATTTATTTGACTTCCTGTCACATACCCCCCCCCCATCTTGTTTTAACCCTGGGGTTGGGACACAGGTTGCCAGGCACGCATGCACTCGGGACAAACTATCTGCATTCCCCATTTTAACACTGGGGCAATGCGTTACGACAAAACTAAATTCCTGAAGCGCCAGGAACCACCTATTTATTCTCCTATTGGTCTTCAACTTTCGGCTGAGGTACATAACAGGGTGTTCCTTGCTCTGTAAAATACTCATTTTCAGTTGTAAACCATGCAAAACCTTAATTGGTTTTTCAATGGACACAAAGGTTTCCCTCGATAGCTCAATCCCTGAAGAACTCAGCGAGTCATAACCAATACCAAGAGCTGATAACACTGTGCTTTGCAATGGATCATCCATGTGGATACCTTCTTCGGATGTAAACACACTAAGGCCTCGTTCACACATGGATCCGTTCAGGTCCGCCTGTCAGTTTTTCAGGCGGACCTGAACGGGCGCTCCATGCACCCCTATGGAGCGTCGGATGTCAGCGGAGACATGTCCGCTGACATCCGACCTGATCCGATCCGCTAAAAACAAACGTATGGGGCTCACGTCCCCATCCGTCCATGCGGATCGGATCGGGAAAGATCTGATGAAAACGGACATGCTGTCCGTTTTCATCAGATCGCTCCATAGAGGACAGCGGGACTCGACAAGCTCCTCCCCGCTCAGTGAGCAGAGAGGAGCTTGTCATCCGTCGGCTCAGCGGAGATCTGCGGACTGATCTCCCGCTGAGCTGGCAGACACAGGCGGACTCCGTCGGAAAGGACTGAGACGGAGTCGGCTATGTGTGAACGAGGCCTAAGACTGGAATCCTCCAACGCATGGTGACACTCAAAAAAATCTGTTCTTCTTTGAACTGGACTAAAGTCTGACGCAGATGACCTCTGATAAACCAATGTACTAGGTGGTTTTTCTTCCCTTTTGTGCTCTAGACGGAAATCATTACTTGTCAATTCTGTATTTCCAAGTTTCTTACTTTGTGATAGTTCAGATTCACAAGTATGGTGAAAATCTATTAAACCGAATGTAAGGTTTGCAGAAACTGAATCCTCGTCACTTTCTTGAACCAACTGCTTACTCTGTGCATCACTTGTTCGCACATCCCTATTCTCACCAAGAACTTGACAACTGCTATCGGACACTTCATTAACTGAGCTAGACAAAATTTCTTGTCTAGCAGCTACAATCACTTTTGAAATTATGTTTATGGCTAGTTGTTCAACTATCTTTGCCTCATAGTCTCCCAAAAATGTTTTAGTATTTGTTTCTTTGAAACCATCGACTATTGGACACAAATTCTCATATTCTTCATTCCTTTCAAGACATTTGGAAAAAGCATCCATTAAATTAGTACATTTAGCCTCTCTGACTACTTCAGTGATGGAGGTTTCACAACTTTCAGAGGGCTCATCTGCCATTACAGATTCTACACTTTGAAAAATATATTTTGCTTCCCGAGGAATCTTGCTAGTCAAGTCCAAAGTATTATCCTGCGTTACTTGCTCTGACAGAACACTTTCTAAAGACTGGGTTTCACAGAATGTGACATTACCTTTATATTCAAATCCAATTTCATCAACATAAAAAATAACACACTGCTCTTCAACAGGCAAATAATTCACAGAGGCAAAAATAGCTTCAGTCTGGGTGCATATTTCTTGCAATTCAGATTCCTCAATGACCCTGCTCTGCTGATCATCAATTATGGGAAAGGCTCAGTGGATATTGGACACACTTTTTCTACATCATTTAGTGCAGTGTCAGAATTAAGTTTTTCAGCTTTATTTCCATCAAGCAACTGACTGAGAACTGAAGATGTGCAAACCCCTACTTCCTGCACTTCAGCCACTTAATTTGCCCTGAAGCGGTCAGGGATTTCACTTTCAATATCACTTCCAGAAAGTTCAGCTTCATTTTCCATAAAGTCCTTCAGATTTAGCTTTCTCTTCTTGCTTTATTTCTGAGAATTGCCTCCTCTTCATCTTCTGCACCACTTTCAACTTCTGCAAGCTCTTCGCTGTCAGAATCATCACATGGTAGAAGATGGAAATCCTCAAGCTCGGCCTCATTTTCTTCATTTTCTCTGTTGGTGAAAGAACCGTAACTGAGAGCAACTGCTTCAGACATTAGGTCATTTTTCTCATTTTCAGCATGAGCCTTTGTACAACTAAAAGATTCTTGATTTGAACCATCATCTTGAGAGACAAATTTTCCAGAGCAGAGTCCCAGCAACTCATCCATAGCCCCTATCTTGGAGTCATTTGCATCAGGCTGGCTGGTGCTGGACTGTGATTCCTTAAACTTTCCTGAGCAGAGATCTAACAGTTCGCCCATATTTGCATCCATAGCATTCTCATCCATATTGTCCATCACAAGTCTTTGCTTGGCAGAGCTGTACTTGCTCCTGTTGTGGCCAACATTTAGAAAACCATCAGCATGCGTGACAACGATCTCTTCATTGTAATCCTCATCACTCCAAAGTAAGCTTTCCGTGCAAGAATCGCTGAGCGTCTCCTCATCACTAATGCCGCGTACACACGGTCGTTTTTTGCGATGAAAAAAAACGACGTTTTTTGTGAAGTAAAAAACGACGTTTTTGAAACGTCACTTTCAAAGACGATGTTGCATACACACCATCGTTTTTTTCACAAAAAACGAGGTTACGTTCACCACACTTTTCCATTGAAGCTCGCTTCATAACTAGCTTCTGGGCATGCGCGGGTTGAAAAACGTCGTTTTAAACGACGTTTTTGCTACACACGGTGACTTTTTGTGAAACAAAAAACGACGTTTTGAAAAACGACACAAAAAATTCAAGCATGTTGGAATTTTTTTTTGGTCGTTTTTTTTAAGACAAAAAACGACATTTTGCCCACACACGATCAATTTAAATGACGTTTTAAAAAACGACGTTTTTTTTCATCGCAAAAAACGACCGTGTGTACGCGGCATTAGTCTTGTATCTGATCGGCATCCATGATCGCTGCTTTTACCGGAACACAGGGCCTTATAATCACTGTTGAGCTTTGAAGGTTGCATTTTTTTTGGTGTGAGCTTCTTAGAAATCTCTATGTTCTCTTCACTACCAGACAGCTCTGACTTTGCTTTCTTTTTCTTCTTCTTTTTCTTTGACTTCAGACTCAAGAAATCTTTGAACTTTTCTCTTACTTTTTCTTTAAGGCGGCGTACACACGATCGGATATATCCGATGAAAACGGTCCGCGGACCATTTCCATCGGATATGTCCGATCGGGAGTTTGATCCGATGGCGTGTACACACCATCGGATCAAATTCCCCGCCGCCGGACGGCGCGGTGACGTGGCGGTGACGTTGACGCCGCCGCGTCACCACCACGTCACCGCCACGTCACCGCACCAGGAAGTAAAAGACTTCCGCGCATGCGCCGAATCCATTCGGCAGCGGCGCGGCGGCGGTGGGGGCCGACATGTCTGCTGGTAAGTGTACTAACCAGCAGACATGTCGGGCGGACAGATTCCCACCGGATAGATTTCAAAGCATGCTTTGAAATCTGTCGGGTGGAGAAATCTGTCCGCTAGCTCATACACACGAGCGGAGATGTCTGCTGAAACGGTCCATCGGACCGTTTTCAGCGGACATATCCCCTCGTGTGTACGCCGCCTAACACTTTCAGACAGCTTGTCTGGCTTGCGATGAGACTTCTGGATTAAGTTCTCCTTGCTTTTGTCTTTTAGGGACGATCGGTGTGAATTTGAACTGTTTGTGGCTGGGCTTGAATGACGTCTCTTTTCACACAATCTATCCCTGCCGTCATGGGGTGAGCTTCTTCGGGAAATCTGAAGTGGAGTATGCAGAGAACCAGATGTGGTGTGTCTTCTCTTTGAGCTTTGCTGAATGGCCTTTTAATGAGCCAAAGAGCCTCTTTTTTGCATATGCCTCGTGACAGGACTCTGATCCTGCTCTGACCTGTCAACGCCATGGAAATACTTCATATGGCAATGCAGCAACTTTGCCTTGCGAAAAGACCTGGAGCAATCCAAAATCTTGCCCTTAAAATTGTTGGATTCCAGTTCCAAGGTAACAGCTTTGGTAGCTGGATCATCAAGTTTCTTCAAAGTATTTGTTAAAGGTTCTCTACTGTATTTAGCAGAACTGTCAGACCGTTGATTCAGCTTCATAGGATCTGCTACTGCGGGGACAGCCGGGACCTCAGCATCTTCTTATACAGGAGGGTCTTTCTCTTCTGGTTTGGTCTCGTCTGGTTTGACCTCTGGAACGCCATTCACAACATTGGTTTCAACAAGCTCTACAGACTCTTCTACTACTAATGGCGGCTCCTTCACTTCGGGAGTTTCAGGCTCTGCCAGGGCACACTCCTCTGGCTTCACTTCTGATTCCATCTCAACAACAGACGTGGTAACCTCCATAGCATTATAGTCCTCTGGACTCTCAATCGGAGAGGGCTTGCTATTCTTTTCCGCTGTTCTCTCAAATAGTTTCATGATGGCCTCCATTTGCTGCTGGTGTCTCTGTTCCCAACCTGCAATGCTCTCTCGGTGAGCTGCAAGGCTCTCTTGCTGAGCCTGTTGTTGAGCTGCAATGCTCTTTTGGTAAACCTGGTGATTTGCTATAACCAGCTGTTTCAGAATCTCCTCCATTTTGGGTTTACTTTACCTGCCCGCGGCACTCCACCATGTGTGAGGGATTTGCTCGGTAACAGCTACTACCCTTTGTTCCACTGGACCCTCCCTTCTAGATCGTAAGCTCTTACGAGCAGGGCCCTCTGATCCCTCCTGTATTGATTTGTATTGTGACCAAAAAATAGAGATTGCGCTAAATATTATATATAAGTGATTTAAATGCTGATTAAGCATGTGCACAGATAAATAAGTCCATCAACATATATAAAAGTTTATAATCCAGTGATCCCACGGGTGCTGACAAATCAACTTGGAAAAGTGTGGTATAGAAGAAACCTCCACCGAAATCATATATAGCCTCTTACCAAAAAGACATGATATATAAGCCTGATACGATCTATGATGCCGGGTGATGGTCACAAGGAAGCTCCACTGCATACAGCCTGGTTTACAGATGTAAAGTGTCTCCCGACGGGTCATCAACAGGCACATATAAAACACAAGGCCTCACATAGCATAAAACCCTTTTTATTGAGAATAAAAAGAGACGACTTGCACTTACATCAAGAGTGAAGAAGCATCGCATAAAACACAGCAGCCGGCTGGCTTAGAACAAACAGCCCGTATTCCGGGTAGAGCGATTGGAGCACGCGGTGACGTCAGAACGTCTCCTCCCAATTGTATTGTGAATGTACTGTCTTCACTGATGTAAAGCGCTGTGCAAACTGTTGGCGCTATATAAATCCTGTATAATACTAAAAATAAGAATATATATATATATTGTGAGGGATTAGCTCGGTAACGGGGGTGTGTGACCCCCTGGATGGGTTCACTACACGCTGAACTGTACAAAAAGGCAGTTGAGGATGGTTGAAAACAAATGATATGGTTTATTTTTCCATATTGCTGGATACAAGTGCAAGCATCAAAACAGCATAAACAAAACAAAGCATAAAATAAACCCTTGCCACTTGGGGCGTCTACCTTCCCAGCACAGGAACCTACCTATGGAGTCTGGCACAGCCTACTGCTGGGCAGACAATGCTGGTCCTACAGCAGAAAACAAAAAGTCTCTTTGATATTTATTACACAGAAATATCAACCAGCACTCACCTCTGGTAGTCTTTGTGACTGCTCCTTAACTCACAAAGCCTCAGGATGTAGCAATTAGTCGTCATCCTTAGGCTGTCTTTATAGAGGCTTTAATTGCTTCATTCTGAACAGCTGAAGCCTTCCAATGCCCCAAACCTCTCTGGCCATCTCTGCAGCCGACGCCTAATAGTAATTGGTGTATTGTCTAAACAAGGCAGAAATGTATCTCCCATCTGTGACAACACACACACACACACACACACACACAGATTTATCTGACTTCCTGTCACAATATATATATATATATATATATATATATCCCAATTATTTGTCCAAAGGTTGGATGTGTACACACAACTCACTGTCTTTCACTTCACAATATTGATTGTAAGAATGGGATACAGACATACTATAAGTCTTATTTACATCCCTGCCTTATTAACTCAGAATTTCTGATTTGCACAGACAGGTGCATGGAAATGTGATTATTTTTTGATTGACCTTGTGTGTTCCCTTAACCCACGCTGAGGAAGTCCCACCCATGGGACGTAACGCGTACAGGGGGAGGAGCCGCGGAGAACGTCACCCACGATCGCCACTGAGTACAGAAACGGTCCTGTACACACGCCGTTTTATGCTGCTATGCTGACACTCGGCTTACAGAGTGTCCATACATGTGAGTGCAACTTTTTATTGCTTGATTAAAGTCTTTTTCAATCGGAGAGCACTAGATTTTCCCTTTCTTTTTCCATATGATGTTATGATTGTTGAAAGCTATTGGGTCCGGATCTGAGGTGTCATTTCCATCCATTCGTTTCCTATGGGAGCTGGCAGCTGAGCTTTGATCATACAGATTATGCTTTAAGATCCATACGGGTCAAAGCAATGAGGTGAGAGTCCATCTTTCACTGGTGGAGGATATCTTTGGTGTCATCTTTCTCACTTCCATTCTGGAATCCTTTGTCTGCTGGGTCTTGCTGCGGATTTAATTGATTTATGGACTTTTCTTCACGCATGGATGTTATTATCACGATTATTTATTTTCTATGCACTTTTTAGTTTATATACTGGTCACAGTATTTGTTCATATTTGTTTATATTTGCGCTGCACTGTTTCTATATATACCACATCATATGACGTCAAATATTATATCAGGGTATAAGTGCAACGCAGATCAAATGATCCAAAGCGTTGATAGACAACAAGTCTCAGAAGGTTGATAGACATATGTGGGGGGTTGTGTTTTATACTATATTTTATGTATTTTTGCGCCCGCTGTTTTGTCATTTGATGTCAACCCAGAATGGGTGCTCTCATTATTAGGAGACGGTGATACCACAATCACGGCCACAGCTCTTTAACCATGTGATGTGTCCAATCACAGCCGGTCACATGTAAATACGGAAATGCAGGTAATCGGCTCTCATCGCCACACACTGATATAGTGTGGGGAGGAGAGCAGATTAGCGGCATTTTCTTACAGGGGACATCGAGACATGTAATCAGGGCACTAATCACCAGCCCTAAAATAAAGGGCCCCCAGTGCCAGCAAACAGTGCCCACAAGTGCCACCAATAAGTTCCCATTAGTGATGCCAGTAAGTGCTGTCTATCAGTGTTGCCCATCATTGCTGCCCATCAGTGCCACCTATCAGTGCTGCCTATCGGTGCCGCCTATCAGTGCCCACCAGTGCCACCCATTATTGCCACATATTAGTGCCGCCTCATCAGTGCCCATTAGTGCCACCTCATCAGTGCAGCCTATCAGTGCTCATCAGTGCTGCCTCAACAGCGCAAAGCAGTGAAGGAGAAAAATTACTTATTTACAAAATTTACTGACACAAACTAAGAAAAACTTTTTTTTTCTAAGTGTTCGGTCTTTTTTTTTGGGGGGGGGATAAAAAACCAAGCAGTAATAAAATACCACCAAAAGAAAGCTCTGATTCTGTAATGAAAATTATAAAAATTTGACATGGTTACAGTGTAGCATGACCACGCAATAGTCATTCAAAGTGTGACAGGGCTGAAAATTGGCCTGGGCAGGAAGGGGTGAATGTGCCCAGTAAGCAAGTAGCTAAAGACAAGTTCTCTCATAACTTACTCACAATCAGCTCCTTGCTGCTCTGTCACAGACTATATCTGCCTCCTACAGACATGCATGCTCTGGCTGCTCCCATGCAGCCTCTGACTCCTAGAGAGGATGGGTGTACACCTGACTCCCATGCACAGACCTCTGTTGGGTGAGGGCCTGGCTCTAGCTCTGGATCTAATTTAAAGCCAGCCCATGCCTGGACAATCAGTGTGCCTGTTTCTCCAAAAATCAGGCAGAAACTACTCATCTTCCGAGTAGCATGGGGTATCTTCTCCAAGAATAAGGCATAAACTACCCATCATCCGAATAGTATGGGGTCCCTTCTCCAAGAATCAGGCATAAACTACCCATCTTCCAAATGTATGGGGTCCCTTCTCCAAGAATCAGCCATAAATTACCCATCTTCCAAGTAGCATGGGGTCCCTTCTCCAAGAACCAGGCATAAACTACCCATCTTCCGAGTAGTATGGGGTCCCTTCTCCAAGAATCAGGCTTAAATTACCCATCTTCCGAGTAGTATGGGGTCCCTTCTCCAAGAATCAAGCATAAATTACCCATCTTCCGAGTAGTATGGGGTCCCTTCTCCAAGAATCAGGCATAAATTACCCATCTTCCGAGTAGTATGGGGTCCCTTCTCCAAGAATCAGGCATAAACTACCCATCTTCCGAGTAGTATGGGGTCCCTTCTCCAAGAACCAGGCATAAACTACCCATCTTCCGAGTAGTATGGGGTCCCTTCTCCAAGAATCATGTATAAATTATCCATCTTCCGCGTAGTATGGGGTGCCTTCTCCAAGAATCAGGCATAAACTACCCATCTTCCGAGTAGTATGGGGTCCCTTCTCCAAGAACCAGGCATAAACTACCCATCTTCCAAGTAGTATGGGGTCCCTTCTCCAAGAATCAGGCATAAACTACCCATCTTCCGAGTAGTATGGGGTCCCTTCTCCAAGAATCAGGCATAAACTACCCATCTTCCAAGTAGCATGGGGTCCCACTGCTACAGTGTTTAGTTTTATAATAATAATAGATGTATTCCATAAATGTGCAAGAGAGGAATGTGGGGGCACCACTTATAGCAACGAAATTTTAACAGACATTTGTCTAAAGAGGGCTGAAATATAAAATAAGGCCCCTTTAATTGCAGTAATGCCTTATATGTTAGGTGTTTAAATAAACGGAATAAAACACTAAAATGCGACATCTTACCAAACCAATACAACCTTCTTGTTCTGTATTCCTTTAATTATTAAGCTTACTATTAAATCCTCTTTTATATGCCAGCCCATTCCACCTCTAATTATAAACATGACAACCCTATGTATTGCCATAATCCAATACACTGATGGCTAGAGATGGAAAGAACCAATCTTTATTCCATTGTTTGATGTATTATTCATTATCGCTACGGCATAATGAAGGAATCATTTGAATAACAAAGCAATGTGGGCTTCTTCTGTGAACTGCTTAAAGAATAAAAATGGATATCAGTTATTATTAACTACACAGTTTTTAATGGCAGTAACCCAAAAACTATATGAGATAATTTCTTCACTCTGTTATGTTTTACAAATGGAATGAAGAAAAAATCTTCTTAAGGGAACCTATTAAGATGATCTAGAATCTGTAACTCTGGAGGCTGCTGTTACTGACCACAGTGATAGTTCTGGGAGAAGAGTGTCAGTTCACATGGCGCCGCAAGGGTCTTCACTGGCCCAACATACTGCTGGATTTCCTTGGTTGTGACAAGCCTTCTTAAAGCAGACTCCCCCCCTTTTTTTTCACATCAGCATGCAGCTCTGTGTAACAATTCTTTAACCACTTAAGCCCCGGACCATTTGGCTGGCCAAAGACCAGGCCACTTTTTGCAATTCGGCACTGTGTCGCTTTAACTGACAATTGCGCTGCCGTGCGACGTGGCTCCCAAACAACATTTACGTCTTTTGTTCCCCACAAATAGAGTTTTCCTTTGGTGGTATTTGATCACCTCTGCGGTTTTAATTTTTTGCGCTATAAACAAAAATAGAGCGTCAATTTTGAAAACTTTTTGCTATAATAAATATGCCCAAATAAATATATATACAAAAAATGTTGTCCTCAGTTTAGGACGTATTCTTCTACATATTTTTGGTAAAAAAAATCGCAATAAGTGTTTATTGATTTGTTTGTGAAAAATGTATAGCGTCAAAATAGGGGATAGTTTTATGGCATTTTTATTAATGTTTTTTTTTTACTAGTAATGTCGCGATCAGTAATTTGTATCGGGACTGCAACATTATGGCGGACACATGGGACACTTTTGACACCATTTTGGGACCATTGTCATTTTTACAGCGATCAGTGCTATAAAAATGCACTGATAACTGTAAAAGTTACACTGACAGTGAAAGGGTTAACCTGTAGGAGGCGCTGAAGGGGTTAAGTGTGTCCTAGGGAGTGATTCTAACTGTTAGGGGGCGTGGCTATGAGTGACAAGTCACTGATCACTGCTCCCGATGAGAGGGAACAGACGATCAGTGACATGTCACTAGGAAGAACGAGGAGATGTTGTGTTTACTGTAAGGCCTCGTACACACGAGGCAATCTATCTGTTCAAATCGGTCGGACCGACCGATTTGAACAGATCTGTCTGCTTGGATTTTGGTTTGCTCGCATGTACACACGAGCAAACCAAAATCCCCGCCAGCAGACAGCGCGCTGACGTGTCGGTGACGTGGCGGTGACGTTGACGTGGCCACGTCACCGCACCAGGAAGTAAAACACTTCCGCGCATGCGTCGAAACCATTCGGCGCGTGTGCGAGAAGACATGTCTGCTGGTTAGCGTACTAACCAGCAGACATGTCGGGCGGACGGGTTCCCAGTCGACGGATTGGTAAGCATGCTTTCCAATCTGTCGGGTGGCCAAATCCGCCTGCTCGCCCGTGCACACGATCAAATCTGTCTGCTGGGACGGTCTAGCAGACCGTTTCCAGCAGACAGATTTGATCGTGTGTACGAGGCCTAACAGCTCCCCGTTCTTCAGCTCTGTGACACAATCGCGGGACACCGGCGGACATCAAGTCCGTGACAGGGTCGCGAGCATGCCACCGGCGGCGCTGTCGCGACCACACGTCAGCAAATTAAATGCCCATTTGCCCAGCCATGCCAATCTGTTGACGTAAATGATCGTGCAGTGGTCCTTAAGTGGTTAACCACTTCAGTCCTGGAAGAATTGGCTTCCCAAAGACCGTGCCATTTTTTGCGATATGGCACTGCGCCGCTTTAACTGACAATTGCGTGGTCGTGCGACACTGTACCTAAACAAAATTGACGTCCTTTTTCTCCACAAATAGAGATTTCTTTTGGTGGTATTTGATCATCTCTGCAATTTATTTTTTTGTGCTATAAACAAAAAAAGAGCGACAATTTTGCACTGATTACTGTAAAAATGTCACTGGCAGGAAACAGGTTAACACTAGGGGGCGAACAAGGGGTTAATTTTGTTCCCTAATGTGTGTTCTAACTGTAGTGGGTTGGGACTGTTCTAGAGGAAATTACATATTGTGGTTCCTAGCTCACGATCTGCCTTTCCTCAGCTCACAGAACAGGGATGTGTGTTTTTACACACACACGTCCCTGTTCACCCTCTCGTGTCTGTAATTGTTTGCAGCCGGCGGTCATCGCGACTGGCAGTCACAAGCTTAGGCACCCCCCGATGCAGCGGGTGCGTGCCTGCTAGCCCGCTTAAAGTGACCGACGTATAGCTACGACGGTTCGCGCAGCGGAGCCAACCTGCCACAGTATAATTGCGGCGGCTGGTCCGTAAGCGGTTAAAATAAAAATGCTAAATGTTTTTCTTTTACTAATCTTTTTGAGTTTACGTTTCCTGGTTCAGGGTGGTCTGATTCCTGTACCCATTCTACAAATGCTTGAAATGAAGCACATGACATCATGCTCCTCATTTTGTGCATACAACGTTTCACTTAATTTTGACGTCAAATTTCGATCTAGTTTAAGTCATAGGTCCGGATTCACAAAGCACTTACGCCGACGTATCTTGAGCTACACCACGTAAGTGTAAATATGCTCCGTCGTATCTGTGCGCCGTGTCCACAGAACTAAGATACGCCTAAAAACTGACTTCATCCGACCGACGTAACTTGCCTACGCCGGCGTATAGTGGGCGCATAGTTACGCTGGACGCATTTGGCACTCCCATTGATTTTCTATATGCAAATGAGGGAGATACGCCGATTCACGAACGTACTTGCGCCCGGAGCATGTTTTAAGCGAGTTGCGTAAGGTTTACGCCCGGCGTAAAGTTATTCCCCATATTGGAGGCGTAACTCATGCAAAGGTATGGACCAGGGAACAAACGCCGTCGAATTGTACGTTGTTTACGTAGTACGTGAATAGGGCTGGGCATAGGTTACGTTCACGTCGTAGGCAGTGATTCGACGTATCTTAGCCAGTTGTTTCGACGTGATTGTGAGCATCGTCCAAGGTACGACGCATGCGCAGTCCATTTTAAGTACTTGTCTGAAGCTCAGCCCATCATTTGCATGGGGTCACACTTCATTAAAATGTATCATGCCCACTTCCAGCCCACTTCCACTAATGCTGCCTTACGCCTACGACTATACGGTATGCCGGCGCAACGTTGGGAGCATTTGCTTTGTGAGTTCCATGCTCCCTTCTCTGCGTTGTGCTGGCGTAGCGTAAAGAAGATACGCTACGGTGGCATACGGTGCGCCGATGTATGTGAATCTGGGCTAATGTCTTTTGACTAAAATTACATTTTAGTTTTAGTCATATTTTAGTCATCTGAATTATTTTTGTTTTGTTTAGTTAAATTGTAATGCATTATTTAAGCATTTCACTAGAATTTCCAAACTCATTATAAACTTCTGGAGTAAAAATCTAATAACATGTTATTATTTATGGTATTAGAGTGGTTGTTAACCTACTTTCCCACATTTACATGATCCGTTCTCTCTCTCTATCCATTGCCCCGTATTTGTCTTTTATTAAAAAAAATCCTCCTTTATCGTATTTCACGGCGGTTCCTGGCCGGGTCCTCCTCTCCACCTTATGTTCCAATGACGTCAGCGGGAAAACATTTTGATGGGTAGCGGTATTCTGATAGAACTCCGGGCATGAAGAGCATTAGTCAGAGAAGCAGCCAAAAGGCCCATGGTAACTCTGGAGCAGCTGCAGAGATCCACAGCTCAGGTGGGAGAATCTGTACACAGAACATTTATTAGTCGTGAACTCCACAAATCTGGCCTTTATGGAAGAGTGACAAGAAGAAAGCCATTGTTGAAAGAAAGCCATAAGAACTCTGGTTTGCAGTTTGCGAGAAGTCATGTGGGGAACACAGCAAACATGTGGAAGAAGGTGCTCTGGTAAGATGAGACCAAAATGTTACCCTTTGGCCTAAAAGCAAAACGTTATGTGTGGTGAAAAACTAACACTGCACATCACTCTGAACACACCATAGCCATGACTAAGCACTAGTTGAGTGTGAAACGCGTCGGCTATCCTGTCTTTTGTGGTTTGCTGTGATTGTGCATGTTCCTGCTTTTACAATAAAGACTACTTTATTTTATTGAAGTTCCTCTGGAGTGCGGCAGTCCATCCCATTTTTCCTTCATTGCTATTTTGCATCGCCAACACCTTGGTAATCCAATCGTTCCTCAATTATCTACAGGGCTCACCTGGAGCGGTGACTTTCTCTCTCTGAACACACCATCCCCACCCTGAAAAATGGTGGTGGCAGCATCATGTTGTGGGGATACCTTTTGTTCAGCAGGCACAGGGAAGCTAGTCAAAATTGATAGGAAGATGGATGGAGCCAAATACAGGGCAATCTGATGCAGCGTACACACGACCGTTTTTCGGGATGTAAAAAATTACATTTTTGTATGTCATTAAAATTGATCGTGTGTGGGCTCCAGAGCATTTTTCACGACGTAAAAAAATGGGCATTAAAAATGTATAACATGCTTTAATCTTTCACGTCGTCTTTAACATTGTAGTTTTTAACGTCGTAAAAAATCGTTGTGTGTGGACTTTAACAACGTGCAAAAACTGCGCATGCTCAGAAGCAAGTTATGAGACAGGAGCGCTCATTCTGGTAAAACTAGCGCTCGTAATGGAGATAGCACATTCATCACGCTGTAACAGACTGAAAAGCACTAAGACTGAAAAGCACGGAGACTGAAAAGCACGGATTGTCTCTCACCAAACTTTTACTAACACGAAATCAGCATAAGCAGCCCCAAGGGTGGCGCCATCCGAATGGAACTTTCCATTTATAGTGCCGTCGTATGTGTTGTACGTCACCGCGCTTTGCTAGAGCATTTTTTTTCACGATCGTGTGTAGGCAAGGTCGGCTTAACAATAATCCGGTTGAAAACAACTTTTTTTCTAGGCCATTAAAAATGGTCGTGTGTACGCGACATTTTAAGAAAACCTGTCTGCAAAAGACTTGAGACTGGAGCGGATGTTCACCTTCCAGCAGGACAACGACCATTTTGTACCCAGATTCCCTTCATTATCCTTTATAAGACCAATATGTACTGGTCTCCCCTTCTTACTATTTATATACTAATTTATTGGGATTATTTTTACTCTCCTCTGCTATGTGCCTTTCGTGTTACATCTTAGCTGCCCTGATTGCAGCTACATTTCTTATTGCATTCTTTGTAAAGTTGGAATGCTGACAATGACTCCCCACCCTTTGACTCTGCTCTGGTGCCTGCTGGTGCCTACACCTCTTTGTCTCCACCCGCCTCTGTGCTTGCCCCTGTGCTGGTCCCAAGGAGATTCTTCTCAGTGTTGCCAGCTGATTCCCTAGATTCAGGACCTGGGCTTCCAGGGAAACAATGTGCTTACATTTTGCGCAGCAGTATTCGCCCTCGATCAGATGATCAGACCACAATACTCAGTTACACCACAATACTCAACAATATTCAGCTACATATAAAATAAAATATCAGTGTCTGCTTATTAGGCAGGTCTGATCCTAGCGCTCTATGGGGGTGTAAACATTTGCTGTAAAAATACTCAGCTACAGTTTTATCCAACAAAACTCAGTTGCTCAACAGTACTCAGTTATACCACAATACCAGTTACTCAACAATACACAGTTACTCAACAGTACTCAACAATACTCAGAATACTCAGTTGCTCAACAGTACTCCATTATACCACAATACTCAAGTTACCCAACAATACACAGTACGCCCTTCTCAGCCAGCGTCCCCGCTACACACAGTCATTCAGTCTTTTTTACTAGTTGTGTCCACTCTGCTTCTGCTCAGCTGCCCCAGTAACCTGACATGTGCAGGGCTTGTCTGCACCTACAGTCTCCCCCCCAATTAGCCTGCCTGTCACTTCTCCAGCCGCTTCCCTGGTCTGCCTGTCACACCCCCCTCCCGAGCCATGGTTACACTTACACTTACCCTCCACCTCTCCCGGTCCACCTGTCACCTCTTAGTCCCCCAGTCCCGCCTCATCTGTTGGAGTCTATGGGGTGGTACTGTGCTCAGACACTCCTGCTCCTCCTTCCTGATGGACCCAATGGTCCCCGTCTGTCGCCACTCTCGGTCCCCGGGTCACCTGTCGCCTCTCTCAGTCTCAGTGGGGGGTGGCCTTGTCTACAGCTCTCACACCACGCTGCTCAGCATCTGCAGTTCTGTGGTTTCGCGCCAAACAATGCAACCGCACCACCTGCTGGTGTATCACACCTCTTCCCCTGATTATGGCTAGAGGTGGGGTGATGACGATCACTTATATAGTTAAAGTGATTGTAAAGGATTGTTTTTTTAAATAACAAACATGTCATACTTACCTCCACTGTGCAGCTTGTTTTGCACAGAGTGGCCCCCGAACATCCTCTTCTGGGGTCCCTCGATGGCTCTTACAGCTCTTCCCCACATTAGATAACCCCCTAGGAGAAGCACTCTCCCAAGGGGGCTACCTTGCTGGCACGCTCCCGAGTCCAGCATTTGCATCCATAGACACGAATGCTGGACTCGGACCCACCCCGCTGTGCCCCGTGTGATTGGATTTGATTGACAGCAGCAGGAGCCAATGGCTGCGCTGCTATCAATCTATCCAAACAAGAGGCAGGACCCTGAGGAGATGAAGGGGCTCAGGTAAGTAAAACGGGGGGCTGAGGGGCCGGTAACTGCCCCCCACAAGCCTTTACAACCCCTTTAATATATCTGTGTAATAAAACTAATTTTTTTTTCGTAATATTTTTTATTATAAAAATAAAAGAGGGCAACAAAAAACGAGTGTGATATTTGACACTGTTTTCTAATAAAGCAAAACCATCAGTATCTGATTTGATGGATGTAGTCATGGGCATCCGCTCCATAGGGCAAGGGGGGGCAATTGACCCCCCCTGGAAAATCGAGAAGGTGTTAAAGAGTCTAGCGACTGCTGGCTGTCTGAGCGGTTTTTGGCCCAGATGTCACACCGCGCTGATGGCTGATCTGAGGTACTGAATGGGAGGGGGGTCCATCTGTGCTGAAGGGTGGTCTGTGCGGAATGGGGGGGGTCGGTGCTGAAGGGGGGTCCATCTGTGCTGAATGGAGGGGTCTGTACATTCTCTAGGCTATATTTATATGGGCATGGAGTGAAACTGAATTATCTCAAGAGCTATTTCACACTGCCAGCTGACCGCGTTATCGGTAAAGCGCCACTAAAAAGCGGTGCTTTACCATCGCTTTAGCTGCGCTATTCGGCCACTAGCGGGGCGCTTTTAACCCCGTTAGCGTTTTAAGAACAGGTTAAATGCGACTGTGTATCACCGCTGCCGAAGCGCCCCCCTCTGAAAAAATTTCAGCGGACGCCCATGGATGTAGTAGGAAAAAATTTCAAAATTTTTAAGTAAAGTTATGATTTTGTGTTGGACCGCATTTATAGCCATCTTAGGCCGCAGATTGGACAGACCTGATTTACAGTTTTTCTGAGGGTTCCCCAGTCTAAAGAGAGAGCTGCAATGGAGTGGATATTTTTTCTACTACACTATGTTGAAAAAAAAGACTCTGTGCCAGTTATTTAGAACTTTGGCAGACATAGACCTGTGGATTCCATCACTGTTGAGTGCTGACATTAGTTAAATATTTTTAACAGTAGAACATGCCCGTAATATCTATCGAAAAAGGCCATTTGTCGTTTTTATCGGAAGCCTGTGTGACAGGATGACAATGCAGGAGCACAAACGAGAGACAGGCACAGTGTTGGCACCCTATAATAGGAAGTTTCTGAAGAATCTTCATGGTAAAGTATTATTTTAATGAAAGATGCAGACTGAGAAATATTAGAAAATGACTATTAAAAGTACCATATTTTAACATATAATAAATTCTATAAGGTTTTAGTGATTGTGTTTATATACACTTTATATTATGGTATAGAAATGAATGAAGAAAATTAGGCCAATGCAGTAAGGCAGATTAAGCCATTATATGAAAGTTGCGATAAGATTGCCAAGTGTAACAAGGCAAGAGCAGGTGCTGTAAATCTAGCTGACACTATATAGCAGCTTCTGTAGGACTGCTTTTCTTTCTATAGCAGGTGATTTCCCAGAATTCATGAATAATAGAGTGCTGAGCTGTGTCACCTCTCACACACTACAGGGGGTTCATCGCTGCAAAGGAGGAACGTCTTGTAAGTCAAGGCGGCCTGTTGTGTACTGCGCTGACGCCTGGCAGACACCACATTCCTATATTTCCTCTTCAGTCTAAAGACACTTTCAAAGCACAAATGTTCCAAACAATCCAAAGCATAAATATTTATAGAGCTGAAGAAAAAAAAAAAAAAACCTTCCCGTGACTTTTCTTACCTTTGTCATCAAAACCTATTTGTTCTCCAAAGTAGAGTTTATCATCTTTTAAACTTGGAAAATTGTTCTTCTACAAGACATGAAATACTCAATGTATATATATCTATCTATCTACACACAGGGCCGGCGCTACCACTAGGCGGATTAGGCAGCCGCCTAGGGCGCACTGCCGCTGGTTATACTACAACTGCACTGTCAGTCCACAGAGCTTAGAACTAACACCAGGCAGCCAGCCGCTATGACATGGGTGAAGCAGCGCCACAGCCCAGCCCCCCATTTCCGCTCTGTGACATGTCTCCGACTCCACTGTACAGTCCAGAACTCTCCCCGGGCTCCGCCGCTCTGACTTGTCTCCTGTCTCCACTGCAAAACCCATCCGACCCCCCCCCCTGCCAGCCCACCCTGTGCTCTGTATCATGTGACAGTGTCCAGGTCCAGCCCACCCCCCAGGGTGCTCTCCACTCGGATATTATGTTTGTGTACAGCGCCGTCAGTGTAACCCCCCCCCCACCAGGATGCTCTCCGGTGTCCATCGCTCAGCACGCGCAAACCCCCCCGAGGACGTTATCCTGCCCATGTCAGCGGAGTAAATGACGGGACAACACAGTGCCTGGCGGCAGTTCTCCAGGCTTGGTGACTGGTGGAGGCGGAGCCTGGATAAGGCACCCGACACAGAGGCAGCCAGACAGGTACATCGTAAAGCAGCATTTTAGACCAGGCAGCAAACAGCACAATGTCACATCAATACAAGTTTGCTGAGCCTGAGCCCAAGACCATCACCTCACATGGTAAAAACGGTTGCTGTCTGTGTGTATATGTATATTCACTGCCCCCCCCCCCCGAGGCTGCATTGATTGGAAGTGGTGAAGTGACATTGATGGGCACAGATGAGACTATTTGGGCATAGCTGAGTCGGAATGGATGGTCAAGCTGAGACTGTATTTGATGGGCCTGGTGAGGCTGTTTTTGATGGGCACAGGTGAGGCTGTTTTTGATGGGCACAAGTGAAGCAGAATGGATGGGCACAGCTGAGACTGTATTTGATGGGCACAGGTGAGGCTGTTTTTGATGGGCACAGGTGAGGCTGTTTTTGATGGGCACAGGTGAGACTTTTCTTTCTCGTACATCACGGGACACAGAGCGGCATATTCATTACTATATGGGTTATATGGAGTACCTTCAGGTGTGGACACTGGCAATCTCAAACAGGAAGTCCCCTCCCTATATAACCCCCTCCCCTAGAGGGAGTCCCTCAGTTTTTTCGCCAGTGTCTTAGGTGTTGGTCACGGAATAGCTTTGCTCCACATCCTTGGGATTAAGGGCGGGCTAACCGGATCTGTCCAAGGAGCCTCAGTGCCAAAGTGGACAGTACCCGGGCCCCAAACCGTGGGGTTTTGCCTATAATGCTCCTCTTTGGAGGGCTGGACCCTGGGCCCAGGACTTGGAGTTTGCAAAGACCATAAGTTCCTGTTTGCCAGGGTGCTATATAGGTCCAGGACAGTGGGTACCTTCATAGGACCCCAGGGCCTGAAGGTCTACTACGCTACCCACGGAGATGGGAGAAGATTGGATCAGTTTGCTGGACAAACATCCTGCAGCATGGAGCAGGTAAGGGGGAGCCTGCGGGACTTGGTTCGACAGCAGGCTCTTCGGGGTAACCTAAAAGGGGGGATAGCCTAAGTATGCTCTGCATGGGCAACCTTGTTCACTATGTCTGAAGAGAGACAGGATGACACCTTTTCTCCCCCATCACTAGGTTCCCCTGTCTAAGAATGTGTTGCTAGCTAACCTGCTGTTTTCTTCCTAGGACTAGTAAGGATCCCTAGGGGCCTTTTGGAGAGTCCTACCTGGCCGGGGGTTTGAATCTGCCGCCTGTTTCTGCAGTCCTGGATCTCCAGCAGCGCGGCTCCTCCATGTTCCTCCTGTTTCCGGCATACGCGCGTGCGCGCGCACGTCTTATAGACGTTTTTCGCGTCGTTCACACAGGAGGGCGGGGGGGGGGGCGTGCCTGCGGCGTCATACAGGGGCGCGCCTTGTGCTGTTATAGATCAGCAGGCATTGTCAGTGCTCAGTCTGAGGCTGATTTCAGAAGGAGAGGACGCAGAGCGGCAGAACAGTGACTTCCGGTGGCGGAAGAGGGGTAGTACATGCTGGACTTTGTTCCAATGCCTTTTTTGTTAAGCCAAAAAATTCCCCTTTTTGCAGCAGGTTGGAGACTGGCAAACTAAGTTTGGGGTCACTGTATGTTTTAAAAAAGAAAATATATATAATATATATTTAAAAAAAAAAAAAGAGAAAGACATACGGGATCCCATCAGTTTTTGGGCATTAGTGATCTATTGTCCCCTAAGCTCTGGTTTTGTACTCCTGGCCACTACAGTCTGTTGTGTGGGCGGAGTCCCTCGATTTTGTATTATGGCTTCCAAAGGTTCGGGGTCAAAGGGTACAAAAAAGACCAAAAAACAAAGGGGTTCCCCTTCTGATTCTGATGATATGCCGATACTTTCCCCGCAACTTATTAACATAAAGAGCGCCTTGGATGAGCCATTAGGGGGATCTGGTGCGGAGGCTGGCCCAGATCAGCCCAGCCCTGTGTTTATCACAGAGGAGATGCTAGCCGTATCCCTAGGGGGGCTAGAAGAGAGAATAGCAGCATTGATCGCTAGAGCTATTCCTGGTAAGAAACGGGTTAGATCCCCATCACCAAGAGGTGTATCCTCAGATGCTGAGATTCTCTCTCCGGAGGAATTAGAATCACAGGAGGATCAACTAGACCTGAACCAAGAGGGTTCAGGGATTGAGGGATCTGCCTCTGAGGAACCATTTTCAGACTCCCAGACAGAAAGATTGTGGGTACAGTCTTTGACGGACATGGTCCGCTCGGCATTTAGTTTACCATTGCCAGAGCCTCAGGTTCCTCCGGTATCCTCTCTGGGCTCTTTGAAAGCTCCGTTAAGCAACGCAGTTTTTCCGGTCCATCCTCTCTTGGAGGAATTGATCTTTCGGGATTGGGTACGGCCGGACAGGATTTTTCTGCCACCGAAAAGATTTGCGGTCATTTACCCCATGGAGGAAAGATTCTCCAAGAGGTGGAGGCTCCCAGTAGTGGATGCAGCCATCTCATGTGTGAATAAATCACTAACTTGCCCGGTTGAAAACATACATATGTTTAAAGATCCGGTTGATAAAAGGTTAGAGACACTTTTAAAAGCATCCTTTGCTACGGCAGGAGCAGTGGTGCAGCCAGCTGTGGCTGCGATGGGTGTTTGTCAGGCGTTAAAGGACCAGACAAAGGAAAGGTTAAAGGACATGCCTACCCAACAAGCAGAAGAGTTTTCTGACATTCCCAGAGCTCTGTGTTTTGCTGTAGATGCTATAAGAGATTCCATCCAGCAGGCCTCTCGTTTATCACTATTTTTGGTGCACATGAGAAGGCTCTTATGGTTGAAGAACTGGGCGGCGGAGCCCCCATGCAAAAAGCTTCTGGCAGGGTTTCCCTTCCATGGAGGACGACTCTTCGGAGAGGATCTGGATAAATATATTCAGACTATTTCAAATGGCAAGAGTACCCCTTTTTCCGGTCAAAAAGACATTCCGGGGTCCTACATTTAAAAGGCAGCTCTTTCCTGTCTCGGGGCCCTCAAATTCCCGGCCGCCTGCACGATCCAACTTTAACAGTAGATCGCAGGGACAGGCCCCTGGGGGTAAGAGGCCATGGTATCGCAAGCCGACAAAGACAGCCCCTAAGTCTGCCTTATGAAGGGGCGCCCCCACTCTCGCGGGTGGGGGGAAGGCTTCGTTTCTTCTCAGAAGTTTGGGAAGCCAAGATCCCCGACAAATGGGTCCGGGCATCTGTAACCACAGGTTACAGACTGGAGTTTCTAAGGTATCCTCCGCCTCATTTTCAAGAATCAAGGCTACCAAGGGATCCAGCAAGGAAGGCCTCAATGCTGGCAGCTTTGGATCACCTGCTTTGCCAGGACGTAATAGTAGAGGTGCCAGCCCAAGAGCAAGGGCTAGGTTTCTAGTCCAATCTCTTTGTCATACCAAAGCCCAACGGCGATGTCAGGCCAATCTTGGACCTAAAGGGGTTAAACGGTTACCTAAAGGTTCGTTCCTTCCGGATGGAATCCATCCGGTCAGCAGCCGCCGCGTTTCAGAAAGACGATTTTCTGGCCTCCATAGACATAAAGGATGCTTACCTTCATGTACCAATCTTTCAGTCGCATCAAGGATTTTTACGCTTCGCGGTGGGGCAGCGACACTTCCAATTCAGGGCGCTCCCCTTCGGACTGGCCACGGCCCCCCGGGTATTCACGAAGATCCTAGCCCCAGTTCTGGCCAATTTAAGGATCCAAGGGGTCACAGTCCTAGCATACTTGGACGACCTTTTAATCATAGATCACTCACGACCGGGTCTGCAAAAGGCAGTAAACCTCACGGTTCGGTACCTCGAAGAATTCAGCTGGGTCCTAAACCGGGGAAAGTCAGCGTTCCAGCCTACAAAGCAGTTGGAATACCTCGGCATGAGGTTAGACACAGAACAGCAAAGAGTGTTCCTGCCCCTGGTAAAGATCGAGGCTATCAAGGGGCTGGTTCAGTTGGTTCTAAACAAGAAAAAACCAACTATTCGCCTGTGTATGCGATTACTAGGCAAGCTAGTGGCCACGTTCGAGGCAGTACCATACGCTCAGATCCACACTCGCGTCTTACAGGCAGCCATTCTAGCAGCCTGGGGCAAGAGGGCACATGCCTTAGAGTCCCCTTTGACGCTATCATCAAGGGTCCGACAAAGCCTGGCCTGGTGGTTGAACCCCCAGAATCTTCTAAAGGGAAAATCCTTCAGCCCTGTTGTCTGGAAGGTAGTTACCACAGACGCCAGCCTGGCAGGCTGGGGGGGGGGGCGGTCTTCGAGGGGTCCTCTCGCCAGGGAACTGGGGTGAAAGCAGAGAGGCAGCTCCCCATCAATATCTGGGAGATCAGAGCTGCTCGCCTAGCCCTTCTGGCATGGACCTCCAGATTAAAGGGGTTCCTGGTGAGAATCCAGTCAGACAATGCCACGGCGGTGGCATACATAAACCACCAAGGGGGAACCAGGAGTCGGGCCGCTCAGAGGGAGGTGAGCTTGATTTTTCAGTGGGCAGAGGTTCATGTACCCTGCATTTCGGCGATATTCATTCCCGGAGTGGACAGCCTGCAGGCAGACTTCTTAAAGTCGCCAGAGTCTGTCGCTAGGGGAGTGGTCTCTGCATCCCCAGGTCTTTCAGACAATCTGCCAGAGGTGGGGAATGCCAGACGTAGATATAATGGCATCCAGGTTCAACAAGAAACTAGACAGGTTCGTGTCTCGAACGAGGGATCCTATGGCCTGCGGAACCGATGCGTTGGTTTGCCCTTGGCATCAATTCAAACTTCTATATGCATGTCCTCCGTTACAGTTACTCCCTCGCCTGTTGCGCAAGATCAGAGTGGAGCACAAGCCAGTCATTTTAGTAGCTCCGGCTTGGCCCCGGAGGACTTGGTACTCACTAGTCCTGAAGATGGCAGTGGGAGACCCTTGGACTCTTCCTCTACAACCAGACCTACTCTCACAAGGCCCGATCCTCCACCCTACATTACGGCGTCTAAATTTGACGGCCTGGAGGCTGAATCCCTGATTCTCAGGGGTAGAGGTCTGTCTAGGCAGGTAATCCCTACCCTGATTAGGGCTAGAAAGCCGGTCTCCAGGGTGATTTATTACAGGGTGTGGAGGAGCTACGTAGGCTGGTGTGAATCCAAAAGATGGAATTCCCGCAAATATACTATTGATAGGGTGTTAAGTTTTCTCCAGCTAGGAGTGGATAAAGGCCTGGCACTAAGCACAGTCAAGGGACAGATCTCAGCTCTGTCAGTGTGGTTTCAGAGGCCGCTGGCCACCCACTCGCTGGTAAAGACCTTCTTACAGGGGGTCTTGCGTATTAATCCTCCTGTCAAGTCACCACTTTGTCCATGGGACTTAAATCTTGTTCTGTCATCCCTACAGAAACAACCTCTTGAGCCGTTGGCTGAGGTACCTTGATTTTACTGACTAGAAAGTCGGTATTTCTGATCACCATAGTTTCGGCCAGGAGAGTATCGGAATTGGCAGCCTTATCTTGTAAGGAACCATATCTCATTTTGCATAAGGATAGGGCGGGGTTCCGTCCTCATCCTTCCTTTCTACCAAAGGTTATATCCAGTTTCCACCTGAACCAGGATGTGGTACTTCCATCCTTCTTCCAAAACCCACCTCTAGAAAAGAGGGGTTGCTGCATACGTTGGATATTGTCAGGGCCGTAAGGGCCTATCTTAAAGCTACAGAGAAGGTTCGGAAAACAGATGTGGTGTTCGTTTTACCGGAAGGGCCCAAGATGGGTCAGGCAGCCGCTTGATCCACCATCGCAAGATGGATTAAACAATTAATTGTTCGGGCCTGCGGTTTGAAGAGGTGCCTCCTCCTTTGTCGGTAAAGGCCCATTCTACCAGGGCCAGGGGCACCTCCTGGACAGCACATCATCAGATCTCTATGGCTCGAATATGCAAGGCAGCAACGTAGTCATCAGTCCACACGTTTACAAAATTTTATCAGGTGGACGTAAGAAGGAATGCGGATACAGCCTTTGGGCAGTCAGTACTACAGGCCGCGATTCAAGCTCCTCAGGATCTGAGGGGGCTCCCTTGAGTTGATTTGAGATTTACATTTCTCGTTTAAGTTGGATTTACTAGTATCTGAGTATACCTCTAAAATTAAATCCTTCTTTGGAAGATGTCTCCCTCCCCTCATTAAAGCATTGCTTTCGGACATCCCATATAGTAATGAATATGCCGCTCTGTGTCCCGTGATGTACGAGAAAGAAAAAGGGATTTTTAAATACAGCTTACCTGTAAAATCCTTTTCTTGGAGTACATCACGGGACACAGAGCTCCCACCCCTCTTTTGGGTGACCATTTTGGGAGGCATACTGCTTGCTACAAAACTGAGGGACTCCCTCTAGGGGAGGGGGTTATATAGGGAGGGGACTTCCTGTTTGAGATTGCCAGTGTCCACACCTGAAGGTACTCCATATAACCCATATAGTAATGAATATGCCGCTCTGTGTCCCGTGATGTACTCCAAGAAAAGGATTTTACAGGTAAGCTGTATTTAAAAATCCCTTTTTTTTCAATGGGCACAAGTGAGGCGGAATGGATGGGCACAGCTGAGACTGTAATTGATGGGCACAGGTGAGGTGGAATGGATGGGCACGGCTGAGACTATTTGGGCACAAGTGGGGCGGAATGGATGGGCACAGCTGAGACTTTATTTGATGGGCACAAGTGAGGTGGAATAGATGGGCACAGCTGAGACTATATTTAATTGGGCACAAGTGAGGCAGAATGGATGGGCACAGCTGAGACTGTATTTGATGGGCACAAGTGAGGCGGAATGGATGGGCACAGGTGAGACTGTATTTGATGGGTACAGCTGAGACTGTATTTGATGGGCACAGCTGAGGCTATTTGATGGGCACAGGTGAGGTGAAATGGATGGGCACAGATGAGACTATCTGATGGGCACAGATGAGGCGGAATGTATGGGCACAGGTGAAACGGAATGGATGGGCACAGCTGAGACTGTATTTGATGGGCACAGATGAGACTATTTGATGGGCACAGGTGAGGTGAAATAGATGGGCACAGCTGAGACTGTATTTGATGGGCACAGCATAGACTGTATTTGATGGGCACAGCTGAGACTATTTGATGGGCACAGCTAAGACTGTATTTGATGGGCACAGGTGAGGCGGAATGCATGGTCACAGCTGAGACTGTATTTGATGGGCACAAGTGAGGAGGAATGGATGGGCATAGATGAGACTATTTGATGGGCACAGATGAGAATATTGGATGGGCACAGATGAGACTATTTGATGGACACAGATGAGAATATTGGATAGGCACAGATGAGACTATTTGATGGACACAGATTAGACTATTTGATGGGCACAGGTGAGGTGAAATGGATGGGCACAGCTGAGACTGTATTTGATGGGCACAGCTGAGACTATTTGATGGGCACAGGTGAGGGGGAATGGATGGGCACAGCTAAGACTGTATTTGATGGGCACAGGTGAGGCGGAATGGATGGGCACAGTTGAGACTGTACTTGATGGACACAGGTGAGGCGGAATGGATGGACACAGCTGAGACTGTATTTGATGGGCACAAGTAAGGAGGAATGGATGGGCACAGATGAGACTATTTGATGGGCACAGATGAGAATATTGGATGGGCACAGATGAGACTATTTGATGGACACAGATGAGAATATTGGATAGGCACAGATGAGACTATTTGATGGACACAGATGAGACTATTTGATGGGCACAGGTGAGGTGAAATGGATGGGCACAGCTGAGACTGTATTTGCTGGGCACAGCTGAGACTATTTGATGGGCACAGGTGAGGGGGAATGGATGGGCACAGCTAAGACTGTATTTGATGGGCACAGGTGAGGCGGAATGGATGGGCACAGTTGAGACTGTATTTGATGGACACAGGTGAGGCGGAATGAATGGGCACAGCTGAGACTGGATTTGATGGGCGCTGGTTTAAAAAGGTAGGGTATACATAAGCAGGGCAAAGGGGGTGGAGTCCGGGATGGACCTGGGAGGGGGGGTGGCAAAATTAGGTTTCGCCTAGGTTGTCAAACATCCTTGCACCAGCCCTGTCTACACATATATATTTTTCTCCAGAGCTATAGAAATTGCATCAGGAAATGGAAAAATGCAGTTTTCCCATAGCTCCCAACTGTCCCTGATATCGAGGGACTGTCCCTGATTTGAAGCAATGTCCCTCTGTCTCTCTAATGGGGCTACATGTGTGCCAAGTTTTGGTCCCGGGGGACATACAGCCGGCCTAGACTGACTACCCAAAGACGGTCACTCCAAAACACTGATTTAACATTGCCGCCTATGGGAAAACAGGGTCAGAGATTGGGACACTGTTGCTACTTGGCCATAGGTCCCAGTTACCAGAAACTGGGCATGCACATTCCCGAAATATGTGCCTACCAGGGTGCGAAGAAAGTGAGGTGGTTCCCCATTTTGGTGAATAACTTTTGAAACAAATGTGCTACCAACTCCAAACTTGGGGCACATACACCGAAATAGCCCACGGACCTCTGATAAAAAGATGGGGTTTTGGGGACCCTTTTCCCGGGGAGTTACAGGTCACACCAATGTACCCTATTTTACGGTAACCGTACTCCAGGGCCATGGGTCACAAAAATACCACACTTTATGGTGCTGTAGAGGGACTCTAAGGGTACCCCAACCGGAAGGTTCCGGTAACCGGAAAAGAGCACTTTGCTCATGCCCTGTTTATGCAGACTCTAATGCCGCGTACACACGGTCGTTTTTTGCGATGAAAAAAAACGACGTTTTTTAAAACGTCATTTAAATTGATCGTGTGTGGGCAAAACGTCGTTTTTTGTTTTAAAAAAAACGACCAAAAAAAAATTCCAACATGCTTGAATTTTTTGTGTCGTTTTTCAAAACGTCGTTTTTTGTTTCACAAAAAGTCACCGTGTGTAGCAAAAACGTCGTTCAAAACGACGTTTTTCAACCCGCGCATGCCCAAAAGCTAGTTATGAAGCGAGCTTCAATGGAAAAGAGTGGTGAACGTAACCTCGCTTTTTGTGAAAAAACGATGGTGTGTATGCAAAATTGTCTTTGAAAAGTGACGTTTCAAAAACGTCGTTTTTTACTTCACAGAAAACGTCGTTTTTTTTTCATCGCAAAAAACGACCGTGTGTACGCGGCATTAGCGTGTTCATGACTACTGCTCAAAACACAATACACAGGATCATGATAGCTGTAATAACTGTGCAGTACTCCTGACTGGAGACAGTGCTGCACCCTGGAGATGTAAATGTGATCCAACAGTGTGCTTTTTCTTGTGGAGGCTGCCGAGACCAGTTGGGTATATTGTTGTGAATGAAGAAGGTCAAATATTGGCTTCTTTGCTCCGCACAGAAAATCTTCATTGAAACCTCCACAGTATTATTAGGTTGGCAATTATTTCCAAAGATTCCAAAAGGCCCAGCAGGTTAGTAAGGAATTGGCCAATACTGTAATCCGGTGGTCTGTAAACAACAACGATCAAAGCTTTTACAGGGAACTCCAGTTTGCCAACCAAGAACTCCAAGCCAGTCACATGCTTTTGTTTTTTTTTTTGTTTTTGTTTTTATTCGTTTTTCTCTCTTTTTCTTTTTTTTATTGTTACCACAATCAGCCGTTGACCGCACACAAGAGACCAGCTCACGGGGTGGTGCTTAGTTTTCGTCTCTTATTCAAGTTAGCATCATCTGTGGTAATTTTTATTACTTCAAGTTCATTTCCTTTTCAATTTCATTTTTTTTTCCTCTTTGCATTCCTTTTGTTTATACATCTTTTAGGGTCTATGTCTTCTTTTCAACCCCTCCCCCTGTTTCCCCCTCCCCCTCTCTCCCCACCTTTTGTTTACTCTTACTTCTTTTATAGAAGATTATGTTACACTTTACACTTTAAGTTGTGCGGGTCGCTCAACTTTACACTTCACATCTAGGCGTTTTGTCGCCTAAAGCCCGACGCTGAAGCAGCCTGACATACGCTGGAGGGGGGAATTTACATTGTCGGCTATGGAGATGGTTCACATCTCTACGCCGAACGCCGATACGCCTGAAGCGTGAATCCTGAAACAAGTCCCGGACCCTTTTTTTCAGGCGTATCGGGCTTTCGGCCATAGCCGACAGTGTAAATTCTGCCCTCCAGCAAAAAAGCAATAGGCGTTTTGTCGCCGCAAATCGCGGGGACAAAACGCCTATTGCATGTCGCCCGAATACGCCCGCTGCTGCCGCCGACGCCTAGATGTGAATGCACTTCTGCCCGTAAATTTTCTATATAGCTCCATGATCTTTTAAAAATTTTCCAATTTTCCCATTTTTTGTTACAACCAGTTTCTTCTGTGTTTTCCCTGAGATCTTCCATTATATTTATGGTCGTGGCCCTCTGACTGAGAGTGATGTGGATCACATAAACACGCGACAAGACTTACAACATAAATAGACCTGAAGTGTGCCTTGGTGGTCTGGTCAGTATGCCAAGAAAAGGGGGCATACCCAAAGTAAGTAATGGGTAGTTAATTAAAGAAGGATATGCTGAGAAGTGCCCTGAAAAAGGGAAGGGCGGGAGGGTGTCGAATGCGATTGAATGCGCAGACTCACGGACATGAGGTGAGCTGGGAAGAGTCGGCCCAGTGACGTGTAGTACTGCACACTGAACCGACAAAGAGCATGTGTGAGTGGGCTGCTTAAATACCCTCCGGGCTCCTCCCATAAACTCAGGCCACCATACTGGCCTTCTTATTTATGGTCGTGGCCCTCTGACTGAGAGTGATGTGGATCACATAAACACGCGACAAGACTTACAACATAAATAGACCTGAAGTGTGCCTTGGTGGTCTGGTCAGTATGCCAAGAAAAGGGGGCACTGACTGTAAATTCACTAGGTCGTAGGGAACCGTAGAAGCCCTGGTAGATGGCTGCTAGGATGACTATGCTGGGCAAGGCCCTAAATGGGGAACGAGTAAGGATTTCAGACATGTCCCTAAAAAGGGCACTCTTGAAAGATAGGCGCTTGCCACGGACTACAGGTTGGTGCTTCTGTGTGCTCTGTAGGAGGGACTTGACTGCATGGGCTCGAGAATACTGACAGTTTACTGGGGTCCTGCAGGGACAGGAAATGCTGGACGCCATCTAGATATGGCGTGATAGTATTGCGAGAAAGGGTCAGCTGCGTGTGGCAATACGATATGAAGGCTAGGACGTGTCTAACGTTGCCTATTGCTGCTCCGAGGCAAGTGGCCAAAAATTAGCAGTTAGTGTTCCAAGCAGTGTGAAAGGCCTTCAGTGTGTTGCGTGCCAAGGAGTGGTTAATAAGCTGGGTTGAGTTGGTGAGATGCTACTTCAGTCCATCGTCAGCAATGACCAGGGTGGGACAGGGATGGTTATTGGGTCAGCTCCAGGCTCTTGCTGGAAAAACAAATAAGGTTAGAATGGGACAGAGCATCAGCTGCGATTTTGCATTTGCCTGGAATATGACTACAGAAGATATTAAACTGGTGAAGGAGTGACAGCTGCGCGAGCCTGCGCAAGAAGGACGTGATGGGGAGAGGCTTGATCTACCTTAATTGTCGGCTGTGGCCTGATTGTCTGTGGTGAAGAACACTGTCTGTCCAGTTCAAGTGTGGCCCCAAACCTGGGCAGCTGCCACAATGGGGTACAGCACGAGACGTGATGAAGACTGGGTGAAGCAGAAATTTAAGAGAATTTCTGGGGGCCAAGGTTTGGAGAACCAGTGGCGGACGAAAAATGCACGCAAAAGCCTGTGGTGGCTCGGCTGACACTGCCGGGATGAAGATTGAAATGCTGTTCTATCAGGTGGGGAAGTTGTCCCACAAAGCTAAGTCTGCTACTGATGCTTGGTCTAGTTTGAGAACTTGGACTGGATCTTGCATTGGTGTGAAAAAATCAAGACAATACACAGGTGCTCAACGAGACGATGTTCGTGCACTCGCTGACCAACGTGCCCTCGCTGACCAACGTGCACCCGCTGACCAACGTGCACCCGCTGACCAACGTGCACTCGCTGACCAACGTGCACCCGCTGACCAACGTGCACTCGCTGACCAACGTGCACTCGCTGACCAACGTGCACCCGCTGACCAACGTGCACTCGCTGACCAACGTGCACTCGCTGACCAACGTGCACTCGCTGGTGCTGGATGGAAAAAGACAGGGAAAAGATGAGTGGCCCGCGTGCCACTAAAGATGAATGGCCAACTGGGTGCCACTGTGTGTTTGTTTGGCTGATTGTCACTGAGGTGTGTTTGCAAGTTTAGTTTGTATTCGGGTTTGTACGTAGGTGCGTGCTGCAAAGTGTTTTATACTGCTGCAAACAATATTGTGTGGTTGCAAGGGTCTCAGTCTGGTTTGCTGAGACGATATTGCGTGGTTGCAAAGGTCTTGATGATTATGAGGTTTGTTTTGAGATGGCCTTGTGTGGTTGCACGGGTCTCAACAAGTGAGGGGTTGCTGAGACGATGTTGCGTTTGCAATGGTCTCAAGTGAGTGCCGGGCTGCTGAGATGACTATGTATGGCTGCAAAGGTCTGAACGGGTGTCAGGTTGCTGAGATGATATTGCGTTTGTAATGGTGTCAAATGAGTGTCAGTTTGCTAAGACGACTTTGTATGGCTGCAAAGGTCTGAACGGGCGTTGGGTTGCTGAGACGAGATTGTGTGGTTGCAAAGATCTAGACGAGTGTGAGGTAGCTGAGATGATATTACATTTTGCAAGGGTCTCAAATGAGTGTCAAGTTGCTGAGACAATATTCCCCCCCTTTTTTTTTTTTTATAAAAACGACTGTAAATGAAACGCTGGTAAACATGAGTTACCACATCTGGCTGTGTTTACAAGCTGTTACAGGCATCAGCGTTTTGAATGCCTTTGAACATCCGTCTGAACCCATTTTTTTTTTTTTTTCAAGAAGGTTTCTGAACTCAACTGCCTAGAAATTACTATAAATGATCCTGTGTACATGTACTGATAATATAACATAGAGGAGTGATTGGGGATCCTGTGTAGACGTACTGGTAAGATAACATAGAGGAGAGATCAGGGGCGGCTGAAAAACACCCATTTTTCTGGCTGCAAGGGTCTCAATGAATGCCATGTTGCTGGGGCGAGACTGCGTGGTCACAAAGGTCTTTGATGAGTGGGAGGTTGCTCGAGACGGTATTGCGTGGTTGCAAGGCTCTCGATGAGTGTGGGGCTGCTGAGACGGTATTGCGTTTGCAAGGGTCTCAACAATGGTGTGAGGCTGCCGAGACGGTATTGCGTGGTTGCAAGGGCCTTGATGAATGTGGGGCTGCTGAGATGGTATTGCGTTTGCAAGGATCTCAACAAGGGTGTCAAGCTGCTGAGACGGTTTTGCGTGGTTGCAAGGGCCTTGATGAATGTAGGGCTGCTGAGACGATTTTGCGTGGTTGCAATGGTCTCAACAGGTGTCAGGTTGCTGGGCCGAGATTGCGTGGTGGCAACGTTTTTTTTTTTCTTTTTATGTATATATATTTTTCCTTTGCGTCAAGGGTGTCAGGCTGCTGAGATGATTTTGTGTGGTTTCAAGGGTCTCGATGAGTGTGGGTCTGCTGAGACGGTATTGCGTTTGCAAGGGTCTCAACAAGGGTGTCAGGCTGCTGAGACGATTTTGCGTGGTTGCAATGGTCTAAACAGGTGTCAGGTTGCTGGGCCGAGATTGTGTGGTGGCAAAGTTTTTTATTTATTTTTTGCACTTTAATATTTAATTTTGCTTTTTTTTTTTTTTTTGCGTTTTTATATATCTTTTTTTTTTTTTGCCTTTTGTAAGGGTCATGTGTTGCAAGGGTCTTAAGGGTGTCAGGCTGCTGAGACGATATACGAGTGGTTGCAAGGATGTCAATGAGTGTGAGGGCTGCTGAGACGATATTGCGTTTGAAATTGTCTCAACAAGGGTGTCAGGCTGCTGAGACGATTTTGTGTGGTTGCAACGGTCTCAACAGGTGTCAGGTTGCCAAGGGGCTGAGATTGCGTGGTGGCAAAGGTTTTTATTTTTATTTTATTTGCGTTTTTTTTTTTTTTTGCGTTTTTATATTTATTCATTTTTTATTTTATTTTGCGTTTTGTAAAGGTCGTGTGTTGCAAGGGTCTTAACAAGGGTGTCAGGCTGCTGAGATGATTTTGCGTGGTTGCACGGATCTCAATCAGTTTGGGGCTGCTGAGACGATATTGCGTTTGCAAGGGTCTCAACAAGGGTGTCAGGCTGCTGAGACGATTTTGCGTGGTTGCAATGGTCTCAACAGGTGTCAGGTTGCCGAGGGGCTGAGATTGCGTGGTGGCAAAGGTGGTTTTTTTTTTGCGTTTTTTTTTTTTTTTTGCGTTTTTATATTTATTTATTTTTTTTATTTTGCGTTTAGTAAAGGTCATGTGTTGCAAGGGTCTTAACAAGGGTGTCAGGCTGCTGAGATGATTTTCATGGTTGCAAGGTCTCAATCAATAAGAATTGGGTTACTGAGAAAGGATAGAAACACCTGGTTTGTTTGTACCTTAAGCAAGCAGTATAAGGTAGAAGGACAACGCCTGTTTGAATCGTGGTTCCGTAGGGACCACTAATGAACGATATGGGAGACAACGAATGGTAGCAAATTGATAGGACATAAAGAATGTAATAACAAATCCTACTTGCGACAGTGGGCCATGCAAGTGAGTTTGCGGCGGACTGTGGCTGGAGTGAAACATGTCGGGAAGGTGTAGCGTGATACCGTCCATGGGGCAAAACAATGAGGTTTGGTGTAGAAAATAGAACACGAGAAGTGCGTATCAATGCTTTGTAAGCTCCACTGCGGGAACCAAACATATGGTACGGGTGACACCATGAGTGGCCACGAATTTGACATGACAAACAAGCTAACGAATCCTACCTGGGACAGTGAACGTGCGACTGGGTTTGCTTTGGACTGGAGTGGATGGGCAACACATCCGAAGAGTGTGGTGTGGCGCCATGCATGACGCACAGGCAATAACTTTGGTAAATAAATGAGAGAGAAGAACCGTGAACAAACAATTCGTAAGTTCCGCTGCGGGAACTAAAAACACACGGCATGGGGGAACAATGAATGACAACGGTAGAAAGCATGCAATGTATCTGATACAAAACGGTTGTAAAAATGCATGAAACAAATTTGATACGAATCGGTAGTAAGGAGTATTGAACGAACCTGATACGATTTGGTTGTAGAGTGTATGCTACCCCTTGCTTTGAAACCAAACACCTACCAACCACCCATCCCCCCAGGCTAATCAAGTGCAGACAAGGCACCATGTGAGTCCAATTACCACCTCAATCTGCCAAAGAACCCATACAAACACACAAACACATGCTAATCTCCAAATGGATTTACAAATGAATCGTATGTTTGGCAGAAGGAAGTTACAAATGTACTACGCCTGAGCCAAATGATGTTGGAACATGAGCAACAATAACTCAGAGGCAGATTTTTTTTCCAAAAGAGATGCAGGATTTGCAAGATTGCACAAGATACAAAAAGGTTTGAATCCTACCTGCGACAGTAAGCGGGAACCGCCGGCGAAGACCATGAAGGGAGAAGCCACAAAGCGATTGCGATGTCGAATGCGATTGAATGCGCAGACTCACGGACATGAGGTGAGCTGGGAAGAGTCGGCCCAGTGACGTGTAGTACTGCACACTGAACCGACAAAGAGCATGTGTGAGTGGGCTGCTTAAATACCCTCCGGGCTCCTCCCATAAACTCAGGCCACCATACTGGCCTTCTTATATGTTTCTTCTACGGAATCAATCCATTCCCATACCATGGGACATTCTATATCCTTCCATTTCCTGGGTATCAACCTCTTAGCAGCATTCAGTAGGTGGGGAACCAGGGATTCTTTGTTTTTTTATGTCCCTTCGTCTCCTCCGTGGAAGAGAACCGTCCATGGGTCTCTTTTTATTTTTTTCTTCGTGATTTCTTCCACTAACCTCAGGATGTTCTCCCAGTATATTTTTACCTTGGGGCATTCCCACCATAGATGGGTCATTGTTCCTCGAGAGCTACATCCCCTCCAACAGTCAGCTGACTGTCCTGTCTTAAATTTACTTAATTTTGCAGGTGTAATGTAAACTAATTGCTGTGCATGGAACCGATAAAGTGTTCGGGTTTGGCATGATGAAAAGTTGGCAACCCTAGATACAGTAGTATTGCCTAGCAGAGTCCCATTGCAAAGACATGGCAGTTTTCTTTGTTTCTTATGATGTCAGCTTTGTAGTGGTGTGCACTGAAAAAAATTACTGTTTGCAATACTTTTTTTCCGGTACAACAGGCTGCAGAGAAACCCACCACATCCCAACAACACTTTGTGAATAGAACTTATCATGAAATATCACTTGAGCCATACATGGTATCAGTTACAGTAGTTGTTCTCCTGCCACACTGATCACACCCCCTGTCCTGTCCATGATCCGATTCGCCCCTGTGTGTCCTGCAATGCTGCTGCATTCACCTCCTCTCCCTGATGCCAGCTTTCACCTGCTGCATGGGGGGAACTACAGGGGATCAGTTCAACAAACATGCCCCTCCACCGCACTACACACCCCCTTCTGTCCAGGATCCCCTTCCCCTCTGCTGCCCCGGCCCCCCTGGTGTTCCCCTTTTCACTGCTTCCCCTACTCCACCTCCCACCAGCTGCCGTAGGTACACAGAGGATCATTTCAGGATGGACAGCGGGGGCCAGGGTTTGACAGTAATCGGCCTAGAGTATCCGTTCCCCATCTGCTGTGGCATGCTTTTTGTGTGTTTTGATTTTATAATAAAAGCAATACATTTTTGGAGTGCGGCTGTCCAGAACGCTTTTCCTTCATTTTGAATCGGCCTAGTGTGAGACGACGCACCCCACCACATAGATAGCCCCCCGATATATTATTGGTGATTGTATTTGTTTCATTACATATGTGCCAGTGTCAATACTTTGGAGGCTCCCTACCTGTATACAGGGGGTGTGTATGTTCACACACTAGTTTGTGTTAATACTGTCTAATGCAGCCTTTTTCAACCTTTTTAACACAGAGGAACCCTTGAAATAGTTCTCTGGTCTCGAGGGAAACCCTGCTAAAAATGTGAAATCTACAACTCATGATACATTAGTGTGATGGTCAGTAAAAAGAGTGGTCCTTACACTTGTGGTCATTGGGAAGAATTACCTCCTTACAGATAGCTAAAAAGACCAATAGTGTCAGTGGAAACTTATCTGAGAGGCAGAAATTGCCCAATGCTGAAGGAACCCCTAGCAATCTGTGGAGGAACCCTGGTTGAGAATCACTGGTCTAATGGTTTTGATTTGTTTTTAATCCATTTTCTAATAAAAGACAAAATTTACATATACATACATTTTTGTGTGTTCGATACAGTGCCAACAAAGTCACATTTACTGTGGTCTATATTTTGTTTAATATGCTCCTAAAGCATCCCCATTTTTCTTCCGTGTTCAGTGTTTCCAGGATTTCATCCCAATTGATCTCAGGTAGCAATGACCACAGTTCAAAACAATTGTCTCGTTTGAAATGTTGTGTCCTTGTGCTTTCCTCGTACCTCCATTTTCCATGTTTTACCTTAAATGTGATTATCCTATGATCGCTAGATCCCAAGCTGTCCCATATTTTCACATCTGGGATCAGACTTACTAGAATAGTTCGCAATTAATAATTCTATCAGGGCATTCTTTCTATTTGGGGAATCCACCAATTGGGACATGACGTTATCCTGTAAATCATGAAATAACGGGCCTTTAATGAGTGAGCTGTCCTCTCTGCCCAGTCAATATCAGGATAATTCTAGTCCCCCATTATGATGACATTTCCCTGCCTTACTGCCATTTCTAACTGTAAGGCCTCGTACACACGAGGCAATTCATTTGTTCAAATCGGTCGGACCGACCAATTTGAACAAATCTGTCTGTTTGGATTTTGGTTTGCTCGCGTGTACACACGAGCAAACCAAAATCCCCGCCAGCAGACAGCGCGCTGACGTGGCGGTGACGTTGACGCCGCCACATCACCGCACCAGGAAGTAAAACACTTCCGCGCATGCGTCAAAACCATTCGGCGCGTGTGCGAGAAGACATGTCTGCTGGTTAGCGCACTAACCAGCAGACATGTCGGGCGGACGGGTTCCCAGCCGACGGATTGGTAAGCATGCTTTCCAATCTGTCGGGTGGCAAAATCCGTCTGCTCGCCCGTACACACGATCGAATCTGTCTGCTGGGACGGTCTAGCAGACCGTTTCCAGCAGACAGATTTGATCGTGTGTATGAGGCCTTAGAGTAGGTCCCGCTTCTCCTTCACCTTCAGATTGGGTGGCCTATAATATAACCCCACTATTCATTTCCCACTTACTACCTTCCCTGTCCTTCCGATACAAGGAATATCCCTGTATATTTGCCAGCCAATCGTGTGAGCTGTCAAACAAGTTTCATTTATTCCCGCTAAGTCTAATGCCTCGTTTCCACTGAGCGGAATGGTCCGGGTCGGTACAGTTTGGAACAATTAGAATGGTCCGGTCTATTCTGGTGAGCGTTTCCACTGCAAGTCGGACCATTAGGGGCCATACAGGGTTTAGAAAAAATGCCTAGCATGTCCACCAATCAGTGGAATGTATTGTAGCTCCGCCCTAACCAAACCGTTCCATTTTCTATGACCCCACATCTGAAGCAGGACCCAGAATGGTGTGTTATGGTTCAGTTTTATGGCACACTTTCATAATGGAAACACCCAAAATAGCATAACGTACCGAACTGTACCGAACAGATCCACTCAGTGAAAACGAGGCATAAGTCCTCCTCCTGTAATAGCTGTACATTTTTATCTTTAAGATTTAACAAGAATTTTGTAAGTTATGTTGTGTTTGTGTCTGGTAATAATGATTTTAGTGTAAAAATATTGTTTTGCTCGTTTTAGGGGGATGGCTTTCAGGTAGGCTGTACAGGGCCCTGTGATTTCTAATGGCAGCTCTGAACCTATTGAACCTGCATTCAGCACAGCTGCTGGTGTGATCTGACACTAAGCCCCAGTTCACACTGGTGCGACTTGTCATGCGATTTGACAGATTAAAGTCACATGACATGTCGCATCCTATTTCTGGCTATGGGACTGTTTATATATTGGTGTTGCCAATTAAGAAAGGCATGAAGTCGCACAGATTTCGGCAAGCTGCCCATGAAATTGCACTTACCGGTGGCTTTGAAATCGCACTGTAGTAGCGCGATTTCAAAGCCCCATTTGGTGTGAATCAGGGCTAAGTTTTAGGATGAATTTCGTTCCATCACTGTATAGACAAATATACTGTAAATAGAAAATTAAACTGCCCGTTTACCTACATGTAGCTGATAGGTACACTTTAAAACAAGAATCTGGGCTGCGATGTATCAGAATCACACACAACGCAAAGTTCTTTTTCTCACATGTAGAAAATACACAATATCCAGGATGTCTCATTCTCTCTCTCTGGCTATATAATTAATCATTTTCAGAATTATAAAAGCATTTGCACAAAGGATTTCTGCTGTACCAAAACACTCTATCAATGCAGTATCCAATCACATCTCCATTGTCCACATAATTCTCACAGCGGGCTCTGCTCCGTCAGTTCAATACGTGAACAGTAATTGGTTGCTCCCCAGTATAAAGAAGTAGGACAGTACAGCCTTGTGATAATGCAGTAAAATCATGTTCAACCAAAGCTGCACGATATGCAGTGATGGTGTCCTGATAAAGGTTCTCTAGCAGAAGTCAATGTGCCTACAAAATCATACTTCCATTTATTTATGCAGTTTTCATATCAAAATTAACCATAGGCCACCTCTAGTTACAGGGCTACTAGACCACAAATGGCTTTGTGTTAACAAAAGATTCTTTTGAAGAATAGACAAAGGCATACAGCATGAGCTTGGGAGCTCTGGGCGTAGACAATTTGCATATAGGACATTACATATAATACACTTAAAAAAGACAAAATAATTGTCATTAGCAGAAATAAAATTGAACACTGTATTGTGAGACATAGGGGGGGGGGGTGTGATGCCATCCTGAGGCTGCATGCACACTATATGAATTTCAGTCACTTCCTGAGAAAACTAAAACATTTGCTACATGGGTGGCTCAGCTAACAAGATTAATGGCAAGATCAACAGGTATTTTTTGCATTTCTCAAACAAATACAACAAATACACAAATACAACAAAAGGCATGTTTAGAAAAAGTTAACCGCTCAGAGGTCCCAAGGAGCTAAAGCTGAAAGGTAGGTGCCAACCCCTGGGTGCAGGCACTGCAATAGTATGAAAAATTGTATGGAGAAAAACCAGGACGGCCGCACTCCAAAAAATGTTCCTTTATAATAAAACAGATCACAGCATCAACATGTCACAGCAAAAAACAGAAAAGAGCTGACGCGTTTCACACCAAAATACAGTGCTTATTCATAGCTATCAAAGCTACCCTTTAAGTGACAAAAGCACCCTTGTTTAGTAGAATTTAAAAAGAAAGTGTATTTTTTAACCACTTAAGACCCGGACCATTATGCAGGTTAAGGACCTTGCCCCTTTTTGCGATTTAACTGACAATTGTGCGGTCGTGCGACGTGGCTCCCAAACAAAATTGGCGTCCTTTTTTTCCCACAAATATAAAAACATATAAAACAAAAATAAAGCGTCAATTTTAAAAAAAAATCAGTATTTTTTACTTTTTGCTATAATAAATATCCCCCCAAAAAATATAAAACAACTTTTTTTTTCCCTCAGTTTAGGCCGATACGTATTCTTTGACCTATTTTTGGTAAAACAAAATCGCAATAAGCGTTTATCGATTGGTTTGCACAAAATGTATATCGTTTACAAAATAGATGATAATTTTATTGTATTTTTATTAATATTTTTTTTTTTTTACTACTGATGACGGTGATCAGCAATTTTTTTCATGACTGCGACATTTTGACGGACACTTTGGACAATTTTGACACATTGTTGGAACCATTGTTATTTTCACAGCAAAAAGTGCTATACAAATGCACTGATTACTGTGAAAATTACAATTGCAGTTTAGGAGTTAACCACTAGGGGGCACTGTAGGGGTTAAGTGTGAACTCATATGTGTTTCTAACTGTAGGGGAGAGGGGCTTGACGTGTGACGTCAGTGATCGTCTTTCCCTATATCAGGGAACAGAAGATTATTGACACTGCCACAATGAAGAACTGGGAAGGTGTGTTTACGCACACCTCTCTCCTTCTTCAGCTCCGGTGACCGATCGCGAGACACCGGCATCGATCGGGTCCACGGGTGTGTTTGCGGCATGCTCACGACCACACGGGAGACATGTACAGGTACGCGATTGTGCCCAGCCGTGCCATTCTGCCGATGTATATCGTCGATAGGGGGTCCTTAAGTGGTTAAGAACCGAGCTCAAGCAGGAGATAGGACAGCTGCCATATTGTTCAAACGGGTATTGGTTTCAACAAATACTATCTGCTTAACATTTTGCATCATTCAGAGACATCCAATCATCTTCTACATCAGAGGTCTCCAAACTGCAGCCTGAGAGCCAAGTGTGGCCCTTGAGGCACTATTCCTCCTACTGACACCAACTATGAGGCACCTTTTCTTTCACTGACAACAGTAAGGCACTATTACTGTCATTAATACCAATGATGGGGCATTACTCAGTCATGCAAAACAACATTTTTATAATTTGTTTCACACAAATAGAGCTTTCTTTTGGTGGTATTTAATCACCACTGTGTTTTTTATTTTATTTTTTATATATAAGTAAAAAAAGAGCAAACATTTTGAAAAATAACACTATGTTTATTTTGTTTCTACTATAAGATTTTGCTAATAAGTAATTTTGGTTCATAAATTTGGGCCAACATTTATACTGCTACATATCTTTGGTAAAAATAAACCAAATAAGTGGATATTTTTTTTAGTCTGTGTGAAAGTTATAGGGCCAGATTCAGGTAGATGCGTGCATATTTTCGCCAGCGTATCGCAGCACATATACGCTGAGCTGACGCAAACTAGCGAGTGAAGTACAGTATTCACCAAGCGCATGTCCGTTACTTTGCGCCGGAGTAACGGAAATGCGCTGGCGTAACCCGACGCAAGTCTTGCTGAATCTGGCCCCTAGAGTCTACAACAGGGGTGTCCAACCTTTTGAAGGCTGAGGGTCACTTAAGCAACATAGTAACCAGTCACGGGCAGTGGCGGCTGGTGCTCAAATTTTTTGGGGGGGCGCAAACGAAAAAAAAAAAAAATTCCAGCCTCACTGTGCCTTCAATTGACACCACTGTGCCATGCCATCAAACGCAGCCGCTGTGCCATCAATTGTAACCACTGTGCCATGCCATTAAACGCAGCCACTGTGCCATTAATTGTCACCACTGTGCCATGCCATCAAACGCAGCCGCTGTGCCATCAATTGTCACCACTGTGCCATGCCATCAAACGCAGCCGCTGTGCCATCAATTATCACCACTGTGCCATGCCATTAAACGCAGCCACTGTGCCATCAATTGTCACCACTGTGGAATGCCATCAAACGCAGCCACTGTGCCATCAATTGTCACCACTGTGCTATGCCATTAAACGCAGCCACTGTGCCATCAATTGTCACCACTGTGGAATGCCATCAAACGCAGCTGCTGTGCCATCAATTGTCACCACTGTGCCATGCCATCAAACACAGTCACTGTGCCATCAATTGTCACCACTGTGCCATGCCATCAAACGCAGCCGCGGTGCCATTAATTGTCACCACTGTGCCCTTTACCGCTCTCTGTCCCCTTTGCCGCTCTCTGTGCTCATTGTCACCCCTTTCCCTGTAAAATGCACTTACCTGAAGCTTCAGCCAATCAGGTTCCTGATAACCAGAATCCGGGAACCTGATTGGCTGAAACGGCCGTCAGTCTTATCCAAGGAACGCAGGGGGGGCTGCGTTCCGAGGATAGACATCCGAGAGCCGCTGGATCTGATAGGCAGTTCCCCTCAGCCAACCAGCTGCCGCTATTCAGGTAACCGGCGACCTATGTCCGGTTATATGAATAGACCAGGCAGCTGGCAACCAACAATAACATACATTCGTGCATATATGCATGAATGTATGTTATTTGCGAGAGGGGGTGGCGCTGCAGCGCCCTCTATAGACGGCAGCCAGAACTGCAGTTAAAATGTAAAAATTACATTTTAGCCGAATAAAAGTTCTTAAAGGGCCCGTTTTTTTTTTTGTGACTACGGGAGAGGGGGCGGCGCCCGGGCGTCCCTATGGATGGGCCGCCACTGGTCGCGGGCCACAATGAGCGGAGTGGGCAGATGACAGGTCTGTGTCCAGTCTACATATGCAAAGCAGACACAGACACAGCCCAATCTACTCTATGGGCCCCTCTGAGGGGAACCAACCAGGGGACATGGATTCGAAGATGGGATTGGAGGTGGCGTAAATGGACCACAAAGTCTTTTTTTGCGCGCTCATAGAGGTGAATAGAGGGTGTGATTGGGTCAGACCGATCGTGTGAAAGGGCTGCCTTCACACTGATGGTCTGCGGTCTACCCACACCGTGAGTGCGACGCAGTGTACCTGTGGTTTTCCCGCCGGTTAGCTGCACTTTGCCATTGACGTCTATTATATCCTACAGGTGTGGTACACTTTCTGAAAAGCCGCTTGCTTCCTCTACCACCGGCTTCATTCACAACACTGAAGCTCTGGGATGGCCATCCCAGAACAGGAGGTTGCGGGCCACATCAGAGGGCCCGCGGGCCACCAGCCGCCACTGCCCACGACTGGTTACTAAGTTGCTTAAGTGACCCTCAGCCTCTATAACTTTCACACAGACTAAAAAAAATATCCACTAATTTGGGTTATTTTTACCAAAGATATGTAGCAGTATAAATGTTGGCCCAAATTTATGAACCAAAATTACTTATTAATTAGCAAAATCTTATAGTAGAAACTAAACTAAACTAATCTGCGCTGAGGGAGATCTATGCTTATGGAGGGGGTCAGAATTGAGGGGGATCTATGCTTATGAGGGGGGGCTGCACTGAGGGGGATCTATGCTTATGGAAGAGGGTCTGCACTGAGGGGGATCTCGGCTTATAGAGGGGGGGCTGCACTGAGGGTTGTCTATTCTTATGGAGAGAGGGGGTCTGCACTGAGGGGGTCTATGCTTATGTAAGGGGGGGGTATGCACTGAGGGGATCTATGCTTATGGAGGGGGGGGGATGAACCGAGGGGGCTATGCTTATGGAGAGGGGGTTTGCACTGAGGGGGATCTATGCTTATGGAGAGGGGTCTGCACTGGGGGGTCTATGCTTATGGTGGGGGGTCTGCCCTGGGGGGGTCTATCCTGATGATCTGACACACTGAGGGGGTCTATGCTGATATAAGGTCAGGCGAGGCCGAGCGGGTCTATACTGATGGAGGGGGTATGTACTTAATGGGGGGTTTATACTCAGGAAAGGGAGTCTGTACTTAGTGGGGGGGGGGGTCTGTACTGAGGGAGAATGGTCTGTACTGAAGGGGGACTTTAGTTGGTGGAGGGGGGTGACACCAACCCTAGTGACGCCACTGCTTTGGGTATCCTGCTATCCTTCTCCCAAATGTCTCAAGGGTTTTGTTTGACGGGTTAGATGTTGTTCCGCTTCTTCCAGCTACCGTTCTGTCGGCTTGCCTCCAGGCTAATCCCATTGAGGAACTGTTGGCCACTGGTGATGTAGATAAACCTCTTTGACCCTTTTGGTGCTCTCCTTTGTGTCAACTCACTTAAAATAGAAGAACTGTAGGAATATTGGAAGGGGGATATTTCTTCTCTGAACAAGGAACGCTGGGACGACTATTTAGAGCAGACACAGTCCAGCCCGAGGGCCAATGGTGGCTCTCCTCTCTCCCCGTTGTAGACTCTATCTGGGGTCCTATGTACATATATTTTGGGAGTGCCCTTCTATTGTGAAATATTGGGCTGCTGTCTTTGAGGAAATAAATCTTAGATTACAATTGACCCTCTTGTCCTTTCCATCCCTAGCACTACTGGGAATTCAGGATGACAAATAACAGTCTCACCACACTAAGCTATTAATATCTTATCTCCTTTACTATGCCCAAAATTTTTTTTTTAATGAAATGGTAATCTTCGACGCATCCTGAGGTGCCATCGTCGGAGGCCATGGTAAATGCAGCCCTCCCTTTGTACAAGTTAACAGACATTATTAGGGAATGCCGCTGGAAATTTGGAAAAGTTATGGCCCCCCTTGGACTTTGAGCTGAGGTAGTCAACTTATAATATCCTTGGTCGGGTACCAAACCTGGAATGTCCTTCCTATTGGCCCCTCCCCTCCCTCCCTGCTTGCTCCTGTTTATCTTCTGCTTGCCCTTTTCTTCCCATCTTCCTTTTTTCTCCCACCTCTCCACCACACCATGCACCTGGGTACATCATGTCTGTTTTTCTTTCTTAGTACCTACTGTATGTGTGTAATCTGTCCTTACTTTACCATGCTAAGTCTGATTGTATTTACCCGGCTCCCACTGTATTAATTGCTTAACCTTGGCATATTCTGTGTGTACATCCCTTAATTTTGTAATGAACTGGACCTTGTTTTCTGCTCTGTTTTACTGCATTTGTTGCAGCCTGAAATAAAGTATCCCTGTTTTGTAAAAAAAAAAAAAAAAAACATGCCTTACATACAGCACACATTACCCTGCCCGGTCTCAGTGCCTGAAAGAAGAAACTCACTATCAAGGAAAGGTGAGTGCATACTACTGGGGAGAGGTGGAGGTAAGTGGCCATTTTACTTTGCCCTACAGTAGTGCCGTAGGCTCTGCTACTCCAATTGAATGACCGAGGAAAATGAGAAATTAGGAGAAAACATGGTTTAAATAGTGTGAAAATGGCAATCGTATAACATACATACATACATAACCCTGCATTACTAAATGTTGGTAAAAGTTTCTTGATCTGGGAGTCTGCTCAATAAATGCAATACATCTTTCCAGACAGCAACATGGTGAAAAAGTATTGAATGACCACCAAATCAATCATTTACTGTTTTATAACTATATTTTATCTCTTTTTTTATTTGGAAAGTATGCATGACTTTTAGCTCTGAAATTATTGAAGAGAAGATCCAGCAGGTGGCGCTGTGGAGCAGCTCTGGCCTGTGCTTATGGGCTGACTAATAAATTTGGTAGAAAAGTGACTCATGCTGACTAATAAATTTGGAAAAAATGAACAGCATTTAAAGTGACTCATGCTTTGCATTCAGTCAGTAGTAACGTACGCTATGCCGTATACGCAACAGGTAGTGCGCGTACGCTTGAAATGTACTAGCGTCATAGCGCGTGACGAAAATGCTCTGTTCAAAATTGAAATCAGTCGTGACGTCAATGAAGCGGCGTTTGAACAATTTAACTGATCAAAAACTTTGACACATACAATAGTGAACAGCCATGTACTGCTATATTAGACCACAAAAAGCCTTTTGTTATTCCTACGTACATTTTGTGATTAGGAGGACATATAGAAGTTACCAATTTGTCTTTAACACTACTAATAGGATATAGAGCCTACTTATATTTATATAATTTATTTTAGACTTGACTTGTTAATAAGATGGAAGTTAGGTATCTTTGTTTACATTTTTTGAAATGTAAATGGTCCCAAAAAAGTTTCAAAAGTCTCTGATCTGCCCACCACAATGTTGCAGTTCCGCAGATCACCATGTCATAAATCTATCCCCTATTTTTAGACATGATAACATTTGCGCAAACCAATCAATATATACGTCAAAATATGTAGAAGAATACATATTGGCCTAAACTAAGGAATAAATTCGTATTTTTTTTTTTAAATTGGGGTTGTTTATTATAGCAAAAAGTAAAAAATGATGTTTTTTTTTTGTTTTTTTTTAAATCGTCTGAATTATTTTTTTTTTTTTAGAGATTTATAACCAAAAAAATAACCAAAAAACCATACCACAATAATGTGCACGACTAAAATATAATTTGGGTATGCCGGACCTGTCTCAATTAAGTGGAGACGACCAAAACGCACCAATCTTAAAATAAAAATGGACTGCAGTCCCTATCTTAAGCAGAATTAAAAGGGCGGGTCATGTAAAGGAAAACATTTGTTTTCATAATAAAAGCATAAACTTTTAACACTGCAGACATTATCACCCTCTTTTCATCACTTCCTCTCATTGTTTGTTTTTGCTCAGAAGTTGCTCTATTTCTTCTCTGTTCACTTCCTGCTTGTCTGATTTTACTGACCACCGTGAAGGGAGACTTTACTGTGGTGGTCAGTAACGTGCTCGCCCCCTCCTGGGAACTACATCTGTGTTAGAGACTTCAAGGAGGTGTGAATTACTGGGCGTGCCGGAATTCATACTGGCAAATTTAGTTCTTACATGAACAAGTAATGCAAACCAGGAAGTGAATGAGAGAACAGAAACTAGAGCGCCGGAGGTGAAATAGATGAAGGAATTTAATAGGTATTTACTCGTTTTTTAACAAAATCATTACACTATTCTGTCTGTCTACCTTGCAGACATAAATTTTAGGCAAAGGTAAGAAAACCAAACCTCAAATCACTCTCTTATATCCATCAGTACATTACCAACAGATGAGCAAAAATGGGCTTACCTATTCAATAGACCCCTTAATATGGCAAATCCTATACCCTCCAATCCATCAAAGAGGGAGCAGAGGGACTGGGAATCAGAGAGGCCAACAAAGGATATAACCGCTCGTCCCGAATGACAAAAGACAGGAATACCCACAATCCACTTGCACTGGAAAGAAATGTGTTCCCAAAACATTTTTTTTTCCAAAGACTTTGTAGTGTTAGTCTCTCCATGAGACATATTTTAAAGGATTGTAATAAAATAAAATAATAGTTTATATCTAAATGGGTATGACTTGTTATTCTAATGCTCCCTACACACAAAAGTCCGATGGAGCATACACATGTTCGGAATTTCCGTTCAAAAGCTCACATCGGACTTTTGCTGTCGGAATTTCCGATCGTGTGTACGGGACATTAGAAGAGGTTTCAGCACTTGCAGATTCCCAATTTTTTCCTCTCTTTCTGCATTCTTATCCTGGGACGTGGATGTACATTCTTATTTACAAAATGAACTATGGTGGTAAACAACCAACTATTGTATCTCAGTTGCCCTCCTCTTAAAATTTAATTTAAAATTGATGAAAAAAACCCACACGATTTAATACCTACCTATAGTGTGAAGTTTTGTAGGCAAGGAAATAAATACAAAATAAGAAATTACAAATTTTTGTGGTCAGGATTGGGAGGGAATCACTTATAGAAGCAATTGGAACAACGAAGGGTCAGCAGGATCTAAACGGTTTCTTCCATAGAAACAACTACCGTACTGATTAAAAAATTATCCCTATATTGGCATAAAAAATATTTAAATTTCTATATAGAATGTAAATGCATCCACTTTGATTTGAGGATCCAAATTTTCCCCACCATCCCACTGGTCAGCAGTGAGATGAGGGGAATTTGGGAGTAAAATCTCCATAAATGTTCCACCCAGATGATGGAGATTCTAAAGGATCATAATGACAAGGAAATTTATGGGGATAGATTATTATTATTATTATACAGGATTTATATAGTGTCAACAGTTTATGCAGTGCTTTACAATATATAAGGGAGACAATACAGTTATAATACTGTAGCGCCTGTGTACTTCCAAGTACCGGTGCTATTAAAATTGAAGTGACTCTGATTCCAATTGTAATTATTCAGTTAGGGTCTCTGTTTCAGCTTGGCTGTACTGTGAGCTCATTCTGTTGCGCTGGGGTGTTTTCCCACCCCGGTGCGGTAGGTGGCAGCAGTGGAAGCTGAGGATTGGGTGTTCTCTCACAGCGACCAATCGGGAGGCTTGGGTCTCGCTGGGCATGCTGGGAGAGGGTGCTTATGGAAGAGACGCCATTTTGGCAGCGTTCTTCTTCGAGTGTGGCACCCACCTTTAGGGTGGCCACATCACCGCACCCCTACCTGGCCGGGGCGTGTGTGCCATGTGGTGTTCCTGGTTTCTGGGCCATGTTGGTCCGGAACATTGAAACAGGACGGGGACTCAGTAGTCAACTGGGTTCCCACTTTTTTTTTTTTTTTTAATTCTTTATTTAAAGATGTGTCACAGATACAATAAAGCGGTAACTTCACAGAATCAACAATAAACTTGCGAGGTATTATCCATACTCTTTGCCCAATCACAAAACGGCCACAAAAAGAAAAAGGAAAAAGAACGGCCGAAAAAATACAGATATGTAAATACAAGGGGCCAGATTCTCAGCGGCGCTACGCCTGCATAAATGTATTTGCGCGGCGTAATTGTCAATGTGCGCCTGCGTATCGATGCGCGGTAAACACAGAACCACATTTTCCGTCTGAGCGGCGAAAATGCTTTAAGCTAGCGTGGCGTAGGCGCATAGTTACGCATCTCAAATATTCAGTTCCCATTGAATTAGTATGCAAATATGCAAATGAGGGAGATGCGCGGATTCCCGAAACTATGCGCGTTCGGCGTTGACTACTCGTGGTGCGCGTAACACAAAAGCCTTGAGTAAACATACCCCTCATAAAAGCACGGGTAACTTTGCTCAAGACCGTGTGCAAGTCAGCTGGGAGAGCAACTACAGCAGCACCATAACGGACGAGCTGAGCAATCACACTTACTGGACAATACTTTCGTATGCCAACATGCCAGGGGCAGCCATGGTCTTATCACTACTAATGTATGCAGATGAAGAGGAGCATAGAAGGAGGAGTAGGAGGAGGGCACGTGAGAGGATCTACCGAGCGCGCATGAGCCTCTTTGGCATGGGTGATGAGGAGGTGTATCGCATCTTCAGATTCAGCCCTGCTGCCATCCTGGAAATAACCACAACCCTGCAGGAGGACATCACCAGCCAGACATACCGCTCACATGCACTGCAGCCACTGGTCAAGATCCTGGCAACACTCCATTTCCTGGCCAGTGGATCATTCCAGCGTACAAGTGGAGTGGTGGCTGGGATGTCACAAACCAGCATAAGCAGATGTCTGCACCAGGTTGTCCCCGCAATCCTGAGACGCATGTCCAACCAGTTCATCAGACCCACCACTGAGCACCTGCGGCAGAAGGCAATGACAGATTTCTACAGAATTTACGGATTCCCACGCACCATCGGGGCCATTGATTGCACACATGTGGCACTACAGCCCCCCCGGGACACAGAGCACATTTACCGCAATCGGAAGCATTGGCATTCCATTAACGTACAGGTGATAGCTGATGCCAAATACCTCATATGGCACGTCCGTGCCAAAGACCCCGGGTCCAGCCATGACAGCTACATATACCGTCAAAGCAACATCCCCGAAGATTTTGAGCAGGACATGTATGGGGACAGCTGGCTGGTTGGTGAGTGACATGGGTGGCAGGCATGACTATCCCCTCCCATGATGCACATCACAAGGGGCACATGCATGACTAACATCCTCCTGTCTTTTCCCTTACAGGTGACTCTGCATATACACTGGGACCCCATCTAATGACTCCTTTCCGGAATCCCCAAACCAGAGGAGAGAGAAGATACAATGAATCACACATCAAAACCCGTGCAGTGGTGGAGCAAACATTTGGGCTCCTGAAGTCCCGTTTCCGATGCCTGGATAAGTCTGGGGGGGCCCTATTGTATTCCCCCAACTTTGTGGGTCAGATCATCGGTGCATGTTGCATACTGCACAACTTTGCCATGAGAAAGGGCCTGCAGATTTGCCCTACGTGATGACCTGACCCCCACACCACCACACAGCCCCCCCCCCCACCAGGAGACCCAGTCTGCTGATGGAAGAGCAGTCAGGAGGGTCCTCGTGTTACGAATCTTTGACCGTTAAACACACACATTCATCATGGCACACAGACACTTGCACGCATGTACACCCACTGATGTCCCTAGATCACACACACCCCACATCACCACTATAACATTGGATTAGCCCAAGTCCAGCATGTAGGACTTGGGAGCAGCAACGCCAGCGTCAAGGCCCCAATGATGTTGCTGTCCATTCATACACCTTTCACACGTCATTCATACAGCCGTGGGGTTAACTTCACCACCACGGCTGAGGGTGACACCCCTTACTGGCAGGAGTGCCACCCCCTCACATTCACACACCATTCACACTGCACCGTGTGCAGTATAAAAAAAAAACAAAAAAAGCTCTTAACCAGAGCATAATAAACTGAAAACAAAAAAAGCTCTTAACCAGAGCATAATAAACTGAAAACCCAAAAAATTAATGGACCTGGCGGGGGCTCCGCCTGGTGCCACGGCTCCTGCCCCTCACTTGCCTGGGGGCAGCCACAGGTGGGGGTGGGGTAGCAGGTGGAGGAGGAGCATCCCCACGTCCCTCCCTGGCTGCCTGCATGCCCTCCAGGGCAACCGCTATGCGGGTTTGCACAGCAGTCTGCGCCTCAACTGCAAGGCGCAGGGCATGAACCTCCCCTACAATGTCGGAGGTGGTGGCCTGCAGCTCCCCCAGGCTGGTCAGCGTTGCTGCGCTGTTGGCAGCCAGGTCTTGGATGCCATCCGTAATATGTCCCGAGGAGGCCAGGCTGTCGGCCAGGCGCCTCATCTCCTCCACGACCTCGGACAGGTGCTCATTTTGCTGGTCCTGTTGTCTGGCCAGCTGTTCTGGCAGGACCTTAATAAACACCCCTTGTCTTGCATGTGGCCTTCCAGGGGAGTGGCAGGGGACCGGGCATAAGGGGAGGATGTTGAGGGGCCGCGAGATGAGGGGGGGAAACAGAGGGACTGGAGAGGTTGGGGGTGGTCACTGAGGGGTTCGAAATAGACGGGGAGATAGCCTGGGCTGGTACGGCCAACAACCATCATCCTCCTTCAACACACACATACAGGTCCTGGTCCTGGTCTTGGTCGACGACCTCCTACTCAACCACCTCCTCCTCCGTTGCGGTGTGCCCACTTCCCTCCAAGTCCTGTTTCCAGGGGGGCAGCCAGAGGGACTGGATGCTCGGGGGATGGATCCTGACGGGCCCTGGCATCAACAGATGGCCCCGCTCTCCTCTCTGCACATCTGTGGATGACACAAAAGATGCACATGTTGTGTGGTCCCACACACTTGGCACATGTTCCCTTACACCCCTACACATGCTACACAACAGATAGAATATAAAACACACTTACCTGTGTTCCTCACGGCTGGCACTTCTGGGACTCATAGCCCCCAACTCCCACAACCTGCTCCGTCTGCAGGCAGCGGGCAACCACCTTCTCCTCCTCAGTCAGACGGACAGGGCAGGGTGGGCCCCCTCCAGTGCCCCTTGCATGCCGAGCTTGTGTCGCAAGCTTGCCCTTCACGAGACGCCGCAGGTCATTCATTTTCTTTTGAATGTCCTGCGGTGTCCGGACCTCATGAGAGAGGGCATTGACCTGGCATGCGACCTTCATCAGGATCTGATCCCTCCGGGACTTGCTGGTCCGGCCACTGTCTGCCCCATGGAGCCGAGAGTCGTATTACTCCATTGCCCTCACAACAATGGCCCTCTCCTCTGGCGAGAAATTTTTCTTCCTCCTCTCCTTAACAACAGTAGCCATGGCAAAAGCACAACTTTTTCCCGTAACAATCACCAAAAATAGGAGTCTGTTGCGCTGCACGGGGCGCATGTGTGGCCGCATTATATACCCTGCGCCGGGGGATCGTAGGCCGGCTTGGCGCATGCGCAGAAGGCATCCACGTCACAGCGCGGGTCATCCACGTCACGGCGCGGGTCATCCACGTCACGGCGCATGCTCCGTTCGTCCCGGCCTTCATTTGCATGGGGTCACGCTTCATTACAATGCAACCCGCCCACTTCCCTCCTACTTTGGAGTTGCGCTGGATTACGCCGATGCTTTTACGCGACGCAGGCGCATCTTGGAGCGCATTTACTTAGGGAATACGGTACTTGCCACTCCGCGTTACGTCGACGTAGTGCATCTGAGATGCGCAACGCCTGCATAATTATGCGCGCATCTACGAGAATCTGGCCCAAGACGTTCCCATTTCCCTGGGGGATAACCCCCCAGGCAGGTCCACCTGGGGTGAGCCCACTCGGGGGGGCGGGGTACCCTTAAACCGTCAGGAAGTTCCACCATATCATAGAGGGAAGTCTAAAACTGGGTAAAAAGTGTTATCTGGAACACACCAAATTTTCAATTCTATATCTGAGGAGAATTGGAAGAGAAACAGGAAAGAAGAAAGAGAGAAAGAAAGAAAGAAAGAAAAAAGAAGAAAAAGAAAAAAGGGGGGGGGAATGGGTGGTCACCAACCAGAGGAAGGCGTCCCCTGCATCAGTCAGGCAGCAGAAGCTCCCATAAAAAACAAAAGGATAGACTCAACTAGGTATATTGGAGGTATTCATCCGAGAAGCGAAACAGGTCCCAGTGTGTCCATCTAGACTTGTGTTCCTCAGACTTATCCTGCAATTCCGCTGTCAGCTCCTCCATCTGCTCTATGTCTTTCACTCTCGCGAACCATTGGGCCACCATTGGGGCAGACTGTTGTTTCCACAAAGGAGGTGTTTGAGAAGGGATTTATGGTATCGTTTCCTGGACAATGGGGTAAGGTTAAGCAGGACAGCCGCTGGGTCATCCTGCAGCGAAAAGTCAGTAAGCATGTGTATGAGTTTGAGCACTGGTTGCCAGAAAGTGGCTAGTGTAGGACACTCCCAGAAAATATGGAGAATTGTACCAGAGTGGAGGCCACATCGCCAGCAACGGTCTGTCTGAGGGGGGAATATTTTAGCTAGAACCGACGGGGTCCTATACCAACGCATCAGAATTTTGTACGTGGTTTCCTGGTATCTACTGCATAGGGAGGATTTCTGCGCAAAGAAAAGTATCCTCTCCTTTTGAGGTTCAGTAAAGGTGACCTGGAGGTCTCTCTCCCATTTCGCTACGAACGGAGGATCCGATGTAGCGTGGAGGTCTAACAAGCATTTGTATGAGGATAAGGACCTCCGAATTGGACCCTCTCCCAGGCAGAGCTCCTCAAAAGAGTGGAGCTGACGAGTAAAAAGAGCCGGGCTAGGCAGTGATCTAAGAAAGTGTGATAACTGCAATATTCTCCAGTGGTTCAATGTAAGAGGGGCCCCTCCTGAAAGCAACGCCTCCGGAGATACCCAACCGTGCGGTCGCAAAAACCGCGAGGCTCTTACAAGTCCCAACTGACTCTGCGATACGAAGGCCGGATCTGTTAGACCGGGCAAGAACCCAGGATGCCCTACGATTGGTGTCAATGGAGAGGGGAAACTGCTCAACTTAGAGAGTCGGAAAAATCTGTCTACCTCCATCAAAGTGGGGCCAATCAACGGATGGGCAGTTAAGTGTGTAACTTGACCGTTCCCTGCCCAAGGCAAGCCCTGGAGTGGAGCCCGTGCTGCCTCTTGTTCCAATGACACTCAGAGTTTCAGGGTGCTGTGTCGGCACCAGTCCACGACCCTTGTCATATGCACCGCTGTAGAGTATAGGGCCGGATCCGGAAAGCCCACTCCGCCCTTCAACTTAGGACGTAGTAGTAGCGCTCTACTAAGGCGTGGGTGCTTATCCCTCCAGATGAATTTTATGAACGTCGACCGAACCGCATGGAAGAAGGTCTGAGGTATTTTTATTGGCAAGGCCTGCAATAAGTACAGGAGCCTGGGCATTGCGTTCATCTTGAGTACGTTGCAGCGACCAAACCATGAAAGGGCTAGAGAGTCCCACTTTTTAAGATCAGCAGTTAGCGTTGCCATAAAAGGATGGAAATTGAGGGGGAGAATGTCATTTAGGTTTGCGGGTATTTTTGTGCCCAGATATTGGATCGAGCGGGTAGCCCATTTAAATGGAAAGTAAGGGCGTAAGCTGGCTCTGGTAGCTTCCGTTAAGGAGACATCCAGCGCCTCCGATTTTTGTAGGTTGACCTTGAACTTGGACAGGTCACCAAAGCGTTTCAACTCCTGTAATAGAGAGGGTAGGGAAATGCGAGGCTCGGAGAGATAGAATAAGAGGTTGTCAGCATATGCAGCAACCTTGTGTTGGTAATTGCCGGCTGTGATGCCACGAATAGATGGGTTGGCCCTAACAGGTTATAAAAAAGGTTCCAGGGAGAGAACAAACAGCAGTGGGGACAGAGGACAACCCTGTCTGGTCCCGTTGGATATGGAGAAGGGGCTGGAGTCGTAACCGTTTACTCGTACAGTAGCGGTGGGGTTCCTATAAATGGCCGAGATCCAGGACAGGATGGGGTCTGGCATTCCCACAAATTTGAGTGTCTCCAGGAGAAAAGACCAGTCCACCCTATCAAAGGCCTTTTCGGCGTCCGTTGACAGAAGTAAGAGGGGGATACGGGAGCGTTTTGCAGTATCAATGATGTTTAGCGTACGGACAGTGTTGTCCCTGGCCTCTCTATTTTGGATGAACCCAACTTGATCCGGGGCGATCAGCCGTTGCAGCAGGACGTTCAACCTGGAAGCTAGAATTTTTGTGAATAGTTTCATATCACAGTTTAGGAGAGAAATTGGCCAATAGCTGGCACATAACAACGGGTCTTTTCCCTGTTTAGGGATCACCGAAATGGTGCTCCCGCTCCCCTGAAGTCAGCGTAGGGAGATTGGCTTCCCGAAGATAATCGCCAATGTCTGAGAGACTTTGGGGCGAGAAGTCGGGAGTGGGAGATTGGTCTAAATTGTACAGTTTAGAGTAAAAATTACGGAAGCTCTCCGCCAGTTCTGGAGAGGAGTGAATTTTAGACCCAGATGACGAAAGCAAGGCTGGTATATACGTCTGAGCCCTCTTGGCATGCAGAGCATTGGCCAGAAGGCGGCCGCATTTATCACCATATTCATAAAAAGAGCGACGAGCCTTCAGCAGAACATGTTTCGCTTCGTACAGGGAGTGATTCCTTATGGCCTCCCGAAGCCTGGTCAGTTCTGATTCGGTCGCACGGTCTAGTCTGGCTTTGTGTTGGCATTCCAGGGAGTGAAGTCTAGCTAGTAGGTCGGACAGGGTTTTGAAACGACGCTTCTTGGCTGCGTGGCCATGTTTAATTATGATACCCCTTATATAGCATTTATGTGTGGACCATACGGAAAGCGGGTTCTCGACCGATCCTACGTTAGTAGAGAAGTATAAGGTAAGTTCTTTCTGGATATCCGCTGCAATTGTAGGATCGTACAAGAGGGCCTCGTTGAGGCGCCACGTGGACGTCTTGGGGGACGCTTGAGAAAGTGCGAGCTCCATAGTAATAGGGGCATGGTCTGAGAGTGCGATCTGACCAATGTCCGTCTTGGTGACCAGGGGTATCGTCGAGTGTTTTAACATGAAGAAGTCTATTCTGGAATATGAGCCATGGACAGATGAATAAAAGGTGTAATCTCGCTCCTGGGGATGAAATATTCTCCAAATATCAACCAGTTGGTGAGAGTGCAAGAGGTTCTTTAGGCGAAGGCGGTCTCCTCGTGGCAGAGAAGACAAGGTGGACGAAGAGTCCCTGAGCGGGTCTAAGGTCAAGTTGAAGTCTCCGCCCAAGATCAGGGTTCCCTCGAGAAACGTGTCAAGGGTGGATAAAAAGTTTTCGAGGGTTGGGAGGGGATTGGAATTCGGGAGATAAACGTTTGCGAGAGTGAAAGTCCGAGAACCGATCTCCCCCTTCAAGATCAAGAATCTACCCTCTTGATCGTGGTGCACATCGAGGAGCCGCCACGGAAGAGATTTGGATAGGAGGATACTTGTTCCTTTAGACTTCGAGGTCGGAGACGGACTATGATAGACCGTTGGAAAGTGTTTGCTAGACAATCTGGGTATCCTGTCCGCCCTGAAATGGGTCTCTTGGAGAAATGCTATGTGTACTCTGTGTCTCCAGAGCTCGGCTAGACAGCTAGTGCGCTTCTCCGGGGAATTAAGCCCCTTTACGTTCCAGGAAAGGACCTTAACAGACATAGTGCCAAGGAATCCGCCTCCGTCGGCAACCACCCTACAGAACGGGGAAGAAAAAAAAAGGGGGGAAAAAGGGTGGGGGGGGGGGAAAGAAGTTTAAAGAGGTTTAGAGAGAGTGGAAAGAAAGATCAGACTAGAAGGAAATAAAGACTCTACAGAGAAAAACTACTGCCACCAGGGCAGAGTATGCCTAGTGTATGGGAGTAGTAAGGCACGAGCAGGCCCAGAGCCCCCGCCATTGGGGCCCCGTCAGCCAGCACCGACCTCTGTTATAGCACCAGCATTTCCTAGGAAGTGAGGTAAGTGCAAAACAACAAATAAAACTGACAGACCACGGTTTGGATATGCCAACAGTACATACAACCATAACAAAAACAATCTCAACGGGCTATCTACAGCAACTGTGGTATTGTACGACTGAGAACAGGCCATCCCCCTCCCGAGACTCGGAGCAAGATGCAAAAGAAAAAGGTAAAAACCGCAGTGCACCCCTGCTCCACGCCCGGGGCGGAGCAACCAGTCAACCCGCGAGTCAGAGGGGGGAAGGTGGGGCAGCGTTTCCCAAATATGGGCAAAAAAAAAAAAAGAAAGGGGGGGGAGAGGAGGAAGAAACCCCAGCCACATATGAGTCTCAACAGGCATACATAGGAGGCCATGTTATATGGGACCTGGATGGCAGTGGATTGCTACCCCACTACTGCAGCTTTTTTTTTTTTAACAGAGATGTTTTATTGAGAGAAAAAAACAGGGTTACAGCATCACATGTACACAAAAGCACAGCACAATACAAATATCAGGATGGACTATTAGGATGTAAAGCAGAGCACCTACCCTAGCCGCTACATATTGGCAGGGTGAAAAGAAAGGAAAAAAACAGAAAAAAACTGGACATTCAAACCCCCACACTAACAATAGGAAGTTTACCGGAGCTTATTTCAGAACCTCCACCCCCCCTGAGGATAGTACAGGAAAAGGGGGGTGATAAACCGGAGTGTCAAGATGGGGGGGGGGGGAGGGTTGGGGAGAGAGAAGAAAGGGGGGGGGAGAAGGCATTAGGGATCAGCTATTGTCATATAGGAATAGTACATCAACCAAACCAGAGACAACAGCTAGCCCCTGGCATCAATCCACGCAGACCACACCTTGTCAAATTTTGCCGGGCATTGTCTACTCTCATACGTGATCCTGTACAGCGGGAGCACTTTATTGATAGATAGGGTCCACGATTCCACCGTCGGTGGATCCGCCGCCTTCCACTTAAGGAGGATTTCCCTCCTGGCATAGAAGAGGGAGAAGGTAAGAAACAGCTTGGAGTATCTGTCTCCCTGGATCTCCTCCAAATGGCTCAGGAGAAAAACCAGGGGCTCCAACGGGATCCGCAGCTGAGACACCTCGCTCAAGACCACGGCCACCCAGCCCCAGTAGGGTTGGATTTTGGGACAAGACCAGACTATGTGCCAGAACGAGCCCTCCTGCACCCTACAGCGCGGGCAGAGGGGGTCTCGTTGGGGGAAGATGCGGGCCAGCCTTTGAGGGGTATAGTATGCTCTATGTAGGAATTTGATTTGGATAAACCTATCCCTAGCTGCTATAAGTGACGGGATGAACAGAGAGGCGCATTCCTCCCACTTTTCGTCATCCAGGTCAGGTATATCAGCCTTCCACTTATCAAATGTGCGGGTCAACCCAGAGTCATATGCCACCGTCAGATAAAGATAAAGGGTAGATAGTGGTCGCCCCATAGTACGTGATGTCAGGAGTCTCTCGACCGAGTCTGATTGGAGTGTGAGTCTGTCCGGGAATTGGGCCCCGTACGCGTGTCTGAGCTGCCAGTACCGAAACGTCCACTGCAGACTATCGGTCCCTTAGGTCCTGAAAAGTTATGAGAGTGCCGTCAGAAACAATATGTTTAAGGGTAGTTATCCCCTTACCTGCCCACACAGAGGGGTCAGGAAGGGAGTAGAAATGGGGCAGTAGGGGGTTACCCCAAAGAGGGGTATGAGGAGAGACATGGGAGGGTTTTGCATATATTTCCCTAGCGTCCTTCCAGGCCTTGATGGTAGTTGTCATGGGGATCGTGACCGAAGGGGACGAACGGCAACCACGGAATGCGAGGTTACTCAGGGCGACGTACAAAATAGCTGCCTCCAACGTAACCGCCGGATTCTGCTTAGGTTGGGCGAACCACCACCGGACAGTAACCAATACAGCCGCCCAGTAGTATAGTTGAAAGTTTGGAAGCGACAGGCCTCCGCCCGATAGGGGCAGGTATAACGTTTTTTTAGCTATCCTAGGGGTTTTCCCCACCCAAACAAAGGCCCCCAGCTGACTCTCGAGCTTCTTAAAGAACTCCCTCGGTGGATCGGAGTATTCCGAAAGTAATATAAAAATTTGGGGAGGAGTACCATCTTCAGGAGGTTAATCCTACCCACCAGAGTCAGAGGGAGCGAACGCCACGCTGCGAATTTAACGGTGACCTGTCTCATCAAAGGGTGAATATTGCGCGCCATGAAGTCGTCCAGCGTCGCAGTGACCCTGACCCCCAGGTATTTGATTTCCCCAACCCAGTGGAGCTGCAACTGAGGAGTAGACTTAGTGGGGGAGGGATGGAGCGAGAAGAGTTCCGATTTGTCCCAGTTGATACGTACTCCAGAGAAGCCAGCGAAGCGGTTAAATTGAGCCAGGGCCTTGTCAAGGGATCCGGACGAGTCGGCTAAGTACAGCAGGGTATCGTCGGCATAAAGGGAGATTTTTTCATGCAAGGGGCCAACCCGTATCCCCTGAATCTCTCCGTCCGCCCTGATAAGAGCCGCTAGGGGCTCTATGGCCAGCGCGAACAGACCCGGAGAGAGGGGACAGCCCTGTCTCGTGCCCCGCCCCAACGGGAATGGGTCCGACAAGCACGCATTTGTACAGACCCTGGCCCGGGGGGCGTCATAGAGAAGCCTAACCCAGGATATAAATTTGGGACCAAAGCCAAACTTGGCGAGAACCGCCCAGAGGAACCTCCACTCAACAGAGTCAAAGGCCTTCTCGGCGTCAAGAGAGGCCACCAGGGTCTGACCCACGTCGTCCGCTCTAGCTATATGAGTAAAGAGCCTCCTAAGGTTGATGTCGGTACCCCTACCTGGCATAAAACCCGTTTGATTGGGGTGCACCAAGGCTGTGATAACCGTATTCAACCGAATAGCCAGGACCTTGGCTAGCAGTTTGGCATCAACATTCAGTAATGATATGGGCCTGTAGGAGGGGCAAAGGGAAGGATCCTTACCCGGCTTTGGAATGACCACAATCACCGCTTCGCCCATGGAGGTGGGAAGAGAGTGCAGGCGTTCAGCAGCCACCAGCATCTCCCGGAATCTGGCCGCTAACACGTCAGGGTATTGTTTGTAGAGTTCTACAGGGAGGCCGTCAGGTCCAGGGGTCTTGCCCGGTTGCATGGTCTTAAGTGCCTTAAGTATTTCGTCTAGGGAGATGGGTCTGTCAAGGGTGGTTCTAAATTTATCAGTCAGAACAGGGACGTCAACCTCGTCAAGGTAAAGGGCCAGATCGTCATCCCTAAAGGTCACCTGTGATGTATAGAGGCCCTGGTAGTAGATGGCAAAAGTACGGTTAATCTCCTCCGGGGTGTACAGGAGACCTCCGTCCAGACCGGCTATCTGGGGGACAGCCATGCCCCCCGAGTGTTCCCTGGAGAGCCAAGCGAGGAGCCTGCCCGATCTTTCGCCCTGCTCAAATATACGTTGGGATTGGGCCAGCAGCTTCTTCTGAGTCAAGGAGGTGCGGAGGGACATAACCTCCCCAGTAAGGGACTGCAGTCTAGTGTAGTGATGGGGATCCCGGGAACGAACATACAGTGCCTCCTGTGCCGAGGCGGCCGCCTCAGCCGCATCTAGCGCAGAACGCCTCCCCCGCCTAACTCGAGCTATAATGGTCTGATATTGACCCCTAGTGAAGGCCTTAAAAGTATCCCAAACAACGGCCGAAGAGGCCGTGTCTGAGTTAGTGGCCCAAAAGTTGTCAAGCACCCCCGCAAATTGGGACTCCACATCCTGGTCTGAATTCACAAACAGGGGAGCATGGTCCGAGATACCCCTGGGGAGTATCTTAACCTCTCTGACCCTAGACAAAGCCGACCGACCCGCGAAGGCCAGGTCTATGCAGGAAAAGGAGGCGTATGAGGCAGAGTGGCAGGTGTAGGCCCGCTCCTGAGGGTGTTTCCACCGCCAGATATCCGTCAGGCCATAGGCCTCAGCCCAGGAAGCCAGTCCCGGGGAAGAGGGACCCACACCCGCCATCCTGTCCACGCTCGGGTCAGGGGCCATATTAAAGTCACCCAGCACTATCATGTGATCCGAAGCAAAGTCAGCTAGAATGGCAGTTATCTTGTTTAATAGAACCAAGGAGGCTGGGGGGGGGCAGATAGAGACCCACAATAGACCAGGTCTGAGACAGGATTTTAGCATTGATAACCACATATCTACCGTCGGGGTCCAGCGCCAGGTCCAGGAGCTTGAAGGGGAGGGATTTGTTAACTAATATGCTCACCCCTCTGGCAAAGGTGGAGTATGTAGAGTGATAGTGGGTGGCCACCCAGGGTTTTTTAAGAGCCAGGGTTCTACTACCCACCAGGTGGGTCTCCTGAAGGATACAAATGTGAGGGTTATGGGTTCTGATAAATTGGAACACCAGTGACCTCTTAACCGGAGAATTGAGGCCCCTGGTGTTCCAGGACATAATGTTAAGTGCCGACATGACAATCAGTGGTAGGTGAGTGGGCCGGATGAGAACAATAAAGCTCCAGGGAGACTGGCGCCAGGACCCGAGGCGGTTCCTGCCGCATAAAACCAGACATTGTACAGTACCGTGCATACTCAATAAAACATCTGAACATAAACTTAAAAAAACAAAAACCAAAGTGAAAAAAGGGAAAGAAAAACACATATCATAACCAGCCCAGACCGGGCAACATAACCCCCCCCCCACCCTGCTCAGTCCCTCAAAACTGGGAAGAGCTTCCATTCCCCAGTCCCACATCAGCACGCCGGCTGCAAAAAGGGGGTAGATGTGCAAGCGGCGAGCCGGGGCCCACCGGTAGTCCGGGGGGTGTCCTCTTGAGCACGACGCCTCTCCGCTCCTGGCCCCTCCAATGAGTATAGGAGGGTGGTGGGGCAGCACATCGAAAAAAAAGGGGGGGATCGACAGCAATAGACATATGAGCCCTCCCCATCCCCCTGCCAGGATAGTGATCTCCAACAGTCATGCTACGCCCCAGGGAAACAGAAAGTGGACAAAAACAAAAAATAAAATAAAAGGAACGTCAGGCGGGGGTAGCAGACCACGCATTGTAAGATGAAAAAGAAGATAAAGGGCCTCTCTCAATGTTCTCCTGAGGTACTCAGGGGCACAAAACTTGTGTTGCAACATCAGTCAGAAACAGTGGCCTCTCGGTAGGACCCTCCAACAAAGTGGCCGTTAAGGGGGGATGGGCAGTCCTCTCACCAGTGACCCCCTCACAGGCCCTCCAGAGCCAGGGTAACGTCCGGGGGAAGGGAGGCCGCGAAAGGGGGGAGCTCCAAACAGGAGGGGTAACAAGTCACTGTCATGAGGGCCAGGGTCCCCACCCGAGAGGCAGGGATCAGTACATCAAACTAAAAGAGGGGAGAACATGGAAGTTACTCACGGGTGCTTGCTCAGCGGTGCGGTGGCAGGGCATCAAGCCAGTCAGAGGCCTCTCTCGGGGTGTTAAAAAACCGGAGGGATTCGCCATCTTGAACCTTGAGTCTGGCCGGGAAAAGGACGCTGTACTTAATGTTGCGGGATCTCAGGGCTCCCTTGACCTGGTCAAAAGACTTGCGTTGCCTCTGGGTCTCCACTGAATAATCCGGGAAGATCATCAGCCTGGTGTTTTGAAACCGGATCTCCCCTTGCTGCCTGGCAGCCCGGAGGACTTCATCTCTATCCCTGAAATTCAGCAGCCGCAGGATGAATGTCCTCGGGGGGGCTCCCGGGGGTCCCTGCTTAGGGGGGACCCTGTGCGCCCTCTCTGCGGTGTAATGGGGAGAGAAGTTTGCGTCAGGGAGAACGGAGCGGAGTAAGCCCTCCACATAGGGTGTCGGATCTTTTCCCTCAACCCCCTCGGGGAGGCCGATGATACGAAGGTTGTTCCTCCGGTTTCGGTTCTCGGCGTCCTCCGCCCTAAATTCCAAGGCCTTCACTTTAGTGTGGAGCGTGCGGAGGGAAGCCGAGTGTTCCATGGAGTCATCTTCCAGCAACCCGATGCGCTGTTCCGTCTCCGTGACGCGGGAGCGGAGCTTATCCATGTCCTGACGGATAAGTCCCACATCGAGTTGCACCTCCTCTATCTTGGCCGTCAGGGTGGACTGGCAGGTCGCTATGGCGGCCATCACCTCCGGGAGCCAGGATGGTCTGGGGTCCGTGGGATCCCCAGGCGGCTGAGACGCCATGCGAGAGGAGCGCGTGGCGCGCGGCTCCACGAGGTAGGCCGGAGGAGGGTGAGATACCTTAGCAGAGGGAATCGGAGCTTCTTTCCCTTACCGGACTGCGCCCGGGGAGTCCCCCGCCTCATCCAGGTGGCAGCAGAAGGAAAGGTTAGGGGCTGCAGACCAGTGGAACGGATCAATAGGGAGAAGCCAGCGGAGCTCACGGAGGATGCGACCGCTCACGTCGCCATCTTGGACACGCCCCACTACTGCAGCTTTAAATGTAACTGTAAAGTCCCCCGTATGGGGTGGGGTGGAGCCAATGGTGGCCCAACACTCGCACACCCGATGCTGACCAAAGGACCGTCCCCCGAATCGTAGGGGTCACCGGCCAATGGGTCTGCCCAGAGAAGGAGCCATGCCCCCCCCCCCAAAAAAAAAGGGGGGGGGACCACTTCAGGGCTCGGGAGATGTGAACATCAGAAATGCATCATATAACCATATACCAAACATAACATATATCACATATAGCATATAACATCAGGGGGATCTTCACTGATCAGCTAAACAAGGAGTAGCACAGGCCATCGTAATTAGATCTCCTGCGCAAAGGTCAGCCAGGATTCGCCTCCCACGAGAGATAAATAGTCAAAATATATATATATATATATATATATATTATATATATAAAAATATATATATAAAAAAAAAAAAACATATAAAAAAAAAATATATATATATATATATATATATATATATATATATATATATAAAAAAAAAAATTAAAAAAAGGGGAGATAAATAATTTGTGTACACACTGCAGATCAGTAGACCTCAGTCAGCCAAAAGGTGAGATGACAATGGGTTGTAGTTGCGTTCAGACCGATAGTACATGGTTAAAAGTTCATCCGATTGTCTCATCATTCGGCGGGTGCACGGGGCGGGGGAGTCCCGGCCCTCCGGCTCGAGGAAGGCCACCCCGACCGCGGCGATGTTGACGGGCCCTCTGTGGCCTACCTGGGGGGGCCTGGCGTCAGGGGGCACCAGAGACAAGCACCAGGAGCCAGTTGGGTACAGGGAGCGGATCAATCTCAGCAAAGGTGAACAAATCTGGCAGTTCCGAAGGGTGCTTCAGAGGGAAGGTGTCTGTTCCTTTGCGAACGATGAGGTGGAACGGATGTCCCCATTTGTAGGTGAGATCTTGAGCATTAAGAGCATCCAGAAGTGGTTTGAGGGACCGTCGCATGAGAAGGGTTTTTCTGGATACGTCTGGCAGAAGATGGACAGCTGAACCATCAAACTCCAAAACCCCCACTCGCCACGCCCGCTGTATTATGTCCTCCTTCAGGGTAAAAGAGTGCAAGCAGCAAAGGACGTCCCTAGGTCTGTCCGAAGAGTCAGCTCTTGGGCCCAGGGTTCTGTGAACTCGGTCAATAACCACCTCAGAGTCCGGTGGGCGGTCAAGGTAGCGGTTAAAAATGTTGGCCACTGTTGTTCGCAACTCCGACTGCGGAACAGATTCCGGTACCCCCCTCAAACGTATGTTCTGCCTGCGGCTGCGGTTCTCCAGGTCATCTATGAGCAAGTGCAGTTGAACAACCTGGTCACTGAGATCAGAGGTAGAGGATTGCAAAGTCTGCACAGTCTGAGAAACTGCACCCTGATTCTGCTCCATGTCAGCAACACGAGTGTCCAACGCAGACACCGCCTGTTTGAGGGCCTGTACTTCACCCTTCATGGCAGTCTCCATTCTCTGTGCCAGGGACTCAAAGTCTGCTCTAGTGGGGAGCTGCTGGAGAAATGTCCATAGCTTCTGTTCAGAGACGGCAGACAGAGGGGATGCAGGGGACTGTGGGGGATCATCAGTAATACCCACTGCGGCCTGTTGTAGAGGTGTCCCTCCTCGCTCTGCCCCACGCTCAGGGCTGAAGTATAGAGCACCAAGTGGCATGGAAGCCTGTGGGGAGGCAGCATGTCCCAGGCTGAGCAGGTCCCTTTCTATGTCCGCGGAGACTGTCAGCGATCTGTGCAGGCAGGGAGAGAGATCACTGGGGGGCGAGAAGGGCGGCATCGTGTGATCATCCGACTGTTGCGGTGGAGGAACAGACACCGCGGGGACCCCTGCTGCAGTCGAGGATGCCGGCGCCATCTTGGAAGTAACCGGCGTGGAGACCGCCGGCTTTTGAGATCGCAGATTACGATCCATGGTGGAATCCAGAGCCGTGGCTAGTCTGCCTAGCTTCCTGGGCACTCGAGGGACCTGGTGGATGCCGGTAATGTGGGGTAAGTGAGCGGTGTATGGCTGCCGGGAATCCGCCGGCCGGGAGCTCTGCAAGTATGCGTCCTCACGCTGCCATGCCGAGACCACGCCCCTGGGTTCCCACTTTTGAAGATCCCAAGCGTGTGTAGCTGTTCGGTGGGGGATCCATCTGAGGAAAGCCAATGAGAGGCTGGTGATCTAATAGGATTCGAATGAACCACCGGGGGTCAAGGTTACCGGACACTGAAGGATTGACTCCTCTTTCAGTCGGTACCTGGGCGAAGTTAAGAAGAAGATCCAGGTGTAACTTTACCTAGGAGGGCTACCTCCATATCTGTAATCGGAGAAGGCCTGTGGCAGAGGTGTTTCCCTGACGTTCTGTCACGGTCCCTACCGTGCCAAGCAGACGGCGAGGCGTGGTCGCGCTTCAGGTGGCTCTGGGTGGAATTGAACCCAGGACCTCCCCGTTGCTACTCTGGGTCTTTTCCCTCTAAACCACTTCTCAGTTTAGATTCTGCTTGCTGTCCGTCGGAGGCTGGTGCTGAACTATGTGCTGATTGCCTGATCTCCCTACTATCTGCACTTGTCTATCCTGGTCCAGCTGAGGCAGGTTTCCTAATCAACCAGGATATAAAGCCCTGTCTCACTATGAGGGAGGTGTCAGTTCATTGTGCTCTGATCATCCTGTCTGTGCCAACGGTTCCTGTGGTTATCTCTAGCTACAAGACTGACCCCAGCTTCTGACCTTTTGGCTTATGTACCCTGGAATGGTGCTGTCTCCTGTCCTTTGACCCCGGCCTGTACCTTCGGACTTCCTCTGCCGTCTCCAGCCCTTGACCCACGGCTTGTGCCCCGGACTTGTCTTTGGTTCCTGTTTGCGAACCCTGAACTTTCTGTCGGTATTTACCTGACCCTCTGCTGTCATCAGTGTACCAAATCTACTCCGCTACAAGACTAGCCCCCGTGCACGGACTCACAGCCCAGGTAGTGTCTACCTTATTACTGTGGGCTGTGTGTACCTGCAAGGGTGAGCTTACAATCTGCAGAATGGACTCAAGGTAAACCCTTACACGTTCATTCAGGAGTGTCTGTGGCAGAGACGTCTCCCTAAATTCCGAGTGATATTCTAGCTGCCAGGTCGGTGAGAGAGGCCTGTCCAGGTACGCTATACCCACTCCGGCTGGAGTGGCGAAGAAAACTAAGTGTTGTCGGAAGCAGGACTGTTTCCCTATTGTACGTCTGAATCTGCTATTTCTCCTTTTACTCCAACTTTTCTATCACCACAAGTTTTACTGTTTTTACTTGGCTGGGTAATAAAGAGCACATATAAAAAGATAAGCAAGTACCCTCCTCCAAAGCGTGATGACGTCACCGCACGTGCGGTGACGTCATCACGCTTTGGAGGAGGGTCCTTGCTTATCTGTTTGCCGGCTGGCAACATTGTGTTTTTTATGCCTGTTTAACTCATCTCCCATGTGAGTATTCTGGTTTTTTATGATTTTAAATAAATGTCCCAGCGGGATTACGCTATGTCTGCCTCTATCTATCATTTACATATGATCTAATTGGTGGAGTTGCTGAGTGGAGTTCCGGTGGAGACACTGCCCTAGGATTTGGGATTCATCTTGGTTCCCTCAAAGGCCGCGGCTGGGTCACAGCCGACTGCTGATTGTAGCCTTCCCTCTGGTAAGCTGCTTATATTTCTGGTGGTGGGCCACATTGAAAAAGCCAAGTTTGAGCACAGTGGTGATTATTATATGTCCATCCTGAAGTAAGATCAGCGGAGAGTTGTCTTTGGAGCCAATCTACTACATCTCTTTCGTTTGAAGGACTGTTCATCTCCACATGATTGTTTTATGGACTCTTTTGACTATACTGAGTCTGGGTGACAAGGCGCAGCTCTAAATCTTTGTTTTCTTGTTGTATTTCCCTTTGTGTCCTGGCACAAGAGCTGCTGCCTCCCTATTTTCTTCTTTTTTAATATTAGTGACTGATTACACCGGTACTAATTGACTATTCATCTGTGACAAGCGCAATTTTTTTCTGTATTACATATAAAAAGACTTTCCTTTGCGGACATTCCTTTTCTGCTGCTGTATGCATCGTTCACCCTAGACATTATACGAGAGCCATGAGGTAATGTGCCATCCCATTCTATTACCAGCAGCCCCTTCGGGGGTATCGCTACAATACAATAAAATAAAAAGAGGATTAAGAGGACCCTACTCAGAAGAGCTTACAATCTAATAGGGTGGGGCAGGTGGTACAAAAGTTTGTATCTGTGGGGAATGAGCTGATGGAAGTGGTAAAAGATTAGTTGGAGATGTGATCGGCTTCCCTGAAGAGATTCGTTTTTGGGGATTACCTGAAGGTAGCAAGAGTATGGCCGGACAGGTTGAGGTAGCGAGTTCCAGAGGATGGGAGAGGCTCTGGAGAAATCCTGGAGACGAGCATGGGAGGAGGAGATGAGAGAGCTTGAGCGTAGGAGGTCTTGAGAAGAGCTGTGAGGACGGTTTGGGTGATATTTGGAGACAAGATGGTGATGTAGTTTGGGGCAGAAATGTGAAAGGCTTTGTATGTTGTGGTTAGTATTTTGAATTTAATTTGCTGGGTGATTGGGAGCCAGTGTAGGGATAGATGAAAAAAATCTGAAAATATGCTTACCGATATAGACCTCCTGGCCCGGTTGTCTCTTCTACTCCAGTAAATGTTATTTCTTGTTTTCCCTTTTTTTGTTCTTTTTCTCTCCCAGTATGCCAATTAAGGTGATCTCACTTTCTGTATTTGCACTAAGACTATGATACATATAAGGAATAATTTGTTCCTGTTTTTAACGAATTGTTAAATATTTGTATGAGATAAAAAAAAAAGAATAAAGAATGAATATTAAAAAAAAAAAAGTATACAGAAACGCAGAAAAGTTTAAATTAATGTATGGAACAGTTTAGCAAGAAAATAGTACTAAATAAAAATAAGAAGTTGATGCGAGACATTGTAGCCTATGATTAAAAAAAAAGCCTATAAGTGGCAGACAACCCAGAGGGCCAAACCATCGTATACGCACTCCCCGTCCTAACACAGCAGGAAAGAGGTTCCACTCAGAATAATGATGATGGCACAGATTTAATATCTTCCATCTTTTCTTAATTTATATCTTCACAACAGATTCACTCTGGAACGCCTGAACATCTGAAAAATAAAAATCCAAGTTTGGTGGTCAGGGCACTGGTAATACATGAACAAAAAGACAAAACAACAAGGATAACTTTTCTGATCTGGGTGGTTTATCTTTACCTCCCCTAACATTTCTTTTTCTCAGTTTCAATCCTCTACTTCAACTCAATCGAATGAATTTGGTGGTAGCGTCACTACACAATCGCATAATAGAGGTGATGGTGGGAGCTCAAGTCCCTCTGGAGAAACACAGAACACAAGTAATCAAGTAAGAAACCATTTTAAATCAGCAGCCCCTCCTTCTTTTCAGGTAGGCCAGCCCCCTTCGATGGACTCCAAGAAGCAGGGCAACTTGGAGTCCTACATGCAGGGCAGGACTTAGGGTGGTGGGGGCCCCTGGGCTTGAGTGTTGAAGGGGCCCCCTGGAGCGAGGGGGGATCATAGTTGTTGAGCGGGGGGGGGGATTCTCATCTGTGTTCGGAATGTGTCGGCTCTCTTCCCTTCAGCAGACATCCCCACACCGCTCCGGTTTTATATATATATATATATATATAATCAACATTTTAATAAAAAATAAATAAAAAAAAGTAGGGGTTGCTGTCCGGGGCCCTTATCCTATAAGAACAATAAGTGCAATATGTACATTGTAATTCAGGCTGGTCCTCAGCCGAGGACAGCATGAAAGTGTAAAACATCCAATACATGTCTACATTATTTACATAATGAAAGCAGTCCCCATTCTTGCTGAGAATTTCAACCCCTTTCCTAATGACTGAGTATAAACTTCAGTAATGGTTAAATCAGTAACAGTCCTGATATATGCATATGAGTTCATTATTTGAAGAAAATAGGCAATCATTTCTTTATCACAGCCTATTCTTACTATCTACACACTCAATTTCCATGACATGTTGCAGCCCATTGACTTTACTCCAATGGACTACATTTCCAGCAGTTCCTTTTCTTCTTCAAAGGCAACTCCGGTCACAAAAGGTATGACCGCATCTCAAGCAACAGGCAGTCTGGCCAATATGCAAGAGACACACTTGGGGACACAGGTTCCCTTGCAGAAATATCTTCAGTCTGCCCACACGGCAGCCAAAGACAAAGAGACTTTCTTCGTCATTTGCAACCAACAATCTGCTGAAGTTCACAGATTGCTCTTCAGGGTTTTTTGCGGGCAGTTTTCTCATCGAGAAAACTGCTATGGAACATACACACAACCGGTTTTCACCACCAATCTAAAAAATTGCAGTTTTCTCATCATGAAAAACGGTCGTGTGTACGCGGCATTACAGGTTTTAGCACAGTAATTTTCTGAATTTCCTTGACTGTCAATTTAGACTTTAAACCTCTGAGATATCTTTTGCAAAATCTAAGCAAACCACATTGATTGCAACACAGCCGCTGAATGTTCAGCTTACTTCCTCCTTAACACCTTATTGTAACTAACAAAAAATGCAAAGAAGCACAAAGAAATGCCTGGAGGGTGATGTAGATACAGTTCAGTGCTTCTGTAGCTCATTTATGTGGCCAGTAGTATAGAGTCTTGGATGCTAAGGTGATAAACCTGAATAAGGATAAGAACAGGTGACAGAACACAATAATTTCATCCTCCAGTTTCAAAAAAAGTTAAAATAATGCAGGCAAATGCCTTCTTAGTCCAGGAGTATTTCTGTTTCTATAGAAATTCATGTTTAAAGCAACCTAGCCTGTAAAAAAACAGCATGGGTTCCAGTGTTAAAACATATGCCGCGTACACATGATCATTTTTCGGGTTGTAAAAAAACTATGTTTTTCAGGCTCTAGAAAAAAACGATGTTTTTTTCAACCCAATCATTAAAACGGCCTTGCCTACACCCGATCGTGAAAAAAAAATGCTCTAGAAAAGCGCGGTGACGTACAACGTCACTATATAGGGGAAGTTCCATTCGAATGACGCCACCAAAGCTGCCTTAGCTGATTCCTTGTTAGTAAAAGACAATTTGCACTTTTCTGTCTGTTACAGCGTGATGAATGTGCTTACTCTATTACGAACGGTAGTTTTACCAGAATGAGCGCTTCTTTCTCTTAACTTGCTTCTGAGCATGCGCAAATTTTTCACGTCGTTAAAGTCCACACACGACCATTTTTTACAACCCGAAAAACGTAGTGCTGTTATAAATGTATGTATTTACAAATCTGTGCCTTTCTGTTTTCTTCCAACTGTAGATGTAAATATCATCCTGACCTAACATATTACCCCTGAAGAAGAGGTTTACCTTCAATTGACCTCAAAACTTTGGGTTTCATTGTTGTCAGATGTTCATATTATTTTGCATCTGTAATAGCTTGTAATTTTTACGTTTTCTAATAAAATAATTATTTATAATATATCTTATGGTTCATACTACTCCTACATAAGCTATCAGCAACCCAATCCAAAGTCCCACCAGATGAAATACACTTTTTGGAGTGATCTTTCTATATTCTATCAGGGATGTGGGTTAGCTGAAGCTATAGCTCCACACAAGGGTAACACCACTCTCTAGCAGTCAACTACCTTGGCCACAATGTTGACATCTGCTGACGGAGTGGGCTACCAACCCCCAGAAGCTAGAAGCTGTCACCTCCTGGCCAAGGCCTACTAATGTGACTGAGCTTAGGTCATTTTTGGGATTTTGCTCTTATTACAGAAGATTCGATGAGGGATTTGCAAAAATAGCTCACCCACTCAATGACCTACTAAAGAATGAAGAGGAAGACGATGAGCCAGATCTGACAAAGTTTACCAGACCAGCTGGAGGGCCCAGAAAACCTAGAGAGTCCATTCAGGAACAAGGGACTCAGAGGTGTAACGCTCCAGTCCTGGCCTTTGCAGATCCAAAACAAGCCCTATGAACTTCATGTTGATGCCAGTCGAGATGGGTTAGGTGGGATACTATATCAAGAGCATGATGACCAGCTACAGCCTGTTGCCTATTTAAGTCGGAGCTTGGCACCCTCCAAGGAGAACTATCCCACGCACAAGCTCAAGTTTCTGAATCTAAAGTAGCAGTAGTGGATAAGCTGAGAGATTACTTGTATGGAGTAGGGATAAGCCGAACACCCCTGTGTTCGGTTCGCACCAGAACCTGCGAACAGACCAAAAGTTTGTGTAAACTTTAGAACCCTGTTAAAGTCTATGGGACTCGAACGTTTGAAATCGAAAGTACTAATTTTGAAGTCTAATATGCAAGTTATTGTCCTAAAAAGTGTTTGGGGACCCGGGTCCTGCCCCAGGGGACATGTATCAATGCAAAAAAAGTTTTAAAAAATTGCCTTTTTTTCAGGAGCAGTGATTTAAATAATGCTTAAAGTGAAACAATCAAATTGAAATATTCCTTTAAATTTCGTACCTAGGAGGGTGTATAGTATGCCTGTAAAGTAGCACTTGTTTCACTGTAACGCTGTGCTTAGAACTTTCCCTGCACAAAATGTAATTTCTGAAGTAAAAAAGTCATTTAAAATCACTCACCTTAGGGTCTGGTATGGATATTTAGGGGAACCCTGCATCAAATTAAAAAAAAATGATGTGGGGTTCCCCCCAAATATCCATTCCAGATCCTTCAGGTCTGGTATGGATTTTAAGGGGAACTCCACCCCATTTTTTTTTTTTTTAAATGCCGTGGACCCCCACACATTTTTTTTTTTTATGAATGACTTTTCTCTGTATTTCCGGGAGCCGGCAATTCATTATAGCCGCGAGTGATTTTAAATTACTTTTTTTCCTTCAGAAATTACACTTTGTGCAGGGACAGTTCTAAACATGGGAAACAAGTGCTACTTTACAGACATACTATACACCCCCCCCCCAGGTACAAAATTTAAAGGAATATTTCACTTTTATTGTTTCGCTTAAAGGAATTATTAAAATCACTGCTGCCAAAAAAACTGCAGTTTTTAAAACTTTTTTTTGCATTGATACATGTCCCCTGGGGCAGGATCCAGGTCCCCAAACACTTTTTATTACAATAACTTGCATATTAGCCTTAAAATTAGCACTTTAGATTTCAAACGTTCGAGTCCCATAGACTTTAACAGGGTTCTAAAGTTTACACGAACTTGCCGCGAACACCCCAAATAGTTCACTGTTCGGCGAACAGGCAATGTTCGAGTCGAACATGAGTTCGACTCGATCTCGAAGCTAATCCCTAGTATAGAGCAGACTTTGTGATCAAGACCAACAATAACCCCATCACCTATAATCTTACTAGTGGTTGGCTGCCCTATCGGGATTCACTTTCAGCCTGAAGTATTGACTGGGGTCAGAAACAATGATGCGGATGCTTTGTGAAGAAGGCTCCATTGTTCCAGAGACCCTCCAGCAGGGGTGGGCTGGGGAGGCTGGAGCCCCGAATGGGTAGACGAAAAGCCCCGAGTCTCGGGCATGCAGCAGTTAATTACTAGCCCCGAGAGCCGCCAAGCAGGGACTATTCTGTTGCCGAGTGTGGCCGAGAGACACAGCAGGTCCCACCTTCTGGAACCTGCAGCGCCAATGATGGACGTCCCACTGGTCCAATCCGGGACCGCGGGACGTGTGACGCCCATCATAGACGCTGCAAGCTCAAAAGGCGGGAATTACAATGCCGCCCGGCGCGCCATCATATCACATCCCGCTTAGTTCAGCGGCTCTCCTCTACTCCTCGGCTCCTGAGCCTGGCTGCATCTGTATGACAGGGTCAGGCACGCGCCAGCACCGTACCCCACATCCCAGCTTCCTGCTCCGTTCAGCTGCTCTCCTCTCCTCCTCGGTTCCTGAGCCTACTCGAGTCCTCTGGCTGCATCTCTACCACGGCTGAGGTAGGTCAGTGTTAGTGTATGTAGGTCAGTGATTGTGTATGTAGATCAGTGATTGCGTATGTAGGTCAGTTCAGTGTTAGTGTATGTAGGACAGGTCAGTGTATGCAGGTCAGGTCAGTGTATGCAGGTCACGTCAGTGTATGCAGGTCACGCCAGCGTATGCATGTCAGTGTTAGTGTATGTATGTTTTGTCAGTGTGTGTACTGACATACACACACACATACACACACACTGACATACACACACACACATGTAGGTCAGGGTATGTGTGTCAGCTAGGTCACCCCGCGCCACTCCCCTGACCGCGCCCGCCCCCCCCCGGTGCCGGCTTGGCTCCTGGTCTTTTTGGCACTTAGCAACGCCTCTGCCCTTCAAAAGCATGGTCCAGGCTGACACCTGAAGGCTAACGAGCCTTATGTCAAGGAGCAGAACACCAAGTGGGTAAAGGATCCAGGGCAGAAGACATTGGAGTGTCAGCTGCTGGTGTCTCCAGATGTTACTGCTACGTTACCCAAGTCGGGGATGAAGGTTTGTTCAAGCTTTCTAAGAAAGACCTGTGGAGGGACCATGTGGAAGACCCTCTCTATAGATTGGGGTTGAAGGCCTTGGAGAGACAACACCCTGATTTGCTTCTCACTGACTCCCTGCAGGAAGCCCGTCTGCCAGAGAGTGGAATCAGTTACAGCTGCACGAAGGGGTGGTCTACTGAAGGGTCCGACTCCAAAAAAATGGCAGTTGTTCTTACCCGAAAAACATAGGGAGACAGTATTAACTGCCCTACGTGACAAACATGGCCACCTAGGACCCGAGAGGACTTTTCACTCGGTGAGGGACCGGTTCTACTTGCCCTGCCTGCAGGCTGAAGTCGAGGTCCATTGCTACTCCTGCATCAGATCTATCCAAAGAAAGACTTTGCCTTGCCGAGTTGCCCCAATGGGCCATCTTCAGAATCAGAGACCCATGGAGCTGGTGTACACTGACTTTCTGACCTGTTCAAACTGCATCAAGCCCTGTGCAACAAGCCACACCGTATTGGAAAAAAGTTGCAACAAAACTACCCTGACATTCCCTTCCCTTTCCCAACCCTTCAGCTGACAGATGACTGTGTAAACGGGCCCTAATACTCATGTCAATTGTTCTGTATGATGATCAGGCAGAGACAGGATCACGTATCTTGGTAGGGGGTCAGACTTTGTTATTTCAACTCAGAGCTACTACCCTGATGACTGATAGCATAACAATCAAGAAGCAAAGAAGCAGGAGAAATTTAGAAAGGACAGATCTACAGAATAAATGTAGATGAAGCAAGGAGATCCCTGCACTGCAGGTTCTCAGATACAGCTTCTTCTCCATCAAGAAGAATGATCAGAGCAGTAATAATATTAATCCAGGTCTCCCAAAATGTAGGCATAGTGCCTTAGACAATCTCACATTGCAGTGTAGCACCTTTCCAGATAGGATGCTAGGTTTGGTTAACAAATTTAGTTCTGTGGCTCTCCTGTAATCAGCAGAGCACCGTATGCATACCTTTAAACATTTTGAGATGGGAATGAGGGACACCGACTTACAAATGTATGTAGGCATAGGACACACCCCCTTAAAGAAGAATTAACCAAAAAAATATTAATTAAATTCACAAGAACTTTTTTTACCACTACTATTACTTTATATTGACTTTTAAAATTTACAAATGCAGCAATTTAGAATATTGATGAAAGGTTTAGCACTGGGAAACACTTTTTGAAAGATAAAAAATGAATTTTATATACAACTATATTGATCAGACCAAAATTAGGGACAAATGAGGAGGAAAGAGAGACAGAGGGACATTGCTCCAAATCAGGGACAGTCCCTCGAAATCAGGGACAGTTGGGAGCTATGCGTATGATTACTTTGGGTTACTCTGGGGTCTGAATGCTGGGAGTTTGATTGCTTCCCCCTGTCTTCTGGAGGCTTCCAGAATGTTGTGAGTGGGAGAGTCAAATGAGCAGCCTAAATATATATGCAGCCACAGCCAATCATTGGGGAGGTGCGCTCAGATGGTATTTAGGTAGTGCAAAATTAGTCTGGAGTCTCAGAGAGCAGTCTTCCTCCCCAGGAGGGGAGGTTCCCAGCCAGAGGGACTGCTGCCCTTCCTGGCAGTCTAGCTGAAATTTGTGCCTGTCCCATCACGGTCCCATCTGTGCATAGCTGGGGGGGGGGGCATCCTGTTGCTAATTCTCTGAGGGCTGGAAGAGGGTGACATTCAAGTCCCTGGGACACTGTGAGTACAGACTTAGGAGAGGCATCCTAATGACTGTTGCTGCTGTTAACCCCCTGGTGCAATAACATTAAGGCTTATTTTGTTCCAGTGCTGTCCACTTTATGCCCTACTGCTCAAAGGAGTTAAGAAGTAGCTGCAAGGGGAAGAGTGTCCACTAGGGTGACCACATTTCCAAACTACCATTCAGGGACACCCCCCTTTCCAAAAATCAGCTTGTGCTGTAACGAATCACAGCACAGCGATTGTACACAAGTGGCGGGATTTATGATTTCTCCAATCACAAGCAGGCGGCGGGGACTGTGCTCCTCCAGACATTCCTGGCCAGGACAAGTACCGTCAGTGAGTAAAGCAGTGATGTGGCAGCCTTTTTTGGGGGCATTAGTTTGGCTTGGGGGGTGGCTGTGTCAGTTTCATTCCGGGACACTGTATTGTCCTGGAATGAAGGTGCCCGGGACAGACCTGCAAAATGCGGGACTGTCCTGGGCAATCCGGGACACTTGGTCACCCTAGTGTCCACACATGCCTGTTTGTGTTTTGAAGCATCCTACAGCTTCCCTAGGCCCATCCAAATTGATTTGCAATACACTTTAAAAAAAACACTCCCTAGACTGTTTTTTGAGCAAGAGGAGTGAATGTTGCTATTTGCCCGGCTACTGCTGCACTAGTGGGAGTTAGCGCTACAGCAGATAGATATAAGACTACAGAACAACAGTTTAGAAGGGTATAGGCCTCTTTTAATGTATGTATCACTCTTGGGCTGCTGAACAACATCCATGTCAGTCTTAGGCTAGGGTGACCAGACATCCCCAGTTTCAGGGGACAGTCCCCTGATTGAGGACACTGTCCCCAGACCAAGTCTGTCCCTGGTTTTGTCCCCAGATTGGATTTAATAGGGGGCAGGGGCAATTTCAAAGACAATCAGTGCAGAATTAAAATAAAAAAATTAGAATTACACCCCCTCGCTCCGCCGTGCCTACTAGCTTAGGGGGGTTATATTTTTCCCATTATCTGTCCCCCTTTCTGATGATCATGTGCTGGTCGGAGTGGAGGGAATATTTCTTCAGTTTCGGGCGCATGCCCATTCAGCTCCGCTGTTCTTCTGCCTTGGCTCAAATCCTGCCCAGCCACCTGCCTATCTCCTTGCCTTCCCTGGTGGAGTGATCTTCCTCCGCTCCCTATCCAGTAGTAGCCGGGGCCTGAAGAGTAAAACTTGTGAGGTTGTGAGGCGGGCAGCGACGGGCAGAAAGTCGCTGATTGTTGCCATTACTAGTAAAGAAAAAATATGTCCCCGGATTTCATTTTAAAAATCTGGTCACCTTATCTTAGGCTCAATGACTTGAGTGCTTAAATAGTAAGTGGGGTGGAGTGAGTGGGTTGGTTGGTTGGTTGGTTGTGGTGGGAAGAAGACCTTGTTCTCAGGGAAGCAGAACCAGCACAGTTACAGTGTGAGTGAAGACTGTGAGGGTACTACCCTACAGGGGGTGGGGGTTCCCCTATGGAGTGAGAATTGAGAACAGTTATAATTAAAAAAACAGAGCAGAAGAAATAACAGACATAAGTTCACAAACTGTCAGATTCTTAATTGGATTCAGGTTTGGATCTTGACTGGGCCATTTTAACACAATCATAAGCTTTGATCTAAACCATTCCATTGTAGCTCTGGCTGTATGTTTAGGGCCATTGTCCTGCTGGAATGTGAACCTACATCCCAGTCTCATGTCTGTTTGCAGACTCTAAGGCTGCATACACACGGAGGGACATGTCCGCTGAAACTGTCCGATGGACCATTTCCAGCGGACATGTCTCCTCCGGATTTTCATCCGACGGCGTGTACACACCATGGGATCAAAATCCCAGCCGGCAGACAGCGCGGTGACGTGGCGGTGATGTTGACGCCGCCACGTCACCGCACCAGGAAGTAAAAAACGTCCACGTATGCGTCGCATCCATTCGACGCTTGTGCGGGCAGATATGTCCGCTGGTTAGTGTACTAACCAGCGGACATATCCGATATCCGATATCCGATGGACATGTCTCCGGCAGACAAATTTTAAAGCATGCTTTAAAATTTGTCCGCCGGTCAGACATGTCCGCTAGCCCATACACACCGGTCCGTCGGACCAGTTTCAGCGGACAAATTCGATCGTGTGTACGCGGCCTAACAGGTTTTCTTCTAAGATTGCCCTATATTTGGCTCCATCCATCTTCCAATCATCTCTGACCAGCTCCCTTGTCCCTGCTGAAAAAAAACGCATCCCCACAACATGATGCAGCCACCACTATGTTTCACAGTGTGTTCAGGGTGATGTTCAGTGTTCGTTTTCTGCCACACGTAGCGTTTTTTGCTTTTGGGACAAAAAGTTCAATTTTGGTCTTATCTGATCAGAGCACCTTCTTCCACATGTTTGCTGTGTCCCCTACATGGCTTCTTGTAAACTGAGAATTGGACTTCTTATGGCTTCCTTTCAACAATGACTTTCTTCTTGCCACTTTTTCGTAAAGGCCAGATTTGTGGAGTGCACGACTAATAGTTATCCTGTGCACAGATTTGCCCAACTGAGCTGTGAATCTCTGCAGCCCCTCCAGATTTACCTCGGGCTTCTTGGCTTCTTCTCTGATTAATGCTCTCCTTGCCCGGACTGTCATTTTCGGTGGACGGCCATGTCTTGGTAGGTTTGCAGTTGGGCTATACTCTTTAAATTTTCGGATGATGGCTTGAACAGTGCTCCGTGAGATGTTCAAAGCTTGGGACATTTTTTGTTTTATAACCTAACCATGCTTTAAACATCTCCACAACTTTAACCCGGACCTGTCAGGTGCCACCATCACCTGCCACCAGATGCAGCTTGTCACCATCGCCTGCCACCAGATCCAGCATGTCACTTGCCACCATCACCTGCAACCATTGCCTGACACCAGATATAGCTTGTCACTTGCCACCGTCACTTTCCACCAGAGGCAGCTTGTCACTTGAGCAGCCCGGGGGGGGGGGAGCGCGACGGGGGTTAATGATGGGATGTTGGGTGAGATAAAGAAATATAGATAGACAGAGAGAGAAAGAAAGATAGATATAGATAGAAAGATAAAGATTGAAAGAAAGGAAGATGGATAGATAGATAAAGAAAAACTATAGATAAAGACGGGGTTAATGATGGGATGTTGGGTGAAATAAATAAATATAGATAGACAGAGAGAGAAAGAAAGATAGATACAAAGAAAGATATATATAGATAGAAAGATAAAGATTGAAAGAAAAGAAGATGGATAGATAAAGAAAAACGATAGATAAAGATAGATAGAAAGAAGGGAAGGAAGATAGATAGTAGATATAGATAGATAGAAAGGAAGGAGGATAGATAAAGAAAGATAGATAAAGATAGAAAGAAAGAAGAGAAGGAAGGAAGACAAATAGATATAGATAGATAGAAAGGAAGGAAGATAGATACAGAAATAAAGAAAAAAGGAAGGAAAGAAGATAGATAGATATAGATAGAAAGGAAGGAAGATAGATAAAGAAAGATAGATAAAGATAGAATGAAAGAAGGGAATGAAGCAAGAGAGATAGATAGAAGGGAATGAAGATAAAGAAAGAAAGGAAGATAGATAAAGATAGAAAGAAAGAAGGGAAGGAAGATAGATAAAGATAGATAGATAGATAGATAGATAGATAGATAGATAGATAGATAGATAGATAGATAGATAGATAGATAGATAAAGAAAGATAAAGATAGAAAGAAAGATGCGAATAAAGGAAGATATATAGAAAGGAAGGAAGATAGATAAAGAAAGAAAGATTGATAAAGATAGAAAGAAAGAAGGGAAGGAAGGAAGATAGATAAGGAAATAAAGATATATAAATATAGAAAGAAGGGAAGGAAGGAAGATATATAGATAGAAAGGAAGATATATAAAGAAAGAAAGATATATAAATATAGAAAGAAGGGAAGGAAGATAAGAGAAAGAAGAGAAGGAAGGAAGATAGATAAATAAATAAAGATAGATACATATAGAAAGAAGGAAAGGAAGATAGATAGAAAGGAAGGAAGATATATAAAGAAAGATAGATACAGATAGAAAGAAAGAAGGGAAGGAAGAAAGATGGATAAAAAAGAAAGATAAAGATAGAAAGAAGGGAAGGACGGAAGATAGATAAAGATAGAAAGAAGATAGATAGATAAAGGAAGATAACGATAGATAAAGATAGATAGATAGACAGTGGCAGTGCATCTATAGAGGGCACCGGAGCACCGCCCCCTCTGGCTCAGCTGCGACAATGGGCACAGTGGCGACAATGTGGGCACAGTGGCGACAATGTGGGCACAGTGGCGACAATGTGGGCACAGTGGCATCAATGGGCACAGTGGTGACAATTAATGGGCACAGTGGCGACAATTAAAGGGCACAGTGGCTGCATTTGATGGCATGGTACAGTGGCTGCGTTTGATGGCATGGCACAGTGGCTGCGTTTGATGGCATGGCACAGTGGTGACAATTGATGGCTAAGTGGCTGTGTTTGATGGCATGGCACAGTGGTGACAATTGATGGCACAGTGGCTGTGTTTGATGGCATGGCACAGTGACTGCATTTGATGGCATGGCATTTTGACAGCAGAACAGTGACTGTCGGGGAGAGTGGGTGGGGCAGACAGAGAGGAGGGGAGGAGTAGAAGCAGATCCTCTCCCATAACTGGTCGTGCGAGCAGCAAGGGGAGGGGAGAAGTGTCATAGCTGGCTTTGATACGCCCAGCTCATCTCTCTGTATCGGACCACCGATGGCCACAACCGGCCCGCAGGCCGCCGCGGCCCCCGGGCATTTGCCCGGTATGCCCTATGGCCAATCCGGGCCTGCTTGCCACCATCGCCTGTCACCAGATGCAGCTTGTCACTTGCTACTGCCGCCTGTCAAAAGATGCCCTGCTGACAGAGCAACCTTCCCGGTCCTGGTGCAGAGGCTCCATGCACCGGCAATGGTCCACGACCCAGGGGTTAGGGACCCACAGTCTGTGGGATAGAGAATGAAGGTAAATCTCCCTAGTGGGGCACAGGAGAAAATAAATTACACAGTTGCTGCTCCCAGTGTCTATGCACGGATCCGTGTGTATAGACACTCCCCCTTGCTCGTGATTGGACGGATCCATCCAATCCAGAGAAGGGGAGTGTCTATAGATGGCATGGCTTGTAATGCCCGCTGTATTTTGCACGGGGATTAACACCAGCAGCAGCTGCGGTGCCAGGTATGAGGGGCATGGCTGCAATATGTGGGGGCACAGGACATGGCTGCAATATGTGGGGGACAGGACATGGATGCAATATGTGGGGGACATGACATGGCTGCAATATGTGGGGGACATATATATATATATATTGTGACAGGAAGTCAGGTAAATCTGTGTGTGTTGTCCCAGATGGGAGATACTTTTCTGCCTTGTTTAGACAATGCGCCAATTACTATTGGGCGTCGTCTGCAGAGATGGCCAGAGAGGTTTGGGGCGTTAAAAGGTTTCAGCTGTTCAGAATTAAGCAATTAAAGCCCCTATAAAGACAGCCTAGGGATGATGACTAATTGCTGCATCCTGAGACTGTGTGAGTGAAGGAACAGTCACAAACTCTACTGAAGAGGTGAGGTGCTGATGGATATTTATGTGTGAGAAATATCAAAGAGACTTTTTTGTTTTCTGCTGTAGGACCAGCAGTGTCTGCCCAGCAGTAGGCTGTGCCAGACTCCATAGGTAGGTTCCTGTGTTGGGAAGGTAGACGCCCCAAGTGGCAAGGGTTTATTTTATGTTTTGTTTTGTTTATGCTGTTTTGATGCTTGCACGTGTATCCAGCAATATGGAAAAATAAACCATATCATTTGTTTTCAATCATCCTCAACTGCCTTTTTGTACAGTTCAGGATGTAGTGAACCTATCCAGGGGGTCACACACACCCGCTACCGAGCTAATCCCTCACAATATATATATATTATTATTATTATACAGGATTTATGTAGCGCCAACAGTTTGCGCAGCGCTTTACATCAGGGAAGACGGTACATTCACAATACAAATCAATACAGGAGGTATCAGAGGGCCCTGCTCGTAAGAGCTTACGATCTAGAAGGGAGGGTCAAGTGGAACAAAGGGTAGTAGCTGTGGGGGATGATCAGATGGACTCAAATGAAAAATGCAGTTGCTAGGTGTGGGAAGGGTAGGCTTCTCTGAAGAGGAGGGTTTTTAGGGATCCTCTAAAAGCTAATAGATATATATATATATATATATATATATATATACTGCCTCTTGGCATGTGGGCCCTGTGTAAACCACTTACCGTGCTGAGAGCACGCTCCCAACACGGTAGCCATGCATACTAGCGATTGGGAGTTTTTTTGATCATGTGACCCGCATGCTGCCTCCTGGCATTTAGAATCCTTAAACGGCAAAAAGTGGTTAAGTACACCTGTGTGAACAAAGCCTTATAACAGACTGTTTTCATCAGACAAACCGATCGTGTGTGGGCCCCTCTGTTTTTTTTTTCCATCTGTGAAAAAAAATAGAACATGTTTTAAATTTTTCTTATTGTAGCTGGCCAGCTAGAACCTGTCCTAGGTCGCTAATATAACCTACATGTATATACAGCTAAACCTGCTAAGAACCTAAATGTAGTGCACATGTTTATATCTGAGAGACAAAAGCAGAGTTATTCACTGTGATTTTATGCTTGGATGTCATATAACAGTTGTATGTTGTGTTCACAGAAGCAAAAGAAAAAATATGCCTTTAAGAATCATTTATTTATATGACAGAAGAGATAAGCAATAACACAGTAGAATTCATACCAGAAAGTATAGAGTTAAGCCTTTGTGACTCATCAGAAGCCTTGGCCAATCACAGCAAATCTCACATTGAGCAGGAGTCCTGGCCAGTCACAGCCAGCTTTGCATCCATTCTGTCTGGAAAGTTCCCAGCACATGGGCTGGAAATCATTCCACAGACAGAGAACAGAACAGAACAGACACAGAACCAGAGTTCAGTTTTATGGAAGCAAAGGGGCCAAATAGGTATGTCATACAGTTATATATATGTTCCTATTGTAGATAATGTAATTAGAACTGTATACTGAACTAGTTATGTGTTCACTTGTAGTTTCACCGAACTAATTCATGAACTAAATCAACCTCACCTAACTGAACTAAACCAAACCAAGTTGCAAACCACAGAGTTATACCTTTCAGAGAAATCAGATAATGCTTTTTTAACTTACAGAGAGAGTATAAATACTGAAGAAAGAACTATATCCACCATCTTATGTTAAATGACAAGATTGAATATTTGAACCACCATTTTCTGTTATACTTTATTCAACACGTGTTTTTGTACATGGACTGTCTGCTGCAAAGCAGCAGTGTTATATATGAAGAAAAGTGAAGTTAATAAAGAGTTATTTTAAGCATTTGGTGTGCTCTTTAAACCTACTGCTTCCATACAATGGCGCTAGAGGAATTTCAGAGTAATAGACAGTCTTGTTGGACTGAAAAGTCAGAGATATCACAATTCTTCTAATGCCACAGCGCATGAGGCACTTCATAATGCTGCGCCTGCCACACCTATGGACAGAAAAATCCAATCATCTGTGTGGAACTCCATCGGAGAAAAATCCATGCAGAATCTGAATCAAGTTGACGCATGCTCGGAAGCATTGAACTTCATTTTTCTCAGCACGTCGTAGTATTTTACGTCACCGCGTTTTGGCACGGTCGGATGTTTGACTGATGGTGTGTAAACAAGACTGATGAAAGTCAGCATCATCGGATATCCGACGCAAAAATCCATCGGATTAGATTCCATTAGACATCCGATCGTGTGTACAGGGCTTAAGGGGGTAGATGGCTACAGCAAGGGGCGGATGTATTATTAGGGTGGTTTTATCAAGAAACTACATGTGTTTGCGGGCCATGTTCAAACAAATAAGGGGGAAAAGGCCATATTTTAAATTGATGGACATAGACACTTCATTTGTTTAAATATGCCCCACAAAGATGTGTAGTTTCTTGATAAAACCACCCTAATAATACATCTGCCCCTTGCTGTAGCCATCTTACATGTTAAAGTAGTAATACACATCCACTCCTTGCAGAGTGGAGCGAGCATCGGGAGCGTGCAGCGTGTGTTGGTCATTACACATGCGCCGTGTACAGATGAGTCACATCTGTGTTGATCTTCGGGTATTTTCGGAGGTCCGTTGTGCTCTGTACTGCGCAAGTGCGGCGCCTGTGCAGTACAAATCGGGGAATATCCGCCGGGAAAAAATACTCGGCAGGACAACGGCTTTAGGAGTAACGGGTGTTGCAGCAACAACCAGCTAGAACTGGAAACATCAAAGATCAAATGCACATATTTGCCAGCACACCTCGGATTCGACAATTACATCCATATCTTTATTGAAGAATGATCACATCACAAAAGACATAAAGATTCAAAGTTTTAGAGCCGTACAGAGCCCCTTTGTCAGGCATGCCTGACAAAGGGGTCTTGCGTGGCTCCGAAGTGTTGCACTATGTCTTCTGTGATGTGATCATTCTTCAATAAAGATTTGGACGTAATTGACGATCCAAGGTGTGCTGGCAAAATCTTTAAAAAATCATACAACAGGTCGCTTTCAGCTGGCAGTATCATCACCAAATGTGACCCATTCAACTTATTCAAGTGAATGAGAACGCATGGTGCTGCAGGCTTTCAAGGGTTTAAACCAGGCGTCTCAAACTGGCAGGCCTCCAGCTGTTGCAAAACTACAAGTCCCATCATGCCTCTGCCTGTGGGAGTCATGCTTGTAACTGTCAGCCTTGCAATAACTCGTGAGACTTGTAGTTTCGTAACAGCTGGAGGGCCGCCAGTTTGAGACCCCTGGTTTAAACAAGCATGTGCTTCTGATAAGACATCCACCGCGGATCATTTTTCAGAAGTGCGACAAAGAAAGTGTAAAAGAGAATGAGCCCTATGTTATAAGAGTTCATGTTATGTGGTGGTTTTAGATGCAGAGCGTGCTTTTTAAGACTAACTTTCTTTCTTCATTGTTATATCAGCAGCAGAAACATAAACCGTAGAGAAGACAATCTAATTCCACAAGCAGTAAAAGGGATTTGTTTTTCACTCCGCATGCTTGTTATAGCAACCAGATATGTGTCAGTTGAAGCAGATTTCCTGTTAAAGTTCAGCGCGCATTCATAGTAGGAGCAGATGTAAGTCATTTCACACAGTACAGCATGCAAATTCTGCGTCTTTCAGTTATGACAGCCCAGCACCCAAAATAAGAAAGATGTAAAAATCATTCAGGCTGTCACCTTGATATCTAGGCCGGGTTCTTGCAGCATTTGTGGAGAGAAGCTAAAAAGGGGAAGTTAAGGCTCATTTAGAAAAGATAAACCAAGATTAGGAGATCTGCTGAACAGAAAGCGTTCACAGACATCCCTAAGTATAGATGTGCGGAGGAAGAAAGGCACTAGGCATGACTAAGTAGATGAAATGTGAGGCTCAGCACACTCCCTTCCTGCTGCCTGTTGCCAAATATTTGTAATCCAGGCATGTTGTGGGGGAGCATCTGAAGAACAGCAAAGGCTAAAGAAGAAAGCAAAGATAGGAATGCCCTGTTACTCCACAAGGTCTACAGATGGGGAGTGTGTGACCTAACAAGGGCTGGGAAATCCACAGTGTACAGAAATCCAGTTTGTCTGGATAGGAGAGGATTCCCTCTCGTAACACTGTATTAGTGAGGTTGGGTCAACCGGAGATTCCAAGCTTCAGTCATCAGGAGTAGTGATGATAAATCTGCCCTGGTTTGATTTTTCAAAAGTTTGATGAATTTTGCTGAATCAGAAGGTGAATCCCACTGATATTTTCGAGGGAGGGGGGGAATCTTGTTGCCCAATTTTAGGACTAATAGGCAGTGTTGCTCATCTTACTTTAAAAAAGTAATTAGTTACAGTTACAAATTGCTTCTCCGAAAAAGTAATTGCGTTAGTGACTCAGTTACTACATTGAAAACGTAATTAGTTACTCAGCAAAGTAACTGATTTTTTTTTAATATTCTACAATGCTTTGTTGAGAAGCAGATGACGGGCGCTTGCCGGGGAGCAGTGAGTTAATACTCCAAGACAAAAGAATGCCAGATCCTTGAGAGAAGAAAACAGGAAACAAATGGTGATCTCGTGTATATCCCAGCCTAGGTGCATCCGTCCCACCATGTATGTGCAGCTAATAGGACTTAAAACCCTTATCCATCTGCTATATATTACATCCAAATTATAAGCTGGATTAAAATGTATGTTTATAATATACATTCCCTTGACGTTTACAGAGTCTCTAATTTAAAATCTTATATTAGGCTTTAGAAGAATTTTCTATAGTTTATTGTTTATTATTTTATTTATCTTATATAAGCTTTATTAGATGCAAGGGATCTGGAATGGGAATGTCAGATTTTTCTTTGTTGTCTGATGAAGAGATGAAATTACTGACCAAAAATAACCTGCTGATCATTGGTCTGTATAGGTGTCCTGCACTTACCATGTTGACCACTAGATGTCACTGTGTACACTGTGTTGTATAGGGAACGTTTGTTCTGTGGAACATTTTGTTCCGGCTATGTGTTCCCCGGATCATTGATCAGGTTGCGCACACAGTGTGTGTGTGTGATCGATGTGAGTTGTTCCCCGGTGATAGGTCAGTGTGAGGCGGATGGGGTTCATTGTATCCAGGGCTCCTTGCGATTGGGAGTTTTAAGACCGCTGTGACAGGCCATCACAGCGGTCACATGATTCTAAAGCAGAGTTCCACCCATATTCATATTCACAGCGCCGGCAGAATCAATTACTCTGCTGCCATCTAGTGGCGGTAGATGTAATTGCGGTAACGCCGCCCAAGTAATGGGAACTGCATTACCGTGAGGGGAAGAGTAATCAGGTAGATTACTCGTTACCCTCAAAAGGGGCTGCGTTAGGTAACTGCGTTTATTGTAACTCCGTTACTTACAACAGTGCTAATAGGTAAGCCACTGTCAAAAAAGACATGGGAAGCTGGGCACTGCTATAGGGGGCATGTACTAGACATGTGCACAACGAAAAATGTTGCTTTGTTTTGTTTCGTCTTGTTTCCATAGATTCGTAAAGATTCGTAATTTCGTAAGACGCAAGTTTTCATACTTAGACTTGTTTGTATTTTCATAACAGTTTTACTTTTGTTGATCCTAAATGATTCGTAATTCTGTCTAATTTATTTCTTTGATTCGAAATTCGTAATTATATATCAGACAGGAGGCTCATATCTTATGCATATCTCTCTTTACTAATGCTCATAGCAGAAAGAACAGTAAACCATTAATGTAACTTAAAACTTAAAGAACTACAACTCCCAGCAGTCCCTGGGCCAACGTAGCCCCTCCCCGCTCCAGACTGTATATATGGGACTGCCTGAGGTATAATAGTCCTCTTTCTTTCTGCTCATGGCAGCACTCAGATAAGTAAATTTTACTCTTTATATCTTCTACAGTGCTCTGGGTGATATCAGTGGGAGCAAGGGAGGGACTCCCCCCCCCCTTGTTTCTCCCCGCTCGTTTTCCCCAGGCTTAATTGTTTTATATTATTATTTTTATATTATTTTATATTATTTTATTTTATGTTTATTCCATTGCTGATTCGTTGGTGTCTTACTGCTCCTTCCACGGCGCGGACGCTTGTCGTCCGCGCCGAATCCATACTGCTGCGCATCCTTGTGTCTGCCCAATACCACCTCCCCTCCCCCCTTCTTGTTCGGCGAGCGCTGTTACACGGGCGCCGCCATCTTCCCCCCCCTTCTTCCTCAGCTTCGCGCGCGGTCGGGGGGCAGAGCCTATCGGCTCCCTCGGTTTCCACCAATCAGCGCTCTAGGGGACGTAGTCTCGCGAGACTTCGTCCCAGAGCGCAGGGGATCTTGGATCTTCCTTCTCACCGCTGCCAGTGCGGCGCTGACGGAGGACAGAGAGGAGCCTGAGCATACATCCCCAGGTTTTTTCTTCTCCCCAATCTCATTAACTAGCTATTCCAAGGCATATTAACCGTGGGGTGCCCTTAGTCTATAACACACTTAGTCCTAGCTCCCTAAAAAACAAGGCGCTTTTGATTCCTGCAGAGGGTCTCCTCTCAGCTACATAAAATCCTTATAACTACCCATGTCTGACCAACCTACAGCTACCCCCCCAAGAGGGGAGAGTTTTTCTTTAGAATCGGCTCAGTTCATGACGGCCAAACAAATTCAAGATCTGATCAACAGGTCAGTACAGGCGGCTCTGGTCTCGGCCATCCCGCCGGCAGGGTCACACTTTGTTATGCCTAACCTGTCCGTCTCACCACCCCAGGGTGGCGAACCGCCATTAAAAAAGGGGAAAGTTTCACATAAACAGAAACATGCATTGGCGGCACCTGACTCCCCGACAGGGGAAGTAAATAATATGTTGCAGGCAGCTCCTTCCTCGGTCTGCCAACCCCAGTACCCACCAGACTCTGACCGACCCCTGGGCCTCAGGGAGTTACAAGATAAGAGGCATAGGTCCTCCAGAAGGACTTAACCCGACTCCTACATTGACTCCTCTGACGAGGACTCACCGGGTATTTTAGAGGATAATGAATCTGACGGCTATGAGTCCGATGCTAACATAAATGGTACTGGGGATAAGGCGTTTGAGCCCAACGCCACCCCTGCTACGCAGGGTAAAGTGGTCCTTGACACTCTGGGGGAGCCATTTTTCCACCCGGACGCCATCTCCCATCCGAGATCAGGCGAATGGTCCCCTCTTCCTCACGTCTCCCAATACGTGGAGCTCTGGGCCAGAAAATCCTTGGACAGGTCAGCCCGCAATAAGTTGCGATCCGAATGCCCTAGACCCTCCATCCCCAACAAGGTGGTGGCTACACCAGAGGTAGACCCCATCCTGGCCAAATACCTGGCAAAGTCGGGCAAGCTCCCCAAAAAAGGGATCGAACGTTCCTTCAAACTAATTCAGGAACGCATTTTAGATTTGATTGGCCCGCTGACCAAAATCCTCAACTTATCCGAACAGGCGGCCGCGTCTGGCCAACCGGTGGACTTAGTCCAATTACGCGGGTGGGCTCAAAGGGCTATTTGCCTAGCAGGCACCGCAAACACCTCCTGCTCAGTGGAGAGACGCCGCTCCATCCTAATGCGGCTAGACCCCCAACTCTCCCACCTAGCCGAAACAGAACCCGGTCCTTCGGCGATGGGCATGTTATTTGGGGATAACCTCATGAGGGACATTAACAGATTTGTAGGCCTATTCACAGGACTTGACAAGGCACAGACCTCACTAAAAAGGTCAGGTGCGAATAGGGTTTTTTCTAGGGCCGGCAGAGGTAGAGGCCGATCTGCCGGCCGCATGTCCTCCTATAGGCCACAGGGTAGATCAACCCAATACCAATATCAACAGGCTCCTCCTTCCTATTCCGTCCCAGTGGCGCAACCAGCACCGTTTTTTCCACCCCGAGGCAGACCCTGGCGAGGACGCGGCGGACGCGGCTACCCCCGTTCCCGCCCGCCTACCGGTGAGTATACCCCGCATTCCACAGTCACACATTCCAGTGGGGGGACGCCTGATGTATTTTTCCCACGCCTGGTCTGCGATTACGGCAGACCCGTGGATACTACAGACAGTCACAGGTTTTCAAATAGAACTCCTGTCAACACCGGTCTTAGACACTGTTCCTCCTCCTATCAGATTTGCATCCCAGAACGTTGTTCTCATAGACAACGAAATTACGGAACTAAGGTCCAAACATGCTATTCTAGAAGTCAAAAACTCATCCCCGGGGTTCTCGAGCAATCTCTTCCTGGTGAAGAAGAAAGGGGGAGGATTCCGTCCCGTGATAAACCTCAGGGACCTAAATCAGCACGTCTGCTACAGACATTTCAAGATGGAGGGTATTCACTGCCTCCGAGACCTCTTACAACCGGGAGACTGGTTGGTGAAGGTGGACCTAAAGGACGCCTACCTCACCGTCCCGATCCACCCGGAGTCACAACACCTGCTCCGCTTCCTATGGAAAGATCGAATGTGGCAGTTTACTTGCCTCCCATTCGGCCTGTCATCAGCACCATGGTGTTTCACCAAACTAATGAAACCGGTGGTAGCTTCCTTACGGAGCAGAGGGGTACGTCTGATCATTTATCTAGACCACCTCCTCATCATGGCCCGTTCCAGGAGCCTAGCCTCCCTTCACATGTCCTGGGCAGTCTCACTATTACAGAACCTGGGTTTCTTAATCAATCTAGAGAAGTCGGTCCTGGTACCGGCTCAAGAAATGGAGTTCTTGGGTTTCCTGGTGGACACCAATCAGGCTGTCCTCCGCCTCCCAAAGACCAAATTGGCCTCCATACGCAAGGAGATCAGGGCGGTTCTTCGCAAGGGTTACTTGTCCTTAAGAGTTCTGGCCCGTTTGGTGGGGCTTTTAGCGGCCTCTATCCAGGCTATCTTCCCGGCACCTCTTCACTACAGGGCCCTTCAGAGGCTCAAAATTATGCATTTACGTCAGGGTCTCAGGTACGCGGACGAGATCCCGCTTTGTCCGGAAGCGGTGGAGGAGCTACATTAGTGGCTTCGACACGCCGTCGATTGGAACGGCAAGACCATTTTCAACTCTGGTCCCGACATTATTATAGAGTCGGATGCGAGTCGCCACGGCTGGGGCGCTCGCTGCAGGGAGACTTCCACAGGAGGGACATGGTCCGACTCCGAAACAACGTTACACATCAATGCCTTGGAGCTTCTGGCGGCCTACTTTGCTGTCAGGAGTTTCTTACCACACGCATCCAATTGTTGCGTGTTGTTCCGCATGGACAATGTGGCAGCGGTTCAATACGTCAACCGCTTGGGAGGCACCAGATCCAGAATCCTAGCAAACCTTGCGAAGGAATTCTGGCACTTTTGCCTAACTCGCAACATCGTCCCTATCGCGGAATACATCCCGGGGGTCTCCAACACAGTGGCCGACTGGAATTCTCGCCATCTTGCCGATTCCAGCGACTGGCGATTGGATCGCTCTGTGTTCCTTCAATTAGAACAACTTTGGGGCCCATTATCCATAGATCTCTTCGCCTCCCGCCTCAACCACCAGTTACCTCGTTTCTTCAGCTGGAGGCCGGACCCGGAGGCATCCGCGGTAGATGCTCTCCGTCTCATCTGGCCGGGAGGAACGCACTACGCGTTCCCTCCCTTCCAAATGATCTCCAGGGTTCTCCTCCATGCAGCGAATCAACGAGCGACGGTCGTGCTAGTCACACCTTGGTGGCCGACACAACCTTGGTTCCCTCTCCTCCTGGGGATGGCCGTGGATTACCCCAGGCTGATTCCCCACTTCCCGCACCTGTTGACCAACCCGACCAGAGGTCTTCACCCTCTGGTCACGGAAGGCAACCTCCACCTACTAGCGTGGTTGATTTCGGGGTCCCAAATGCGGATAACGACCTTTCGAGATCAGCTAAGGATCTCCTCGCCGTGGCCTGGGCCCCCGGGACTAGATCGGCCTACCCATATGCCTGGCGCCTCTGGGTTCATTGGTGTGATCAACGACAGGTTGATCCCATACGCGCCCCTGTGTCAGTAGTGGTGAACTATTTGGCAGATTCTTTCGAATCTGGCAAATCCTATAGTTCCATCAATATCTACCGCTCGGCCATCTCGGCATACCATGGTCCAATAGACTCTCTACCCGTGGGGAAACACCCACTGGTATGTAGGCTTTTACGGGGTATTAGATTCAGACGTCCCCCCAGGCCTAGATATCAGGCAACCTGGGATGTCTCCAGGTTGCTCGACATGTTTACCTCGTGGGAGGACAATGCCGCCCTGACCCTGAAAAGGTTGTCTTTTAAATTGACTGTGCTACTTTGTCTAGTTTCCGTCAAACGTGTCTCAGACGTAAGAGCGTTGGACATCTCTAGGCGACACTTCTCACCCCAAGGGGTCAACTTTTCGGTGGTCCGTAGGACCAAGACGGGGATTCACTCGGTGTTTTACCCATTCTTTCCCACACACCCCCGGCTTTGCGTTGTACGCTGCCTACAGGCATACGAAGAGCAGACCACGGCTCTCCGTTCTCCGCATTTTTCCCAACTTCTTATCTCGTATGTCAAACCTCACCATCCAGTCTCTTCTGCCACACTAGCGCGATGGGTACGTTCCGCCATGGAGTTGGCGGGCATTGACACCTCCCTGTTCGGGGCTCACTCTTCGAGGGGCGCTATGGCTACAAAAATCATCTCCTCTGGAGGCTCTCTTTCTGACTTGCTTCTGGCGGCCGACTGGTCTTCTGAGACGACCTTTCGCCGTTTTTATTTCAGACCGGAGGACCACATATCCATGTCAGTTTTGTGATTTTCTCTGCATTGTGTATATCGTTATCACTGCTTCTGTTTGCTTTGAACTTGCATAAGATATGAGCCTCCTGTCTGATATATAAATTGAGATTTTCCTAGCTTGTGACAGAAAATATTAGTTATATGAAGACAGGAGGCGAGTATCTTCCCTCCCTTCCCAACCCTGTTACGATTCTTGTTTCTTTCAGGATATTGACCACTACGATCAGGGCCTGAAGATGGCTGATCAGTCGGCTGCGGATGTTTGAGGTTCCTACAGTCCCCGTTGGGATGAAGTTGGTCCGTGTTTGGCCATGTCTCCTTTGGTTCCTTCCAGATTCGGATGTCGTGTACCGACCAAGGAGTTCCAGGCGTCAGCGGAGATGTCCGGGTGAAGTTCCTACTCCTGGCTACATCGCTTTGCATCAAGAAAGAGGACTATTATACCTCAGGCAGTCCCATATATACAGTCTGGAGCGGGGAGGGGCTACGTTGGCCCAGGGACTGCTGGGAGTTGTAGTTCTTTAAGTTTTAAGTTACATTAATGGTTTACTGTTCTTTCTGCTATGAGCATTAGTAAAGAGAGATATGCATAAGATACTCGCCTCCTGTCTTCATATAACTAATATTTTCCGTCACAAGCTAGGAAAATCTCAATTTTTGTTAGATAATAATTTTCGTTTATTCGGTAAACTACCCGTAATTTAGTAATTGTTTCTTCTGTGAGATTGACTTTTCCGTTGATTCGTAACATTGTTTTGTTTTCGTTCTACTACCGTGCTTCGAATGGATTCGTACTTTTGTATATACATCGCGGTTATTCACAATCTCGTATTTTAGTTTTGTTTTCAACACGCGGCTATAGCCTCCTACCATGCTTGAAATGCATTCGTACTTTCGTAAATACTTTGCGGTCATTCGTAATGTATTTTAGTTTCATTTTCAACACGCCGCTATAGCCTCCGCCCCTGTATCTTGCTTAAAGGGGTTGTAAAGGTACAATTTTTTTTTCCTAAATAGCTTCCTTTACCTTAGTGTAGTCCTCCTTCACCTACCTCATCCTTCGATTTTGCTTTTAAATGTCCTTATTTCTTCTGAGAAATCCTCACTTCCTGTTCTTCTGTCTGTGACTAGTTTCAGTCCCAAACGCGTCAGCAGTTCGGTTTTATTTTACTTTGCTGTGACTTGTAGTGCTGTCCTTCTTTTAATAAAGGCTGTCCAGAGACAATTTTTGTTCCTGCATTTCGGCGGGCAGACCAACATTTTTGACACTTTTTTGAAACCATTGACATTTATACAGCGATCAGAGATAAAAAATAGCTACTGATTTCTGTATAAATGTCACTGGCAGGGAAGCGGTTGACACTAGGGAGCGATCAAGGGGTTAAATGAGTTCCCTCACTGTGTGTTCTAACAGTGGGGGGATGGGACTGACTAGGGGAGGAGACAGATCAGTGTTCTTATATACTAGTGTAGCCCTACCCCTGAAGGAGCTGCTGGTTTGCTTGGGTCTGTAATCTGGCTCTGAAACTGGCTCGAACCCTCCCTTGCCACAACTGGTATTGGTGGGGATTGAGGAACCCACTGACTGTTCAAATAAATTGTTACCTGGTATTGTCACTGGTCACACAGGATAATAGATAGACTGCACACAGGTTCACACTTAACCAAGGAAAACTTTACTTGATAAGTAAAATAAAGTAAAGTGAACAGGTTATTACAGTACAGTGGACTACTTACAGGGCCCTGTAAGAGTCAATAATAACAATAAATAAATACAGGTTTGATTATAGAAATTAAGACAGACCTGTGTAAGTGCACAGCAAAGGGATTCCCTTAGTAAGATATACCCAATACTGAAGCAACTTTTCACCAGGCCTCACCCAGCTCTCACTGATGACAACGGACCGAACGTTCGCGCGAACATTTAGAATCCCATTGAAGTCTATGGGACTCGAACGTTCAAATTCAAAAGTGCTCATTTTAAAGCCCAATATTCAAGTTATTGTTGGAAAACGTCTTTGAGAACCCAGGTCTTGCCCCAGGGAACATGTATCAATGGAATTTTTTTTTTTTTAAACTGTAGTTTTTTCTGGAGCAGCATTTTTAATGATGCTTAAAGTGAGAAAAAAAATCAAAATTCCTTTAAATATCATATATATATCAAAGTGAATTTGCGCAAAAAAACACACAATCAGACACTATAAAACATATGTAATCAATAGTGCAAAGTAGATAAAGTAAAATTTAAAGTGAAAATAAATAAAGTCCATAGGTGTCAAAAAAGTTCATAAAGTGCAAACGTGCAGTGCACAAAAATTCTTTCAGTGAAATTGCCAAGCTTGCAGTAAAGTGCTAGTGTTCCTTCGTGCGTTCAGCCTCACAGGCCTCTCACCTTAGTGACATACATCAATGGTGTGATATTAGATAGCTATTCTGTGCCACTCCAAATCACACAGCCTCACAGGCCTCTCACCTCTCGATAGATAAAAAACGCATCCAAATAAATCCTCTAGATAGAGCCAATGATCCAGTAATAATGGACAACACCAGGAGTATTCACTCTTCTCTATGTCTTGAATCAACCCTTCGCTGAGATACTCAGGGAAACATAAAGAAAAATAGGCCTCCAATGGTGTAGTATGTAACAACTAAAACATTTATTAAAACAAAGTATTCTCCTTACATCAGTAAAAAACACAGCAAACATTAAATAATAAACAAGGCGGCATCTGCCATAGGTCTCACGTCACTTCCAGGTGTACGTCCAAATCCCTACGCGTTACGGCTCTTTGCCTTCATCTGGGGAACCTGATTGACTGTGGCAGCATTCATTTTATATGTCAGCCGGCGGATGTATCCCAATCCGTCATGATTGCATGGTCCGACGGAAATTGTCTATCCGCCATTTTGTCGGAGTCCAGTGGGTATTCACGTCGGACGGACGTGTATATTTTTATTTTAATTTTAAACTATGGAATGTTAATGGAACTGTACCATGGAGATGGGGTCCGCTCAATCGAGGTGTACGTCCGTTACCCTAGGCAGTAATATACTAGAGGACATACGGGTAGCCCCCTTTTGAGATTTAATATCTATTCCATATATTGGTAACATTATCTGTCATGAATATCGTCCTCCTCCTTAAATTCCTCCTCAAGCAGGCCATGCGGGGCACAAAGTATTTTTGGATCGCACAGTTGCACTCTGGACATTGTAGTCTGTCAACTGACCAGGGCAATGGAGTCTTTTTATCTCCCTGCACTTCAATTCCCAACATTTATTGCTGTACCAGGGTAATAAATAAAACAGGAGGTGGCTATGACAACAATTGGCCACCGGAGGGAGCTGAGTTCCTTCTTTATCTGCAAACGGCAGTCTTTTATCTATATCAAAGTGACACCTTGCTACACTAGGAACACGCAATCTGTTTCCTCTCCCCTAACAGGACATGGATTTGGGTGTTTAAACACACAGATCCACATTCCTGCTCTGTCAAAAGTGATTGCGGGTGCCAGGCGGACATTGCAGCCGCCGGCCACATGCATTGGCTCCTTAGTGAATGAATGACTTGTATAGTGCTACACATGCAAACGGAATCGCCTCTAGGCGCTTTTTTGCAACCAGTGTCTTCCTGGCTGGTGCGGTCATTTACACCGTAGGATCTCGACGCGCTTGGGACATACAGTTCTACACACAGATATACTGGGCAAATTTGGACAGGATCCAATTAACCTACCAGCATGTCTTTGGAGTGTGGGAGGAAACCCACGCAGACACAGGGAGAACATGCAAACTCCAGGCAGATGGTGTCGTGGTCAGGATTTGAACCAACGACCCTTTTGCTGCTAGGCCAGGCTACAGTATGTTACAAGCTATACAGCTGCTACAGATAAAAAGGTGCTTTTTTCTGTACCTCATCTATCCAAGCCCCCAACGTCTGGTGCCCTGACTCACCTGCCACTCTTGGGAACCCAGGACCAAAAGAAGACACATCGGGATGGCCTGCAAGGCGAGATGGAGGAACATCTGTTCCTTCATCTATCCTGTGAAGTGTGAACCCAGAAGTGCTTAGAGGTGTTCCTGGTTTAGAGCTGTCAGTTCTCGACTAGGAGAGCTGGATGAAGCAGCTGATCAAGGATGTTGTTTCCTCTGTCAGTGCAGGGTAGGCATTAATAGAGATCCATAAAATCCCTGAAGTTCCCAGCATTCTTATGATAGCAAATTGAGTATAAAAAAAGTGCAAAATACAGGCAGTCCCCGAGTTACAAACACAATAAGGACTGTAGGTTTCTTCATAAGTGAAATTTGTGTGTAAGTCAGAACTGCAGTGTGGGATGTGTCCAGTGCTGCAAGATAGCTGCTCGGACGTATCCAGGACCAGCATGGAGCATAAGCACACTCAGGTGTTCGTAACTCAGGGACTGCCTGTATATATATATATATATATATATATATATATATATATATATATATGAAAATATATTTAAAAAAACATTTTTTTTTAAAGCTCCTCGCATACACACCAGAATGTGTGTAACAGCGCACACAAGTACATAAATGACAGCTGGGCCAATTCACAATAGTGCCAAGAATGCCAGCCGCCAATAGGACCCACTGAAAACAATTTGTTTCTATGTGTGCTATTCACACTGAAACACAGCTCAGAGCTGCAGTGATCTTCAATAAAATGCAGACATGCTCCATTTTGTCACAGTGCACTGAACAGGACCACACATCATTGTACAGCAGTGCAACACTGTTTGGCTATTATATTGATTTTTTTCATTAACAGTTCACTTGGCTTACATACAGCAGTAGAACCTCAATCTTTCTAATTTCGGTTTGTAAACAAGTGTTTTTCGGGAAATGTTAGTAGCAGTACATGCTTTTTTGCCAAATGGTCTACTTGCTTTGACTCAGACCCGGAACCTGTCAAAGACAGGTATTTGCACCCACTTCCGGGAGTCCTCTCTGCGGGGAGTACGTCACTTTCCGCCCCTGCCCACTGTGTTCTGGGAAACACTCGGCTTCCAGAACACAACGGGGACCAGTCAGGACGGCACTGTGCGACTCACGCATGCGCCGTAGGGATTTGGACAGTAAAGCCGGATCGCTTCACTTCCTGATTCCCTCACCGAGGATGGCGGTGAGGGCAGCAGAGTGACGAGCGATCGCTCGTCCTCTGCTGCCGACGTTGCTGGACTCCAGGACAGGTAAGTGCCCTAATACTAGAAAAACAAAAAGCGGCGCCCTCTAAGCGTAGTAACTTTTTATTACTGTGACAAAACAAAACAATTCTTATGAGGATACTACTCACAAGGCTGCAGGGTTCATGGGCATAAAAGGTGTCATCTGTGCCTGGCTTCCGGGATGGGTGTGCTCAGCTGATGTTGGTAATCCTGTGATGGCTGAATGCTCTGGGTTCTCACTGTAAAGGAGAATGCTGTACAGTTCGTCAGCTGATCCAAAAGTCCATAGGTGTCCCTGAGTGTATTCCAACGCTGGTCAGACAGGGAGCTGTATGGACACGATGGGACAGCGTGATGGAACGCAGCCGTGGAGCGCAGGCAGCTGAGCTTCAGTTCCGGGTTAGGTCACAGGGCGGTGCGCGGTCCTCTTCAGCCTGAGGAAGAGGCACGCATGCCTCGAACGCGCGCACCGGATGAAAAATACCGCTTTCTAATTGATCTTACAATAATCTGATGATTAGTGCACAGCTTTCGATAGCCAATCACTACAGTTTATCCACTAGTATTTGATGGGACAAGCACATTTTTTCTCGTACAATACCAGATCGTACGATTTTCATTTGATCACTTCTGAATTTTTATTCTGTCGAAAGAGAATTTTCATAGCTTTTGTAACCTCTTAATTTTCCATATGGAGATTAGCATGCAACAAAAAAAAACGGACTATCATTCCTCTGATAATCTCATCGTGTGTACGAGGCATTAGGCTTTGACTAAAAAAATCTAGAAGCTGATTGAGTACCATGCACCAGATTCTGTGAATCTCCCCCCAATGGCTTGAAGAGTTTTGCTTTGCTTGATGCACCAGAGAGACCTCTGAACTTGGAAAAAGGCTGATGGCAGGTCATATGATTGGGGTTCCCTGATATATCCTTAAAGGGGTGTTCCAGCCGCAATTTTTTTTTTTAAAGTCAGCAGCTACTAACAGTGTAGCTGCTGACTTTAAATAAGGACACTTACCTTGTCCTACTTGCCCGCGCTGATGGCCCCCCCAATGCCGGTCCCACGATCGATCCAGGTCCCGCGCCGCCATTCACACTATGGGAAACAGGCAGTGAAGCCGTACGGCTTCACTGCCTATTTCCTACTGCGCCTGCGTGAGTCTCACGCTGGCTTGTGAATGGGCGGCTGCTCTCTGAGAACACACACAGTTCCCAGAAAGCAGCGCGCCCCATTCACAAGCAGAAGAAGCAGAAGAAAAGACACCGCGGTGTGGAAGAGGCAGATTACGGACTTCCGCATAGCAACAGGTATTTCGGGTGAGTATTTTTTTCACGTTTTTTTTTATTTAATTTTTTTAAGCTAGATGGGCAAATGTGGTTTTCCTGGGTGGAACTCCGCTTTAATTTTCATAGGTCTCCACTATTAAAAGAGAAGTGTGTTTTTTTTTCAGATTCATACTTACCTAGGTGGATACAGCATCGCTCTAATTCTGCATCTGTCTCCTGCCAGCTCTAAGACTGAGAACTGAGCGATCAGACACCACTGATCGCTCGGTTCTCAGAGCTCCCTCAGCTTAGTCAGTCACTGCTCTCTGCTATTCTAGTATGCATTAGTATGGCTATGGAAATTTTGAAATGAACCCCTTGTGACCCTTTTTCTATGTCACCTTTTAATGAATATACTATAGACATGGGCATCCGCTCCATAGGGCAAGGGGGGCAATTGACCCCCCCTGGAAAATCGAGATGGTGTTGAAGAGTCTAGTGGCCGCAGGCTGTCTAAGCGGTCTCGGCCCGGATGTCACGCAGACACAGCAAGCAGATTGAAGCTGCCTCCCCCTCCGGTGTTTATGTGTACATAGGGGGAGGGAACCTGCTGTGCCTGTGCCGTGCTAATGGCTGATCTGAGGTACTGAATGGGATGGGGGAAGGGGGGTACGTCTGTGCTGAAGAGGGGGTTTGTGCTGAATGCAGGGTCCATCTGTGCTGAAAGGGGGGTCTGTGCTTAAATAGGGCCCATCTGTGCTGAAGAGGGGTCTGTGCTGAATGGAGGGGTCTATGCGAAATGGGGAAGGTCTGTGCTGAAGGGGGGCCATATGTGCTGAATAGAGGGGTCTGTACTGAAGGGGGGTCTGTACATTCTGTAAGCTATATTTATATGGGCATGGGGAGCTATTTCACACTGCCAGCTGGCCGCGTTATCGGTAAAGCACCACTAAAAAGCGGCGCTTTGCCATCGTTTTAGACGCGCTATTCGGCCGCTAGCGGGGCGATTTTAACCCCTGTTAGCGCTTTAAGAAAGGGTTAAATGCTACTGTATCATCGCTGTCGAAGCGCCCCCTCTGAAAAAAATTCAGCGGACGCCCATGACTGAAGATATCTAAAACAAATTATGTTGCTGGGGATTTAAACATCAGTTTAAAGGGCATTCAAACATGTTGGCAGAACAAAACTTAGGAAAATAAAGTGTCAGGATTGCAGGAAAGATTATTATCTTCCATTAGCATGCCTCTTTTAAGGGGTTTCTAGCATGTAAAAGCAGGGGATCTGTGTAATGACAAGCAGTCTTTCTCCGGGTAAGTATACTTACTAGCTAGTGTGAATTGTTGTGGTTTAAAGGCATGTACAGGACAGGTTAGACTGGCTGAACAACTTGTAAGGAACATGGGATGTCTGGAGTAGCTGTGGGAGAAGGTCACAGCAGATGGAGTCATTTTGCTAACAAAAAGCAACTGTACATGTAATACTGAATGGAAAATAAGAGTAAAAATAGATCATTATTCCAGGCTGCCCTGAACTGTGATCATTTAACATTTCATCTTCACACATTAAGAATATCCGGAATATAGAACCCTGGCAGAAATGCACATAAAAATCCACAAAAACTAGCTTTTTAGTACTTTTTCAGTAATAATGTTATATGTCGCTGACACAGTTATTTCCATATTTTGTCTTTTTCCTATCTTTGATGGACTTTAACAGTTACTTTCTTTTCCTTAAAAAAAAAAACGAATTCTCAGCATTTCTTTTTAATGTAATACATGCAGCCATGGGCGTCCGCTCATAGGAGTAAGGGGGGGCCAGTGACCCCCCCTGGAATTGGCAAGGGTCTGCCATGCTTAAATCCCTAGCTGTGCTGACTCTCTGTGTTTGTGCGAGTTGGCTCCACAGCTGTTGCAAGATCAGTGTCACTGAGTTACAGAGCTCTTTACTGCCACCTCTGGCTGCTTCCTGTATGTGCACCCTCGTGTTTGCTTTGCTGCCTGTAATGTATTTTCAAAGGGACATGTGGAAACAGGACTTGGGAGAAGGAAGACCACCGTGACCTTACAAGTGGGGACTGTGAGTACAAGTTTAGGGAGAAGGATTTATGGGATAATGACTAAGCCCCTGCCCTTCATGACATTGTCAAAGAAGCGGAGCATAGGTGACCGTAAAATTATGCCCCCCCTGGAAAAAGTTCAGCGGACGCCCATGCATGCAGCTATTATTTCAACAGTTTTTCTCTGAAACCTGAAAGTTGGAGGTGTAGCAAGGAGGAAGAGCCGCATAAGCTGATGCCTCCTCTGTAGTGCTGGCTCCTGTCCCATGCAAAGTGATACCAACTGCACTCCACCACTTATCCTGGTTAGCGGTCTCCAGAGTGGTGCCAGCAGCAGGAAAGAAGAGATCTTCATGTCAGTGTGAAGCAATATACTGGGTGTAATAGTAATGGGCTGCTTTCACACTGAAGTTCTGCGGTTTACCCTCACCACGAGTGCAGAGCAGTGTACCTGCAGCTTACCTACAGGTTAGCTGAGATTAGCCAAAGACTTCTATTATATCCTGTCGGTTTGGTGCACTTTCTGAATGCAGGAGTTTTGGTATGCTTTCTAAAAAGGGCAACACACTTGATGGATATAATAGAGGTCTATGGCAAAGTGCAACGAATTCAGGAAAGTTGCAGATGCACTGCGCTGTACCCATGGTTCAGGTAAACTGCAGCACATCAGTGGGAAAGCAGCCTTATAGAGGGCTCAGAACAGTATGGGTTCATTTACATTCGGAGTTTGGAGGGTGGTAAAACCAAGCATTTGTAACCATAAAAAAAGAGATTCTGTTCCCTTATAGCAGGTTAAATACAAGCTTGTGCTGTCTAACCTGTCTATTTCTAAGCTGCTGAGCCATGATGTCCGTGGTCAGTTTACATGTCTCCATCATCCGCTGCTCTCCTCTATCCCCCTCTCACCCCCTCCCTGCCTGTCAGCTTGTGTGTGTGTGTGTGTGTGTGTGTGTAAAAGCCGTCTCCGTCCCCCACCCGCTATTGGTAGTAATGTAAACTTAAAGAAAAAGTGTTTGTTGAAAATTAAGCCTCTAATTAACTTTTTTCAGATATCTTCAGGCTGGTCACGTGACCTCCCTGGCTGACGTCAGAGGGAGATCTCGGCCCCTCCGTTGATTGAAGGAATAGAGCAGCTGGGAGTCTTGTGACCGGCCTGAAGATATCTGAGGCTTTGTTTTCAGCAAACATTAACACAGTGTGTTATGGCTGCATAGAAGAGAGGGGCTGGCAGTGAACGGTAGTGTAAGGTTACAACCACTTTAAGACTTGTTTTTATCAGTGGCAAGTGGTGTACACTTGTCGTGGCCACAGCAGGAGTTATTTGCTCTGTCATGGTTGGTGGGTGTAGCACCTGCCAAGCATGACCCATTCAAGTTATTGAGACTGCTTTGCGCAAATGCCATGCAACCTTGAGCAGTACAGCAAACAAGGGGTTAAAGCAGGCAGCATTGTGTTGCTTTCTCACCACCTGCTTTAACCACTTGGACCCCACAGTAGCAGGCACTTGCGGGGGAACTTGCAGAGTGGTCCCATTTACTTGAATAGGTTGCGATTGGCAGGCGGTAGAACCCACCAAAAGCATCAGGGAGCTTAATTCCTTCTGCGGCATATGTACACCTTTAGCTGCTGCCTCAATATAGGTATAGGGATTAGGGGTGGCAAAACTGTGACTTAACAGCAGGTTTTCACCTACTACGTGTGAACGAGCCCTAAGGGTACTGCTGCGAAATGCAAATACATTTTTTTTTTTTTTAGATGAGGAGTTATAATTTTTCTCATATTTTAATTCTGTCACAACTCCATTGGTTCAGCCAAGTCCCTGTGATACCCATAGAAGAAATGGAGCGTGGCCATCAATAGGAAAGGAAAGCACAGACAGTAATAAAAATGGTGTCATAAGCTCTAAACGTTCTTCACTCTAAGTAGAACTGAAAGCATCATTTTTCATTTTGGATACATTAATGGAGGGTTATAACCCTTGTTAATTTTTTTGCATTTTGTTTATCTATGTCCTGTCGGGAAGATTTACTTCACTTCCTACCCCATAGCAACAACAGGAAAGTGGCAAATCCTCCAAAGTGTGGAAAATCACCTGGGTTACCAGAACTAGTGTCCCCATTGGAAGATTTCCCATCTATTACTGTTCTGATGACCAATCAAAATCTGGAATTTGAAATCAATCACTTTCAGGTTTAATGGTCGCCAGGACAAGTAGGGAGGACTAATCTCCCTAATGTGGACACAGACTGCAATAAACATCTCACAGGTGTACTAATCCCTCTTTATTCTATCTAAAAGCCACAAAGTTTTGCCTTCAGTTACACTTAAACAAAAATGTTTTTTTTTTGGCTTTATGTGTGTCCTTGATGGAGAGACATAACCAGAAGTAAAGGAGATCTTCCTAAAGCCTCATACACACGATCGGACTTCCATCTAAATTTTCAGTGGATTTTGCTCCGAAGGGCGTCATCCATGAACTTGGTTTGCATACATACGGCAGGACTTTTTCAGCCAACTTTCACCAAATCACGTATTTTTTCAGCTTTTTATCGCCACCCTTTGGGCAACTCCTGCTATTAATTTTGTGAAAATAGTGCAGCGCTGCATATCTATAAATCTTTTATAAACAAATAATTAAACATTCCATAAAACAATTTCTGAAAAAAAGAAAATAAATTAATTATAAAAAATAGTTCATATGTAGGTTTCAAAAGCTGTCACCGCTGTGAAAAATCCTATTTAAATGGATCCAATATTCAGTGCACACCACCACCTACTAAAATGCCTGCTCACCTCAAGGATGAGTATAAAACTCACACTCCATGTGTCCACTACGATCAATCCACTTTACCAATGGTAGTAATTCCTACAGTCTCCAGACTGCACCTCTTTGTGGGTAATCAACGTTTAAATTGTCTCCAAACACCACCTTCCTCCATTCGCTTGTTAATTATCAATTCCACTGATATATCCAGGGGTTAAGGACATGAAACAAAAAACACAAGTATCATTGTGTTCTCTGCTTTTGAATTTATTATAAAAGCCCCCCTAATAAGTTACACTTACAAGAAATAACAATAAAAACAGCATGTATCAAATCACCAGCTCATTCACCGCAGATCTAGACTCACGGTGCTTCGCCTGACATTACAGATATGACTCCTCCCCTCTAAACACGTGTCGGCCTCTCATTGGCCTTCATCAGTAGAAATAAATTGTTTTATGGAATGTAGAATTATTTGTTAATATAAGAATTATATATACGCAGCGCTGCACTATTTTCACAAAATTAATATTGCAGTAGGTGTGGTGTATCACTATAAAGCCCCGTACACACGGTCGGACTTTTGCCCAACCAACATCAAAATCCGACACTTTTCGCATTTGTCCGACCGTGTGTACGTTCCATCGGACCAACTTTTTTGGCTTTCATCGGACAAAAAGTCGGGTCTGCGAACGGACCAACTTTCAGGCAACAAAAGTCCGATGGTGCAAAATCCGATCGTGTGTACAGCAAACTATCGGACTTTTGGACAAATTACAAATGCGCATGCTCAGAACCAATGTTAAAATCAACCAACAATAGCAGAAGTTAACCAAAGGGTGGCAGTAAAGAGCAGAAAAGAGCAGAAAAACCACGTGATGATATAAAAGTTTTAGAAAAGTTTGCAGAAAAGTCCGAGCGTGTGTATGCTATGGGTGTGATCGGACAAATCAATTAGGACAAAAATCCAAGGGAAATTTTGTTGGATGTCCTACCGTGTGTATGGGGCTTTAGTGATTGGCAGCTGTGTAGACACTAATGCCGCGTACCCACAATCGATTAAACCGATGAGAACGGTCTGATGGACCTTTCTCATCGGTCCAAACCAATCGTGTGTGGGCGCCATCGGTTATTTTACCATCGGTTAAAAAAAGGGAACTTGTTTTAAATTTAACTGATGGATACCTAACCGATAGAAAAAAAAACGATCGTTAGTAGGCACGACCATCGGTTAAAAATCCACGCATGCTCAGAATCAAGTCGACGCATGCTTGGAAGCATTGAACTTAATTTTTTTCAGCACGTCGTTGTGTTTTACGTCACCGCGTTCTGACACGACTGGTTTTTTAACTGATGGTGTGTAGGCACGACGGACCATCAGTCAGCTTCATCGGTTAACCGATGAAAACGGTCCATCAGACTGTTCTCATCGGATGGACCGAGCAGGTATACGCGGCATTAGAGGATTCTTTTTGTTGTTTTTTTCTCACGTCATTATAGGAGTAATTTTTTAGTATTGTGGCACTGATTGTTTTTCTCACAACTTCTGCTATTGGAAAGTGGGGTTAGTGGTCAAGAGTCCTTTTTAATATATGGCACCTCATCCCTAAAAAAGCAATGAAGAGGTGTGGGGGAGAAGGGGGATTATAACGGTGCCTGGGAAAGGAATTTTAGGTAGAAACCAAAGAAGACTGCGTCAGTATTGAGTACAAAAGATTTTTTATTTTAAATATTTAAATTACTTAATAAATTAGCACACACAAACAAGAAAATCAAAAGAAAACCATAAGAAAACAAATATAGTAAAAACACAGTTGGGAGTACTCGTTGGGGTATATAGTAAGTGATCCAGACAACCCTACTAGTTTCGCCAGGTATGGCTTCTTCAGGGGATTTTATAGCCGGATCGTTCCAGTTATGAGAACTCTAGTACAGAAAGATTTTTAAATTAGAACATATATTTCAATAAATACAAAAACAAAGAACAACAAAAGATGGTTCACATTAACATCATTGTAGAAGGTGTGACTAGGGTCCGCGGCGGGACGCAAGCAGCCCAGGTACCCTACCGGACCCAACAAATAAAACAGGAGTACAGGGGAGGGACAACTTAGTGGCTAGCCTAACTGATTGTTCGCAGGTGTGAAAAACACAAGTGCGAATAGAACAACAGAGAAGGAAAAAAATAACCCCTTGTAGAAGAGAAGGCACAAGGAAATAAATAACCTACCCGGATGGTGAACCTGCTTACATGCGGATGGACCTTTAGAAGGAAAAGTGGTTTCCTAAAGGGCAGAGGGGTGCCCTCACATCTGGGAAGCAACTTGAATAGAAATAGGCAAATCTAATAGTTAATAGGGAAAGACATCTTGGTTACGAAGAAATAGGTGTGGTGTATGTATAACAAAATAAACATATCATAGACATATCACAGAACAGAACTGAAGAGTATATGTAATAGTACCTACCTTCAAAAATCAGTGCTATTAAGCTGGAATGGAGAGTAGATGAATCTCCTTGCAAATCAGCTAAACAGGTGATGAGGGCGTCATGCAATCAGTGTAGCAATGACCCTTGTTGGAAACAAGACTTCCAAAGACTAGATGCGGGGTGCCTTAGGCACGCAGCATAAAGAGAGTCCGATCGATTGAAGATAAGAGTCAAGGGAACACTATAGACGGTAAAAATAAAAAAAGATATAAAAGCAACATAAGAACGGTGGCATATTTATGAAAGAATTGAGCAGATTTTGAGGGACTTACAGCAACAGTCTTTGTCTGGAAAGCAGCCTTCCAAAAGGTTGGACATAGCGTGCCAGATGGTGTGTAACAAAAGAAAGTTCCAAGTGGTGGAGTTTAGGATAAGGACACACTAAATAAGGAGAAAGGTAGCATAAAAACAAAGAAGTGTCTCTGAATAGGCAGGCAAGCTAGAGATATGTGATTCTATAGATGTAGAAGTTACCTTGATGTTGCCACACAGAGAGATAGTAGTCCTAGCAGGTTGAGTTGTAATTGAAACTGGCAGGGCTATAAATAGCCGGCCCAATTAGTGAACGGTTGCGTCACAAGGACGCCACGGCTGTTGCATTTGCCGCCTACAGATCCCAGAGTGCATCACGGCATCGACGAGCGTCGTGACGCCATCATCTGGCGCTCAATCACAAGGCACAGAGAGGAAGGAGAGAGAGCAGCGCGCGCATCGCTGCTGCGGTAAACAAACAGAGGTGTCACTTCAGACAGGGGGAGGAGGGGCGCGATCAGAAGATCGCGCGCCCATCCGCCCGTCGAGATGATACACAGCGTGCACAAGCATTGCTAGGGAATGGATAGTGAACAATAAAGAAAATAAAGGCAAAAAATAATTTTTCTTAAAATAAAGGAGGAAAAAAGGGGAAATTATCTGAATATTATAAAAACAAAATCACTTATTAAGGTATAACTAATTAATATAGATATTTATATATAAAGTTATATAGAATTATATAGAAGGTAGTATGAGCAGAGGGAACATCCAGATGTGGCAGGATATGACAAGGGGTATTGAGCTCACTGGGAAAAGGGGAAGGGATGGAGGAGAAAGATAAGGGGAGGGAGGGAGGGAGAAAGGGAAGGAAGGAAGGGGGGAGACAAGGAAGGGAAACCAAACTAAGGTTGGGTAGAGGGACCATATTGGGGAGAGAGCCCACTCCCAATAATGGGCAGTATCCCCGATGGGCAAATCCGTTCCGCCACGGACCCGGGCCACACAAGAAAAAGCATATAAACAGATGCAAACAAACAGTATACAACGATAACAAAAAATAAGAACATTCTGTTCAAAATTCTTTTGTACTCAATACTGACGCAGTCTTCTTTGGTTTCTACCTAAAATTCCTTTCCCAGGCACCGTTATAATCCCCCTTCTCCCCCACACCTCTTCAACTTCTGCTATTGTTGTCTGATATTTAGCATTGGTTCTGAGCATACCTGTTTGTACTCTGGGCTTAAGTACACACGATCGTTGTCGAAATGTTTGAGAGCATTCACACCGAACATTTGTCCGATGAAAAAGCGAAAACATTTGTCCGATGAAGCATACACACAGTCAGATTGTCCGATCAAACAGGTCTGTTGGACATTTGTTGTCAAAAAGCCAGATCATGTGTATGGGCCTTAAAAGGGAAAACAGATTGCAATAAAAAAAATAAAAAAAAACTGACAGAGTTGCTAACTGTTCTCCGCTCTATACAAAACAAAACTAAAAGATTTGGTTGGAGTTAGGCGTTATCTGTGCCTCCTTATTGGTCCTTTACTTTAGCAAACAAGAAGGCAGAAAGAGGTCGGCCATGCTCCACCTTTATAGCAAAAATTGAGATAACTATAGCAGCCTATATCACTGGACCTGTTGATCATTTTTAATGAATGAATGAATGAAAAACTTATATAGCGCGGCACATGCGAACTAAATCGCCTCTGGGCGCTTGACATGAAGTTTTTACTAAACATACCCTAACTACTTACACATTTTTCATTTACAAACACAATTAAATTGCTTAAAGGGGTTGTAAAGACAAAAATATTTTCCTCTTACAGTAGCTGATAAAGGAAAAAGTAATGTTTTGCACTATAACTAGTTTGATACCTGTTGAAATCAAGCTGTTTTATTTACCTCTGTCACTCCTGTATCGTTATTCTCACTGACTTCCTGGTTTGCGGTGCGCATTCTTTCTTGCTACATCACGGCCTAATGAGAACTACAGTTCCCATTAGGCTTAGCCTCCATGCCTGTGAGGGATAAGAGAGCATCTTCACGCAGGGCTGTAGTCATAGGGAGAGGGTGAGCACATTCTGCTTTCCACCATGCAAAACGGCTCAGATGCTGGTGGAAAGCAAGAAGAGGAGAGACAGGAAATGGCATTTTTAAACCTGGATTACTGTATTTTGGAGGTCAAAGGGAAAAACAAGGTAAGTGAAATTTTAAATGCTCTAGCTTACAGCAATCAATTGATCTAATAAAAAACAAACCTTTAGTGTTCCTTTAAGTTTGTGATAGGCTTACTTTAAGAAAATCTGTTTTAGTTGCCCGGCCAACCTGCAGGATTGTCCTATATACCCAGTACAATATATAACAGTAATCCCAAAAGGGTCGCTGATGAATGATGATAGAATGTGATAGAAGTACAGTTACACAGATGAGGTTGAGTTCTTCCCCTGATTGTGCAGAGGCTGCCAACACATAAACATTAACCACTCCATGCCCACCCAGTAACTAGTCTACTATTGGATATCCTTTTTTTTATATGTATGCTAAAAAAAAATTGTAACTGGGGAGAAGTATAGGGCATAGGATACTCCAATAAGTGCAAGTTCCAAAAAGAGAGGATGCTAACTTCCTGTAAATAAAGCTTGTTGATCCCTGAGACTAGAATAAAAAGTCAACTTGGGGGGCATTTACAATCGGTACCCCAAAAAGCTACCATGGCTCTTGTTTCCTTGCAGCACCAAATATCACTTTGATCAGCAAACGGTCTTTACTCGAGAAAGGCCAGATGATATCAGCCAAGACATTGATTCCTGTTGCCTTCTAGTGAGGTAGTAGCAGGATGGATGCTCAAGGGTGAAGTCTCGGGTGTTTCTGCAGTTGCAGGTATGGGTTTCCAATCTCTGCCACAGCCGGGACTCAGATAAACAGCAACAAACCAGCAGAAAGACCTGCGTAGGTACAGCTTTTCCAGCTTGTGCACCTTCTAGGCTACATGTGTAAAGCTGTACTTTAAATGCATGTTAGGTCCTAATCAGGCTTCTGGGCCCAGTAGCAAGAACAGTCCTGCTGCCACTTCTCACACCTCAGCTTTAAACAAGAGAGTGAGCACATGGCCTCCCCAAATATTTATGCCCATCATACCCCAGAGGCTACAGGGATGTCTGGAGACAGATGACAACCCCACTGAGCTTAGGGAGAAACCTTAGGGAGAAAGACAGTGCACAACTATACAAATCAAACTGGGATAACTACCACCCAGCCAAAAATTAAATGTTCCTACCGACTAGCAACCTATCTAGGAGGGTGTTACAAATGTAACAGCCAGAACACAGTTCTCCTGTTTATGATAGACCATAGCTAAGGGGTAGGTGAAATTGAGAGTTTTTATTTCCCTAAAATTTTGGCAAAAATCTGGATATTTCAGGTTAATTGCAATGCAAAATGAAGGTGACTTTTACGGTTGAAGTTTAAAGCGGAGGTTCACCCTCAAAACGAACTTAACAGCATCCTTACCCTAAAGGCAATCTAAGCAACATAGCGTTTTTTTTTTTTTTTTTAAATCCTCCCTTACCTTTCATATGCCTGCACTTCCTATTTTATTGCCAGCGGGGAGTGGGCGTGTAGTTACTTTGCCCGACCGCGCTGTGCATTGTGGGCGCCGATTCAATGCCTCCATGCAGAGACGTCCTGGCCAATCACAGCGCATCCACAGAACTAGCTAGACGTGTATTCTCACGCTAGCTGTTCTGTCACATGACGCGGGGAGCGGGTCACATGACCCGCAAACCGCGTCATGTGATGTGGGCGTATATATATTGCCCATTGTAAACAAACAATCGCCATTACTATACATTAGGACTATAGGAATTATCACAGCGGGGCGTGTCTTTTGGAGGACGCCGCCGTCCGTTGTGATGGTAACGACGCACTGTGTACGGCGCGGCTCCCCGCCGACACTGCGCATGCGCGGGATTACGCGGTGAATGCTGGGAGAGCAGCATTCGCCACATCCCGGAAGCATCACTGTATGGCTTCAACCCTCACACAGTAAAGATGGCTACGGCCATCGCATGAAAATATAAAATATAATTTCGTCCGAAAAGAGGATGCCGGCGCCTAAGGAGGTGGGACATGTGAGTAAATATTGTATGCTGGCAAACGCAGACGATTAGTGTTTAAAAAAAAATACTTTATTCCACTGAACCTACGCTTTAAAGTTAGAAAAGCTATATTCAGCAATCCTTGACCTATTCTTATATCATAATATATTTGTTTAAAGCAATTTTTGTTGATGATAAAATGGCTACTTTTGCAGTGAAATCATTTCCACCAAAATCACTCCACTCATCCTTATCCCTTGCCTAGAACTTTTATAGATGAAAGACAAAGGAGGAGATGTTTCCCCAGTGCTCTGTCAGGATGGTGATTAGCAGAAAGCAAAGAAAAAGAGATGACAAAAAATACTTGACAGTGCGTCGCAGATGGATTGGGGTGGAGGATGGAGCTCTAGGACTGAGGCCGCATACACACGATAGAATTTATCTGCTGAAACCAGTTCGACGGACCGTTTCAGCAGACATCTCCGATCGTGTGTACGGGCTAGCGTACGGGCTACAAACCTGTCCGTCGGATCTGTCCGCTGGTTAGTACACTAACCAGCGGACAGAACTGCCCGCGCATGCATTTTATTTTCTGGGTTTGGTGACGTGGCGGTGTCAATGTCACCGCCACGTCACCGCGTCCTCAGATCGAGGGGATTTTCGTCCGATGGTGTGTACACGCCATCGGACCAAAATCCGATGAGACATGTCCCCTGCAAATGGTCCGTCGGACATGTTTGAGCGGACATGTCTCATCGTGTGTACGCGGCCTGAGGTGTATTCGGAGGAAGTATTTTTGGAGGTGGTTAACAGTTTTTTGACTTGTTAATTAAGTGATTTGTGATCTACTTTGGGATAAGGGGTCATAAAACATCTAGTGAGTGCTCAAGCACTGTCTGCCATGGAGGTGGATTGTGGGGTGAAGATGAGGGAATCTAAATTTTAAGATACACTTTGGTAAGAGGATTCTTACGTGTGGAAAGGAGTTCTACTGACAGAAGGACTGCATTGATTTGTTATACATTTGGTGCTGGTGGGCTTTCTAAAAATATATTTACAAGATATGCAAATTAGTTTTTTATTAGTGGGGACTAATCACCTTCATTACTGTGAACTATATTACAAAGTTTGTTCATGTTATTTTTCTTATATAATATATGCACATAGCACTTTTTAGAATTTGTAGTGTGGGGGAATGTACACTTTTTGACTGTGAATTATTTGTATATGTAGAACTAACTACCCCTGTAAGAACGGATAGGTAGTTTGCCTGTATCTTTGTACCCTCTCAGCAAACACACAGTTCTAGTCACTCTTCAGGCTCATTAAAGGGGTGTTCCAGCCCATTTTTATGTTGCTGGCTTTTAATAAACAAACACTTACCTGCTCCAAGGTTCCAGCGACGCGCCAGCGTCTTCATTGTAAGTGTGGGCACCCGGCCGTCTTCATTGTAAGTGTGGGCACCCGGCCGTGACAACTTTCGGCTTCACGGCCGGGCACCCACTGCGCATGCGCGAGCGGCACTGCGAATGCGCGAACGGTTTGGTGCTGCCTTGTCTGATTGGACAGGCGATCGCCTAGGACCTGTGACGTGTCCTAGGCGATTGCCTACAGGGAGGGGCTGAAGATAGACGATTAAGCTAATCGTCTAACCAGCCCCTCGGCGGAAGGAGGAAGTGGGACAGGAAGTCCCACTCCTCCTGAAGCCCCCACTCCCCTCCCCCAAAAAATTACATGACAAATGTGGCATGTAAGGGGGTGAAGAGTGGGTTAAGCGGAAGTTCAATTTTTGAGTGGAACTCTGCTTTATCTAGTCTAGGGGTATTCTTTGTATGATGCTTTAATGAAAACTTGTAGAACTGTGAGCCAAGTCCTTGTACAAGTAAATGATGGACTATGCTTTGTAGTAGCAACCTGAGGAGATTAATCTTCCTCTCTGGACAATCCAAGCAAAGTCATTTTACTAAAAATTAAATAGACTAAGGTCTTCAGGACACAATTTCCCCTTTAAACCCGCTGACTCTAGCACAAGAGGCATGGCAACGACACAGTCTCTAGGATCTCCCACTAATGTCCTTGAAAAATTAGTTGCCTCCTTCCAATATTCCCCAATATAAACTTTTACCCTGTGGAACCAGCAACATAAACCTCCAGGTAGCCAAACTGAAGCCTTGGTACCCCACAGGCACATGGCAGCAAGCCCCCTAGGCTGTAATCACCTCTCCCTAGGGATAAGCTTGGGGTGTATGAATATTCAGCTGCTGATTAGACTCTTCCTGATCACTAACCAGGGGTGGACTGACAACTCATGGGGCCCCCGGGCAATAGAAGATTATGGGTCCCCTGGGCTTACAGATGGCCACCACACCAGGGGGCAGTGCAGAGGCAGGGCAGCTAAAATCAAAAGCATGTCGGTTTCAGACATATCAGGGACAGATTTTTACATAATGTCTGTGGTTTTATTGAACCTGGCAACCCTGATGGGGCCCCCTAGTGGCATGGGGCCCCCGGGCAGTGCCCGAGAGATCCAATGGTCAGTCCGCCCCTGTCACTAACTTTCAGAACATTTCAGGACCAGACAGGGGAAAGCAGTCAATCCTCCAGGCATGGAGACAAAGAACAGTCCAGAATAACCAACACAGCCAAACTGATTAGAGTGAACCAAAACTAAATTTGCTTAAAGGGGTTGTAAAGGTTAATTTTTTATTTTCTAAATAGGTTCCTTTAAGCTAGTGCATTGTTGGTTCACTTACCTTTTCCTTCGATTTCCCTTCTAGATGTTTTTTTCTTTGTGTGAATTTCTCACTTCCTGTTCCTCCTCAGTAAGCTTGCCCCCATCATCCGAGCCGTTTTGGCTGGGGGGGTTAGTCAACGTGCTTGCCCCCTCCCTTGTGATAACATCCCTGCAGGGAGACACTGTAAGCTTGCCCCATCATCCAAGCTGATCTGGCTGGGGGGTTAGTCGACGTGCTCTTGGGATTACATCCCTGCGTGAGAAATTCAGACAAAGAAAAAAAAACATTTAGAAGGGAAATCGAAAGAAAAGGTTAATGAACCAACAATGCACTGGCTAAGTTGGAGTTCCAGTGGGCGACCAATTTCTTGTTTTACTCTGCAGTAGGCACCACCGCTAGAGTGATCTCCACTATCTTCCAGGTCCCATGTTGAGTGGCTGCCCTCATGCTTATTTAACACAGGAGGCGGTTCACTTGGCACATGTACCATTCAGGGAACACTTTGCATTTTCTCAATGAATGTAAAGCATTCTTTGAATAGATGAGGCGTGCCAGTTTCGAGTGAGTGGCCTTCAGTGTTTTTTTTTTTTTTCACAAGAAATGGCCTTCAGTGTTTAGTTAGCAGCAGGGCAGTCACTTAGCTCAGTACCCAGAAGCTAATGCCGATCACTGTAGTCGCAGCGCCACCTGATAGGTGGGAATTGACCCTTTAAGTTTAAATACAGACATAAGCTATCATTTTTGGCTGGCGTTTACCTTTAGGGTGGACACACAAAAATAATGATGATATAGTAATTCATGTAACATTTGTGTATGTTTGTTTTTTTTCTATTAATTCCCACTAATAACCCCAATCTTATACAGTAATGGAGAGAGCATCAGCAAATTAGTAAATGTGTATGCTTGCTAAATAGAGGATCATTCAATGGAACCAATCATTTGATGATCAGATCTGTGTATTCTCGGCCAGTTTTTTAGGTGCGTTTTGTCTTGAGGAAGAAAGAAGAGATGACAGTTTCCCTTTGAGAATTGTATGCAAATCATCGCACATACAATCCACCTGCAGTCTAGAAACTAATAAACGTTCTAATGGCTTAAGAACAAAAAGCTCTCTGTATGTCACTCACGTGTGGTAGGGAAGTATTGGCACATGTCACAAGCAACTGCAAAGAAAAATAATTGAATCAAAGAATAATAAATAAACAAAAACACATAACTTAATTGGATGCAGTGGGTTGCTAAGCTTTGCTAATCACTATAACATAAAACAAGAAATCTGCACTTATTATTGACCTTCTTCTAAAAATGCTAGTTGGCTAGCTGTTATGCTGAAATGCTGACTTTAGAACTTTTTTGGATTAATGATGTACGTATACATGTCAGAAAAGTCAGAACTCCTTACTCCAGAGACTTAATCCAACCATACATTGTTCGAAATTTGGCAGGTACAGCAGGTACTGGCTGAATTTCGATACATGTATGGGCAAGGAGGTTGTACAGAAGTCGAAAGTACAAACAAATGGCAAACAAAAAGAAAAACAGTTGCTTGAAGAAAGCAATTGATGGTCGGATTTTTAAGGCAAGATGGAAGTATATAAAAAGTATAAATGTATTACAAAAAATGGATTGAACAAAAAACAATTGAGATAATAAAAAAAACATATAGATTGATAAATAAATATGGACAATATCCTCTGTACATGGTCTACGCGTTTCGTCATTGGGCTTCCTCAGGACGAGCAGAAGAGATTTAACAATGTAAAGATATATTTTATAATCTATACGACCATATATAGCCATCCAAGGTATCTGCAGAGCATTCCAGAGGAGCGTATAGAAGTATCAAAAAGAAAGAGGTGTAGAAAATTCAAATGTATCAAAGAGTCTCCAGAATCAGTTGCTGTAATTGGTTACACCTAAAATAGGGATCCAATCATGCCAGAGAAAGGGAAAATGTGGGTCATCACCCGTACACAGGTGGCAAAGAGCAAACCCAATCTAGAAATCCAAGTAAAGGATTTAAGCCGGGGCAAGGTACAAAAACGTGTGCCCCAGGGTAATAGCCTGTGCTATACACGGGCATAGCACGGGCTATTACCCTGGGGCACACATTTTTGTATCCGTTTGCAAGGGTCTGCGGGGTCCATAGACTAGATTGTCCTGTGTGGCTGCTTATATATACTTCACCCGGATCCACGCTCTATAAGTGTTCGTTTATGACACATCTTACCTTGCCCAGGTTTAAATCCTTTACTTGGATTTCTAGATTGGGTTTGCTCTTTGCCTATGTATGGATAATGACCCACATTTTCCCTTTCTCTGGCATGATTGGATCCCTATTTTAGGTGTAACCAATTACAGCAACTGATTCTGGAGACTTTTTGATACATTCTAATTTTCTACACCTCTTTCTTTTTGATACTTCTTTACGCTCCTGTGGAATGCTCTGCAGATACCTTGGATGGCTATATCAACTATGGTGCTATAGATTATAAATATATCTTTACATTGTTAAATCTCTTCTGCTCGTCCTGAGGAAGCCCAACGGCGAACTGCGTAGATGATGTATAGAGTATATTGTCCATATTTATTTATCAATCTATATGTTTTTTTTATTATCTTAATTGTTGTTTGTTCAATCTATTTTTTGTAATAAATGTATACTTTTTATATACTTCCGTCTTGCCTTAAAAGTCCGACCATCAATTGCTTTCTTCAAGCAACTGTTTTTCTTTTTTTTTTACCTTACCTACCCCTTTTTGTTTTTTGATACAAACAAATGGCCCCACCTATAACTGGTCATTGCAGCAAGGAGCACATGAAAGGGTGACGCATGTTAAACAAAGCCAAATAAAATTCCGAGCACTTACCGACCAGCCTGCAACCAACCTAATTATCCTGTCTAACAGTATGTGTTTAAAACAGGGGTTTCGTTTGCAAACATTTGCAGATACATGGGTAAGCCACAGAGCCACTTCACAGCACCCCAGTCTTAACTCTAAAGCCCTGTACACACAATCGGATATCTGATGGAATCTCATCCGTTGGATTTTTTCATCGGATATCCGATGAAGCTGACTTTCATCAGTCTTGCCTACACACGGTCAAAAATCCGACCATATCCAACACGGTGACGTAAAACACTACGACGTGCTGAGAAAAATTAAGTTTAATGCTTCCGAGCATGCGTCGACTTGATTCTGAGCATGCGTGGATTTTTGACCGATGGACTTCCACACAGACGATCTTTTTTTTCTATCGTTTTTTTTATCCATAGGAACATTTTAAAACATGTTATATATTTTTTCACTGATGGAAAACAAACCGATGGGCCCACACACGATCGGTTTGTCCGATTAAAACGGTCCATCGGTCTGTTTTCATCAGACAAACCGATCGTGTGTACAGGGCTTGAATGTTGACAGTGGAAGCACATGCATTATAATGGACAGGCAGTGGGCGGGTGAACCTGGAGGGAGCCCACCCCTTCTTAAAGCCACATGGGTGCACTGGACACCCAGCACATAGCACTATGGCAGCAAAGGTGTCCAGTGGATCCCCTTACCATTATTCCAGCAGTATTAATAAATGGCCACTGTGAAAACCTATAGCTGGCCTTAGCAGCAAGGAGAACATGGAAGGGCTACGAATCGACTTCTGTAGAACCGCCCTGTTGAATTTTCTCTGCTCGATATAACTAACAGCGCTGATCATTCAGTATATTGTTATGGTGGGAGAGTCTCCTCACTGTCAGAATACAAAGACGCAGCGGAGAGCATTCCCCCAGCCACCATGAATGTGTGGATGGGGTAATCAAGTATTTTTTATTTTAAGTTTTTCGCTTAACTCGCTGCTTAAAAGAAAAATAATTACTCATCTATGGCCTGCATCAGAGTATTGAAGCAACTTTCTTCCTTGAGGCCGCGTACACAGGATCAGACTGGTCTGATGAAACTGGTCTGCAGACCAGTTTTATCGGACCAGTTCAATGGTGTGTACGGCCCATCGGACCGTTGTCCGTCGGACCAAAGTTTTAAAACCTGCTTTAAAATATGTCTGATGGACACCTGTCCGTCGGACAGGTTCGATGGTTAGTACGCAAAAGCATCGGACCAAAAACCCACGCATGCTCAGAATCAAGGCGACGCATGCTTGGAAGCATTGAACTTCGTTTTTTCAGCACGTCGTTGTGTTCTACGTCACCGCGTTCTGGTCTGATCGGATTTTTGGTCCAATGGTGTGTACACACATCAGACCATCAGACCACTTCAGCCTGGTCTGATGAAAACGGTCCGTCGGACCAGTTTCATCGGACTGGTCTGATCGTTTGTACGTGGCCTAAGAGGTATCAGGCAATCTTCAGCTGCCTTTCAGTTCAAGCTTCCTTCCTAATGCATGATCACGTTGTCTGTACACCTTTTAATTAGCAATAAGCAATTCACAAGGGGTTTTGTTGAAATTTTCTAAACTTGAATTTAGCTGCAAACCCTATTAATTTCAACTAGTGATGAGCGGAATACGCCATATTCGATTTTGCGATATTTCACGAATATATAGAAGAATATTCGCAAAATATTCGTTAATATCGAATATTCGTGATATTTTATCAAAAATAAATTTAGCGAAATTTCGCTAATGCGGATGCGAAATTGATTGCGAAATTCTCGTCAACACGCGAAAACGGAGATCATTTCCTGGATTACTAAACTAATATGCACTAAACACTAACTCTACTTACACAAACGTATATGATTAAACTAAAGCTAATTTATTTTTTATTTTTATTTTTTTATACACAAAACACAGAAGGGCAGAGAAAGTATTCGCGAATATTCAGCAACATAAAAGGATCGCCTCAGCTACTCAGCCCAGGGTCTCTAATCATACCAGCAATGCTTTTAGACGTCGATGGAGATCACTAGGATGTGATCTGTTTTAAAAAGAAATTTGAAAAAATACGAATATTCGCAATAGCGAATATTCACCGCGATATTCGATTTATTTGCGAATACTCGAATATGCAATATTTGTAACGAGTATTCGCAATGCGAATATTCGTGAGCAACACTAATTTCAACTTTTATTAAAGGTTTTTTTTTTTTGGCTAGTTTTCGCTGTGACACCTGACAATTGTATTAGAATTTATTAGGCTTTAATTGACCTGGGAAAGTAGCAGCCACAACAGATATAAAAGCTATAGGGAAATTTACTCTTAAAAAAATAAAAATAAAATCCTCAACTTCATAAAAACTAGCCAGTGGCAAAACAGTTTAATATTATGGTTGGTGTGCTTCTTTTTTACAATACCACTCAGCATTGTCTTAAAAGTTTACCAAAACGTCAAAAGAGTGCACAAAAGCACTTTAAAACCACAACCTGGGGCTCACATTTCCTGAACCCCCTCATAGCCCAATTATATTCACAATATAAAAATATAGTATATTTTTGGCAGAAATTGGCTGGCATCGGGACAGTATGCGAGCACTTGAATAGGCACAAATATTGTACAGTGGTTGGACAATATGTTAGCATCTTGGTTAAGCCAGAATATCAGAGGGCAAGACGAGACATGCTTTATCTTGAAATTAAATATAGTGTGTACTAATTGAGAGACAATAGGCATCATGCGGCTGGTGCATAGACTCAGGTGCAACAAGCCACATGACTAGGGATGAGACCTTCTTCACAAATATTGATTTTTCTAGAAAACAGGGAAAGCATAACCTCAGAAGGTAAAGGCCAGGGCTTCCTGAACTGCATTGCACTACAAGGAGGTCACCACAGTATCCGTGTAAACAAAATGCTGTATGTTTCAGAACTATAAGGCAGCCTTCTATCAATGTAATGTCTTGCAGAAAACAGTCTCACAATTAAGGGAGTTGTAAAGGAAAAAAAAATGTTGCTGAAATAGAGAGATAATAGTTAACTGATTCCTTTTAAAAACAAATAAAAATAGATAAAAATCAATCATATAATGTACCTCTAGTTTCAGTTTAGTTTTTGCATCTAGTTTCGTATTTGCATGTTATTTCCTGCCTCTGTGCTATACAGAGCCATAGAGCAGTGATGGTTTGGAAAACGATACTAGAAGCTCTCAGTACTGTGGTCATCAGGAAACAGACAACCAGGAAGTGTCCAGAACAAAGAAAAATTACAGCAACATCAGAGCAAAAACTAACAATGAGGACATGAAACCAGGACTGCAGTAAGGTAAAGTAAGCTATTTAGCTAAAAAAAAAAATTCCTTTAGTGACCCTTTAAGTTCCAGGATGATGAACGCACAATTCACAATAATAAGCGATTCCTTGCAAAAGGAAAACTGGATGAAAACCTATACAACCTCATCAAGTTAAGCTAGAAAGAAAGTTGGGACTTTAAATGAAACATGCACCTAAAGGGGTGATAACGGACCATGGGTGTCTGACCAATAGGATAAATATTGCAGCTGTACTAGCTGAATCTCTGTACCCATCACTCAGAAAGTAATACATAGTAATATCATTTATTTCATATATATACATATAATACATTATAGCATAAAAGTATTAACGTACTGTACATGTAATAGTATCATAAAATGTCAGGCAGATTAATCCATATATCACATGATAACCATATACATGTCACAATTGTTACAGCATAATACACTTAAAAATAGTAAGATGATCCCATGAAATGCATGATAGTAGCATCAGAATGTCTCGCCGCATTTCGTGGAACTCTTTAGCCGAGGATCCCCCCTGCGCATGCGCCGCTGCAATCAGCGGCGCATTGCGAGGGGAATATTTTCTAAACCGTACAGTTTTAAAAGATATTCTTTATACCTACAGGTAAGCCTTATTATAGGCTTACCTGTAGGTAAAAGTGGTTGTAAAGACTTTTCTACCACTTTAACTGCCATACAGGGATGGAGACACTGGACTTACAAGTCCTGTGCCTCATATAAAGTCCCAAATTTCCCTATCTCCCCCCTCCCTTCATGTCTATACAAGCTCATCACCACAGATCAGCAAGCCAAAATAGTCTCTAATGACCTACACAACAAATATATTTACTTACGGCACAGGCGGCTGGGGCACAGAAGTCCAGAAACTATAAAGGACATTAGAAAGAGAGGTTTATCAGAAGATTTGACAATAGCATCTTTCAAAGTGTTTATGAAATGCAAGTGCTGCATTGAAGCAAAAGCCACACGTGCTTCCCTTCCACAGTCTACTCAAAGAAAAACTACCCACCCCTTGCAGCTCATACACAGTGAAGTATGCGGTCCAATGAAAACTCCCACCTCAGGCTGGAACAGATATCTACTGACTTTCATTGACGATTATTCCAGGTACACAATTACCTATCTGACGAAACACAAGAATGAAACATCAGACAAACTTCAAGAGTTTGTTGCCATGTCTAGCAAAAAATTCCAACGCAAACCAGAAATAATACGCACCGGCAATGGAGGAGAATACATAAGCAAAAAAGTGGCCTCATATCTTAACCACTAGCCGACCGCCCACTGTCATTATACGGCGGGACGGTGGCTCTCCTGGGCGAGAGCCCGTAGCTATACGTCCGCATTTTTGCGGCCGCTAGGGGGCGCGCGCCACCCGCGGTCCGCGAAGGCGGCCCCGCTCGTTCCCCGAGTCCCGCGCGAGTGCCCGGCGGGCGCGATCGCCACCGGGCACGCGCGCTCGTTCGTTACAGAGCGGGGACCGGGAGCTTTGTGTGTAAAACAAAGCTCTCTGGTCCTGTCAGCGGGGAAACGCTGATCTTCTGTTCATACAATGTATGAACAGAAGATCAGTGATTTCCCCTAGTGAGTCCACCCCCCCATACAGTTAGAACACACCCAGGAACACACTTAACCCCTTCCCTGCCCCCTAGTGTTAACCCCTTCACTGCCAATGGCATTTTTATAGTAATCCAATGCATTTTTACAGCATTGATCGCTATAAAAATGCCAATGGTCCCAAAAATTTGTCAAAATTGTCCGATGTGTCCGCCATAATGTCTCGGTACTGAAAAAAACGCTGATCGCCACCATTACTAGTAAAAAAAAAATATTAATAAAAATGCCATAAAACTACCCCCTTTTTTGTAAACGCTATAAATTTTGCGCAAACCAATCAATAAACGCTAATTGCGATTTTTTTTAACGAAAAATATGTAGAAGAATACGTATCGGCCTAAACTGAGGAAAAAAAATGTTTTTTTATATATTTTTTGGGGATATTTATTATAGCAAAATGTAAAAAATATTGCATTTTTTTCAAAATAGTCGCTCTATTTTTGTTTATAGTGCAAAAAATAAAAACCGCAGAGATGATCAAATACCACCAAAAGAAAGCTCTATTTGTGGGAAAAAAAGGACGCCAATTTTGTTTGGGAGCCACAACGCACGACCGCGCAATTGTCAGTTAACCTCCCTGGCGTTATGATTCTGTCTGGAATTTTGTACCAAAAGCGTTGCAATTGTTTTGCAAGGAAATGTGGTGTTATGTATTATAGGCCTGCAATTCTTAGTAAGTACTTACTTAAATCTATCTAAACAAGAGTCTAATAGGCATCCCGGGTATGATTTTTTTATTTTTATTAAAAATTATAATATAATAAATAATTATAAAAAATTATAACAAATAATAATATAATTATAGTAAAAATTATTCAATAATCTTATCAAATCAAAATCACTGAAATTTGCTCAGTTGCAGAATTTTTGCTGTCATTATTTTTTTTTTATGACGAATTTCCCCATAAATCGTTATCGCTAAATTCTGCAAGTGATTATAATTTATTATCGCTGTTTTTTAGCTGCTCTAAAACAATTTTTGCCATAAAGGGACACTTTTGGTTGCTATGGGCAATCTACAGTTTGCAGGGAGAAAGAAAAGTTTTTATTATATAAAAGGACATGTAGTGTACAGGGCAGACCACTAGGGACATGGGGGGGGTGTATTTTTTACATACAGTACTGTAATCTATAAGATTACAGTGTACTGTATGTAATGTGTTTGTTTACATTTTTGAATTTGGCGCCGTTCTCCGTCCCCGTGCGTCGTAACGTCGCAGGGAACGGAGATCGGCGGCGCGCGGGGACGCTGTGTGAATCGAGCGAGCACCCGCTCGCTCACACAGCGGGGATGCATCGCTGGATCCACGGAGAAGGTAAGTAAACTGTCTCTGTGGATGCTGCGAGGCGAGCCCGTGTCTGACACGGGATCAACGATAGTAGCAGGAAATTTTTACCCCGTGTCAGACACGGGAAAACCACCAGGGATGTTAAAGCGACGCAGTGCCGAATCACAAAAAGTGCTCTGGTCATTGGGCAGCAATATGGTCCGGGGGTTAAGTGGTTAAAAGACAAGCAGAAAGAAAAAATCACACTCTTAGGCCGCGTACACACTATCGAATATATCTGCTGAAACTGGTCCGACGGATCATTTCAGCGGACATATCCGATCGTGTGTACGGGCTAGCAGACATGTTTTCCCAGCGGACAAATTTCAAAGCATGCTTTGAAATTTGTCCGCCGGAGACATGTCCGTCGGATATGTCTGCTGGTTAGTACACTAACCAGCGGACATAAATCTCCGCGCATGCGTCGAATGGATTCGACGCATGCGTGGAAGTATTTCACTTCCTTGTTTGGTGACGTGGCGGCGTCAACGTCACCGCCACGTCACCGCGTTCCCTGGCCGAGGGGATTTTCATCCGATGGCGTGTACACACCGTCGGACGAAAATCCGGAGGAGACATGTCCGCTGGAAACGGTCCGTCGGACATGTTTCAGCAGACATGTCCCTCCGTGTGTACGCGGCCTTATAGAAATGGCCAAATGCATGTTTTTGGATGCCAACCTACCTCGCAAGTACTGGGGAAAAGCAGTCATGACCTACCTACAGAACAGACTACTTCAAGAGCCATTAAAAGTACTCCATTTGAAATGTTGCATAGGTCAAAGCTTAGCATAGGGCACATCAGAGTGTTTTTAAAGTTTTTTTGGTGTGCGGCTGTCCATATTTTCTCTTCAAGTTCTTTTTCGTCTGCTAGCAGCCGAATAGTGCCGCAAATCCAACGGTAAAGCGCCGCAAAAAAAATGGCGGCGTTTTACTGCCGACGCCCGGGGCAGCACTCACCAACATCTACCTCACCATCTCTAGTAAGAACCTTCGTTTTTGGCTCGAGTTAGGTGTAAATTAAAGCTCCCTTCAAATTTCTTTTGATGTATCCCCTCACTGCATCATGGGAAAAGGAGGGAAAGTCACATGTTTCCCCGTAGCGGCAAGTATGAGGTATTTGTGTATTTTGTTTTACTCTGGCACATCTCATCCTACCCTAAATGGTGCTATCATCTATATTTAGTACACATACAACTTTACCCATAATAGTGGCAATTAAAAAAAAAAATAGAATAAAAACAGGGTTTACAGGGCAAGCAAATGGCTCCCTGGTGGCAATTTTAAGTCCAATTTATCCATTGATTTTTTTATTTCTAAGAAAATCTTTTATTACTTTTCATACGCCACAAGTACATACTGCTAACCTCACCCAGTGAGACATTTCAGGAAAAATAGTGAGGAGCGAAGAACACGTTAATGAGCTTTCTGAGAAGCAAATGCTGGCTGTATAGATAGAAAGTATAGCTTAAAGGGTCACTAAAGGAAAAAAAATGTTTTGCTGAAATGACTGTTTACAGGGTATAGAGACATAAAAGTTAACTGATTCCTTTTAAAAATGATTAAAAATAGATAAAAATCAATCATATAATGTGCCTCTAGTTTTACTTTCGTTTTTAAAATGATTTCATGTTTCTCTGAAGTAGAGAAGACACACGGAACAAAAACAAACAAATCCAGGGCAGTGTTTTGTTTTTAAAATTAATCTGATTGGTTCTGAGAAGTTTTAGACACACAGCTTAGACCACAGTGAAAATCTGCCATGAGTTTTTTCATAAGGAGCCAGACAACCAGGAAGTGTGGAGATCAGAGAAGTATTACAGCTACTTCAAAGCAAAAAACAAACAATGAGAACATGAAAACAGCACTGCATTAAGGTAAAGGAAGCTATTTAGCTAAAAAAAAATCCTTTAGTGATCCTTTAATTTACTGTTACTGAGGTTACAAGAGTTTCCATAAAAGTAAGGCAGAGCGTCTGTTGTAATAAAACACATCTGAACATTTCATTATCTGCCAATAAAAGGAATTTCCACACAAACTTTCTGCTATTATTAAGCAAATTGCTATAAAAGTTCTGGCAAAATAAGGAAATTGAAAAAGAACAATAAGATAGTGTAAAGATCCAAGGTGTGCATTGACTCATAGATCCCAGTCGCAGTCCAATTTCCAGTGTTTTGCAGCATGTAAGCAGCTGAATGCTGAATGCTTTAGATTAGTGTACACCATTGGACTTGGCACTGTGTTCATAACAAGCCTAGAAGTGTAGTTTTATAGTTTGTAAACTCTTTTTCAAAAATCACTGCAACTTTGCATGTAAAAACCTGTTTGTATAACCTTGATTGAACGAGGTTTTGTCATTTGTTTTCACGGTGGAGGCAACCATAAGGCCTAAATTCATGCTGAAATCACTTTGGGCTTTCCGTGAAAAGAGTTCTATATTTGAAATAACTTCAACCCCCACAACTGTTTCTTCCAGGTATAATAAAATATTTTAAACCCCCAAATTCCTTTAAAGTGTATGTAAACCTTGCAACTTCACTTATTTGGTCCCCTCTGGTCTGTTAAATATATAATAATATTAATATATCTTATGCAGTGTTATAAGTCCTCCTATGGTTCATGTCACTAGGCTTCAGACCCCCCCCCCCCATGGTATGGAGAGAGAGGGGGGTGTTCTGTAGTCTAAATACAGAGTGAAAAACCCAGGGTGACATTGGTCCCCCTCCAATGATGCCTTGTTCACTTGGGCATACTACAGCGCCATAGCTCCCAACTGTCCCTGATTATGAGGGACTGTCCCTGATTTGGAGCACTGTCCCTCTGTCCCTCTTTGCCCCTCATTTTGGTCTGATCTATATAGTTGTATAAAAAAATGCACTTTTTATCTTTCAAAAAGTGTTTCCCAGTGCTAAACCTTTCACCCAAATTCTAAATTGTAGCATTTGTAAATGTTTAAAGCCAGTACAGTGCAACCTTGCATTACAAGCATAATCCATTTCTAAGAGAATGCTCGTAATCCAAAGTACTCGCATATCAAAGCGAGTTTCCCCATTGAAGTCAATGGAAACTAAAATAATTTGTTCCGCATTGACTTCAATGGCATGCAATACCGCATGCGGCCAGAGGCGGGGGGAGAGCCTCGAAAACGTGCGGAAAGGCACAAGGACAGTTCGGCTGACCTCGGCAAACCTCAGAAGGACTCCGTTCACGAGTCTTTCCGGGGTTTGCCAAGGTCAGTCAAACTGTCCTCAGGCCTTTCCGCAGGTTTGTGAGGCTCTCCAGTGCCCCCCCCGCCTCTGGCCGCATGCGGTACTGCATGCCATTGAAGTCAATGCGGAACAAATTATTTTCGTTTCCATTGACTTCAATGGGGAAACTCCCTTTTATGCAAGTACTTTGGATTACGAGCATTCTCCTGGAATGGATTATGCTTGGAATGAGTATTGCGTATTTCCGAACAGTGCCGATCAGCGCCGTTCAGCTCCGATGCCCCCAAACCTCAGGCCAAATGCGGCACTGCACACCGCTTTGGCCTGAATCCTGCATGTTTTTCGAAGAAATACTCACAAACCGAGTTAGGATTTTAGGAAATAAAGTGATTGTATTGCGAAACACTCGTTAACAGCGTTATTCGCAATCCAAGGTTCCACTGTATAAAGGAATAAAAGTGGTAAAAAAAGTCCTTGTGGATTTAATTAACCTTTTTTTGGTTAATTCTACTTTAAGGGGGTGTGTCGGTCATGTCATATGCCTACATACGTTTGCAAGTAGGTGTCTCTCTTACCCTTCTAAAATTGTTGGGAGGTATACAGCACACACCCATGTAAGATGCACATGCATCCCCATGCAGTAAGTCCCATTAATAGCTATTGGGACACAGAGCTGCTCCCAATCTGACAGCTGTGTGTGTGAATGGCCCCAAATGCTCACTGTCTGCGGTCAGGGCCATGCACCCACTGTAAAGTCAAATTGCAACAGGAGGGAAGATGGAAAAATATGGGATAAGGTTGGTTGTTAGTTTAATGTTATAAGAGGTTTACAATATAATTAAAATGTGCTGGTTTCAGCATCACATATACTAAAATTGGAATAAAACAGAGAAGGTACGGATGGCCCCTGTTTAAAAAAAATATAAACTGTATATATATTTATATACATACCTCCCAACCCGCACGGATTCTGCGGGAACTTCCCGCACAGACTGCATCTTCCCGCAGTTCCGCAAAGGGGTTAATTTTCCTGCACGGAGGGGAGTCATGCTGACCGGAGCGGTGTGGGGACTGCAGCAGCTAAGGAAGAGGAGAACCGACAGGCTGTGCAGGTGAGAGAGGCAACAACTTCATCAATCAGCGGCACCCCTCGATCCGCCCCGCTCAATAACTTTGATCCACGGCACCCCCGCTAAACAACAATCCGCGGCACCCTGCTCAACAACTTTGATCCGCGTCCCCCCCGACCCTCCCCGCTCAACAACTTTAATCCGCGGCTAACCCCGACCCCCCCCCCCCTTAACAACTTTGATCCGCGGCACCACCCCCCAACCCCCCGCTCAACAAGAATGTGGGATTTTTAAATGTTGGGAGGTATGTATATGTTTATATATATATATATATATATATATATATATACGCCACTTTTTAGTTGTACCCACAGGAAAGCCAATAATAGGTCTTACCTGTAGGTACAGTGAATATCTCCTAAACCTGCACCTTTTAGGAGATATTCACTATTGCTCCAGCTGGTGATATCACCGACGCATGCGCATGGAAGAGATGGCATACTCATGCCTTCCTTTCAGAGCTCTGTGCCACAGCTGTGACTCCCGTGTGCATGTGAGGGAGTGACATCATTGCGGTTCGGCCATTCAAAAGGCCAGATCCTACAATCCCAGAAGGAAGACCAGGTGAAGAAGGAAGCCCTGTCAGGTAGGTATTTCGTAATGTGCTAGTACGCATTACTTATCAGCGCAGAATGCCATTGACTTGCAGGGGATTTTGTTCCTTTTATCAATGCCAGAGTTTACTACTGTTTTAAACTAAATCTAAAATCATCCTAAAAATTATCCTGTTACCAAAGCTAAATGTTTTGACAGTTGAAGTTTATGCTTCTAGAAACCTATTAAAGCTAGCTAAGTGCTGCTGTCTGATACTGAGAGAAAACAATAGGAAGCTACTACATTTAAAATCAAATAACATGCAGGAAACACAAAGGCGTAAACTACGTTACTGTAAACGAACACAGACATTTCTAATGCCGCGTACACACGGTCGTTTTTTGCGATGAAAAAAAAACGACGTTTTTTGTGAAGTAAAAAACAACGTTTTTGAAACGTCACTTTCAAAGACGATGTTGCATACACACCATCGTTTTTTTCACAAAAAACGAGGTTACGTTCACCACACTTTTCCATTGAAGCTCGCTTCATAACTAGCTTCTGGGCATGCGCGGGTTGAAAACGTCGTTTTAAATGACGTTTTTGCTAAACACGGTGACTTTTTGTGAAACAAAAAACAACGTTTTGAAAAACGACACAAAAAATTCAAGCATGTTGGAATTTTTTTTTTGGTCGTTTTTTTTAAGACAAACAACGACGTTTTGCCCACACACGATCAATTTAAATGACGTTTTAAAAAACGACCGTGTGTACGCGGCATTACACTGCACTTTTAGTTTGGTGGCTTTGAATCCTTGAGAGAAGATCAGGAAATAAATTTGTGTAGTTCCTGATCATGTGATCTTCATAATTACCCAATCATAGTGATCACAAGTGTAGCGCCCTGCTCCTGAAGAACAGGCGCTGCTTTAAATTTAGTGGGGGTCTGATCTGTTATTTGGCTCAGACCAGAATAAGTAATGGCAAATTTAGCCTCTGTTCTAGCCATGACTGTGCTGGAAGTATCAACCATTGTTCGCCTGGGGGTGTTATTACCACCCCAGGCCAAGGGTGGCAGCAGCCCGGTTATGGTGTATTGAGTGTCCCCTTCAACAACTAATCAGTGGGAGTGGTTGCCCCACTGTGCATGCTGGGGAGGGGTACTTAAGGGGCAGACACCATTGGTGCGAGGTCTGTCCGCGCCTCGTGGCCCACGGCCAGGGGTGCGCATTGTGAATCCTAGCTCCAGGCCACGTTGGCCCGGGCTGTGGCTCTGTTTGGTGGGCCCAGTTGTCTGGCTGGGGCCTGTACCGCAAAGGTGATCCTGTGCTGTCCGTCCTGAGGGAGGAAGCCGTTTGATGAAGGAGACCATGTTCATTATGTCTATTTACACATATCAGGTTCTCATTTTGTTGGGCCCTGTTATGCGTCGCACCCCCAGACTCGCTCCTTTTTCACCTTCTGGTCAGAGTTTACCTTTTGGATCTACCCTCTCTGCTGGGATCCTTGACATACTTGCTTTGTTCATGGTGTTTTTTGTGCATTTATCCTTGTGTTTCAATTGTGTAAGTATGCCCTTCAAATAGGAGAATAATCACTAACTCTGGTGGTTTTATATATACATAAATATTGTACAGAAGTTAATTTTAATTAATTTGTTTGTTTTGCTTATGACATGGTCTTCCCACAGATATACACAATCCAAATTATGGCTGTCTCCTGAGGAAGTTGGTGCTGTTCCACGAAACACGTAGAGATTAAAGTCCAAAACATGCACCAAGCATTCAAGTGGCCTTGCAATTTTGTATATTACTAATAGGAATATATGTATACTGTGTTTTGATTTTTATCATGACACATACAATGTCTAATATGTGTGATTTCAACTGGAATATGAAATACATTTTGCACCTTTTTTAACTTATTGTTTTCCAACTTCATTTGGCACAACTCACTACAGTCACATGAGCAAAACATCCTTTTTGGTTCTTACTGTATTTTACATTATTTTGTTGCGATTTCTTAAAGGAGTTGTAAAGGAAAAAAGACATAATAGTTAACGGATTCCTTTTAAAAACTATTAAAAATAGATAAAAATCAATCATATAATGTACCTGTAGTTTTTTAGTTTCGTTTTTGCATCTAGTTTCGTTTTTGCATGTTATCCTGTATCTGTGCTATACAGAGCCATAGAGCAGTGATGGTTTGGAAAACTAAACTAGAAGCTCCCAGTACTGTGGTCACAGGGAAACAGACAAACAGGAAGTGTCCAGAACAGAGGAGAATTACAGCAACATCCGATCAAAAACGAACAATGAGGACATAAAACCAGAACTGCAGTAAGGTAAAGGAAGCTATTTAGCTTAATAAAAATTCCTTTAGTGACCCTTTAAACCTAAACAGGAGTACATTGTCCCTATCAAACAGGTCATCCACAAAAGTAATGCTGGATAAAATTAAAAAGGAACCTAGATAAAATATTAAACATAGAACTGTAGCGAAAATGCAGCACTAACATTTTCCAGGTTGAGTGACCTATGTCAATGGACTTTTGTTCAAGTCACACTGGCAAAGCTGAGAGAAGGGAATGGGGGTTAGAGGGGCAGCAGGAGCCTCATGTTGGGGGGGCACCATCCGGACTGTATGCACGCTCTGGATCATGGCAGGCAACAGCAGACCACTGCCTTTTTTTGTCTGCTCTGACAAGCGTCCACCCACCCATCCCCAGCTACTATGGGCAGCCAGCGCATGGGAGATGAGAACAGGCATGCCAGAGCACACATGGCAACATGTCCATGTATGTCATGTGTTAGCAGCAGGGGAGGGGACAATTCCACATCTTCACCCTGGGCCCTGGACAAACTTGTACAGATGTTCTGTCAGAATACCGCTACTCCTCACAGCGTATAAGGGAAGTGACGTTTCAACCTAAAAAGTCACTGCGCATGCGCTATGCGTTCCAAACGGCGCTATGTGTTTCAAACACTTCATGATTTGATGGGTAGAGGTAATCTGATAGAACATAGAACACTCATGCAGACATATTACTACATCCAGCTACACCTTGAATTTTGAAGTAATTTTAGCAAGAAAGAGAGTGTATATAAATAAATAAAGTATATTGAAATCTGTGATACTGTTTTGATGTTACATTTTGAAAGAAGCTGGACAGTAGGAAGGTGGCAGAGGCAATGTTGGTACACCCTGCACTGCTCAGCGCTAAACCTTTAGGCTCCATTCACACCTGAGAGTTTTGTCCCCTGAAGCGCGACGCTATAATACGCTAGAGGGGAAAAAATACATTCTTCTCTATGGAGATGGTTCACATAGAAAGTAATGGAAACGCTCGATTCAAGCGTCTAGCGCAACAACGAGCGTTTCTATGGGCGTTTTGTCGCTTTAGTCAATAGAACATTTCACCCAGGCAGAAGATAAGAAAATCTACAAACATAGCAACAAGTGATGAAAATGATGATAATTTTTCCTATTGGCTAAAATTAAAAACGTCGAAGTTCAAAAACGTCCGACGACGCTGTATGCAAACGCTCTAATACACGTGAATATGCGCGACAAAGCGCTGGAAAAACCGACGGAAAAAACGACCAAAAACGCTACACTAAGGTGTGAATGCAGCCTTAGAAATTCAAAATGTAACATCCAAACAGTATCACATATATCAATATACTATAATTATTTATAAACGCTCACTTGGTGTAGTAAGATGTCCTCATGGGTATTCTATCAGATTACCACTACCCGTCAGATCATGAGGTGTTTGGAAAGCATAGAGCCATGGAATGCATGTTAGAACGCATAGCACATGCTCAGTAGGTTTTTTTGGTCGAAACTTCACTTCTGTTACACAATCTGACGGGTAGGGGTTGTAATGTCTCGGCTGTGTGTTGCTTTAGGTACACAGCTTCACATCAAGTATAAAGCAAATCGCAATGAAAGAAGTGCTGGTTTGCTGAACTGATGCAATATTTACTGAGATATAATAAACAGGAATGTGTGTGAAAGTGGTAAAACTGTGAAACAAACATATAAAGACAAATGTAAGCATGGCTATTCAAGCAACATACATTATACATAGCTAATACAAAAGTTAGGGCTTTACTATCATGTGCTTGCTTACTACACACTGAAACACACATTATCTATCTGCAATGTCTAGCATCCCTCTACTTAGGCTGAACTAGCAAAACCCCTTTACTCACAGGCTTTGGTGTTCATCAGGTTTGCAGTCTGTATTAGCTTTAGGATGTCCTGTGGATCTGGTCACTACAGTAGTTAGAGCTGGAATGAACAGGATATGTCCCAACTAGCCCTAGACAATACAGAGAAGACCCGCCTCTAGGCTTCAAGAAAATGGAGGGTCTTAAAGAAACAGACCCTGCTGAGTGCCAAGCATGTAATATACATTGCGAAGGCAGCACACTCCCCACCTGGCATACCTTTTGTTATGCCAATAACCCTTGGACAGAAGTAAAACTACTTCAGAAATTGGCCGAGCATACACCTTGGGAATGCCCTGTCTAACAATTCTAACTTCAACCTTTCTAACTCTAGCATCACTACTAGGATCAGTCCCCACAATGAGTCCAATAGGCTACTCGTTCCTGTGGGCCTGAGTGCCTTTTAGTAAGACAATGTCTCCAACTTGTAAGTTGGGCTTGTCAACTTGCCATTTCTTGCGTGGCTGGAGTGTCACCAGGTATTCCTCCTGTCTCCACCTCTTCCAGAAATGTCCGCAAGACTTTGAACTTGTCTCCATTGCTTGGTGCACAAGTCCCTGAGGTCAAAGTCTCCTGTGGGAGCTGTCACTGGTTCTATCTTCTGGGTCAGCAGCATTGCGGGTGTCAAGACTGACGGCGTCTCTGGATCTGTAGACACTGGAACCAAAGGTCTGGCGTTCATAATGGCCACAACTTCAGCCATTAGTGTAGTCAAAGCTTCATGTGTGAGGCGAGTAGACCCAACCTTCAGGAGCATGGCATTCAGAATACGACAAGCTACTCCAATCATCCTCTCCCAGGCTCCTCCCATATGTAATGCGTGTGGAGGATTAAAAGTCCAAGTGCATCCTTGGTCTTGAAGATAGGAACCTGTTTCAGAGTCTGTAGAGATGATCTTCAACTCCTTGCAGGCCCCAAAAAAGTTTGTGCCACGGTCTGAACGAATCAATTTCGCTGGTCCTCGGATAGAGAAGAATCTTATCAAGGCATTGATGAAACTTGAAGTGGATAAAGATTCAATCACTTCAATATGAACTCCTCTAGTACTTAGGCAAGAGAACATAACAGCCCAACGTTTACTTTCGGCACTGCCTCCTCTGGTCTAGCGAGAAGAGATGTTCCATGGTCCAAAAATGTCTAGACCTACGTGAGTGAACGGAGGATCTGAAGCAAGTCTGTCTGCAGGTAAGTTTGACATCTTCCGAACCTCAAGTTTCCCTCTAATCTTCTTGCAGGTTACGCATTTGCTGATCACGCTGGAGACTAGTCTCTTACCTCCTATGATCCACAACCCTGCTGACCGTACTGCTCCTTCAGTGAAGTGTCGTCCTTGATGTGCAACTTGCTCGTGATAGTGTCTCACCAGAAGAAATCTCTTCCTTTTTCTGAAGGTTTTGGATTTCTTCTTTAAAGACTTCCTGCTGGATGCATTTGATGATCGCGACCTTGGCTTGTTCAAGATGGTCGTTGCTACGCTGATCAGTATTAGTAGCTCTGCAGGAGTATCTGGCTAGACAGATACGTTTTCCGATTGCACGGGTCAGCGACTTCCATCCGAAAAACCTTTCAAATCTATGGGCGCCCAGACTGTCTCTTGTAACTAAAGTCTTGCAAACTGCTACTCGAGGTCTTACCTCTTTGTCTTCATCTGGTTCTATGAGCTGAAAGGTCTCTACCTGAGTAGTCTCTTTGGTTTCTGGCTTACCAAGAAATGATGGACCTACGAACCAGTTAGTTTGCTTGAGTACAGCGGCTGACACCAATCTTGTCCCATGATCAGCTGGGTTCTTGTCCGTGCTGATGTGATGCCACTGATCTGGACTTGTAGACTTTCTGAAACGTGGCACTCTGTTGGCCACGTATGTGTAAAATCTTTTTGAAGCGTTCTGAATATATCCTAACACAATCTTGCTGTCCGTATAAAAGTTCACTGCATGGATCTCAATGTCCAGTTCAGTCGTAATCATGTCTGCTCTACCGCTAAGACAGCAGCACAAAGTTCTAGACGTGGGACAGTGTGAGCAGGTCTGGGAGCTAGTTTAGATTTTCCCATGATGAACCCAACATGGCTTTGTCTCTCAGTGTCTATTACCCTAAGGTAGGTTACAGCTGTGATAGCCATAGTGGAAGCGTCAGAAAATACACATAATTCGCGAGGAAGGCGAATGGTGGGAATGCAACTCGATGATCTTTCTTGTATCTTGAAGCTTGAGTTACCCACCTTTCTTGCAAGTTGTAAGGAAGTTTCTTGATTATGGGATCAACTCCACGTGCTGTATCAGATATGAGAGACCTGGTCCCCTAAACCTCTCAGCTTTTGATTGTCCTTGTTTGTTATTCTTGGATAGTTTTCTATCCTTTTCAGAAGAGCATCCTCGATCACTTCAGGTGATCCATAGCATTGTTCTAGTCTCCGCCACACCATTGCAAGTCCTGCTGCTGCGTTATGAACATGTACTGATCTGATTCTTTGGGCTTGCTCAGTGGTCAAGCTTTCCTCTGTCTGTCAGATCTAAGTCTTGTGTATGCTCAGGAAAGATGACTTTCAGGCCCAGTAGTTTTCTGGACGGTCATCGAATTTCATGAGACCAGCGCTCACTATCTCACGGCGCATCAGGAATCTTGCCACTTCTGAAGCTCTTGCTGCGTCTGGCGAATACTTCCTGGGTGTAAACTCAGGGTATGGCTGCGGCTGGTAAGGCTGATGAGGCGCTTGACTAAATCCACTTTGTTTAGGTGGTTGTTCTCGTCTGTTGTAAGTCTTTCTGCTATAATCCAGACTTGTATTTGCTTGAGGAGGGAGTATGCGAGCATCTGTTTGCACTCTTGGAGGGTTGGCAGATTGGTCTCTGTGCATGCGACCACTTGACTTCCCACACTGAGGTTCTGATTAGGTCTTGCAATGTTGCGTAGTATCAAAGTTGCTTATTGCTGGTGGAGTCAATGAAGACATAGGTGCGTCATTGGACTGCTGGTCAGTGTACATGGTTGCTTGTGACTGTACGTACTCATGGGTGCGTTGGATTGCGCTGTGGGATGACATCTGGTTTTCTATGCCATCGAACTGAGCTTCAGCAGCCCTTGTGAAAACTTCTGCCTAGGCTAAGGCTGCTGCAGCGTTTTTCTGCTGTTGGAGTAAGTGTAAAGATGCTTCCACTTCTGCTTTTCTTCTCAGTGCTTCAGATTCACTTCTAAGTGCTTCAGATTCACTTTTTGCTAGTTATCTCATCAATTCAGCTTCCTGCTCTGCATAAGAAGCCATGGCACAAGCTGCCTCTGCTTTTGCTCTTGCCTTAGTCGCTTTGGCGCTAGCCGATGACAGACTGGTGATGCTTGAATGTCTAGAACTAGTACGCTTAGATCTTGCTGAATCGGTGCTAGCTGAAGTCAGATTTGTTTGACTGGATGCTCTAGACAGTGTTGTGCATCTAGACTTGGTTCTTGGCAAGCTGTATGTGTCTTCCTCTTTATAGGAGCATTTGGGGTTAACTGTCAGAGCCTTGTTCTCTGTGTTCTGCATCTTAACTTAACTGGCAGCGTGGATAATGATAATGACTGGACACAGGCAGTATCAGTGTTGTAGTGAGTGAGAATAATTAGTTTCACTTTCTTTTTGCTCTGTGTGGCTGAAAGGATTTATGAGTCCTTTTACTGCTGATGACGATTCAAAGCTGTTTAACTGCTTCTGACAACGTTTTAAAGCCTTTTTACTGTAATGTCTCGGCTGTGTGTTGCTTTAGGTACACAGCTTCACATCAAGTATAAACCGAATCTCAATGAAAGAAGCGCTGGTTTGGTGAACTGATGCAATATTTACTGAGATATAATGAACAGGAATGTGTGTGAAAGTGGTAAAACTGTGAAACAAACATATGAAGACAAATGTAAGCATGGCTATTCAAGCAACATACATTATACATAGCTAATACACAAGATAGGGCTTAACTAACATGTGCTTGCTTACTACACACTGAAACAAACATTATCTATCTGCAATGTCTAGCATCCCTCTACACAGGCTGAACTAGCAAAACCCCTTTACTCACAGGCTTTGGTGTTCATCATGTTTGCAGTCTGTATTTGCTTTAGGATGTCCTGTGGATCTGGTCACTACAGTAGTTAGAGCTGGAATGAACAGGATATGTCCCAACTAGCCCTAGACAATACAGAGAAGACCCGCATCTAGGCTTCAATAAAATGGAGGGTCTTAAAGAAACAGACCCTGCTGAGTGCCAAGCATGTAATATACATTGTGACCGCAGCACAGGGGTATTCTGATAGAACACCAGCACTGTATAGAAGTTTTGCATTCCAATACAGGTTTATAGTTATGCAAAACCTACTTGGTCTCAATTAAGAGCACTAAGTCCAATTTCTGTCTGCTCCTTAATATCTGACAAGTTTTTCTGACACTAAAAGAAAAAATGTGAAAGGTGAGGGACCTCCATCTTATTGACAGCCTCAGCTTTGTTCCTCAGCTCTCAGAACTCTTCTCACTGAGCTCTGCAGAACTTCAGCTCTCTGCACCTTTTTTCTGAACACTCAGACAAGCTTTAAAATTCAGCGCTTTGGACAGATGTAGAGAAGAGATAGCTGCAGATACACAGGTACAAGTTATATAGGAGGATTTGTTTGATCTCTGTGTATCCCTGAGACCAGTCACTTCACTGGGTATTGTACAGGATCCTGAGTCCTGGAAGGACGATATATTTCCCCTCTGTTTGGACTGTGGTTCCTTTAAGGGAACAAAGGGGTTAACTCATCTGTCCAAGGAAGTGGGTTTAAAAATAACAGGAAGTTGTAGGTGGTTGTGGAGGAGTATAGGGGAGATTGTGGATGATGAATTGGTGTACAGCTGTGAATGTACCCAGCAGTGTCATGCCTGGAAACCTGCTAGAAGTGAAAGTTACCTGCGATAAAACCCAAGGACTGTTTAACTGCTATAGCAGTTCTGAGCTCTGCAAGTCAGTGAGATATTTCTTTCTGTTGTTTTTGCTGCTGTGAAGCTGTTTACGTTTAATAAACCTCCTTTTGATTGAAAAGCCTGCGATCTAACTGGTTCCCTGAACTTTACAACTAGTGGAAAATACAAGCATTGAACTTAAAAACTGACATTTATAGAGACAGTGCATTGGATTTATGGGTTAAAACTGCAAAAACCCTGAAAGATGAACCAATGGAGGAGCTAAGTTAACAGCTTTCCCTGGCTAATATGCAAGCGCAGATGCGCCACGAGATAGCTAATTAGCGCTTAGCAACCCAGCTGGAGCTACAACACACTCACCACAAAGATGTGCTGGCTCTGCAGCAAGAAAGTACTCACCTGTTGGTGGCCCAGCTGGCAGCCCAGCAGGTGACCCAGCAAAGGGTTATCCAGGCTCAGGTGCCTGTCTTACAAAAAGTAGTGCAGCAGCTTTATCAGGGGCATGAGCAAGCAGCTGTTGACCCTGGCAACCAGGTGACTGTGAGGACGATCCATTTTCTGCAGAAATTGTCCCTGAGTAATGATGTAGAGGCATTTCTTGCTACATTTGAGAGGACGGCAGCAGAGAGAGAAGGGTGGCCCCAGAAACAGTGGGCGACCTCATTGAGGATCTCTCCTCCTCCTTCCTGCAGCTATTGTGTACTATTGCGGGTGTTCTGCCAAATAAGTTCCCCTTGGCGGATAAGGATCCCCTTTTACTGCGCAGGCGCGGCACAGAGTCTCCGAAATTAGCTGAGAGGCAGCTCTACACAGTGCATCCGCAATGACTATCACATAGGCCGCACGCTCCCGATGCTAGTGCTACTCTGCAAGGGCCAGGAGTTATTTTAACAATTAAGTGCACGTCTTAGCGGGGCGTGTTGGCCATCTGATTTAAATGTGCAAATCCGCCCATCAACATTGCCATTGCAAAACCCACCCATCAACATGCCCCGCTAAGACATGTACTTTATTGTTAAAATCACCCCTGCCCCTTGCAGAGTAACAGTAGCATTGGGAGCGTGATAGTCATTGTGCATGCGCCGTGTAGAGCTGACTCTCTCAGCTCTACATGTTCGACTATTTTCGGAGACTCGGTTGAGGTTTGTACTGCACAAGCGCCGCGCCTGCGCAGTACAGGGGGGTTCTAATCCGTCGGGGGAACATTTTCGTCAGGACACGGGCAAAGCAGAAAGCTGTGGTGCCGCCTGTGTCTTTCCAAGTGATGATGTCAGCGGTTGTTAAGAAAATGTCAGCCTGCACAACAGCTTTCTGTTTTTCTGGCAAAAGTACACAATAGCTGCAGGGAGGAGGAGAGAGTTGTGACCTCCTTGCAGAGTCACAGTGCAGAGGAGTTAAACAAAGTAGCACTCTTACCTCAATGTGCAAGATTTGACTACTGCCCTACCTCCCCACACTGCTCCTGTGCAAGCAGCAGAAATTGTGGTTTGGGGGCTGAGAGGGTTGTGCTGGAAGAGGGCATAAGTGTGTGTGTGTGGGGGGGGGGGTGTTGGAGCAGGGTTTGTGTTAGAAGTAGGGATTTTGGTCTGTACTGGGGGGGGTTGTGCTAGGAGTGGGGATTTGGGAGCAGGGGAGTTTGTGCTAGGAGGGGGGATTTGTGCTAGAAGGGGGAATTTAGAGGGAGTAGAGAAACAATCTAATCTCACCGAACTCTGCTGCACAGACTACATTTTAGGGCTTCTTCACACCAGGTGCAGTGAGGTAACACGTGCAAAATCACATGTTTTCATGTACCGCACAAAAATGCACTGCCGTTTTGCAGTTGCAAATGGATGCTTTTATGTCTTAATGACACCCCCACACATCTAGCAAATGTGTGGGGCACTGGCGTAACTAGAATCTTCAGGGCCCAAATACAAGAAACCATGAAGGGCCCCCCTGACCCTCAGAGAGGGCTCTTTTCTCCAAGCCCAGTGGCGGAACAACAGGACCTGTTTGCAAGTGGGGGGCTGCATATAAAGGAACCGATTTCTCCATTTACCCCTGCTTCTCCTCCTTTACCTCCCCCTCCCGCAGGCATTCAGCAGCTGCAGGGGGAAAATGGAGAGATCGGTTCCTCTATGTCTGTGTTTCTCATTTTTTTTTCCAGCCAGGGCACCCTTGAAATATACCCCTAGGTAAATCGGGCTGCATTGCAACCACCCTGCAACTGTGTGCATTGCATGCAGTTGCAGCATAGTGATGATGCATTTAAGGTGTTAAAACAGGCGGTCAGGAACATATTGCCTCTTTACCTGAGCATGGATCGCTTTTCAGAGGAACAGCGTTTTTTTGATGGTACTATGAACAAGCAAAAAAAACATAAAAATTGGTTCTGATTGTACAGAGGTGAGGTGGTGTTGATTTTTCTGTGTGATAAAAATCAAAAAGACTATTGTTTCTCTGCTGTATGACCAGCAGTGTCTGCCCTGCAGTAGGCTGTGCCAGACTCCATAGATAGGTTCCTGTGTTGTGAAGGTAGACGCCCAAGTGGCCAGGGTTTATTTTATGTTTTGTTTTGTTTATGCTGTTTTGATGCTTGCACTTGTATCCAGAAATATGGAAGAATAAACCATATCTTTTGTTTTCAACCATCCTCAACTGCCTTTCTGTATAGTTCATCGTGTAGTGAACCCATCCAGGGGGTCACACACACTCGCTACCGAGCTAATACCTCACACATGGTGGAGAATGCGGGCAGTTAAAGTAAACCCAAAATGGAGGAGATACTAAAACAGCTGGCTATAGCAAATGCAAATCAACAGCAGACAAATGCAGCTTTGCAGCGGAGCCTTGCAGCTCAACAACAGGCTCACCAAGAGAGCCTTGCAGCTCACCAAGAGAGCATGGCAGCTCAACAACAGATTTACCAGGGGAGCATTGCAGGCTTGGAACAGAGACACCAGCAGCAAATGGAGGCCATTGTGAAACAGCTTCAGAGACAGCAGACTGAGGCTGGGAGTCAGGCCAGTAACATATCGACTTTTCGGATAAGCCACTTATTGCCAAAGATGACTGCAGAGGATGACCCTGAGATGTTTCTGACCACGTTTGAGAGAACAGCGGAAAAAGAGAGTTGGCCTAAAGAACAGTGTGCTGGACTAGTGCCCCCCCCCCCCCTATTATCTGGAGAAGCCCAAAAGGCATATTTTGATTTGGAGTTTGCAGATGCAAAAAACTATGATTGGTTAAAAGAGGAAATATTGGCACGTTTTGGTATAACCCTGGATGTCAGTGCTCAGGGGGTCCACAATTGGAGTTATCAGCTGAGGAAGCCACCTCGGTCGCAGATGTATGACCTCATTCATTTGGCTAGAAAATGGCTGCAGCCAGAAACTCTGTCCGGACCAAAAATTTTGGAACGAGTAGTCATAGACAAATTTCTTAGGTCTCTGCCTAACACCCTGCAGAAATGGGTGAGCCATGGTGGTCCGGAAACCGCAGACAAACTAGTAGACCTGGTCGAAAGGTACCTACCAACAGAGAATTTGTCCTCTTCACCCAGAGACGCAGACTTTTCACCCCAAGACCAGACCCTCCCCACCTATAGGTAAGACTGCATCAAGGGATGGGGGTGGAGAGAAGGACCCAAGAGCAACTAGAGGTATTTTTGGGACTACTGCTAATGTTTGGCGAGAGTGGCCTGGAAGACCCATCCCACAGGAGAGGGCCAGAAGGTTGATTGGTTTCCGTTGCCGGGAAGAGGGACATGTAGCAGCGGTTTGCCCAGCGGTTGATGAACCCATGCAGTGTGACTTTCTGACAGAGAGACGACAGTCCCTCTTTGCAACCACATGCACTGCAGTACAGGGGAATGAGAACCCTTTGTGTAGAATGTGCTTAGATGGTAAAGATGTTGTGGTATTGTTGGATTCAGGTAGCCTGGTCACCTTAGTGAAAAGTGATCTAGTGGTGGGAAAAACCTTACATCCTAGGAAAATGGCTGTAATTTGTGTACATGGGGACACTCGAGAATATCCGGTGACTACGGTTTCCTTTGCAACCCCCCTTGGTAACTTGTGTCACCAAGTGGGTTTATTTCCCAAACTGCCACATGACGCCATTGTGGGAAGGGATTTCCCAAAGTTCTGGGAACTCTGAACTCTAGATTCCCCAGTAGGTGGTTCTTCTGAGCCTGAAACGTCTACTACAGAATCCTCTAACTGTGAGGATTTTCCTGAGTTTCCGTTCTCGGTCTTAGCAGGGGAAACACTAGTCCCTAGGGAGGAGCCTGCTACCTCAGAAGAGGAACAGTGGCCGATAGGGTTTGATGACCTCGAGGTGCACAGAGAAAATTTCATCACTGAGCAATTGAGGGACCCCACATTGCTAAGAGCCCGGGAGAATGTAGTGAAGATAGATGGGGAGTTGGTTAACCCTGATGAGAGGGTTGCCCTCCCTTACTTCTTTATTGAAAGGGACCTGTTATATCGAGTGTCACAGAGGATAGAGGAGACCATTGAGCAACTGGTAGTGCCTAAACCGTACCGCAAGATGGTTTTGGAACTGGCCCATGGGCACATTCTTGGGGGACATTTGGGAGCAGAAAAAACCCGGGAGAGAATCACCCAGAGGTTTTATTGGCCTGGGATCACTAAGGAAGTGGAAGTGTACTGCTCTTCCTGTCCCGTGTGTCAGATTACTGCACCCATGCCACATTTTCATAGTCCGTTGGTACCCCTCCCCATTATTGAGGTCCCTTTTGAGAGGATCGCCATGGACTTGGTTGGCCCCTTACTGAAGTTCACTAGAGGGCACCAGCACATCTTGGTAATAATGGACTATGCCACCCGTTACCCTGAAGCGATTCCTCTCCGAAACACCTCTGCTAAAACCATTGCCAAAGAGTTGTTTCAGGTTTTCAGCCGTGTGGGTCTTCCTAAAGAAGTCCTAACTGATCAGGGCACCCCGTTTATGTCTAGGGTGACCAGAGAACTTTGTAAACTCCTGAAAGTGACCCAATTACGTACATCAGTGTATCACCCACAAACAGACGGGTTAGTGGAAAGGTTTAATAAAACCAACAAATGTTGAGGAAGGTGGTGGATAAAGACGGAAAGAACTGGGATTATCTGCTCCCTTATCTGATGTTTGCCATTAGACATGTGCACAGCAAAAAAATGTGTATTATTTTGTTTCGTTTCGTATCGTTCCGTAGGTTTCGTACCGATTCGTAATTTCTTAAGACGCCCGTTTTCCTGTTCGTTCCCGTCCGTATTTCGTACGACGCAATTTTTTCATATTCCGATCATTTCGTATTTTGGTTACCGTTTTATTTTCGTACATGCGGGATGATTCGTTATTCTGTTTCATTTATTGTCGTTTCTTGTTAGACAATAATTTTCGTGAATTTTCGTCATTTTGTACTTTCGTAAATATATCGCGGGATTCGCGGCACTTTCAACACGCGGCTAATCCATATATACTATTGTTAAGCCCCGTACACTTGGTCAGACTTTTTTGCCAACAAACATAAAAAAAAACGTTTTCCGTTCATTTTCAAAAAATCTGTTAGTTTGTAAGCTCCATCAGAAAACCATTTTTGGGTTCAAAAGTCTGGCCAACTGATCTCCCTTCAGACGAAAATCCACGGAAAAGTTTTTTTGGCATTATTGTACTCGGCAGTCGGCACAAAAGAGAAGCTGATTCACTAACTACACTCACTCACTGCCCATTCAAAAAAACGAATCAAGTACACAAATTTACAAACAGACCAAAAAAACGGATTTACAAAACACACAAATGAAAATAACAGAACAGAAAGGATTTAAAATACAGAATTCAAATCATTCATTATAGATGTCATTTTCGTTCTTTTGCCGTTTCCGTTTTGTCGTATTTTCGTAAGTTTGTCGTATCGTTCGTTCGTATTTGCGCTTGTTCGTTATGCGGCTCATTCGTAATCCCGTCGTTTTCGTATTTTGGTGCTTTCATTTTTTCGTATGTACACATTATTCTGCGGGTACGAAAATGAACAAATTCGTACGAAAATACGGGAACGCACATATCTATTTGCCATAAGAGAGGTTTCCCAATCGTCCACAGTGTTCTCCCTGTTTGAGCTACTGGATGGGAGGCACCCCCGGGGCCTACTGGACATTGCCAGGGAAACATGTGAGAGTGAGAGTTCCCCTCATCGAAGTGTGATTGAACATGTGGCACACATGCAAGATAGAATTGCCCAAGTGATGCCCAAGTGATGCCGATTGTGAAGGCACATTTAGCCCAAGCCCAGTTGGCTCAGCAAAGGATTTACAATCGTGGGGCCCAGGTCTGTTCCTTTGCACCTGGTGATAGGGTGTTGGTGCTGGTCCCCACGGTCGAAAGTAAATTCCTAGCCAAATGGCAGGGTCCTTATGAAGTGTTGGAGAAAATGGGGGTGGTGAATTATAAAATTAGCCAACCGGGAAGACGAAAACCTGAGCAGATATATCACGTGAACTTGTTGAAACCATGGAAGGATAGAGAGTCCTTGGTCGCTGAGACTACCCGATTTTCTGCTCCATTTAACCTGGCTGTCCCTGAAGTTGGGATAGCGGAGTCTCTGTCCAAAACTCAGCGGCAGGAGGCTAAAGAATTTGTGCTTCGTAATAGGGAGAAGTTTTCAGATTTGCCAGGTTGGGTCTCCGGGGTTGAACATGACATTATCACCACACCAGGGGAGAAAATCAAGTTGAAGCCTTATAGAATCCCAGAAGCCCGGCGAGAGGCAATTCACCAGGAAGTAAAAAAAATGCTTGAGCTGGGGGTGATCGAAGAGTCAAATAGTGATTGGTCCAGTCCCATTGTCTTAGTGCTCAAACCAGATGGAAGTTGGCGGTTTTGTAATGACTTTCGCGGCCTGAATAAAATCACTAAGTTTGACACCTACCCTATGCCCCGCATAGATGAACTGATTGATCGCCTAGGCACTGCCCAGTACATGACAAAGTTAGATCTGACCAAAGGTTATTGGCAGATTCCTCTCTCGGTGTCGGCCAGGGAAAAAACAGCATTTGTAACTCCAGACGGATCTTTCCAATATCGGAGGATGCCTTTTGGGTTACAGAATGTTTCCGCCACATTTCAACGCACCATGCATATGACTCTTCGGCCTCATCGAGCCTATGCTGCTGCATACCTCGATGACGTTGTCATTCACAGTGAGGATTGGGACTCACACTTACCAAAAGTTTAGGCTGTGTTGGATTCCATCTGGAAAGCCGGGTTTACAGCCAATCCAAAATACCATTGGAAGAGGTTTAATCAAGCCCCAAAGTTGAGGCTATTCAGGATTGGCCACGTCCCACCAACAAGAAACAGGTTTGTGCATTTTTGGGAATCGTCGCTTTATCCCCCATTTTGCCTCACAGGCTGCTCCCCTGACCAATTTGACCAAAGGGAAGGAGTCTGTCATGACCAAATGGACTCCCGAAGCAGAAACATTTTTTTAGGCTTTAAAACAGGCCCTATGTAGTCAGCCAGTTTTAAATTCGCCTTATTTTTCATGGGACTTTGTGGTTCAGACAGATGCCTCAAATGTGGGGTTAGGAGCTGTACTGTCCCAGATTATCAAGGGGGAGGAACACCCTGTTATGTACCTCAGCTGAAAGTTGAAGGCCCATGAGGAGAATTATGCCATGGGCTTTGGATTCTCTCGGGTACTACCTCGTTGGTAGACAGTTTGAACTGGTGATGGATCATGCCCCATTGAAGTGGATGGCACAGAACAAGGAGACCAAAAGGAGAATAAATAGGTGGTTCCTGGCCCTCCAGGAATTTAGTTTTGTGGTAACGCATCGCCCCGGTGTTAAAATGGGGAATGCAGATGGGTTGTCCCGAGTGCATGCGTGCCTGGCAACCTATGTCCCAACCCTAGGGTTGAAACAAGAGGTGGGGTATGTGACAGGAAGTCAGGTAAATCTGTGGGTGTTGTCACAGAAGGGAGATACATTTCTGCCTTGTTTAGACAATTCACCAATTACTATTAGGTGTCGGATGCAGAAATAGCCAGAAAGGTTTAGGGCGTTGAAAAACTTCAGCTGTTCAGAATGAAGCAATTAAGGCCTCTATAAGACATCCAAAGGATGACTACTGATTGCTGCATCCTAAAGGCTTTTTGAGTTAAGAAGCAGTCAGAAAGACTTCTGAAAGAGGTGAGGTGGTGTTGATTTTTCTGTGGGATAAAAATCAAAAAGACTATTGTTTCTCTGCTGTATGACCAGCAGGGCCGGCGCAACCACCAGGCGGACCAAGCGGCCGCTTGGGGCGGGCAGGTCCGCAGCCTGGGATGGGGTGAAAAAATGACCTTACCAGAATCGCGGCTGTACGATTTTTCAAAAGCCGCGCCTCCGACGTCTTCTGTTCCGTGATAGGCGGAACATTCAGCTTCCCAGGAGGCACTGTGTTCAGTGTCCGCCTATCACGGAGGCCCTCTCGTCCTGTGTTTGGTGTCCGCCTATCACGGAGGCCCTCTCGTCCTCAGACGAGAGGGCCTCCGTGATAGGCGAACACTGAACACAGTGCCTCATGGGAAGCTGAATGTTCCGCCTATCACGGAAGACGTCGGAGGCGCGGCTTTTGAAAAATCGTACAGCCGCGATTCTGGTAAGGTAAGCTGTTACTGTTAGGTTACACGGCCGCGATTCACATGGGATAAGGTAAAGGCACGGTCTGGTCATGTAATGGGGCAGGTCTGGTCATGTAATGGGGCACGGTCTTGTCATGTAATGGGGCACGGTCTGGTCATGTAATGGGGCACGGTCTGGTCATGTAATGGGGCACAGTCTGGTCATGTAATGGGGCACAGTCTGGTCATGTAATGGGGCACAGTCTGGTCATGTAATGGGGCACAGTCTGGTCATGTAATGGGGCAGGTCTGGCATGTAATGGGGCAGGTCTGGCATGTAATGGGGCACAGTCTGGTCATGTAATGGGGCAGGTCTACTATTTCCTGCACTTTTACAAGTCTGTTTGCACTATTTCCTGCTCTTATTGGTAAAAAATTTGTATTATAGCTGTATAACTTATTTTGTTAAATCGTTAATAAAAATGCACTTAACAAAAGCACAAATTAGTGTGTTTTTTTATATAAATTTTTTTTTAAAGAAACATTTTTGCAAGGGAGGTGGGTGGCCGTTGGGGGGGGGGGGAATGGAGCTTCGCTTGTGTAGGCAGAAATCCTTGCACCGGCCCTGATGACCAGCAGTGTCTGCCCAGCAGTAGGCTGTGCCAGACTCCATAGGTAGGTTCCTGTGTTGTGAAGGTAGACGCCCAAGTGGCCAGGGTTTATTTTATGTTTTGTTTTGTTTATGCTGTTTTGATGCTTGCACTTGTTTCCAGAAATATGGAAGAATAAACCATATCTTTTGTTTTCAACCATCCTCAACTGCCTTTCACATATATCAAAGAAAGGGTGGGTGCATTTACAAGCACTGTATCCTATACTGCAGTGGTCTCCACCATGCACTGTAAAGGAGCACTGTAATATAAAGGGGGCTGCACTGTAAGGATTACACTCCCCTTTATATCACAGTACCCTTTTGCAGTCATGGCCCCACCAACACAGTCCTCCCTGCGGTTATGACCCCCCCCATAACAATCTGCCCTGCATTAATGCACCCCCCCTTCCCCAATCATAGTCCTCCCTGCAGTCATGCACCCCGTTCCCCCTCTAATCACAGTCCTCCCTGCGGTTATGACCCCCACCCTCATCACAATCCGCCCTGCATTAATGCACCCCCCCTTCCCCAATCATAGTCCTCCCTGCAGTCATGCACCCCCTTTCCCCCTTCCCCGATCATAGTCCTCCCTGCAGTCATGCACCCCCTTTCCCCCTCCAATCACAGTCCTCCCTACGGTTATGACCCCCACCCCCATCACAATCCGCCCTGCATTAATGCACCCCCCCTTCCCCAATCATAGTCCTCCCTGCAGTCATGCACCCCCTTTCCCCCTCCAATCACAGTCCTCCCTGTACTTATGCACCCCCTCCCCCCAATCACAGTACCTGTATAGTGCCCAATTTAATCGCTGCCTTCCCTGCAGCCTAAGTCTATTTTCTCATGCTTTAGCGATCTGCAGCTGTCCCGCCCCCTGCCTTGTTAATAGGCTAACATTGTCGGCCGCTCGGGAGAAATAGCAGAAGACACACAGGCTGCTACATACTGCGGTCCATGACAGGGCTCACCTCCTGCTCTGATGGCGGCCCACTCAACAACAGGCTACGGTAGTGGTCCGTGGCCCGGAGGTTGATGACCCCTGCTATACTGTACTTAAGTCTATACAAGTATAAAGCAATTGGACTTTTAATGGTGCTCAACGATCCACTGGAACACATTTTAAAGTGTATATAAATGTTATTTAGACCATGTGTTCTGAAGAGACAAGCTCAAGGCACTTATACCGAAGCCAGGCGGTCCAGGCTACTAGCATATTGTGAAGGTCAGCAGTGGCAGCTCTGTATTTCTCCTAGCTAAAGTTTCTTTCAGCAGTATTCAAGACACTTTATGAAGTTGAGGTTTTATCTGCAGTCTTTATTTTGTGAACAAAAATACACAGGAAACGAGCATGTTTTGTGGTCATATGAAAGTCTCCAGGCCTGTGGGCTGGCGGAACCTCTTCCTTCATATGAACATAAAAACCTACCCAGATGGTCTTATAAAATAAATTCACCTATCAGTATGGGGTTAAGATTATTGCAGATTAAAATGTATCGTTGCCGTTATAAATTGTTTAACCTGTTATTTCACATTCAGCTACTGTGTTTTCAGTTACATGTAAAGCCATAACTTTTCACAACTCTGTCCAAAACTGAAATGTTTTAGCTATAAATTGTCTTTAAGGCTGGCTTAAAACAAGTGGCACTGCAGTGCACATGTGAAGGGGTGCTGTGTAAAGCTAGCTGGACATTGAACTTAATCTATATCCACCTGAGGAGTATTAAAAACCAAATTCAATGTATACTTTGGGGTTGATTTTCTAAAAGGCAAAACAAAAATTCAGTTGTTTTTTTTCCGTCTTTCACTTGATTAGGTATTCTTTACAAAATGAAGCTTCATCACATTTACTAAGCTCTGAGGAACATTTGTGTAAAGTTCACAGTCTATTTGCCTTTAGTAAATCAACCCCTTAGTGGGTTTCATATTTTTTGCTCTTTGTACTATTGACCATACAGGTTAACTTTTTTTAAACAAAAAGGAAAATTACCATCTGGTAAGTATAAAATGTTCAGTTTTCCTGACACAAGCATGACAGCATACACTTATGGGTTGTAGCACGCTTATAAAACTACAAGGGAGGGCTATGTTGAAGAAGTGTTTTAACCAACATATCAGATTAATTTAGAACTAAAGTCAATTTCCCTTCTTCCAATGCAGCTTTATTAACTTTGCAATAGGCAACCACCAGGAAGTCCGTACTGCGCTGCGCTAATCACAGGCAGTGAGACATTGTCCTGATGCGTGGCTGCAGAGATTGGGAAATGTCTCACTGCCTGTGATTAGCGCAGTGCCGACTTCCTGGCAGGCTCTGCACCCGGGCTAAAGCCCGTTTTAGCTAAAGCCCGTTTTAGCTAAAGCCCGTCTAAAGAAAACGCGCCGGAGCTCATTCTTAGTTTGTAGTATATGAACCTGGTTGGTATCCTGTCAAATTCTGGACCACTAAATTTTTCCTATGAGTACGCTACCCGTGGTAAAGTGAGCTCTGTACTAGATTGATGAACTCATCTTCATTCTATAAGCCCCTCAGGCTACTTTGACCTGAGATAATGCCAGTGTTCTGATGGACAGTGAAAAGTCTTCTTTTGATACTGTCAGGCCTGACGAGGCCACTGTCTAACCTTCTAGAGAAGGGCCACTTCCATGTATTTCTTCCACAGAGTCCATTACTCCAGCTTGTGGTGTGGCAGACATTTCAGTTTGGACATGCTGGAAGGGTGATGTCTTGCAGACCTTCGCCTGGTGCTGGAGAAGAAGAAACCAGAGCAATTTTGTTTGATTATGGTAGGAAAAAAAAAGGCAGTTTACCGCTTGAATATCTGCTTGAATATCTGAACGCCTTCTCCCAGATGTGATCGGCTTAAGAAATACTGCTTTAGTGTCACTGAACCTATTGAGGAAGTCTTGTTCAGAAGAATGGAAGAGTGGGACAACCTTCTCAACACTAGTTGCACTGCGAGTTCTAAAGGGGAAAGAAAGAACTGTACCGGATTTTCGGAATTGATTTCCCCAACATGTGCGGCGGTCACGAAGTGAGGACCCGACCAAGACTTGACTACCGCTTAATCCCTTATCTTGGTTTATTTGCAGATATCTTAATCTTTACAGCTGGAAGCTGAGTATTCCATCCTTCAATTCTGCAAGATTTTCCAAGTTTTCTGCAGGTACCCCCGGCTTACACAGGGTTTCAAATACTGAAGGTGAGACCCTTAGATGAGCCATCCTAACTTGGTCTCCCAGTTGGTAGATATAACGTGGCTGAATTTGGGTACACTGGGCTACGCTGTGTAAAGTCTGAGATCTCAGAAATAATAGGAGGTTCTTGGACCAAAGACTGTACTATGGAGGACACCATGGCCTGCAAGGCCACTGGATCATTATTGCCCTTATCACAGTTGTATGACTACAGATCCCGATGAGGTGCTTGGAGATCAAAAGTCTGGTGGCTATATAGGTCAACCTACCGAAACAGCTAGATGTTAGTAGAATCACTGATTCCACTTCTGGGAAGCTCCTCTAGCAGGAATAACTTCCATTCCCTACCATTGAGTTTACTGCCACGTTGAGATTCATTGAACTGTTTGTTGCTCTAGGGCAGTGATGGTGAACCTTGGCACCCCAGATGTTTTGGAACTACATTTCCCATGATGCTCATGCACTCTGCAGTGTAGTTGAGCATCATGGGAAATGTAGTTCCAAAACATCTGGGGTGCCAAGGTTCACCATCACTGGTCTAGGGACTTACCCCTGAAACCCAAGGCTTCATATTTTACAGTGTATGACAGGAAGTTCTAGGAAGCCAGAACACAGCAATGATATGAGACAGGTTTTACTGTTGGCAAACCCGAATAGGTGATACCGTGGCATGAGTTTTTTTTTTATTATTATCCCACCTCAGAGAACTCTATTTGGAGACTTAATCAATTGTGCGTTCATACGTTCATGACATGAGTTAAATAATCTTGCATGTCTTCTTTTACCGATTACCTATTGCCACCTGTTTGGAGCATAACTGAGGCCTCTTGGGCTGTGTTGCCCACATGACTTCCCCATTTGGGAATCACAGTGTCCCTGATGTTGGACACTTTTTCCTCCACTGGCCCATGTCATTGACCTTGAGCTAGGTCTATACCAAGAAAGTGAATGGATTTTGACGATTGGTATGCCTGGAAGCTGATGAAAGCTGGCAAGATTAACTATCCTTAGCCACCATCAACATAACTTGTCTCACATGTGGGGTAATCTTCCCTGGAATAGGAAGCAAATCTTCCATTACCTTAGAAGGCCAGATTAGAATGTTCTCAAGCTTCCAGTGCATCCAACCGAGTGCATGGATTGAGACCATGGGATAGTGCTAGGACTTGCCTTCACATAAGAGCCTAATACTGTCACCCTGTGCTGTGTCAGGAAAGACAATGTATAACAAATTTTATAAATATATATATATATATATATAAAAATAGTAGCCAAAAGAATCAGTCATCTAATGGCATAATAGGGCACAATTCATGTGGGCCCATGCACATGGGTCCTGCGGCCACCCCTCCCCCCCCCCCCCCCTTATGCTTGGCTTTCTGCTGACAAAAAAAAATGTATGTCATTTAAAACACCTGGTGTATGTGTGTGCTATGCTTTTGAATATCATTTCAGGTACCTGTGGAAAGGTGTGCACTGCCCCTCTGCTAGACTCTCTTCTATCTTCTTTTTCTAAAATAGCAGAGGCAGTTGTGTCTCAGCATACCTCCCCCTCTCCAGCTGTAAATTCTCCTGCTAAAGTTTGGTCTGCTAATTTTCCTATGTCTACTCATTTAAATGTACAGTCACCTCAATGTTTAACTGACACTTATCCGTCAGTATATTTGGTTAGTCATAATGTTCCTGAGACATCTGTGCGGGAGGTTATGCCCTGCGCTTTATCACCCCTCAGTTTTCATTTGGCTACCTCTGTAAAGGAAAGGATTTGGAGGGGGGAATTCATTGACATGCTGTCACTACTTCCTTCATCTAAAGAATTTCTGCGCACGGACAAAAGGGCGGATGAAAAATCAGAGGATGACAGGCAGAGGCCAGTGGCCAGGTAAATTTTTAACTGGTTACAGGCCTTTTGCATTTTTTCTAGCGTAATGGGAGAAAAATTCCCTGACCGCTGCAGTGGTTTTTTTCAGCACTTGGAAATTATACTAGAGGCATACAAAAGTTTTGGAGGTTTTGGATGGTGTGTCTATGACGAATCTTTTCGTCAGAAGTTGGCGGTGTATCCTAGCCTACAATGGGGCATGAAGGATGTTGGCCTTTGGCTAAACACTATTGTCCCCCAGAAATCCTTTCCTCCAAAACCAACGCCTCAGGCCAGCAGTGTCAGCAAATCTCCTTACAAGAAAGGGTATTGCTATTCTTTTAATGAGAGTCAGTGTAAATGGGGTTATTCTTGCCGTTTTAAGCATGAATGCTCTTTTTGTTTAGGTCCACACCCTGTGGCTAGGTGCTTTAAAAAGACCAGTCCTTCCAGCTCTCAGAAGGATATTTTTTCCAAAAGCCTGCACGCCAGTAAGGCTGGAAAACATGCTCCACTGGTTGGCAATTTATCCAGACAAGGTGAAGGCCAGCCTCTTAACTGAAGGTTTCAGGGATGGCTTTGCTTTACCAACCTTTACGGGTATAGGTTGCCAACCAGTAAGGAATTTAAAATCAGTGGATACATATTCTGAGGTTGTCCGGGGGAAAATCTTAAAGGAAGTTAAGGAGGGTCGAGTGGCAGGCCCTTTTCTCTCACCACCTTTTACTAATTTCCGCACTTCCCCCCTGGGTATTGTACCAAAAAAGGAGCCCAACTCTTTTCGTTTAATACACCACTTATCATTCCCGGCGGGTAGCTCCTTGAATGACGAGATAGACACCTCCCTTTCTTCGGTTTCCTATTCAACCTTTAAGGATGCTATTTGAGTGATCCGGCGCCTCGGGCAGGGTGCCTTATTGGCCAAGGCAGACATAAAAGCTGCTTTTAGGTTGTTGCCAATTGCCCCAGTTTCATTTAACTCGTTAGGTTTTTGTTTTGAAGACATGTATTTTTTCGATATGTGTTTGCCAATGGGGTGTTCACTATCTTGCGCCTATTTTGAGATATTTGCGTCATTTTTGCAATGGGTGGTATCCTTTGAGTCGGGTTCTGATTGCATAATTCATTACCTGGATGATTTTATTTTCGTTGGGCCGGCGGGTTCCTCCTTATGTTTGTATCTGTTGCATCTGAAATATCGGCCTATTTTGGTATCCCCTTGGCAGTGGAAAAAAACATTCCCCCGTCGGTGTCCCTCGAATTTTTGGGCAACACAATTGACACCCTTGCCATGGAATTTCGGTTACGGGAGGATAAAATTACTCGGTTAAAATTGGCCATCTTGGGCATGCTTCGGAAGCGCAAGGTGTTACTGAAAGAGCTTCAATCTTTGCTCGGCCTTCTGGCATTTGCATCCAGAATCATGCCGGTTGGTAGGATATTTTCCCGTCATTTGTCTTTGGCAACATCGGGACTCAAGTCCCCGTTTTCTCACATTCGTTTGTCTACAGAGCTAAAGGATGACCTGTCGGTATGGTACCAATTTTTTGATCAGTATAACGGGAGGTCCTTTTTCCAAGAAGACTTTGTTTTTGCAGCTGATTTGGAACTTTACACTTGACGCGGCAGGTTCTTTGGGGTTCGCAGCCATTTGGCGAACGCATTGGCTTTGCGGCACTTGGCCTGCTGCTTGAGTTGATCGTCGGATTACCAAAAACATTGTCTTGTTGGAATTCTTTCCAATTGTGGCAGCATTTGAGCAATGGAGTGCTCATTTCGCGAATAAGCGTATAACGGTTCAGACTGACAACAAAGGGGTAATGTTTGCCATAAATTGTCTCTCTTCAAAGTCCAATTCAGTCATCAGGTTGATTAGGTATTTTGTCCTGCTCTGTTTAAAGCATAATATTTGGGTCAAGGCTCAACATATCCCTGGTAAGTCTAACACGATTGCGGATGCTTTATCCCGTCTCCAGATGTCCCGTTTCCGGCAGTTGTTTCCGCAAGTGGATCCCGACGGATGCGTATGTCTAGCTCATCTGTGGGACCTAATATAACGAGTCTATCTACAGCAATTCAGAACTCCATATCCCCTCATACGTGGTCGGACTATTCGGCGGCTTGGAATTGGTGGTTGGCTTTCTGTAGGTCCATGGATTTCCATTGTTACCAACACTCGGAGGGCGCGGTGCTATCTTTTTTGTGTACGTTGATGCATGACAATCTTTCCCACAGCCACATCTCTAAGATTTTGGCTGGTGTATCTTTCTTTTTCAAACTACTTAACTTACCACCGTTGAACACGTTCTTCTCAGTTAAACAAGCCCTGAAAGGTTATAGGAGGAGCACTTTTGTTCAGGACAAACGTAGGCCAGTTTCGGTTGACCTGCTTAGAAAAATGTGTGTAGCCACAGGTCAAGCCTGCCTTGATCAATTTGAGTCTGGTCTGTTTACAGTAGCTTTCTGAGTAGCCTTTTTTGCAGCGCTCAGAGTATCCGAGTTGGTACCTGTCAATAAATCTGGAACTTCGGGTCTATTGTTCCAGGATGTTTTTGTTTCCAATGCAGGAGTCCGTTTGTTTATACGTCATTCAAAGACGGATCAGCTGGGAAAAGGATGCTGGGTGCAACTCTATCCTTGTGGGGATCAAGTAATATGCCCTGTAATAGTTCTACAAAGATACTTGGCCTTCAGGCCCCCTTTTACAGGTAAAATTTTCTGCCACACTGACGGTTTGGCACTAACCAAGTATCAGTTCGGCTCAGTTTTCAAGAAATGTTTACGGGTTATCGGATGTTTTCTTCTCGACCCATTCTTTCCGCATCGGTGCTGCCACGGAGGCGGCAAGGTTGGGGCTGGATGAAGCAATCATCCGCAGGCTGGGTAGATGGGAATCTGGTAGATTCAAGTTAAATGTCCGACCTAACCTTCTTCCTTGAGTTCCAGGTTTTCACAGCACCATATGGATCATAGGGCACTCCTTTGTTTTCTGGGCATGTAGGAGGGCATCTCAACGTTGCTATACGGAGAACTTAACACTACCGACTGACGGTTTCTCATTGTATTGGAAAGGTATTCGGGGGCTGCGCTGGTCTCAAGTGTCTTTCCAACTAGCTCAGCTCAGCGCACTATGCCCCCCCCCCCTTCTATAATCATTGTATATGCAGGTGGTAATGACATAGGTAGAATGAAATCCCTTGAATTATTGTTTAACATAAAGCGTGATTTCCAAAGGTTTAAGCTTGCTTTTCCAGCATGCAAATTAGTTTTTTTCTGGGATAGTTCCCCGCCTTCTCTGGTCCTCTTCACCCCAGCTTAGGCCACTTGAGAGGGTAAGAAGGTGGGTGAACAGATCTATGGAGAAATTTATGCCATCCATTGGCGGTTTTTCCTACCCTCATGTTGATTTAGAGGGAGGTATCCCGGGGTTTTATCGAGTGGATTCCATCCACCTATCAGAGGTTGGAATTGATTTATTTAACTTGGGATTACAATCCTGTATTGAAATGGCCGTGGCTGTTGGGTAGGCCAACCCTGTTTGCAACAGGTTTGGCTGGTGGGTAGGGATGAGCTTCGTGTTCGATGCGAACACATGTTCGCATCGAACATTGGCCGTTCGATCTTTCGTCGAAAACAAACAAATTGGGTTGTTCGCGCCAAATTCGAATGACCCATAATTCACTGCGGCGTTGCGCGCTGATGATTGGCCAAGCATGCACCATGACCCCGCATGCTTGGCCAATCACAGCGCCCAAAAAACGAAGAGACCTAATTGGCCAAAGCCTGGGTGCTTTGGCCAATTAGGGCTCAGGGCTTTAGCACAAGCCCCACACTATAAAAGGCCGCCTCCCGGGCGGCCTCGTGTAGTGTGTTCCGGCTTGCTTAGAGAAGTGAGACAGACAGACAGAGAGAGAGAGAGAGAGAGAGATAGATAGATAGATAGATAGATAGAGACACAGTGTCTTTTCACATAGATAGATAAGGGAGGCTACTAGTTAGTATAGTTAAATGTACAGTTTGTAGAGAATATATTGACATCCCTAGGAGTTGTCAATATATTTATAAACTGTATAGCTTAGCTAGTTCTGCTATTAGTATCTGTCAGGCAGGAGATTGTGCTTGATGCTCTAACGTGTTAGTGTACACGTGTTAGTTCATTGCACATAGACGCATTAACTGTTACTGCACGTGTGCTATTTATTTGCACAGAAAGGCAGTTGCTGTTAATGCAAGTGGGCTATTGAATTGCACAGAAACGCAGTCGCTCTGACTGTGCGTGTGCTGTTTAATACCACCTTAGTGCATTTGGTGACACCGCACGTGTGCTGTTACATACCACCTTAGCGCATTTGGTGTCACCGCACGTGTGCTGTTACATACCACCTTAGCGCATTTGGTGTCACCGCAGGTGTGCTGTTACATACCACCTTAGCGCATTTGGTGTCACCGCACGTGTGCTGTTACATACCATCTGAGTGCATTTGGGGTCACCGCACGTGTGCTGTTACATACCACCTTAGCGCATTTGGTGTCACCGCACGTGTGCTGTTACATACCACCTTAGCACATTTGGTGTCACCGCACGTGTGCTGTTACATATCACCTGAGCGCATTTGGTGTCTTTGCACGTGTGCTGTTACATACCACCTGAGCGCATTTGGTGTCACCGCACGTGTGCTGTTACATACCACCTTAGCGCATTTGGTGTCACCGCACGTGTGCTGTTACATACCACCTTAGCGCATTTGGTGTCACCGCACGTGTGCTGTTACATACCACCTTAGCGCATTTGGTGTCACCACACGTGTGCTGTTACATACCACCTTAGCGCATTTGGTGTCACCGCACGTGTGCTGTTACATACCACCTGAGCGCATTTGGTGTCACCGCACGTGTGCTGTTACATACCACCTGAGCGCATTAGGTGTCACCGCACGTGTGCTGTTACATACCACCTGAGCGCATTTGGTGTCACCGCACGTGTGCTGTCACATACCACCTTAGCGCATTTGGTGTCACCGCATGTGTGCTGTCACATACCACCTGAGCGCATTTGGTGTCACCGCACGTGTGCTGTCACATACCACCTTAGCGCATTTGGTGTCATCGCACGTGTGCTGTCACATACCACCTTAGCGCATTTGGTGTCACCGCACGTGTGCTGTTACATACCACCTTAGCGCATTTGGTGTCACCGCATGTGTGCTGTTACATACCACCTGAGCGCATTTGGTGTCACCGCACGTGTGCGGTTACATACCACCTGAGCGCATTTGGTGTCACCGCACGTGTGCTGTCACATACCACCTGAGCGCATTTGGTGTCACCGCACGTGTGCTGTTACATACCACCTTAGCGCATTTGGTGTCACCGCACGTGTGCTGTTACATATCACCTGAGCGCATTTGGTGTCACCGCACGTGTGCTGTTACATACCACCTTAGCGCATTTGGTGTCACCGCACGTGTGCTGTTACATATCACCTGAGCGCATTTGGTGTCACCGCACGTGTGCTGTTACATATCACCTGAGCGCATTTGGTGTCACCGCACGTGTGCTGTTACATATCACCTGAGCGCAGTTAGTGTCACTGGACGTGTACTGTTACATACCACCTGAGCGCAGTTAGTGTCACTGGACGTGTACTGTTACATACCACCTGAGCGCAGTTAGTGTCACCGCACCTGTGCTGTTATATACCACCTGAGCGCAGTTAGTGTCACTGGACGTGTGCTGTTATATACCACCTGAGCGCAGTTAGTGTCACTGTACGTGTGCATGTTACATACCACCTGAGCGCAGTTAGTGTCACCGCACCTGTGCTGTTATATACCACCTGAGCGCAGTTAGTGTCACTGGACGTGTGCTGTTATATACCACCTGAGCGCAGTTAGTGTCACTGTACGTGTGCATGTTACATACCACCTGAGCGCAGTTAGTGTCACCGCACCTGTGCTGTTATATACCACCTGAGCGCAGTTAGTATCACTGGACGTGTGCTGTTATATACCACCTGAGCGCAGTTAGTGTCACTGTACGTGTGCATGTTACATACCACCTGAGCGCAGTTAGTGTCACCGCACCTGTGCTGTTATATACCACCTGAGCGCAGTTAGTATCACTGGACGTGTGCTGTTATATACCACCTGAGCGTAGTTAGTGTCACTGTACATGTGCTGTTATATACCACCTGAGCGCAGGTAGTGTCACTGTACGTGTGCTGTTATATACCACCTGAGCGCAGTCAGTGTCACTGTACGTGTGCTGTTATATACCACCTGAGCGCAGTTAGTGTTAGTGCTCCAATTAGAGTTATTGGGAGGGGTTGCAAGTGTTGTGTTGTGTTGTGCCCAAGGCACAATTTTTCAGCCCCTGTTTAACAGGGGCGCCTAATAACAATTTTTGATGCAATACTTTGCACGTGGCTCCTTGTTGCGCTCCAATTACAGTATGTTTGAGGGGTGCCCTTTTTTCTAAAAAATTTCTTTCACAAAACAATAATGGCCCCCCACCACCGCTAAAATATTCGACATAATATTGCCACACAGAACTTGCGCAAGTAGCATTAATTACTTTTTTTTTTTATAGTCCTCTCATGTTGTGCAGGGACATTTCTAAACACGTGCCACTACTATAGGCTCCGCAAAAAACGTCCGTTTTAAAAAAAAAAAATTCCATTGATACATGTTCCCTGGGGCAAGACCCGGGTTCTGAACGACGTTTTCCAACATTTGATTGAATTTTGGTCTTTAAGACGACCATTTTTGAATTCGAACGTTCGAGTCCCATAGACTTCAATGGGGTTCGAAATATTTGTGCGAACCCGCGGTCTGTTCGAACGTTCTGGTGCGAACCGAACCCGGGGGTGTTCGGCTCATCCCTACTGGTGGGGGACTTTACAGTTTGTTCAAGTTTAGCTGCTCCAGGGAGTTTTTTGCATTATTGAAGGTTTATTATCAATACGATATTTTGATTAAATAAAGATGGTATGATATATATTAATTTTGTTTAGCTGCTCGAAGTCCTAAGACTGAGCAGGGAATTTTGCATTAATAAAGTTTCACTATCAATACAGTATATTTGTTTAAATAAATATGGAATTTTATTTTTATTTGATTAAACCAATAAAGGTGCCACGGCCATTACAATGCCATACAGTTGTCTGGTTTTTGTTCATTGGAGGTGTTGGGTCTGAGGGGGTGGATAGTATGGCCTGCGGTCCCATGCAGTGTTTTTCAACTCCAGTCCTCAAGGCACACCAACAGGTCATGTTTTCAGGCTTTCCATTATTTTTGCATGGGTGATTTGATCAGTTTCACTGCCTTAGTAATCACCACAGCCATTTCATCTGAGGGAAATCCTGAAAACTTGACCTGTTGGTGTGCCTTGAGAACTGGAGTTGAAAAACACTGATCTAATGCCTAAGACAAAGCATTTTTTTACAACTAAACATACACACAGACACAGCTGTCTACACTGCCTCAAACTATACATCTAGCTAAATTTGAGGCAGTTTGTCCTACTCCTGCCAAATAAGAGGCTAGACTCTGCATGTTTGACTTCTGCACTTATATTGTTATTTTTTTTTCTAAAGTCTGCCTTAAAAGCGCTTGTAAAAGGTACAATTTTCTTTTCCTAAATGGCTTCCTTTACCTTAGTGCAGTCCTCCTTCACTTACCTCATCCTTCGATTTTGCTTTTAAATTTCCTTATATCTTCTGAGAAATCCTCACTTCCTGTTCTTCTGTCTGTAACTGCACACAGTAATGCAAGGCTTTCTCCCTAGTGTGGTATCATGCTCGACCCCTCTCTTGGACTACGGGAGAGTCAGGACGCCCACTAACACACAGCTCTTTTCTCTATCTGCAACGTAGAGAGCGTCCTGACTCTCCTGTATTCCAAGGGAGGGGGCGAACACGACGCCCCACACCAGGGATAAAGCCTTGCACTACACTTAGGAAAAAAAATTAAAAATTACCATTACAGCCCCCTTTAAGACTACAATCCAAAAAAAAAAAGAAAAAGTGAAATGCAATCAACTAAAAGGAAGAAGTATTAATCCGATAGTCAAGTTCAAATAAAAAAGCAAAATATTAACTTGTTCCAAGGTAAAACCCATCTGCAACAAAGATGTTCATTTGACAGTGAGGGCTGTTAAAATTTAACACATGATTTCAGCAAGGAGATCACCAAATACTGAACCCTAGAATAAATAACACAGTATTTAAAAAAAAAAAAAAATTGTATTTACTTAGAAGCAATCAGAATGTCAACAAAACAGTTGCAATTTTTCTTGCAATTACAGAGTGGTATTCAGTTAAACAGAACAACAATAATGATGCTTAACAACTGAAGATGGAAAAAAATGAACTACATTCCCATATAAACTAAATTGTGCTGTGCACCAACATGAGCCTGCTGAAATTTCCATGCCAATTTACAACCCCCTTACTGTACGAGGCAAGGTTAGTGGCAACTGAAAACCACTTAAAAGACAGGGCCATCTAAACATATGTGTGGTAGTGTGTTAACAATACAAAAAAAAAAAAAAAAAAAAGTAGGGAAGGGGAGGGCACTGTACAGATTAAAAACAAATCTTACACATCCTTATATTCCGATTTGTTTGTTTTTTTTCTTTTAAAAAATGAGAGCTGTGTACAGGGGGTTTAAATGCTATATAGACAAAACTGCTACTGGAGAGGTTTATTCATCATCTTCCTCATCATCCTCTTCTTCCTCATCCTCTTCGTCGTCTTCATCATCTTCATCGTCATCATCATCCTCCATTTTCTTACTCTTTTCAGGTTTAGCAGGTGCCTTTTTGGCTACCTCAGGCTTTCCTTTTGCCCGATACGCTGCAACATCCTATGGAACGAAATTTTAAATAAATACATAAAAAAACAAAAAACACATCCTCAAATAAACAAACAGATTCTAACAATGTTATAACTGGAAATATAGAGGAAAGTGTGAAAGTATGTGGATAAGTAGACTGGGCATGGTAAATTAAAATAAAAATGTGTGCCCAATTGAACAGGGCTTTAGATTTAATAAAAAAAAAATATATATATATTAATTAGATATCCGCTTGCTGCTTTCTTACTGTATCTGCACTGTGGACGAGTGTGAGGTGTAGCAAGATGGCAGAGAAGGAACGTCACTTACGTTACAAGATACAACGGATCGCCTAATCTGATGGAACTCCAGCATCAGCCAGAGGACATCGGGGATCACAGAGACAAGCCAAGTATCACTACAGTGTAATGCAGTGAAGCACAAAAGTATATCGGGTAGTATTGCCTTATCACCCTGTAGAACAGTTAAAAGCTCATTTTTTTATTTATTTTAATGCTTAAAGCTGGATTTATACTGTTCCCGTGTTGTTACACCACACATGCTAACAAAACAAAGGTAAATGTGAACTAGCCCCACAGGATAAAATAGGATTTCTGCTTTAAATGCATTTTTATGCAACAGAATGCAAGTCTTTCTTTTTTTCCCCCCTTTATGAAGACAGACAAAATGTTAATAGACCCTGAGAAAAATTGTCAGCAAAAAAGGTAATCAGTGTAAATAAAGCAGCCATGGTCTCAGACTTTGTCAGCAGGTCTGTCCAAAGGCAGTCAAGTCTCCAAGATGTGCAGGTAAAGCTTTAGAGCCCCAAAATATATATGCTACTATAATGTCACTAAAGTTCGGAAAAAAGGCTTAAGAAGAAAAAAAAAAAACAGTTTCCTTAGTTGTGGCCCACATACCAGAACCCAAAATTCAATTTTGGCGAGAGAGGTCTACTCTATGCATGAACTCGGCTTGTAAAATCTTCCAAAGAGAACAATCTGATGTACGGAGAAGGAAAAATTACTTAGTAAGACAGTGCCACCTTCTGCACAAATCCAATGAAAGAAACCATATATAAAGTGTAAAATTTGGTGGAATTTATTTTTACAGTGCTCTATAGTTAGTCAGATTTCAGCTGCCATTTTCTAAGTCTATATGAGAGAATGAAAAAGAAAATCAGCTGGTCAATTTTTTGGTGACATTCAGCATATTTAATTGTACTCCTCTTGGAGGTTTCAATGCCATTCTCTGTGGGGCTATCATATGGCAAAATATACACTGCAAGTCTATTTGTATCCAAATAAATGTTTTTTGTAGGAACATCTTTAAAAGGATAAGTTCACCTTTCACAACATATTACACCCATATACAGGGTGTAACATTTAACCAACGGACCAGCCCCCACTTTGATAGTGACAGCTAGCAGGGGGATCTTCTCCCCCTGCTGTTTCAATTTTTTTTTTAAAACGATACTGAGTGGAGCTTTGCCCACATCACTACAATGTACGGCAGCATTAGTGGCTGTCGACTTGTAGTTTTTGGATGAAATACCAAGGCACTGTGGTAGTTCATTCTCACTTCCTGTCAGATTGTATGGGCACACACAAACTGACAGATATGCAGGAGACCTGCATGGTACCAATAATGTGCCAATCGCTGATGCAGTGCTTTAGAGGCTCCAGAAACAAACAAAAAAATGATATTACATTCATACACACATACATTAAAAAAAAAAAAACACACACTTTTTTTACCCGCAAAAAATGTGCAATTATTTTTTGCATTGAGGTGAACTTATCCTTTAATGTATTTGTGGTAAAATGTTGAATCAGTTTTAAGAAGCCAACATATGGAAAGAAATTACCTTCTCATATTTCTCCTTCAGTTTAGCAGCTTTCTTTTCATAAGGCACCTTGTCTTCAGATGGGGTATTATTCCACATCTCTCCAAGTTTCTTTGCCACATCTCCAATGGTCAAACCAGGGTGCTCACCTTTGATTTTAGGACGGAATTCAGAGCAGAACAAGAAAAAAGCCGATCTACAACAAAAAGATATATTGTCACACACCCACACATGTATAGAAAAAGCCCTAATGCCGCGTACACACGGTCGTTTTTTGCAATGAAAAAAACCCGACGTTTTCTGTGAAGTAAAAAACGACGTTTTTGAAACGTCACTTTTCAAAGACAATTTTGCATACACACCATCGTTTTTTCACAAAAAGCAAGGTTACGTTCACCACTCTTTTCCATTGAAGCTCGCTTCATAACTAGCTTCTGGGCATGCGCGGGTTGAAAAACGTCGTTTTGAACGACGTTTTTGCCACACATGGTGACTTTTTGTGAAACAAAAAACGACGTTTTGAAAAACGACACCAAAAATTCAAGCATGTTGGAATTTTTTTTTGGCCGTTTTTTTTAAGACAAAAAACAACGTTTTGCCCACACACGATCAATTTAAATGACGTTTTAAAAAACGTTGTTTTTTTTCATCGAAAAAAACGACCGTGTGTACGCGGCATAAGGCTTCAGTCACACTGACACTCTTAGGTTTAGCTTTTCTAAACTCAAAGTTATTTGGGAAGTATATATGCCTCCCATACCAATTTTTCTTGCGTTTGGATATTCATGCTTTAAATTCGATGCATTTAGAGTTACTAATCAGTTCCTGGATACACAGAATTACATTTTCTCTAAACACAGCTAAAATGATATAAATCATGTATGATAAAAACTGACTGCAGTGTGAATGGTTCCATTGAAAACTCATTACATGCATTTTTTATGGGTTTAGAAACTATGAATTAAATATGTTTGATAGTGCTAGTGTGAATGAGGCCTAAAACCAGACCCCCTCACTGTAATAAAATAGAAAGTATAACAGCTGTTAATAGGGGGGGGGGGATAATAGTTATATATAAAAATAAATCAAATGTTTTATATGCAATTGGGGGGGAAAAAAAGAAATGACTGAAATGTATGGTAAAGAAATTAGTCTGATGGCAACAGTGACCAATCACATTCTATCTACACATGTAGGCAAGCATTTAACTGGTTACTTTAAATGTGAACATGGTTTCCCTTCCCACAGCCTGTACAACTCTGCCCTATTCTTTCTGAAGGAAATATCCTGTAGTTATAGTTTAGCCAAATCAGCTTTTCATCTACCCCACAGCTGAAACTCACGGTGGTCTCTTTGGTGCATTTGGGTCCTTAAACCTCTTTTTTGACTCTCCTTTGGGCGGTATATAAGTTTTCATTTCTTTTTCATAACGAGCTTTATCTGCTTTTGCCATATCTTCAAATTTACCCTTTTCCTTAGCAGACATAGTCTGTAAGACAAAGACAGTGTATTGTTAAAAAAATAAAAATAAAAAACCACCACACAATACAGGGATGGAAATAGATTTTAGGACAAGTTACCAGTTAATTTTAGGGATAGTCATCTACATTGTTGGTTAGCTTATAATGGCCCTGTGCTGCCAAATAAAGTGTCTTGCAGTAATTTACCATTTTGGATGAACAGGTGGGGGGGGGGGGGTTCTACAGAGTTAAATTGTGTCAACATGAACAGTTTTTCTAAGACCCCTTAAAGTCACAATATATTAGTAAGCGGCAGATATACATCTTATCACAAAAATAAGCATTAGATGTTCAAGTAGAATAATAGACATATGTATGCAAGTTCTTGGCCAATGCCCTTCGGACAAAAGTTCTACGCTTTGTCCACGGAAAATCCGATCGTGTGTACCAGGCTTAATAGCGATAAAGGGCACGTGCACGCCCACGGCAGAGCATGTGGCCGTGATGTTTCGCAGGCCACGCGCGATCGTTCCACAGAGGGCCGTAACGGGAATCTGTGTATGTAAACAAACAGATCCCCGTTTGGACAGGGGAGTAAAGAGAGATCCGTAGTTCCTATCGATCAGGAACAACAATCTTTCTCCTCCTCTAGTAGGTACACTGCCCCCACAGTTAGAAAACACCTCCCTAGGGAACACTTAACCCCGTGATCGCCCCCTAGTGTTAACCCGTTTCCTGCCAGTGACATCTATACAGTAATCAGTGGCTATTTTTTATGCCAATTGTCCCAAAAAAGTGTTAAAGGTGTCTGATCTGTCCGCCACAGTCCTGCAAAAATCGCAGATCGCCAGTACTAGTAAAAAAAAAAAAAAAAGTATAAATCCATCCCCTATTTTGTAGACACTATGGCCTGGATTCACAAAGCACTTACGCCGACGTAACTTGAAATTTGCGCCGAAAAGTGCAAATGTGCACCAGGGTATCTGTGCGCCGTACCCACAAACCAACATACGTCTAAAAACTGGCCAGCCTACGCATCTTGCTTACGCCAGCGTAGCGTGGGCGCAAATATGGTTTGGACGCATGTGGCTTCTTCCATTGATTAGGCATTCAAATATGCAAATGAGGGAAATACTGCGATTCATCAACATATGTGCGCCCAACGCAGGCTAGGCGATGTTTGCGTAAGGTGTACGTCCGGCGTAAAGTTATTCCTCATAGATTAGGCGCAACCCAGCAATAGATATGCAAAGGTCTGCCCCCGAGTACACAGGCCGGCGTATGTTACGTTCACGACGTAGGTGGTGATCCGGTGTAGCTTAGGCAGTTGTGCCGGCGTAGTTGTGAGCATGCGCATAACAGTGCTGTTTCATGCGTTCACGTCATGGCCACGTCACGACGCATGCGCAGTTCATGATATGCCGGGCGTAAAACACTGCACCATGCTAGTTATCCGACATAAGTAAGCATGCTTAAAAGCTTTTGAAAATGTTTCAATAACCAGGTTTACATAACCGAACATGCAGATAATTTAATAAAATACAGAGGACATATAAATCTCAGACCATACTTCTGGGTGTTACGAGAACCATTACCTTCCATCGTTCTGAGCACTTCTTGGAGAACTCTGCAAAGTTTACAGATGCATCCGGGTGCTTTTTCTTGTGCTCTTCTCTGCAAGTTTGCACAAAGTAAGCATAAGAGGACATCTTTCCTCTTGGTTTCTTAGGATCACCTTTCCCCATTTTGTTAGATTTCTGTAAATATTCAGAACAACACCCATTATAAAACACATGGAAATACTTTGCTGTAGATTTAGATTTGCTTTGCGTCTGTTTGAGAGTAAAGTTCCCTGATCACATTATAGGTGGTTTGTCTACAGGTGTGTCATACTCTTGAAACAAGTTTGATGCAGCCAAAACAAAGCTCACTTTTATTTCATTTCAGAGAAAAAGGATTGCTATATAGGATAGGACGGGTTTCATATTGCTTTCCCTTAGACTTGTGTAGAGAAAGAAAAAGCAGTAAAGCTGGTCACACATGGGCTAGTTTTTTTTTTTTAATTCAATCTCTGGGTTGAATAGGGGGGGAAAAAAAACACTGACCCGATACATTTGATGTTGATGGGGGTATCCTCCCAGCTGTGTCATTATATTCTAACAGCTGGGAGACTCTCCCCCCTCCCCATCCACCTGCAGAATACACAGATCAGCTTTGCAGCCTATTGCCTGCAGTACTGATTGGGCAACAAAAAAATAAATGAATGATACAAGATAAATAAATAGGAAAAGTATATGCACGCTGCATGTAGTACACTGCTTTACAGGATCCTGTTCAAAAGCCCATCACTGTTCCAGATCCAATAGAATTCTTTACATGGTAAACAGAAATGCCTGTGTATACAAGGACTGCTATGTATGCATTTAAAAGCAATGTTTTTTCCTTCATGTTCAACCAGCTGTAAAAATAAGTAAAGGAGGTTGTAAAGGAAAAAACATTTTTTCAAAATAAGCATCCTTTACCTGCAGACATTCCTCTTAACTTCCTCATTGTTCGTTTTTGCTCAGAAGTTGCTCTATTTCTTCTCTGTTCACTTCCTGCTTGTCCGATTGTTAGGGGAGGCTTTACTGCGGTGGTCAGTGACGTGCTCGCCCCCTCCTGGGAACTACATCTGTGTGGCAGGACGCTTTCTACGTGTTAGAGACTTCAAGGAGGTGTGAAATACTGGGCGTGCCGCAATTCATACTGGGAAATGTAGTTCTTACATGAACAAGTGATGCAAACCAGGAAGTGAATGAGAGAACAGAAACTAGAACGCCTGAGGTGATATAGATGAAGGAATTTAATAGGTATTTACTCGTTTGTTAACAGAATCATTACACTATTCCGTCTGTTTACCTTGCAGACATTAATTTTTGGCAAAAACATTTTTTCCCCTTTACAACTCCTTTAATGCTTTGGCCAACTGTTTTTCAACCCTCTATAAAAAGTCTATATACTTCTAAATTCAATTAACTTTAAGATTTTTATATAGGGTGCACTTCCAAACCTTACCATTTTTTTATTTTATTTTTTTTGTTCCAGTGTGTATGCATAAGGATTTGCCGCTAAAGCTTTTTTCACCCTCTGAAAGGGGTCCTCACTTTTTTAGAGGACAGTATAGCAGTGGCTGACAGGCATTCAGGAGATGCCTCCTGAACATTTTTTAAGTTTTATTTTTCCAAGTGTCGAATGACAATTTTACATTGTGTGACTGCGCCTCATCTCCAAGCATTCAGCTTGCAGTTTGGGTACGTTCCCACTGAGCTTAAGAGTTCAACAAGCTGTGCCATCTGTCAAATTCTACACCCCAAGTTAAAAATGCTGCAGCCGCAAGGCAGCACGTGAACAGCCCTGTCTGGCTGTATTGTTACTATTCAGTGGTTGGCTGGGTTGTGGCGAAACTGTGGCTTAGCCGTCTGTTTTTACCACTCTTGGCCATCTGCCATCTTTAACGGCTGTCTATAGAAAAGTTAATAAAACCTTAATATTAAACCTGTATTTCCATCAATCCTGGTTTAATATACAGCAGTGAAGCGATTATTCACACAAACGTCCCTTTCTTCTTGAAAATTGTCATATACTATAGCAATCTCCATAATGGATTCAGATTTCTTTACAGCTTTAAAACTTGGTGGGGCTAAGCCTGCATTACAGAATACAGTACTAGGTGAGATGTTCACTGAGATGAGTTGACATTGGAAAGACTGCAACTGTTTCCAGAAATAATATTCAGTTAAAAAAGAGGGACCTTGACTGGGTACCAATTGTCCAATTTGTTTATAAATATAATATACATTACATATTTGTCAGGTTAGTACGATTACACAGAAAGTCTCATCCTCATTAAAAGAGCCAGTAAGGAAAACATGAATACTAAATATAATAAAATTCTTTTTTTTTTTTTATTATTATTATCAGGTCCAGGAATAGCAAAAGCAGGATTGCTCTTTGCAGAAATATGTAATGTGTGCAGTGGCCGGCTACTTCTATATTCAATGCAGAGAGTCTACTGTTCCTATATTCCATATGGCATTTTGAGATGTTGTAGGCCTAAAACTGGGGAACAGCATACAGTTTTGTAACAGCATGCACAACGTACGCATTACTGAATTCCTTACTAATGGGTTCTTTTAAGAGCATGGGAAGTCCGTACTCCTGTATTTGTTTCAGATATAATACAGGACTGTGCTAAAAGCAGGAACACCACACTCAACTATTTAATAAAAATAAAAAAACACTATTCTATGAAGACTGCCAGGACACAGGTTACAAAATGGTCCAATGTCTTTAGTTAGGTGAGAAGGGAGATCCTTCTGGGGTCATGTATTAAATTGATTAACTGGCAAACTTTAAAGCATCATAGCGAATGCAGAGAAATGCATTTTGGCTAATATATACTACAATAATCCATAGATCACACTCTCAAATAGTATATTGCAGAGCAGAAGTCACTGAACTGTTCTTTTTATTCTAACAGAAAGTTATTTAGTCTGAACCTAAAACGACTGACAATCAGCCTCTGTATTAAAAGGTGTCTGAGGGGGGACATGATGTACAAATCTAGCTACAGTGTATTGTAACATGTCATCTGTAGATAGATTTGAAGAAAGAAAAAAAAAGAAGAATGAAAAGGCGATCTGTGAGCTGGGAAACAAGCACATTGAGTGCCTGGGAATGTGGTGTGTTTGGAATATCTCAAATGTTACTCATCCCAAACTGCAACCCGTGATGTACCGCATGGGATACCAGTAAACTATGCAGGAAGTCAGCAGCAGTCACTTTGGGGTATAGACACAAGGGAAATGTAGACTTGCTTCACGACTGCTGTAAAACTGTAGGGTCTCCTGAGCTACAACAGAACACACTAGTATTGGCTCCATGTTAGAATGGTCCACAGCTGTTTAAAGTAAACCTGTCATAACAGAAATACAGAGCCAATATTGACAACCACTGCTGTGTCCTGGAACAAGTATGCAGACTGAGAGTCAAAAATCCCCATCTACCAACATGTTCCTGGACAGTGACAAGGCAGTCCTCATTATATTGTAGGAAAGTGCAGGTATTGCAGCGGCAAAGTTTCTCTTATGACTAGTTTGGACCTTCTTCTCACTGTCAGTGACATACATATGATTTATATGACATTTTTAAATGCATGTAATTACTTTTAAATTGTAAAATTTACACTGTGCATTTAGAGAAACTAGAATTGAGAGCATACAGGGCCAGGAAGGTGCTCTAAACAACTAAAGATGTGTAAACCTAGACTCCAAATGGGTTGGGTTGTGCTGGACTTACAATCCTGTTGCATAGAGGAGACAATTCTTCTTGGGTTTGAAGTTCATTTGGCACCATTGCGATGCAATGGTGTGATGAAAAGAGAAGGCATGGCTATAGGACAAGGCTGCAGATATAGAACGCAGGGGAACTCATCAGAGAAGTGGAAAGTTGGTTTATATGTCCCGGATCATTTCTCTTGTACCACACACACACAGGGTTAGTGTAAATGTAGCACCAAGGTGGCCATAGGGGGAGGGGGATTACCGCTCCAGGTGGGTATATGGAAATAAGACTCTCCTCAGAATTGAAGCAGCGGGTGCAGGCTATGCATAAAGCAATTAGGTAAGAGAAATTTCTGGACAACCACACACCGAAAACTTGCCTTTATTGTAAAAAAATATCAAAAATACAAGCCACAGCCATAGGGCGGATGAGCTGACGCGTTTACACTTTCAACAGCGCTTAATCATCCTATATTCTGCTGTGGCTTGTATTTTGTTTTACAATAAAAGCTAATTTTCAGAGTGCGGCTGTCCAGAACTTTCTCTTACCTATTTACTAAGGTGGCCATACATGGGTTGAATTCTCAGAAATTCAACAAAATGTAATCTGTGGGTGCCCCACTGACCTCACCCAGCTTGATAAACACCGACAAATCTAAGGGCCCTTTTACATGGGCATTGCAATCAGGTCACACTGGCCTATTTTCAGGCAAATCTGACAGGAATCTCCAAGCTCCACCCATGGTCAGGTAGATGTGACTTTATACCCACCTACCTCCTGAGTCTGTACCCTTTTCCATTTCTCTGGACTCAAATGTGACAGATCGGAGGTGGCCTGAGGTAAACAGACTTGGCCACCTATACAGTGTGTGCCACCTGTCGACATAAAAATAGGCAGCAGCGGGAGATTCCTCCATCCAAACTCCTTAGGCCCCTGTTCAGAATGAGCAAGTTGGGCTCACAGGTGGAATCACCACAATTCTGCCCACAATTCCAAAGCGGCGACAAAACGCAGCAAAGGTGCCATTCATTTTTAATGGCACCTGAAATGCGGTGTGTTTTTGCTGCGATTGTCCTGCAGCAATCTGCATGGCGCGACCCTTGTCTCCCAAAAGACGCTCCAGCTCCTCTTTGGGCAACAAGCTTTGCACCATGCAGATTGCAACACTGTATGTTAGGTGCCAATAAAAGCTAATGGCACAAAAGTATGCATGCTGCTTTTTGCCAGCATTGCTGTGCAATTTGGAATCGTGAACAAAATTGCAGTAATTCTGCCTGCGATCCCAAATTGCTAGATGTGAATGGGGCCGTAAGCTGGCTATTATACAATTTTTCTTAAGACTTACCAGAACCATATAAATTGGAGGTCAAACCTAAAGACAATTAAAATTTGTATACAATCAGTCAGGCCCTTGTACTGCATAGCTGGAGGTAAATCTTATGCTGCGTACACACGACCATTTTTCGGGTTCTAAAAAAACGACGTTTTTAAGGGTCTAGAAAAAACAATGTTTTTAAGGGTCTAGAAAAAACAATGTTTTTAAGGGTCTAGAAAAAACGATTTTTTTTTTAACCCGATCATTAAAACGGCCTTGCCTACACGCGATCGTGAAAAAAAAAATTCTCTAGCAAAGCGCGGTGACGTACAGCACGTACGACAGCACTATAAAGGGGAAGTTCCATTCAGATGGCGCCACCCTTTGGGCTGCTTTAGCTGATTTTGTATTAGTAAAAGACGATTCACGCTTTTCAGTCTGTTACAGTGTGATGAATGTGCTATCTTCATTACGAACGCTAGTTTTACCAGAACGAGCGCTCCCGTCTCATAACTTGCTTCTGAGCATGTGCGTTTTTTTCACGTTGTTTAACCACTTAAGACCCGGACCAATACGCTGGCAAATGACCCAAGGGGTTTTTGCGATTCGGCACTGCGTTGCTTTAACAGACAATTGCGCGGTCGTGCGACGTGGCTCCCAAACAAAATTTGCGTCCTTTTTTTCCCACAAATAGAGCTTTCTTTTGGTGGTATTTGATCGCCTCTGAGATTTTTATTTTTTGCGCTATATACAAAAATAGAGCGACATTTTTGAAAAAAAATCAATATTTTTTACTTTTTGTTATAATAAAAAACCAATAAACTAAATTTTAGTCAAACATTTAGGCCAAAATGTATTTAGCCACATGTCTTTAGTAAAAAAAAAAAAAAAATCGCATTAAAAAAAAAAATTAGCTACCTAGCGGGAACAGCGACACTAATACAGCGATCAGAAAAATGATCACTTAGTGATGCTGGCAATAGGGAGTGAAAGGGTTAACTAGGGCAGTGATCAAGGGGTTAAAACTTTATTGGGGGGGTGGGGGGGCTACCCTGACACTAACACTAACTGAGTGTCACACTGACACTAAATACAGTCATCATACATGTATGATTACTGCATTCAGTGACACTGTGACAGGGGGAGGGGGGGGGGGGCGATCGTGGGGGTTAAATGTGTTTTTGTGTGTGTGTAAGTGTGCTGTTGGTGCAGACTTACTTGCTGTGTTGTGATCTCTCCTCAGCGGCGCTTGAAACAAACGCCGAGGGAGAGATCAGATAGCTTCCTCCTTCCTGTGTTTACACAGGAGGAGGAAGTGACAGGGCGGGCGGGCGCGCGCATTGGCTGGGAGCGATCCGGAGGGGGCGGGTGAAAACGGATAGCCGCCCCCTCTTGTCGGATCGCTCCTGCAGCCGCGCGGACCGCCGCATGTACGGGGGGGGTCCGATCGGACCCCCGATCCCCCCCAAGGCACCAACGTATATATACGTTGATGTGCCTGTCGGTGCCATTCTGCCGACGTAAATGTACATGCGGCGGTCCTTAAGTGGTTAAGCCCCCACGCAACCATTTTTTACGAGGTAGAAAACAACGTGAAAAACGATGTGAAAAATTAGAGCATGTTCGAAATTTTTAATGCCCATTTTTTACATTGTGAAAAATGCTCTGAAGCCCACACACGGTCATTTTTAATGACATAAAGTAAAAAAATAATTTGCTTCAAAACTCCCAGCGCTTTTGTGGTGCTTTTCAGGAGTTATCGGTGCGATTTCCTCCCCCATCCCCAACAAGGAAAATCTTTGTGTACGACCAGCTTTAGGCTCTGTTTACACCTGTGTGCTTCTGCCGTGCTATTAAAAAAAAAAAAAAAAAAAAACCTTAGCAGAGCGTCAAAAGCACACAGAAAATAATCTTCTTTCAATGTACGGGTTTACATCTGGTGTGCTGGCCTTCTGAAGATTCCGGATTGCTGCATCTTTAGCACCCGGTTTGAAAAATACACCAAAATCACACCATTGTAATCAATGGCGTACACTAAAAAACTGTTTTTTATTTATTTATGCGTTTTGAGTCAATTTTTCTGTGATGACCAGGGCTGAAAACGTATTATACGTTATGATAAATTTGAACCCGACGCATAAAAACAAAACACGTATTGCGTTTTTAAGTGAACCTGTGTGGATGGCGCTTACTTTCACTAGGATGCCCGCTAGATTACATAAAAGACATGGAAAGATACCTGTGAAAGAACATTAGGCTTATAATAATGCAGAGAAAAAAAATCTCTAGTATGAGCACTTTTTTTGTGAACTACTAGTCCCAGCATAGTTCTATGTGCTGGGGATTAATTATACAAATAAGCAGCTGAGGTGCCACTTTTTTTTATGCAGAGGACTGTATGGCAGTATCATAAAGAGGCTCCTCCCCCTCCAGCATAGATGACAGCTGGTTGGCTGATGGTTGCTATGGGCAACCCCTGGGCCGCTCTGTCATGTCTCCATCACCGACTCCTCTCAGTCAGGCGATGGCGCAGCTCCATGAAGGGAGGAAGGAACAGAGAGAAAAAATAAAAAAAAAGAGGGGGGGGGGTCATTCGTCTCCCGATGAAAGAAAGTGCCCCTGAAATGTGTCGTGTGTGCCCACGGTGAAGGGTGGTGGCGGCGGGGGGTCCCCCTCGGTCTCTCCGTATATTGCATGGTATCAGTCACTGCGGGGCGAGGAGAGACAGAGACATAGAAAAAGAACAAGGCTGAGGCGGCGCGCCCATGTGTAGCCGCGTGCGCGCGCCTCGCTTCTCGGAATGGTGGCGGCGGGAGCGCGCCGCCCTTCTCTGCCTATTGTTCGACGTGCCCGCGCCCCTCCTCCCTCTCGCTATTAAACCACCATGTTAGAGAGAGTGCAGCTCGTATCCGCCATCTCATAGAGAGAACCGGCGGCGGTGACTGAGGCGAAGGGGGGTCCCCCGGGCGGGTAACCAGCCGTCAGAGCCCGGTGTAGTTGTCCTTCTCCTCATAGTCAGCCATGTTAGGACATGGTGAGGAGATGGCGGAGCCAGTCCGCCCTTATAACCGGGTGGCAGTGCCCCTGTCATGAGTGGAAGAGTGCCCGTTTTTTTTGTGCCCCCTTCGTCACATAAAAGTCACCCCAGTATATAAAATATATATTTATATATGTATTAAAAAAAAAGAAGTGACGTCACGGTCCGGGTCGCCCATGACGTCACACAGTGTGCAGAATAAAGTATTTCTTGTAATTCTGTTTTAATTTTTTTCCGTATCCCGTTTTCCGCCGTCCCCTCATTCTCACGGGTGTGTTTTCTGACCCTCTCCGCTCCCCTCACGACGGCCCGGCATTATGGAGGCCATAAGACGGATTAAAACGTCTTTCTAGCGCTCTCCATGCCGCTTGTCTTCGTCTTCTATACTTACCCGGCTCGTTCCAGCCGCCTAGCCATAGCCAGTCAATGTAAGCGGAGGCGCCGTGTTACTCACCCAATGCTGTGTCTATGGAGCTCAATGTACTGCAATGGCTGTGAGAGCGAGCGGGATCGATACGCAGCCTCTTCACTTCTCCCAATCTGTAACATTACTCTCAGCTCACGGCGCTGCCCATTGGCCGCCGCCAACTAGTCCCCCCGCGCCATTGGCCGACTCGCCTTCATTGTCCTGACCAGCGGCCGACGGCCATTGGGCGACGTTGGCGTGACGTCAGGCCAGAGCAAAACAGCGCGCAAATACGAACTGTCATGTGTGTGTGAGGCAGCGAGACGGGCTGCGGCTGTAAGGCAGACTTATAGTGTATGCAGTGTAAGCCTGCCCGAGCCCGCACCGCCGACCGCATACACAGCTAGAGACGGAGCCCGGCACCGCCACCGGGACACTCCGCACTTCCCGAACACCTCACAACCGACAGGCACGACCCCAACACCGCCTCACCCCCCTCCACACAACCCGGCTATTTACACCTTGTACCCGCCGCTCTCCGCACTATAACCGGCCTCTCGTGAACGCGCACAATGATCAGCCTAGGCAGGAAAATCCCCAATGATAAAAACACCCCCAATATGGGGCCCCGCTCTCTGCATAGGGCCACATTCATCCCCCACCGGGTTCTCTATGCTTCTTGTCCCACACAGAGCAAAGAAAGGCAGACACAGTGTACCCCGATCACCGGGGGACTACAAATCCCAGCATGAGGGGGTGCTTCATAGGGGGCTAGGACCTGTAGTCCTACAATACCTGGAGTGTCACAGGGACAAATCTACATACCTGACCTGATGGGGAGAACATGTCTACATAGGGGATACATACACACATCTCTGTACTTACCTGACAATAACATGTACTGTGTCTACATAGGGGATACATACTGATCATACACACATCTCTGTACATACCTGACAATAACATGTGCTATGTCTACATAGGGGATACATACTGATCGTACACTGATCTCTGTACATACCTGACAATAACATGTGCTATGTCTACATAGGGGGATACATACTGATCATACACACATCTCTGTACATACCTAACAATAACATGTACTATGTCTACATAGGGGATACATACTGATCGTACACTGATCTCTGTACATACCTGACAATCACATGTACTATGTCTACATAGGGGATACATACTGATCATACACTGATCTCTGTATATACCTAACAATAACATGTACTATGTCTACATAGGGGATACATACTGATCGTACACTGATCTCTGTACATACCTGACAATCACATGTACTATGTCTACATAGGAGATACATACTGATCGTACACTGATCTCTGTACATACCTGACAATAACATGTACTATGTCTACATAGGAGATACATACTGATCGTACACTGATCTCTGTACATACCTGACAATAACATGTACTATGTCTACATAGGAGATACATACGGATCGTACACTGATCTCTGTATATACCTAACAATAACATGTACTATGTCTACATAGGGGATACATACTGATCGTACACTGATCTCTGTACATACCTGACAATCACATGTACTATGTCTACATAGGGGATACATACTGATCGTACACTGATCTCTGTATATACCTAACAATAACATGTACTATGTCTACATAGGGGATACATACTGATCGTACACTGATCTCTGTACATACCTGACAATCACATGTACTATGTCTACATAGGGGATACATACTGATCATACACACATCTCTGTACATACCTGACAATCACATGCAATATATCTACATAGGAGATACATACACACATCTCTGTACATACCTGACAATAACATGTACTATGTCTACATAGGAGATACATACACTGATCTCTGTACATACCTGACAATAACATGTACTATGTCTACATAGGGGATACATACTGATCGTACACTGATCTCTGTACACACCTGACCATCACTCGTACTATGTCTACATAGGAAATTCATACTGATCCTACACACATCTCTGTACACACCTGATCATCATATGTACTACGTCTATAGGAAATACATACTGATCATACACTGATCTCTGTACATACCTGATCATCATCACACGTACTATGTCTACATAGGAGATACATACTGATCTCTACTCACCTGACTATCACTTATACTATGTCTGCATAGGAGATACATACTGATCTCTGTACTTACCTGATCATCACATGCACTATGTCTACATAAGAAATACATAAATATTACACACACATCTCAGTACATACCTGATCATCATATATAATATATCTACATATGACATACACTGATTTCTGTACATACTGATCACCATATATAATATCTAAATAGGAGATACATACCTGATCAGCATGTATACTATCTATGTCTGCGTAGGAGATACATACTTATCATACACTCATCTCTGTACATACCTGATTATCATATAGATGATGATAATAATATGTCGCTCTCCATAGGAAAATAGTGCTGATCATCGAGAACTCTATACACACGTGGGCAGATGATAACATGTCTGCATACAAGATACATAGATCAATATACACACCTGACCATAATAAAATGTATTCATAAGAGATACATACTTATTATAGAAATATCTATACACATCTGACCACCATAAAGAAGATAATATGCATTCATATAGGAAAATATTACTGATCATACAGACCTGACCACTATATATTAGATGATGTTCCATTGGAGATTATTACTGACCCTATAGAGATCCTTATGCAGACCCCTCCATTCTATAGATGATAATAGTATGTCACCATAGGAGATGACTATTGATCATACAGAATGATCACAGACCTCACCACTATATATACAATAATAAAAATATGTCTTCGTAGGAGATGACAACTGATTATAGAGATCTCTCTATACACACCTGGCCAGATGATAACATGTCTCCATAGGAAATACATATTGATCATAGAGAGCTCTATACGTTACACACCTGACTGCCATATAAGATGATAAACTATTATGTATTCATAGGAAAATATCACAGATCATACAGAGATCTCTATACACACCACGTGACATTATTATTGATCATACAGACTAATCACTGACCCGGCCTATATAAGATGATAATAATATGTCTCCATTGGAAAATATTACTGGTCATACAGAGATCTCAGACCTGACCATTATATACAAGATGATGATAATATGTCTCCATAGGAGATGATTATTGACCATATAGAGATCTCTATACAGACCAGACCACTCTAGATAATAAAAAGAAATGTCTCAATAGGGGATGACTACTGATTATAGAGATCTCTATACAGACCAGACCACTCTAGATAATAAAAAGAAATGTCTCAATAGGGGATGACTACTGATTATAGAGATCTCTATACAGACCAGACCACTCTAGATAATAAAAAGAAATGTCTCAATAGGGGATGACTACTGATTATAGAGATCTCTATACAGACCCGACCACTCCAGATAATAAAAAGAAATGTCTCCATAGGAGATGACTACTGATTATAGAGATCTCTATACAGACCCGACCACTCTAGATAATAAAAAGAAATGTCTCCATAGGAAATGACTACTGATTATAGAGATCTCTATACAGATCGTCCACTCTAGATAATAAAAAGAAATGTCTCCATATGATGACTACTGATTATAGAGATCTCTGTACAGACCCGACCACATAGATAATTAAAGAGAAATGTCTCCATAGAGACCTTAGAGCCATATACTGTAGAAGATAATATGTCTCCTTAGGGGATGGTTACTGATCATACAGGGACCTATACAGACCTGACCACTATATAGAAGATAATATGTCTCCATAGGAAAATATTACTGATCTTACAGAGATCTCTATACACACCTGACCACCATATACAAGATGTCAATAACGTCTTCATAGGAGATGATTACTGATCATACAGAGATCTCTATACAGACTGATCATCAAACCAGACCACCCGTGTGTATATTCTACATGTGATAATATATCCTCATAAGGAAAGATCATAGGTCATAGGTCTTTTTACAGACTGATTATATACTTAGCCACCTGTGTATATACAACGCAATAATATATCTTCCTATGATTATTGATCACACAGGAAATAGTTTAGTGAATTCCTACAAGTTACTATATTTTAGAATATGTGACCTGTCCTGATGAGTGACTGTAAAGCACCCTGCCAAAATCACATAATCAATATGATCACCTGTGTGTTTATACTGTATATGGTATATAAAGATGCTAATATCTTCATAAGATATGATTATTGATCATACAGGAAATGGTTTACTGTTTAGTGAATTCTATGAGGATGCCAATATTTGTTTTATCATTAAAGGCGGTTCTGTTCATAGACGGATCTCAGTACAGAGTGATCATTATCCCATAGGCACCTGTATAATAGTATGTGCCCCGATGAGTGACTGTACAGCGCCCTATAATACACAATATACACTGATCGGTTTAGTGGACCTTCAGCTCATATTAGCTTTATTTTACAGTGGAAATGGATGAGCCCGGTGCGATCAGTGTCATGTATGTCTGATGAGGTCATTATGAAAGTTCTCGGTTCTGGTGATGGGGAGGACGATGTATAGAATACAGAGAGGGGCAGCGCTCCGGGCACGGTAGGCGATCATGTACTGGTGATGAGTCCGGTAGGTGGGGGTCCGGCTCTGACCTCCAGCAATTATATGATTGCCAATGACCGGCTGATCTGGCAGCACGTCCGATGGAACGTTCATACTGACAGCTGGAGATCCTCACCGTCCCCAACTCCGGAGATGACAGCCGGAGTGCAGTGTGCCGGAATGCAGTGTGCAGTGTGCCAGTGTGCAGTGTGTAGTGCCGAAGTGCCGTGTGCAGTGTGCAGTGTGCAGGAGTGCAGTGTTGCAGCGTGGTGGTGTAGTGCCGGGATTTCCCACCATAGAGCCGCACTACTGCCATCCTCACCATTGTCTGTACCGGTCCGGGGTGAGAGGAGACCAATGGACTGTGTCACAGGACCGAGAAGATGTCACTCTAGAGGAGGAGGGGACAATTTATCTGCCTGATCAGTGTCATTGTCACCATTTACCAAAGCTGTCATTGACATGAAAACACCCGGGGGAGTATCATGGGTGCTGAGCAAATATGTTCCTCACAGTTGTTGTAATAGGAGGAATTGTTTTAGTTTAGGAGGACAAATAATGACTTTGTATATATTGTTTTTAAATAAGAAACTTTCAGGAAGACTAGATCTCCTTTCTGACTCTATACACATCTAAAAATGCTTGTGAACCCACACAAACTATATTACCAAAAGTATTGGGACACCTGTCTATACAGGCACATGAACGTTTATGGCATCCCAGTCGGAGGCCGCCTACACACGTACGAGAACCTCGGAAAAACAGCAGTCGGAAAAACTTGTCGAGCCAAAGTCCTCATTGAACAACGAGGAAAAAGAGAGCGTGCTCTCTTTTTTGGCTCGACGAGCGTCCCGACGGGACGCTCGTCGGAAGTGTACACACGATCGAGCTTCTCGCCAGAATATGTCTCCCAGCGAGCTTCTCGCTGGATTCTGCCGAGAAGCTCGGTCGTGTGTACGGGGCCTTAGGCAGGCCACACATTATACAATTTTCTTGTACAACTTTTCTTTAGATTTACCAAAACCATAGGAGGTCAACTCTAAACACTTTCAATTGATATGCAATCAGGCATGCACTTGCACTACATAGTTGAAGGTAAATCTAAAGGAAATTGAAAAGGAAATTGTACAATATATGGCCAGTCTTAGTCTGTAGGGTTCAATATTGAGTTGGCCCACCCTTTGCAGCTATAGCCAGGGGTGTATTTAGGTTTTGTGCTGCCCTATGCCTGACTAAACTCGTGCACCCCCTAATTTAAATATGACCCACCCTTCCTGTCAAGGCCACACCCCTTGCGGTTTAAGACCCACCCTGAAATGTTCAAGTGGGGACAGTAGTTGTGATGGCCTGGGGGGGGGGGGGCAATGGATTCCCTTATTTTGCATAGATTTCCACTCACTTCCTGTTTGGCTATGGGACATGAAGTGAAGGGAAATCTCTGCAATGGGACAGGCATAGTAAAAAATAAGAAGCTACACCCCCCCGAACAGTTGCAGAATGCCAACCGCCCACATACTGGAAGCAGTGCGGCCGAGATATGGAGGTTCCTGGGAAGACTGTCCACAAGGTTGAGGAGTGTATCTATGGGAATTTTTGATCATTCTTCCATAAGCACATTTGTGAGTAAGGATGAGCTGAACACCCTCAGTTCGTTTCGCAGCAGAACATGCAAACAGACACCAAAATTTGGGCAAACACCGTTGAAGTCTATGGGAAACGAACGTGAAAAATCGAAAGTGGCCTGTTATTGCCATAAAAAGTGTATAGGGACCCGAGTCCTGTCCCAGGTTTTTTTTTTTTAAATAGATTTTTTTTCAGGAGCAGTGATGTTAATAATGCTTAAAGTGAAACAATAACAACGAAATATTCCTTTAAACATCGTGCCTGGGGGGGTCCCCTTAACCTGCCTGTAAAGTAGTGCATTTTTCCCATGTTCACAACAGTCCTGCATCAAAATGACATTTTTTAAGGAAAACATGTAATTTAAAATTGTTCGCTGTTGTAATGTTTTGCCAGATCCCGGCAATATACATTAAAGATCATTGAAAAAAATAAGCGTGGGTTCCCCCCAGTCCATTACTACGCCTTTTGGGTCTGGTATGGATATTAAAGGGAACCCCGTGCCAAAATTTTAAAAAATGGTGTACGCCCCCCCCCCCCAAATTCATCCCAGACCCTTCAGGTCTGGGATGGATTTTAAGGGGAAACCACGCAAATTATTTTTTTGAATGCCGTGGGGGCCTCAAAAATCCATACCCTTATCCGAGCACGCAACTTGGCAGGCAGCAAGAAAAGGGGGGGACAAGAGAGCGCCCCCCTCTCCTGAACCATACCAGGCCAAATGCCCTAAACATGGGGAGGGTGATTTGGGGTCCCCTACCAAAGCACCTTGCCCCCATTTTGATGGGTACAAGGGCCTCAACCCTACAACCCTTGGCCAGGGTTTTTGGGGGTCTGTGGGGGGCTAATCAGAATATGGAAGCCCCTTTAAACAAGGGGAGCTCCCAGATTCCGGCCCCTCATGTGAATGGGTATGGGAGGGCTCTTATATAGCCAAGGGCAGGGCCATCTGCTGACGTAACCGTGTGACCCTGCGGTTCAGGAGGGGGGCGCAGGGTTGCTCTTAAAATTCATACCAGACCTGAAGGGCCTGGTATGGATTTCGGGGGGGACCCCCATACCATTTTTTTTTTTTACATTTTGGCGCAGGGTTTACTTCAATACTATGGGCCAGATTCAGGTAGATGGGAGTATCTTTCCTCTGGAGTAACGCTTCTCATTTACGTTACTCTGAAGACCCTTTCGGCGCAAGTACTGTTATTCACATAGCAGTTGCGCGTAAACTTGCGCCAGAGTAACGATAATGCGCTGGCGTAACCCGACGCAAGGGGAAGTGGGTGTGATCATATGTAAATGATGGGCGGAGCCCAGCGCAGAGGCTTACGTTCAGCGCATCAACCACGGAGCATGCGCAGTGAGTGAGGCTCCACTCGCCCCCTTTGTGCGCATGCTCACAACTTCCGTCGGCACCACTTCACGGGAAACGTCAGCGCAATGCCTTCCGTTGGGCGTTTAAATGCGCCCGTAGAAGCGCCATTCCGGCACTAAAGTATATCCTGCTCCCCCTCCCCGCAGTGATGTTACTTTTGTTCTGAGATGGCTGCTCCCGTTCCCCGCAAACACACAGGAGAAAGCTGAACTTTAATGGCCAGGAGCTGACAGCCGTCATCTCGGCTATGGAGACCTATGATGTCTTCCTCCATGGCTGTAAAATTTGACAGACAAGCATGGACAGAGGTGTTGTCTTGCAAGTGGGGGTGCTCAGCTAGCTCTTATCGTCGGTAACGCTGCTGTAGCTGCTCTCCTGCTGACCTGTGGCCGTCTGGAGTAAAGATAAAGCAGCCTTTTGTAGAAATAACTTTGCGCCGGACGGACGAGATACGCGCGGCGCATGTAGCCAGCGTATGGTGCTAATCCGTTCGTGAATTGGGAAAAATCCCTCATTTGCATATTTGCAGGGGAAATCAATAGGCGTGACTGATGCGCCAAGCGAAATTAAGCGCTGACGATACTCTGGCGTCGGAACGTTCCGCCGGTCGGAAATGGCCCGTTATTGGGCGCATCTAGTTTGGTGGGTACGGCCACATAGAAACGACGGCGCATCTTCACAGTTACGCGGCGCATATCGAAATACTCCAGCGCAACTCTACCTGAATCTGGCCCTATATATATATATACAGTATATATATTGTATATACACTACACTGCCTGAATATAGATTATACACTGAATATCTAATTTACAATACATGCTTAGTATATACTAGGCTGCATGTGTGTGTGTGTATGTATGTATATATATATATATATATATATATATATATATATATATATAAAAATCAAATACACTGCCTGCATGCCACTAACTAAGCTGCCTAATCTCTCTTCATTCATTACACTATACGATCGCTGTGTAAGCAGCAGCCTTATATGGTGTGGGGCGTGGACTTATGGCTCTTTCAGGAGAGCGCACGGGGATTGGCCAAAGCATGCAGGTCTACAGCAATGCACTGTGATGCGATCTTGCAGTGCATTATGGGGCTTCCGCGGCTTGAATTTACGTGGGCTCAATCCCTATTCATGAGGTCAGGCACTGATGTGGGACAAAAAGGCCTGGCTTGCAGTCTCCACTCTAATTCATCTCAAAGATGATCTATCAGGTTGCGGTCAGGACTCTGTGCAGGCCAGTCAAGTTCCACCACCCCAAACTCACTCATCTATGTCTTTATAAACCTTGCTTTGTGCACTGCTCCAAATCATTTGGTGGAGGGGGGATTATGGTGTGGGGTTGTTTTTCAGGGGTTGGGCTTGGCCCCTTAATTCCAGGGAAGAGAACCCTTAAGGCTTTAGCATACCAAGATATTTTGGACAATTTCACGCTCCTATCTTTTTGGGAACAGTTTGGGGATGGCCCCTTCCTGTCCCTTTTTAAATTTAGACCTCTGTTCCAGCCGTGGCTGTACTGCAGGTGACCACTATTGTTGTCTGAGGTGTTGGTTCCACCCCAGGCCAAGGGTGGCAGCAGTCAGATCCAGGTGTGTTAGGTATTCTTTCTCAGCGGCCAATCAGTGAGGGTCGTCTTGCTGTGCATGCTGGAGAGGGGTATTTAAGGGACAGACGTCACGTGTTGTGGGTCGTCGTCGTCCGCCCTGGGAAGTCTTCCCACCACCCCTGTGTGTGGCCCTCCTGGCTGGGGGGGCGTGTTCAGAGTTTCCTAGCTCCGGGACCCCGTTGGTCTGGAGTCGTACCCCGTTGAGCAGGCCCAGTAGTCAGACTGGGTCTGCATTGCTAAAGAGATCCTACGCTATCCGTCCTAGAGGAAGGAAGCGGTCGAATGAAGTACCTGTCTGGAGAGCACCGAGCAAGCGGCTGGTATACTCAGGGGAGGTCTGACCTTCATTGGAGGACCTATCGCTACTGAAAGGCTGAGCAGTGATAGCCTGTCAGTTACCTGATTATACCAGTTACTACTTTGAGAAGAAATCCGGGTGCTTAATCCTAAACTAAAAGGATTCTGGACCGATCGTTTCTCCACCTTTGAGAAGGTCAGTGGCAGAGACTGTACCAAGGTTCTGTGTGACGCCCTGGCTGCTAGGACTAGTGAGAGAGGCCTATCCAGGGGCACATTACCCACTCTGGCTAGAGTGGCGACGAGAGTTTATGTCTGGGAGCATGAGTGCTTCCTATAAAGTTCTACGCCTGAACCTACTACCTATACCCTATCTCACCCCTTCAACCTATTGTTCGTTCTTTTATCATGTTCACTAAATAAAGCAGATAAAAAGGAATGCAACGTGTGGAGATTGACATTGTTTCAGCTCTCATTCTGTACTCTAGATGGCGGAGAAGCAGAGGTAACATGCCACCCAAACTAAACCAGCAGCTCCATCGGGGTAGTGCTACATAATGGTTTTACAGCTTCTCAAAAGGGTGTACCTGTTATAGATGGAATGGCCTTTAGCAGTTACAGAAATGTTGTAAGCACTCCTTCAGCCAGCGGTCTTTTTGCCAGGGCAAAAGAAGCGGACTCATGCAGAAGAGGTTCCCATCCTGTACAGAGGTACGAAATTTCAAGAGTTAAGCACGTGCACGTGTGGAGGAGCCCACGCAGAGTGCACGCCATGGCCCACTGGCAAACAGAGGGATGTGGACATTGGCTCAGCATGTCCCTCCTAAATGCAGATTACGGAGAAGGTGTACATTGTCAACCCAAACGAAGAACAGTTACCTTACCATGCAAGTGTACGTTCATATCTAAGACTAGAGGTCGGGTATTTCCCCACGGCAGCTTCAGCCTTGTCCCAGGGCATGGGAATGTAGACTGTACAAAAGAACCCTTTAATATATAAATAAAAACTCCAACAAACCATAAATATTATGCAATAATTTTTTTTTTATTATTTTTTTTTTTTATTGGTGATAAAAAATGGCAGCGGCACTTTTCATTGGTATATAAACATAAACATTTTATTTATTATTATTATTATTTAAATAATTTAATGAATAAAACTTTCAAAATATCTCTCAATATCTCACTCAGTCATAGAACTCGAGTGAATACCATAAATAAATAAATAAAAATTCATTAAAAGTCCCCCCTGATTCAAGGGTGACAAACCACATAACAGGTGCTGCGACTGGGGTGGGAGGAAAGGGGAGCTCACCAAGCCGTTATATGGTCAACTGTGACCTGAGCCTAAGTGTGTGGGCTTATATAGTCCCCCCGCACGTGTATAACTCTGGAACCCATGGCCTGGATTCACAACGCACTTACGCCGACGTTAATCACTTTACGCCGACGTAGTGCAAATGTGCGCCCGGCGTATGTGTGCGCCAGAGTCACAAACCAACGTCCAAAAACAGGCCATCCAACCCCAACGTATCTTGCTTACGCCAACGTAGCGTGGGCGCAAATATGGTTTGGACGCGTGTTGCTTCTTCCATTGATTAGGCATTCAAATATGCAAATGAGGGAAATACGGCAATTCACGTACGTACGTGCGCCCGACGCATGCTATGCGATGTTTGTGTAAGTTGTACATCCAGCGTAAAGTTATTCCCCATAGATGAGGCGCAACCCAGCAATAGACATGCAAAGGTCTGCACCAGAGAACACAGGCTGGCGTATTGGGCGTACGCTATGTTCACAGCGTACGTAGTGATCCGGCGTAGCTTAGGCAGTTGTGCCGGCGTAGTTGTGAGCATGCGCATAAGTGTGCAGTTTTATGCGTCCACGTCACGACAACGTCATGGCGAATGCGCAGTTCGTGATACGCTGGGCATAAAACACTGCACCATGCTCGGACAATCATTTGCATGGGGTCACGCCCACTTCCACTTACGCTGGCCTGCGCCTTCGAAAATACACTACGCTGGCACATCTTGGTGAGCAATGGCTTGCTGAATACAGTGCATGCCTCTCCGCGCTGCGCCGGCGTAGCGTACTGTGTGTGCGCTACGCCAGTGTAAATGTGCGGCCACTCTCTGTGAATCCGGGCCTATGTGTTTTTCCCGCTTGAAATCACGTTTTTCCTGCTTGTGATACACATGCCTGTCATGTGAAAAAAAAAATCTTTTTCCTTTTTGACCGCCACAATCCCATGCTGTGGGCACTAATTAATGCCCACTTTTTCATTGATGAAGATGACACAAAGCAAAGCCAAACCCCATAGTAAAGTGTGTAGTAAAGTGACCCTGTATAAAGTGCTTACCTAGCCTAGAAGAACCCACATGGGGCCTCTCATGCAACCCAGTACTTGGCGCCCAACAAGTTAAAGTGGATGTAAACCCTCACATATACCCAGTAAAGTGAACAGTCGCAGATGATACACAGGGATGAACAAATCTCCCTACATAAGTTTTACATGCATATCTGCTGTCTTCAGCTTTATATATTCTTTAGAAAGTTCAGATCATGTTAGGAGATTTTCTCTTCCTGTTCAGCACTGCTGTGAAGCCTGGGCATTCAGCTGATTGAAGGAAAGGAACACACCCCTCTCCTCATAGGTAGAGACTTTCAGAACAGTTTGTTGAATAGTTCAGCACTCTGCTAAACTATTTATAGCTTCCTCCCCAACACAAAACTCTGGCTCCTATCTCAGTTGACCGAGAACATGTCAGAAGTAATCAGGCTGATAACAGAAGAACGGAGCAGGAAAAAGCCACGGGGCACAGTGCTTTAAAGAGAGATAATAAAACACTGCCAATATATGTTCCTAGCTCAAATTTCATGAATCGGGTTTATATCCACTTTAATGGAATAACAAGGAGGACATAACACACAACTGACACACAACTATCTACCCCTGTAGACCACACCTATCTGCCTAAGAGCAAGAGAAGGTATTTTTCTGGGTTAAAATATCATCATTGAATAATTTTTTATTAAAAAAAAAAAAATCTGAGTTTAGTGTCCCCTTAACAACTTGCTGACCAACATATGTATACAATGTCCTATTAAAAAATGATTATACCAAGATAATGGCTGCAGCTACTGTTCTGTGATAATACATACACCAACGTGACTATGTGCTGCACTCTGACATTGGGGCTGGTTCACACCACAATATCTGCATTCTGGATGAATTTCTGCTTGTGCATTTTTGATGCATTCCAGTGCGCTTTTCCCCTCTCTTTTTTTTTCTTCATCTTAACTGTGGACAATTGAGGACATGTGTGTTCTTGTGTGTTTTTTTTAAGAGTTTTGCCACAGTCCAGCTGTATTCCATACAGAAAAAACGCAACATGTTTTACTTTTGGCGACTGCACTGGAACACACTTCACTTGTGTCAACTGGGGTCATTGGCATCCATGATAAACACTGTCCTCTCCTCATAGGTAGAGACTTTCAGAACAGTTTGTTGAATAGTTCAGCACTCTGCTAAACTATTTATAGCTTCCTCCCCAACACAAAACTCTGGCTCCTATCTCAGTTGACCGAGAACATGTCAGAAGTAATCAGGCTGATAACAGAAGAACGGAGCAGGAAAAAGCCACGGGGCACAGTGCTTTAAAGAGAGATAATAAAACACTGCCAATATATGTTCCTAGCTCAAATTTCATGAATCGGGTTTATATCCACTTTAATGGAATAACAAGGAGGACATAACACACAACTGACACACAACTATCTACCCCTGTAGACCACACCTATCTGCCTAAGAGCAAGAGAAGGTATTTTTCTGGGTTAAAATATCATCATTGAATAATTTTTTATTAAAAAAAAAAAAAATCTGAGTTTAGTGTCCCCTTAACAACTTGCTGACCAACATATGTATACAATGTCCTATTAAAAAATGATTATACCAAGATAATGGCTGCAGCTACTGTTCTGTGATAATACATACACCAAAGTGACTATGTGCTGCACTCTGACATTGGGGCTGGTTCACACCACAATATCTGCATTCTGGATGAATTTCTGCTTGTGCATTTTTGATGCATTCCAGTGCGCTTTTCCCCTCTCTTTTTTTTTCTTCATCTTAACTGTGGACAATTGAGGACATGTGTGTTCTTGTGTGTTTTTTTTAAGAGTTTTGCCACAGTCCAGCTGTATTCCATACAGAAAAAACGCAACATGTTTTACTTTTGGCGACTGCACTGGAACACACTTCACTTGTGTCAACTGGGGTCATTGGCATCCATGATAAACACTGTCCATGCATTTTTAAAGCAGGATTAAAACACACTGGACTGCAACTGGTATGAATTTATCACTTAGTGCAGACTCGGGACAGAAAAACGCAGCAGTGTATAATTGGCCACCAGTAGGACAATTTTAAATACGAAGGTTAGGCCTAAATATACTTGAGACAACATGCACAGGCAGTGGTTTTACCACTAGAATTAAGATATTCCAGAGGATATGGCAGTATAAAAGTGGCTAGTAGCAAGACAGTTTAAATAGAGATAGAGAAAATAGGTCAAAATGTACAAACAGTACAAGTAAGTATTTTATTTAAGGAACTAAGAAACTGCATATAATACAACAGTGTACAACTGGCCAGTATCAGGAAATTCTAGTGAACACAGGACTGAATTTACTGGAAAAAAAGAGAACATAATGGGGTTCAGCAGTGAAAACATAGCTACCCCCACCCCTAAACACTTTCTTGAGTCCTATCTCGATCCAGCACTGTGCTCTGTCTGCAGTGGCTCTTCTCTCCTCTCTCTTTCTTCTCACAGGAGATTCAGCAGTAGTGCGAGCCATTGGCTCCCGCTGCTGTCAGTCAAATAGAGTGAGAAAGCAGCAGGGGCTGGGCCAAGTCAGGCTGTGTGTGTGTAGACCAGCATTTCCATTAAAGAGAAACCCTTAAATGAACTGGATGCAATAATAACCTCCAGCACTGGTGTCAGTGGACACAATAATAACCCCCAGTTTTGCTGTCAGTGGATGCAAAAACAGCTCTTAACATTTTAATAATATAAAGGTAATAGAAACACTTAGGCCGTGTACACACGGCAGAGAACCTCGACGGGCAGAACACATCGTTCCGCCCGTCAAGGTTCTCTGCCGGCCGTCGAAATCGGCGACCCGCCCGTCGGGAATGGCAACCAGCCATTCATCCAGGCGGGCCGTCGAGCAAAAAGAGAGCGTGCTCTCTTTTCGCTCAACGGGATTCCCGACGGGCGGGGCGAGCCAGGAGCGTACACACGGCCGAGGTCCTCGCTGGAATGCAGCTTCCAGCGAGGTTCTCGCTGGTTTCCAGCGAGAACCTTGGTCGTGTGTACGCCGCCTCAGGCCGCGTACACACGATTGAACATGTCCGCTGAAACTGGTCCGCAGACCAGTTTCAGCAGACATATCCGATCGTTTGTACGGCCTAGCGGACAGGTTTCCAGCGGACAAATGTTTTAAAACATGCTTTAAAACTTGTCTGCTGGAAACCTGTCCGTCGGACATATCCGCTGGTTCGACGCATGCGTGGAAGCAATTTACTTCCTAGTTTGCGGACGTTGCGGCGTCAACGTCACCACCACGTCACCGCGCTGTCTGTCAGCGGGGATTTTGGTTTGATCGTGTGTACACACATCAGACCAAAATCTCCCAGGAGACATGTCCGATGAAAACTTTCCGTCGGACCGTTTTCATCGGATTTGTCCCCTCGTGTGTACGCTTCCTTACAAGTAAAGCACAATCAGATTGTGCAAACTGCAAGGTATTGCAAGCATCCAATTTTCGAGATGGCCTCAGTGTGATGTCAGTGCATAAGCTCCACCCCCTAAACATGTGTCGTCAGGGCGTTGACTTCCACGGTAAGGGGTCACTGAGGAAGTCAACGGCATGACGACACGTATTTAGCTGATTGTGCTTTACTTGTAAGTGTTTCTATTACCTTTTTATATTATTAAAGAGGAGGCCCGAAAAAAATAAAATATAAAAGTCAGAAGCTGCTATCACTGTAGCTGCTGACTTTTAATAATGACACTTACCTGTCCTAGTCGCCAGCGATGTCGGCCCCCGTCGAGGCCGATCCTCGATCCTGGCAGCTCCAGGCGCCGCCATCCACAGTAAGGGAAACAGGCAGTGAAGCTGTGCGGCTTCACTGCCCGTTTCTTACTGCGCATGTGTGAGCAGCGCGGCACTTTGTGAATGGTCCGGCTGCTTTCTGGGATTCACACAGTTCCCAGAATGCAGCGCGCCCCATTCACAAGAATACACCGAGTGTAGGAGGAGGAAGAGAATCGACCGCGGAAGATGAAGAGGCAGATTCGGGACTTCCGCATAGCAACAGCTAAGTAAAAAAAATGGTTTATTTTTATTTTTATTTTTTATTTTTATTTTAGATTTTTGGAAGATTTTTTTTTTCCAGGGTGGAACTCCGCTTTAAAATGTTAAGAGTTATTTTTGCATCCACTGACACCAAAACTGGGGATTATTATCGCATCCACTGACACCAGTGCTGGAGGGTATTAGGACAGACAGACAGGCAGAATCCCAGATAGACCTGCAAGGCAAGAGTAAGCTTGAGACTCCTATTGGTAAGCAGGCTTAGGCACAGGCTTAGGCACAGCAGAGAGACACCAGCTTACCTGAGCAGAGCAGAAAGCTGATCAGCTGGAGCCAGAAAGGCGGAGCAGCTGTGGGACTGATACAGGATGGCCAAGAAACTGCCAAGTCTGCCCCTAAAAGGCAGCCTGGGCAGGACAGTGCTACGATCAGCGCTGAGCATCCCATCGGTCTGGAGAGAGGATGAAAAAACAAAAACACTGGCCTAGACCAACAGCTGCCCTTTATGGAATAAGGTGGTCTTGGAGGGGTCAGAGAGGGCGGACCTGACCCATAGTAGGCTGACATAGGGAGGTCCAGGAAAGGGGTTATAACCCTCCCTTGCTCTATACCAAAATTTAAAAAAAAGTTTTGCCTATAGTTTATAGTATAGTATACTTTAATAATACATATGATCTTGTAAAATCAAATTACAAGCCCTTTTTTCTCTTTCTCCTGATTATTGATGACAGAGTGGTCCTGAATAGGGATGAGCTTCGAGTTCGAGTAGAACTCAAGTTCAACATAGCCTGTTTGCCGAACAGCGAACTATTTGGGGTGTTTGCGGCAAGTTCGTGTGAACTTTAGAACCCTGTTAAAGTCTATGGGACTCGAACATTTGAAATCTAAAGTGCTAATTTTAAAGGCTAATATGCAAGTTATTGTCCTAAAAAGTGTTTGGAGACCCGGGTCCTGTCCCAGGGGACATGTATCAATGCAAAAAAAAGTTTTAAAAAACGCATTTTTTTTTGCAGCAGTGATTTTAATAATTCCTTTAAGTGAAACAATAAAAGTGAAATATTCCTTTAATTCCTTTAATTTCGTACCTGGGGGGGGGGGGGGGGTTGTATAGTATGCCTGAAAAGTAGCGCTTGTTTCCCATGCTTAGAACTGTCCCTGCACAAAGTGTCATTTCTGAAGGAAAAAAAGTAATTTAAAATCACTCGCGGCTATAATGAATTGTCGGCTCCCGGCAATGCAGAGAAAAGTCATTCATAAAAAAAAAATGTGTGGGGGTCCACCTGAAGGGTCTGGAATGGATATTTGAGGGGAACACCACATCATTTATTTTTTTTGACGCAAGGTTCCCCTTAATATCCATACCAGACCCGAAGGGCCTGGTAATTGAATGTGGGGGGACCCCCCACGCATTCTTTTTATATAAATGACTTTTCTCTGTATTGCCGGTATCCGACAATTCATTATAGCCACGAGTGATTTTAAATGACTTTTTTCCTTCAGAAATTACACTTTGTGCAGGAACAGTTCTAAGCACAGGAAACAAGTGCTACTACAGGCATACTATACACCCCCTCAGGTACGAAATTTAAAGAAATATTTCAATTTTATTGTTTCACTTTAAGCAGTATTAAAATCACTGCTCCTGAAAAAACTTCTGTTTTAAAAAAAAAAAAATTGCATTGATACATGTCCCCTGGGGCCGGTCCCAGGTCCCCAAACACTCCCCTGGGGCAAGACCCGGGTCCCCAAACACTTTTTAGGACAATAACTTGCATATTAGCCTTTAAAATTAGTACTTTAGATTTCAAACGTTCGAGTCCCATAGACTTTAACAGGGTTCTAAAGTTCACACGAACTTTAGGTCTGTTTGCAGGTTCTGGTGCAAACCGAACCCAGGGTTGTTCAGCTCATCCCTAGTCCTGAACCAGGCTTCCTTCTGAGGTAGCCTTTTTTTTTTACCAATCTCATGGCATTGTCCTCTCTAACCTTTTGTGTCAAACTTTCTAATGATGAGGAAGAACAATTCCATTCCTTCAAGGTTAAAATACGTTTTCTTGCCTGCTTAGAAGTTACAGTACTACATTTTTTAGGTAATAGGTGGCCTTATTTGTTCTTATTTTCAGTCATGGTAGGGGTCGATGGGCCTTTAAAAATTATATTGCCTGCCGGATAAAGACTGCAATCTCTGAAGCCTATACATTTATATTTTTGTAATTCTCTGGACAAGCGATGAAGACAAAAGACAAGTAATGAAGAGCCAGCACTCCTGAGCATCAAAGTCAATCTCTATTTAACTTATGAATAATAAGCAACAAAATAGTGCTTGGGATAGCAAATCTTTACTCACTGAAGGATTCATTTCTTAAAGATTGCTTTTTAACAGTCTCAGTATCCACTGACAAACTGGTAAGAGGTCAAATGTAGCCCCTCAGCCAGTTCACTGGGACAGCAGTCGCTAACATACTTGACCCTCTGGGAGTAGATTGGTTGCATGCATATAACCCCTTCAACATTCTAGCATCTCTCAGAACTCTGAAGATGCAGAAGAAAACAATGTCCTTTATCAGAATGTTGCATGCATATAACCCCTTCAACATTCTCGCATCTCTCAGAACTCTGAAGATGCAGAAGAAAACAATGTCCTTTATCAGAATGTTGATGATTTGGGAGTGGTGCACTAAAATGCAGAAAAAAATGAATGCCACATTTTTCAAAACACACAGCACTGAGATGTGAGCAGATACAATTTTTTATGGGGAATATGGACACGTGTTTTTGCATGTTGCAACGCATGCAATAAAAACACAACAATGTGTATGGGTCCTAAATCTGGCCCTGGACACAATACATATTTGAATTATCTGATCATTATGTTGCCTTAAAACAGGGTTCCCCAAACCATGGCACATGGGGCCTGAGACTTTATCCAGCCCCCAGTTAGTGTCAGTAGTGTATCCACAGACTCAAGCCTCAGACACATGGTATGAAAATCAGAAGGGGATCGTCGTTTGACAGTTTGTTGTCTGAAATTCCTACTATTCATATGCTCCTTTAGACAACTGTTTTCAAATCTTCGGCCAACAAATGTTGGGTGACGGGCTAGTACATTTTTGGTGACTGACTGCTCCACATTTGATTTTCGGATGGTCAGTACACAAATCCGTCACACATCCGTCACACAAAAGTCAAAAGTACAGATGCGCATTCCCGGTCTTGTAAACTGCTGTTCGGAATCTAGAATTAACATTTGTGACATGGCAATGGATGAAATGTCCAAATTCTCATCTTCTTTATTGGGATAATAATGAATAGTTATGCCAAACATATTTTAAAAGGCATTTGTTGTTGTACGATCTGAAAATCATGAATCAACTGTAGCACTACCCCCGGAGGAGCTGCTGGATTGTTTTGGGTGGCACATTTACCTTGTGGCTCTTCCGAATTCCTAGGGGTGAATGGTGCATATAGCAGTAGTAAAGGAATGTCCGCAACAAGTGTCTTTTCTGTGCTCTTTATTACCCAGCCGGGTAAAAACAATAAAACGGTCATGAAAACATAGAGTTTGGAAGAAGAAGGAGAACAGCAGATTCAGGCGTAGTATAAGTAACAGTCCTGCTCCCATACGTAACACTTTCTGTACAACTCCTGCCTGAGTGGGCTTAGCGTACACGGACAGGCCTCTCTCACTGACCTGGCAGCCAGAGTATCACGCAAACCTTTTGAGGAAAAGTCTCTGCCACAGACCCACCTTGGAATGAACTAATGAACTTGGATTTGAGGAAAAGTCTCTGCCACAGACCCTCCTTGGAATGAACTAATGAACTTGGATTTGAGGAAAAGTCTCTGCCACAGACCCTCCTTGGAATGAACTTCAGGGAGACACCTCTGCCACAGGCCCTCTCTGATTGCAAATGTGGAGGCAATCCTCCTCGGAAGAATTACGCCTGGATCTCCTTCTTATCGTCGCCCAGGTACCGACTGACAGGTGATCAATCCTTCAGTGTCCGGCTACCTGGATCCCCGGTGGTTTGTCAAAATCCTTTTGGACCTCCAGCCTCTCATTGGCGCTCCTCAGACGGACTCCCCACCAAACAGCTATACCGCTTGAGATCTTCAAAAGTGGGAACCCAGTCGATCACTGAGTCCCTGACGTTGCTCAAATGTTTCGGACCAACATGGTCCCGGGACCTGGAACACTGCGTGGCATGCGCACCTGGCCAGGTAGGCCATAACGCCGGGGCGCCGTGATGTGGTCACCCTAAAGGTGGGTGCCATACTGGAAGAAGAACCCCAGACTTGGCGTCTGTCCCATAAGTACCCTCTCCCAGCATGCCCAGCAAGGACACCCCCTCCTGATTGGCTGCTGGAAAAGAACACCCAAGTCTCAACTCTGCTCCTGCCACCCATGGCCCTGGGGTGGGATAGCACCCCAGCAACAACAGAATGAGCCCACAGCACAGCCAAGCAGAAACAGAGACCCTATTTGAACATTGTAATTTGGATCAGAGTCATTAGTACTCTGATTGCCCTCTAAATTTCAATAGCACCGGTACTTGGAAGTAACCAGGCGCTACACAACGTTTACCAAACTTCTACTAACATGAAATTACCAAAAGGGGCCCAAAGGGTGACGCTTGAGAAATTAACTTCCTCTTTATACACTCATAGTACGTCACTATGTTCGTGTTTGTCAAAGGACAATTTGCATACCGCTAGTATACAAGACAAAATCCTGGCACACGCCCTTTTGACAAAAATCAGAAGCTTGGTCGTCCAACAATTGTACCATGTGTACGAGGCTTAAGCATTCAGATCAGTTGGTCTCCATTTATGATGGGGACCATGATATAAGGGTGGACTCTGATGGGCATCCTGATGTATGGGGGATGATATGTAGAGGGCTTCTAATGTAAAAGGAGGACTCAGATGTGAAGTGGGACAGGGAGGCCCCAAGGCAGCAGTTCTCAACTCCTGTTCTCAGGATCCACTAACAGGCCAGATTTTAAGTATTACCTTGGGGAGATGCAGACAAGAATTCTGCAATCACTGAGCAGAAAATTATATCACCTGTGATGTATTTCAGTTATCTTGCAAACCTGGCCTGTTAGTGGGTCCTGAGGACAGAAGTTGAGACCCACTGCTCTAACATGATAAGGAGGCTTCTGATGTGAAGGGGAGACTTCTGATATTAATGTAGCGCCTTAATTACCCTGTAATGTTGTTCAGAAGCCGCTGGTTGTTTTTGGGATCGGCATATTAAGATACCCTGTAATGTTGTCTAGGGGTGATAGGAGTGAGTAGAAGCAGTGAGCGAATGTCCAGTCAGCAATGGAGTTTTCAAATGCTTTATTTCCAAGGCCCAACACGGCCAACATCAACACGAAGTGGGATAAAAAAGGTTGATGAAGAAGAAGATTTGCAGTATCAGGCCCAGGATAGTTAGGGAAAGCAGCCTGCTTCCTTTAGTAGCACGGTTCTTTGCCACAAGCCTGGAAGCTGGAGTGTCACTTAGATTGCTGGGAGGAACAGACCTCTGCCAATTCTCCCAATAAGTTCAGTCAGAGTCACCGGTTGACAGTTTGAGATGCACCTGTCAATCTCCCCGATGGTTCGTTACAGCCCTTTTGGATCACCTGCCCCCGGGTTCTCCTCAAGCCGATCCCCTACCTAGCGGCACCCAGCCTGGGATCCTTCTTAGTGTAGCTGGGGACCCAGTAAGTCACTGGGGCCCCTTTCAGGATTCATATGGAACTCTACGTAGCATGTGGCCCCCGGCCTGGTAGGCCATATCGCCAGGGCCCGTTGGATGCGCACACCCTAAAGGTGGGTGCCGCACCTGGAACCCGCGAAGAACCCAAGAAAATGGCGTCTGCCACAGATATACCCTCCCCCAGCATGCCCCGCAAGGGAAAAACTCCTACAATTGGCTGCTGGGGAAAAGTGGCTCCGTCAGAACCCCTCTAGCGCCATCTGCCGCCCAGGGGTGTGAACATCACCCCTGGAGCGCAGACTAGCCCACAGGACAGTTCTGAATGGCAGCAGCCTAAATTTTGCACAATTATGAATGGGAGCAAAAATAACTCTCCCATTCCCATTAACGTTAATGTAGCGCCCATACTGAAAGTAAGGGGGCGCTACATGAAGTTATTTCTTGTGGCATGTTTCTTCATTCATTTACAAAATAAAATAAAAGAATGTTCAGCTTGCAAAAATGTGTCAAATATACATGGAGAAAAGGTGGAGTAGTAATTACGACTCATGTACAGTATATGAGTTTTATGATCCTAGTTATTGTGTGCAGAACCTGACAATGTGTTTGATCTGCTTGCTAGTGAATGATCGTTAGCCTGCTTCTCATTGGCAGCAGGTGTTATACTTCCCTGCTGTCGTACAGAAGGTTAGCTAGAGTCTACAAATGTGGGTGGTGCATCACTTGGAATATTCTGCCCTCTGTCTAGTCAGGGTTTTTTTTTCCCTTTAGCAACCACACCTGGCATCCAGAAGAACATGTAATACAAGGTAGTCTATCTTTGTACTGATGGTCCTGCAATATTTATTACAATGGCTTCATATAATGATTAGTGTGCTTTTGAAAGGGAAGCCATTGTATAGTTTTAGGTAACACATTATTTAGAGTTATTATAGTGTAGTAAACCATTTTCAATTTGACACACAAATTTTTATGTGTTTCTCTACAATTTTTTTATGACTGTATTATATACGAACCTGGAGATTCTCCCTCTGGTGGCTGATTGTAGATCAGTCATTACTTTCTCAGCTGAATGACTGTTCAGATGCATCAGTAATAAGCAGAACTAAGGTCCCCATACATGTCTGGTCCTTGAGTGACAACACACATGCACTGTACAAGAGCAGCATTGTCATCTAATTTCCTGATTTCAACTACAAACATTTCCCCCCTTAAGTAGGGTTGTCCCGATACCACTTTTTTGAGACCGAGTACAAGTACCAATACTTTTTTTCCAAGTACTCGCCGATACCGATTACCGATACTTTTTTTTAAATGTCATGTGACAGTGGCAGTATTTTTCTTTATTTTTTACAATTTATATTTGTTTTACTATTTTTTTTTTACGGTGATTTTTTATTTTTTTTGGGGGTGGGGGGAGTGGATTGTCAGAGTGTTTTTTTTTATTTTACCACTTCAGTACTGTGGGTGTTTTTCAGATTTGGTGTTTACAAGACGAAAACATTTTTTTTTGCTACAAAATTACTTAAAACCCCCAAACATTATATATATATATTTTTTCTAACACCCTAGAGAATAAAATGGCGATCATTGCAATACTTTTTGTCACACCATATTAGCGCAGTGGTCCTGCAAGCACATTTTTTTTGGAAATTGAATTAAAAAATAAGACAGCAATAAATTTGGCCCAATTTTTTTATTGATTGTGAAAGATAATGTTACGCCGAGTAAAATGATACCCAACATGTCACGCTTACAAATTGCGCCCGCTCGTGGCATGACGTCAAACTTTTACCCTTAAAAATCTCGATAGGCGACGTTTAAAAAATTCTATAGGTTGCATTTTTTGAGTTACAGAGGAGGTCTAGGGCTATAATTATTGCTCTCGCTCTAACGATTGCGGTGATACCTCACTTGTGTGGTTTGAACACCGTTTTCATATGCAGGCGCTACTCACGTATGCGTTCGCTTCTGCGCGCAAGCTCGTCGGGACAGGGGGGCTTTAAATTTTAATTTTAATTTTAATTTTATTTATTTTATTATTTTTTACACTGGGAAAAAATAAATAAAAAATTGATCACTCTTATTCCTATTACAAGGAATATAAACATCCCTTGTAATAGAAAAAAGCATGACAGGTCCTCCTAAATATGAGATCTGGGGTCAAAAAGACCTCAGATCTCATATTTAGACTAAAATGCAAAAAAAAAAAAAAAAAGAATTGAAACTGTCATTCTTTCTTTTTTTTTTTTTCCAAGAATTTTTTTTTTTTATTGGGTGTTCAAAAGTTACATACAGCAGTTGCAGGTAGCATTCCATAAAACAAGGAGATGCAAATAACATACAATGAACAGATAGCGTTGTATTGGTGATGTAACATACATGAGGGTGGAGAGGAGTCCCCCTCTCCAGATAGGTATACCTGCTTAAACTAAAAACCTGGAACAGTATCGTTAAACCAGTCTGGGGGGGCCGGGGGAAGGGGGGGGCATGGGGAAGGGGTACGGGTCAACATGCAATATAACAGGGAGCACTCGGACCAGTGGGGCTCTACCCAACGTCCGCCCACCCCTAAAGGGGACATACTGTGGGCGGGAGGGCACTTCAGTAGGAATTGAGGATTGTAGGGTCAGGCTCGGTCCAGAGTGGCTCGTATTACAAGAGGTAAGGCGGGTGAAGGGTCACAGACGGGGTGAGAGACCTCAGTTCACGGGTTTAGTCAGCGCTCGTCTCAGTCATCTGAGGAGGGGAGGTGGGGGGTGTACCAGGGGCCGTAATTTGTAGAGACTCTCTATAGTGCGTCCAGCATGACCAGGTAAGTCTAAATTTATCATGCATATCTTTAGATTGATGAATGATCCTTTCCATGTCTTCGATTCTTGAAACTCTATCTTGCCATTCCCTTACCGTGGGGGGGGGTAGTTGTTCTCCAGTGGATAGGGATACATTGAGTGGCTGCATTGATAAGGTGCAGCATCAGGGATTTCCGGTATGTAGATAGAGGGATGGGAGTGTGATGAAGCAGGTATTGAGCTGGAGAGAAGTCAGGCGTGTATGTAGTGATGTGGGAAATGAGTGAATGAACCTCTTTCCAGAACGGTTGGATGGCTGGGCAATCCCACCATATGTGAAGGAAGGTCCCTTCTTCTGAGTTACATCTCCAACACGTGGAGGGGGTGTTCGGGAAAATTGTATGTAGCCTATCGGGAGTCCTGTACCACCTCGAGTAGAGTTTAAACCTATTCTCTTGCGTAGAGACATTAATAGAACCCTTGTGGATGTGTAGGAAAACCTCTGCCCAGTCACCTGGTGTCAAGCCCTCCGATAAGTCAGCCTCCCACAAGCGATGGACATCGGTTCTGGGTTTGGTGGCCGAGATAAGTAGGGAATACAGGGTTGATATCATGTGTCTTTGTGGTTCTGCCCAAGAACAGAGATGTTCGAACGGTGTAAGTTCTCTGCTCCAGGGAAGAGGAGGTTGTACACTGTAAAAGAAGTGGCGGAGCTGGAAGTATAGAAACCTGGGAATGTGGTGTGTTGGGAATTTGGAGACCATCCCCTCGTGGGATAATAGTGTGTCGTTTTCAAAAAAGAGGTGGGCCCTTAGCGTTGGACTGTCCCTCGTCCCAGACCGGGCATGCGCTTGGACGCCAGGGGGGAAGTCGGGATTCAGGGTAAGGGGTGTCATTGGCCCTGGAGAGGGAACCAAGCCAGGCATGGTGTATGTGACCCTCAAGGTGGATAGGGTGGGGCTGATCAGCAGATGGGATTTACCCGATCTGGGGACGGAGCTCGGGGTGATCCAAGGCACATTAGCGATGGGCATGTCAACAAAAGCCTCCTCAATCCCGACCCACGCCTTGCTATTGCCGTCATTCTTTCAAATGACAAAAAAAATAATGTTTCCTTAAGACGCTGGGTGGGACTGACGTTTTGACGTCACTTCCGCCCAGCAGAGCTATGGGGGTGGGTGAGGGACATTTTTCCCTCACTCACATCCCCACACAGCAGCCGAGCGGACCCGATCGCCTCCGCCGCTACCGACGGCTCCGGTAAGCGGCGGAGAGCGGCGGGAGGGGGGCCCTCTCCCGCCGCTGATAACGGCGATCTCACGGCGAATCCGCTGCGGAGACCGCCGTTATCTTTTACAGGACCGCTCACACTAAAGATGGATACCTCGATTGTGGCAGCAGCTGCTGCCGTTACCGAGATATTCATCTTTAAAGTGCCGCCGTATAAAGTCGTAAGGCGGTTTGGAAGTGGTTAAAAAATAAATACAATTATTGGATTTTTTTTTCTTTTTTTAATCAGCCCTATTGGGGGTCTTTGGAGAGATCAGGGGTCTTAACAGACCTCTGACATCTCCCCTTTAAGACAGACGCATCTTGATGGCCTCAAAATACACCAAACATTATATTATTTTCCTTATCCCTTTTGCAGCAGAAGCTAGCAATGTTCATAGAGAACTTCATAGACACTCATTAGAAATCTGTCTCCCGTCTATGCAACAAATAGCGCAACTTGACACAAATTCATGTAAAGGTCTGTGAATCTTTCTGTGAATTTGTATGTAAAGATGTTGCAGAGTTGCCTAATACATTAGCACTATACAACTCTCCGCCCCTCAGCATGTTTTCAGGCCGCTCTCCACCTCCTCTAAGCCCGCTCTCCACCCCCTATCAGCCCCCGCTCTCCACCTCCTCTAAGCCCGCTCTCCACCCCCTATCAGCCCCCGCTCTCCACCTCCTCTAAGCCCGCTCTCCACCCCCTATCAGCCCCCGCTCTCCACCTCCTCTAAGCCCGCTCTCCGCCTCCTATCAGCCCCCGCTCTCCACCTCCTCTAAGCCTGCTCTCCACCTCCTCTAAGCCCGCTCTCCACCCCCTATCAGCCCCCACTCTCCACCTCCTCTAAGCCCGCTCTCCACCCCCTATCAGCCCCCGCTCTCCACCTCCTCTAAGCCCGCTCTCCACCCCCTATCAGCCCCCGCTCTCCACACACTTGTCACTGAAAAAAAAAAGTATTGGGCGAAGCATCGGGTCATCAAATGCTCAGTATCTGTCCCGATACTGATACTAGTATCGGTATCAGGACAACCCTACCCTCAAGCATGTAATTTTGATGTGAGTGTATGTCAAATTTCATTGTTCTCTTTGTATTCATTTCTAAACAATAAACACATTTCAAAACAAACAAAAAAAAGACACCTCCCCCTTTCCTCACAGCCACCACAAAGGGGCGGATTTCTGTAGTTCATATAAGATTTCTGGGAAGGTAGATTGATGTTTCTGTTGAGTAGACTGGAAGTTACCTGAACACTAAACTTTGGCAGGATCAACAGGTATATTTCTGTACTTGAAGATGTATTCCAAAACATTCAACACTGGATTATGTACTGAACACACTATAGTGTACTATCATTATATGCATTATCTGCAAACTGTTATTAGAATACACATTTTTTTGTGCTAGCGTTCCTTTAAATGAAAAACTGGTATCAGAAAAGTGTCATAACTATTGATCTCTATTTTTGTTTCAGGTTAGCAAATCAGACAGCACTGAAGTCAAAGTATCAGAATGGCAATCGGGGAACAAGCATACTCAATGGAGTTTTATGTAATGACAGACTCCAGTAATCTCTATTGATAGTGAACATTTGCCTTTTCTTTGCTGCCCTGCTACTCTCCTAAAGATTCATATAATTTGTTATTTTCATGTCACTCATATCCTGTCACCTGCTCTCCCGTGTGTCAGCAGCCAGCTACAGGGGAAAGAGGAGTGTGGCCGACAACGATTGTTAATGCAAAAGGCTTGTTAATACCTGAGCCATGTCATAGAGCTGCACGATTCTGGCTAAAATGAGAATCACAATTTTTTTGATTGGAAGATAGATCACGATTCTCCCACGATTCTCATGGCGTAACATCACCTTTCAAATTAAAACAAAAAAAATGAGACTAACTTTACTGTTTTTTCTTTTTATTTATTTTTCATTCATTGAAGTGTATTTTTTCCCTAAAAATTTGCATTTGAAAGACCACTGGGCAATTACAGTGTGACATAAAATATTGCAGCAATTGCCATTTCATTCCCTAGGGTCCCAGCTAAAATATATATAATGTTTGGAGGTTCCAAGTAATTTTCTAGCAAAAAATGTTGATTGTAACTTAAACAAGTGTCAGAAAAAGATTTGGGGCCAGATTTAGAACGTATTTACGTTGGCGTATCTAGAGATACGCCGCGTAAATACTAAGAATAGCCGGCGTATCTTTTTTCTGTATTCAGAAAACAAGATACGCCAGAATTCAGCTTACGTAAGTCTGTTACACCGTTGTATATTAGTTGCATATTTACGCTGACCACTAGGTGGCGCTTCCGTCGATTTACACGTCGAATATGTAAATTAGGGAGATACTCCGATTCACAAACGTACTTGCGGCCGGGCATCGTAGTTTACATCATTTGCGTAAGCGTTAGTCCGGCATAAAGTTACCCCTGTTATATGAGGCGCAGCCAATGTAAACTATGGACGTCGGGACAGCATCGAATTGTACGTCGTTTGGGTAAATCGTTTGGGAATGGGGCTGTATGTAAGTTACGTTCACGTCGTTTACATTAACTGCTTGCGACGTGATTTCACGCATGTGCACTGGGATACGTCCACGGACCGTTCAGAAAATACGTAAATTGCGTGGGGTCATGATTCATTTACATGAATCATGCCCACTACATGACTAATTTGAATTTGACGCCCTTACGCCTGCCACTTTACGCTATGCCGCCGCAAATTACAGAGCAAGTGCTTTCTGAATACGGCAATTGCCCGTAAAACATGCGGAGGCGTAGCGTAAAGAGCATACCCTACACCGCCGGATAGATACACAATGGTATCTGAATCTGGCCCTTGGACTTTAAGTGGTTAAACTTCCTGCATTACACACAAGTTTGCTTAAGAAGGAAGTTAGTTACAATGTTTCATGTTGTTACAAACTTGGCACGTTTTTCTTTACACAAAGAAGTTTATCCCTTTTTTTTTTTTTTTCTTTCCACATCAGACATAACCCAAGGTTTTGAGGTGTTGGAGGGGTTCATCATTAATCCGCCCTTCATATTTCCACCTCAGATTTGCATCATTTGTGGTTGTTTCTATATAATTTTATTATTTGATCTCTATATTTCTTTTTTTTTTTTATATATATTCTTTATTTTTCAAACAAAAGTATATTTTGCCACTAACATCACGTAGTCTAAATGATGGCTCTTATTAACTCCCGTTACTCCCCACAACACCTACCTCCCTGGGTCTCTATATCCTCCCACTCCTCTCATACATATTTATTTGTCCCCCCCCCCTAATTGTGTCCCTCCCCCTGCTTCTTCTCATCTCTGCCTTATTGGATCGGGACGAGAACTTTTACTGATTTATTTCTGTTAGTGTAAGGGAAAAATTTTCAGATGTTTTATAGGTTCGCCACTGATCCCAAAGCCTTCCACCCCTGTTTTCCTCCCCCTCTCCTAGATCGGCCCTTCTTAGGTACTCCATCTCTGCAATATGGTCGACCCTGTGTATAAATTCTTTTAGAGGTGGTTTATGTGGGTAGAGCCAGAATTTCGGAATCAGCCCCTTTGCTGCATTTAACAGGACCGGGGCTAATGTTGAGGCATATTTTTTTGTCCCTTTTATTATGCCCTGTCTGTGGAATAGGCAAGACAGGGGGTCTAGTGGGATCTTTTCTCCGGAGATTTCCTCTATTAATTTGACAATCTCCTTCCAATATTCCTGAATTCTCGGGCATTCCCACCATATGTGCAGGGCGGTCCCTATTTGGTTACAATTCCTCCAACAAAGGGAAGAGTTTACTAGAGATATTTTATTAAGTCTGACAGGTGTCAAGTGCCAACGCGTCATAAATTTGTAATTGGCTTCTACTGTTGTTATATCTTTTGCGTAGTTGAAGGTCGCTCTGGTCATTTGTGCTTCTTCTATTCTTTCTCCAATTTCTTTCTCCCATGCCTCTATGCATTGTAGAGTTTCTTTTGTCCCAATTTTTGTAAGAATTTTATATATCTTAGCAATTCCGTGTTGTAGTGGTTCTCCCCGCGTACAAAGTTTTTCTATAGAGTTTTGTGCTGTATCTTCTCTTATTGGTGCTGGAAGTGTGTGTACGAAGTGCTTTAGTTGTATGTATTCCCAGTCAGTTATTTGTTGTGCCCCTTCTACTACCTGTATCAATTCTTTATTTTTTATTTTTCCTTGTGCCACAATATCCCCTAATCTTTTACTACCTAATTTTTTTCCAAATTTTGTCCTATTTCCAGGTGCAAATAAATTTGTGTTTGCTAATGGAATTAATGGGGAGTTATATTCCCATTTTTCCCTCCTGTGTGCTAGGTCCCATATCTTATAAACCTGTTTTGTGATACTATGTGTGTTTGGGTTAATTATTCTTTTCAATTGTTTTTATTAAGATTATTAAGAAGAGTGACAGTACAAGTAACATTAACAATACAGTTTGAACTTATGAACAATTTCCCAGTAGGCAACAGGATATAATATTCATTAAATGCTGAAGGTAAGATACAATACCAGTCTAAAAGTACTCAGGAAATTAACAGGCCCGCGCTTCCTACTTCACAATGTGGAGCCACGGCACCATTCATAGGTAAGGCACTAGTATATATAATAAACATAGTTATCAGAACATAACATTGTAGGGAGTAGGGCATAAGTTCGTACTTTTCTAGCTCCACTAGAGGTGAACCTGAAATGGTTAGACCGATCCGCTACTCTGTAGAGGAGTGAGGACCAGCAACCCCACCAAAGGCAGAGGTAAGTAGAGAAAATCGAGAGCTATTGAAAATATGAACAAAAAGCAAGTGCAACGTAAAAACAAGAGAAGCGAACAGAAAAAGAGGAAGGAGAAAGGAAGAACAAGAAAGAAAGGAAGAGGGGGAGAAACGAACCACAGTACCACAGGCCACATGAACCATAAGTCAATCACTATACAATATGTATGTCTTATTCAGGGAATTTTGAAATCCAAGGCATCCATTGAGCCTTAAATGACTGGCTCCTATTTGACTGCATTGCGAAATATTTCTCATATAGATGTTGTGTAGACACTCTTTGGATTACTTCACTAATGTTGGGGGCCTGGGTATTTTTCCACTTAGCAGTGATTGTTAGGCGGGCAGCTATCAATACATGCGTAACTATGCTACGGAGTTGAGATGGGATATTCGTGATGTTAATGTTAAGGAGGGCCAACTGAGGAGAAGGATGTAAGAAAAACCCTGTAACCGATGAGATTAGTTTAAATACGGCAATCCAGAAACTGCGTAAGCTTTTGCAGCCCCACAGTGTGTGGTAAATGTTACCCTTAGCTCCACACAACCTCCAGCATAGGGGGTTCCCTGGTGGAAATATCAGTGATAGTCTAACTGGGGTCAAATAGGATCTGTGGAGGATTTTCATCAAGTTGTCCCAATGATTAGTGCAGTGGGAGTAAGTATAAATAGCGCGTATGGCTGATTTCCACTCAGAATGGGAGTGGGAGGTGCCCCAGTCCCTTTCCCAGTTAATCATACTAGAAGTTTTAGAGAAACTACTATCTTTTTGTAACAGGGCGTAGAACCAGGCAAGGCCCTTAGGTTTATGATAGGAAGTACTGAGATATTTCCACACATCTACAGGTAATGTATATGTTGAGCTAGCTTGGGTTAGTTGGAAGTGTTTAATTTGGGTGAAGGGGTATGAACGAGCAGCCTCTGGATCGTCAAGAACCTCCTGGACGGTAGAGAAACCCTTCTTCCTCCAAAGGGCCGTACGAAGGTCCGGGATAAGGTGTTCAAGAACTGAGATTTGGGTTACTGGGTGACTAATTTTAGCATTAGAGTCCAGGTGTGGTTGGATGGCTTCCCATGTCGAAAGCGTAGCTTCGATAGATGGCAACCAGGTGTCCTTCATTGGTAGGTTGGTTAATTTTGCTAATAATAAGGATGGGAGGTCCCTGTTTTGCATAACTAGTTTCTCTATCCGCACCCACAGCTTAGGTGAATCAGGCTCAAACCAGGCTTTCATTTGATCCAACAAGGCTGCTCTATAGTAATTACGGAGAGCAGGAAGGCCTGCACCACCCGTATGCCTATTCCTCTGCAAAATTGTAAATGTAATCATAGGCATTTTCCCCTGCCAGATAAATCTCCTAAACAATTTATCAACATTGGCAAAGAAAGAGTCAGGGATAAGTACAGGGATGGTGCGGAAGTAATAGATAATCTTAGGCAATAGAAACATTTTCAGGGCAGCTATTTTTCCCAGCCAGGATAGTTCAAAAGTGGAGATATGTGCCAAGTCAGCTTTGATGACGTCCAAAAGAGAGTCAAAATTAATGCGAAAAGTAGCAGTGGAGGGATAAACCAGCTTAACGCCCAAGTATGCTATACTTGTGGTCATCCACTGAAATTTAAACCTAGTTTTAAGTTGAGCTATCTGTTTTTTAGGAATATTAACAGGCAATACACAAGACTTAGCAACATTTAACTTGTAATATGACACTGCACCAAACTCACATAAAACCTTTTGCACTTTGTCCAGGGAAGAAGCCGGATTAGTCACAGTCAAGATCACGTCATCCGCGAATAAGCCTATCTTGTGGACTTCATTAGCCACACTAATCCCAGATATGTCTGTGTCAGATCTGATAGCTACAGCAAGGGGCTCCATCATTAGTGTGAAGATTATCGGGGATAGTGGACACCCCTGGCGGGTCCCGTTAGTGATATAGAATTTATCGGACATGGCGTTGGACGAGAAAACCCTGGCCGAGGGACACGTATATAATGCAGAGATGGCTGATAATATAGAGCCTTGAAGTCCAAACCTTTGCAGGGTTGCCCTAAGGTACCCCCAATGCACCCTGTCAAAGGCTTTCTCTGCGTCCAACGCCAAAAACGCTGCAGGGGTTCCTCGACGTTCTAATAAGTACAGCAAGTTAAATAATCGCCTAGTGCCATCGGGGGCCTGCCTCCCCTTCACAAAGCCGACCTGGTCGGCTTTAACCAAAAATGGAGTGATGGATGCTAATCGATTTGCCAAGATTTTAGCATAGATCTTGAGATCCGTATTTAAGAGCGAAATAGGCCTAAAATTTTGTGGTGAATCCGGCTTCTTACCTGGTTTTGGCAAAGTCACAATGGTAGCTTCTAGCATTTCCTCTGGGAACATCGATGAGGAGGCGACACTGTTGAATAGGGTACATAAATACGGAGTTAGTATATGAGAAAATACTTTATAATATTCTGAGGTGAAACCGTCTACACCCGGTGACTTATTTTTGGGGAGGGCTTTGATAACTTCGCTAACTTCAGCATGTTGAATAGGGGCATTGAGTGATGTCAGTTGGGAGGAGGACAGAGAGGGCAATGTCACAGAGTTGAGAAATGAGTTGATGGACGCGTCAGTGGGTTGCGGAGTGTCTGCATCTAGGTGAAGGTTGTAAAGGTCTCTATAGTATTTCATGAAAGCATTGGCTATATGTGTTGGATGATGGACCAACGTGTTAGAGTGCGGATCTCTAAGGGAGGACAATTTAGATTGCTGCTGACGTCTTTTGATATATTTGGCCAGGAGCTTCCCTGCTTTATTGCTATGGGCGTAGTACATGGCTTTAATCCTTCTCAAACACTTCTGATGCGACGTGATCAGCATGAGACGGAGCTTATGTCTACACGCAAATAAGTCAGATTCCGTTGTAGGGGAGGGATTTTGTTTGTGTAGGGTTTCTAACTTTTGGATTTCCCCTAGCAACCCCTGCAGCAGTGCCGCCCTCCTCCTCTTCTCCCTGGCTGCTGTCTGTATCAATAGACCCCTACTGAATGCCTTATGTGAGCACCATAAAGATGCAATCTTAGTATCCGCATTGTCATTAAACTGAAAAAATTCCTGAAGCTGTGCCCCTAGTCTAGCATTTTGGGTAGAGTCAGAGAGAATGTCAACATTATTCCTCCAAAGATAGACTGGAGGGTCAGTGTTCTTGTCCTGAAGAGTGATGGACACCGGTGCATGATCTGACCAGGTTATCGAGTGGATTTTCGCTGAGATAGTTCTTTGCAAGAGAGGCAGGTCAGAGAGCACCAGGTCTATTCTAGAATATGCCCGATGGGGGCACGAGTAATGTGTATAGTCCCTTTCTGAAGAATGGTAGCAACGCCATGTGTCGTACAGATCATGTTCCGCTATAAGTGATCGGAGTTCTATCCTCTTTGTCGACAGAGGTTGCGAGCAGTCCATGGACCGGTCAGGGACACAATTAAAGTCCCCACAGAGGAGCAGGGATCCTTGCTTAATTTTCTCCACTCTTTTCAGTAGGGCCGTTAGAAATCTTGGTTGTCTTTTGTTTGGCGCATATAAGTTGACTAGGGTATAGGTAGATTGATTCAGTTCACATATGAGAATTATGTATCTCCCATTAGGGTCGCAAACAACGTTGTGCAGTTTAAATGCAATAGAGTGTTTAACGGCCACCATCACTCCTCTTTTTTTGACAGGAGCCATTGCTTGAAAAATATGCGGGTAAGCTCTATGCGAGCATTTGGGATGTTTAGAGGACTTAAAGTGGGTCTCCTGGATGCAGACTACATCACTTTTAAGCCGCACCATCTCTTTCCACATGGAGCTTCGTTTGAATGGGCTGTTCAAGCCATTGACGTTCATAGATACAATTGATAAAGCCATCAGAGCAGAAATAAAGAGCGCTCAGCAAAGGATAGGTAAAACTCAAAATTTGGAGTAGGTACTGTCACATTACCTGAAGGAGGCGCTGGTGCATTAGAGATACGTAATCGGAAGTCCAACATATTGCAAGGAGGTACCGAACAGTGAGATTCCAGCACGGATGAGTTTGGTTCATAGTGATCCTGTGGTACAGTTAGAACAGAAGAAACAAAGGGGAAAGGAAAAAAAATAAAGGTAAACCAGTACATAAAAACGTGAAATGTCTCACAAAGTGCGAAAAACTCTGCAATACTTGTGGGGGGTAAACAGCTCCTCGTGTTCCGCCCCATCAACTGTCAGAGATGAAGAAATGACCAAGGCGGTTGCCACGGCATATGACAGATTACTTAGGCAGTCAGGTCAGGTTTTACGCCATTCTGGGGACAATCTTGGGAGATTCAGATCTCGTATTGAACCACCAGGGTCTTCTGGAAGGAGATCCCACTTTTTGGCCAGGGCCAGGCCATCCTCAAGGTTTGTAATGACATAGGTACGGTTTTCTCTTGTGATGAGCAGCTTAGTTGGGAAGCCCCAAGAGTAGGGAATTTTGTGATTCTGTAGCAATTTTGTCATGGATGACAAATTCTTGCGTGCCTGCATAGTGGGTTTAGACAGGTCGGCGAAAATGGCGATCGCTGAGTAGGGGCCAGGTAGGGGGTGGTTCTTCCTAGAGAACCGCATGAGGTCATCTTTTACATGGAAGAAATGAATGCGAGCGATGACGTCTCTTGGAACTGTATCTGGGAGAAATTTTGGTTTAGGAAGGCGATGTGCTCTATCCACTATCACTTCTTGTTTGGGGGTATCAGGCAGCAATGCGGCGATGAAGGATTGGACATAGAATCTGAGTTCAGCTGGGGCAATAGATTCTTCCACTCCCCTAAGTTTGATATTATTCCTTCTGGATCTGTCCTCTAATTCTGTGAGCTTATCCCTCATCACTTGCATGTCATTCTCAGTATCATTATGTGCATCCACAAGCTCGTTATGGGCTGTTGAGAACTCCCCCATCTTGTCTTCCACGTGAGAGATCCGGTCTCCTATTGCTGACACTTCCCCTGTAAGCTGGGTGACACAGGCCATCATATCTTTGTGCAGGGATCCCCTAAGAGTAATCAGCATGTCCCTCATAGTCGTGTCACTAAGGGGTTGTCCAGTGGTAGGGAATTCATTAAGCTGCTCCACAAAGTCTCTAGTGCTGTCCTGAGAGTCACATGCGGTCCCCATCTCCCCTGCATACCTGTGAGCTGATGAGCGTTTCTGGGCTGATTTCTGAGGGCTGCTGATTGGGGATGCTCCTGGTGACGATCCTCCGCTGGCGCTGTGGGAGGATTGCGGGCCTCTCCCGTGATTCGGATCCGATCCGTCGCCGCAATCGCCGCGCGGGCTGTAACGCGAGTCCGAGGCCCCAGCGCCATCTTGCGGCCTAGGTGTGCTCGCCGACGGGTAGAAGTCGGTCAGCTTCCGCGGCCCTTTCTCCTTCTTTCTCTTCCCCATTGTCACCCAGAGGTGCTCAGGAGTGACCCCGAGGTAGATAGAGCCTTGGTCGGCTAAAATAGTCGCTGGGATGGTGTTGATGCTGGCGGGTTACACGGAGCTCTCTCCTTACACAGCCATCCGCCTCGGCTGCCGGCCACCTGGGTTAATTATTCTATATTTAGGTGGAATCCATATATTTGTGTTAAGATGGTGGTTACTTAACGCGTTTTCCATATGGACCCATTTTTTTACTGAATTCTTATATGACCATTCGACTAACCTCGCTAAAACTACGGCTTGGTAATATCTTGTGATATCTGGAAGTGCCAATCCACCTCTTTTTTTTCCCCGAGTTAAGATTGTATAGCTTATTCTGGGTTTTTTGTCGTGCCATATAAATTTTGAAATTATAGTTTTTAATATCTTAAAGAAACTCTGTGGGACATTTATTGGAAGCATTTGGAATTTATAAATTATCTTTGGTAGAAGGGTCATTTTAAATAAATTGATCCGCCCCATCCAGGAAATTTGTTTATGGGAAAAAGTTTTTATATCTCGTCTTATCTCATTGAGGAGGGGGATGTAGTTTGCCTCGAAGAGGCTGCCTACGTTGGGAGTTATCTTTACCCCCAAATAAGTGAGCGATTTTTGTTCCCACGTAAAGGGAAAGGTTCTACGTAAATCCTCCTCCTCCTTATGGTCGATTCCTATATTCATAATTACTGTTTTTACTGGATTTATTTTGAAGTTGGAGAGTCTTCCGTATCTTCCTATTTCCTCTAGTATGTTAGGGATTGATATTTTAGGCTTGGTAACGTAAAGGAGGACATCGTCTGCGTATGCTGCCAGCTTCTGTTCCTCGTCTCCAACTCTCACCCCCCCTATATTAAGGTTGTTCCTAATCTTACACAGCAGTGGTTCCAGCGCTATTACATATAGGAGGGGGGAGAGCGGGCATCCCTGCCTTGTGCCATTCATCATGTCTATCGCCGAAGATTCCCTCCCATTTACCTTTACTTTTGCCGACGGAGACTTATATAGATTTCCTACCCATTTCATGAATCTAGGGCCTATTCCAATACTTCTTAATGTTTCCATCATGAACCCCCAGTCGACTCTGTCAAATGCTTTTTCAGCATCCAATGACATGAGTACGGCTGGGGGTCCCGCCCTCTTACCATCTTGGAGCAATAGGAGTGTTCTTAAACTATTATCCCTCCCCTCTCTGCCACGTACAAATCCCGTCTGGTCTGGACTTATCAAATCTGGCATATATGGTTTTATCCTAGTTGCCAGTATCTTTGCAAAGATTTTTATGTCAGCATTTAACAATGCTATTGGGCGATAATTAGAACAAAGAGTCTTGTCTTTTCCTGGTTTGGCTATGATAGCAATATTAGCAAGGAGAGATTCTTTCCTTACTTCTTCTATTCCCCCTAATTTATTAAAGTAAATACACATTTCTGGGATTAATGTCTCTTTAAATTTTGTATAATATTTTATTGGCAGTCCATCTGGGCCTGGGCTTTTCCCCCCTGGTGTTGCTTGGATAGCTTGACTGATTTCTGTTTGTGTAATTGGATCTTCCAAAGTTTCCGCTATTTCATGCGTTAGTTTTGATAGATTGGCTTCACATAAATATTCTCTTATTTTTTCTTCTCTGTTTGCCTTTTCTTCTTGTGTCTCATCTTTCCTAATAGATTACAGTGAAGTGTAGAACGTCCGATCTCGGGCGTCCTAAACCTCATCCGTCCTTCCCGATCCTTTATTTTTTCTATATAGTTTAGATTTCTCTTTTCTTTTAAGATCCTAGCCAGGTACTTCCCTGGTTTGTTACCCCAGAGATACCTTTCTTTCATAGCGTTTTTAAAAGTATTCCTAGTTTCAATCTCCATTAGATCTCTTAATTGGGTTCTCTTATATAACAGTTCCTGGTAGCCTTTTTTGTTGTTTTTTTGATTTTTATGTTTAGTTTCTAGGTCTTGTAGCTCTTTAATTATTCTATTTCTGTTTGCTTCTCTTTCCTTTTTTTTTTTTACTCCTAAGGAAATTAATTTTCCTCGGATGGTGGCCTTATGGGATTCCCAGATAGTTGCTGTGCTTACAAGAAGTTTATCCCTTTGATCTAAGAAGGAAGCATTAGTTACAATGTTTCCTGTTAAGAACTTGGCAGACTGCCTGGATATTTTCTTTTGACAACTGAGTGAGCAGATAAGGCCCCTTTCACACGGCCGGACCGTCCAGGTCCACCTGTCAGTTTTGACGGGAGACCTGAACGGCCGATCCATGCAATCCTATGGAGCATCGGATGTCTATATTTATATATATTATTGTTATTAAAGGGCCCAGAGGTCCCCAGGGCCCCGGATGACAACCCTCCTTTTTTTTATATTATTTTATTTATTTATTTTCTTGTTATTTCTATATATATATATATATATATATATATATATATATATATATATATATATATATATATATATAATTAAAGGGCTCAGAGGTCCCCATGTGTCAAACCCCCTTTTTTTTATAAATGTTTATTTTTTTATTTTTGTTTATATTTTTTTATTTTATTTTTTATTAAAGGGCCCAGTGGTTTCTTTTTATTAAAGGGCCCAGAGGTTCCGGATGGAAACCCCCCTTTTTTTTGTAATTTCTTAAAAAAAATTATTAAAGGGCCCAGAGGTCCCAGGGCCCCGGATGGCCACCCCCCTTTTTTATATATATATTTTTCTTTATTCTTCTTTATTCTTCATTCTTTTTTCTTCATTCCCTAGTAATAGAATAAAAGATCCTGCGTCCCAACCATGGGAGCCAAACTCCTCTATGTAGGAGCACTAAGGGGGATTCCTCCTATGCACTGGTGGCCACTAAAAAAGGGTAATGAGGAGGGGGAGGGGTGCTCCAGCCCAAAAAAACCTGGTCAGGGTCTATTACAATATACAAAAACATATTTGGTGGGCACACCCTAAAATGCATTTAAATTCAAGATGGTGCTGCTATAAGACCAACAAACAGTACAAAACAGATAAAGCATAAGGATAAAGATAAAGTATAATGGTAGCCTATTATGTGACACTTACCTGCAGGAGAAGCCTGTGATGTCCCCATCTTCCTCTCTGGCAGCGAGTGTCCATTATTCACCCCTCTTCCTTCCGGGGCCGCAAACTTCGGCTCTCTGTGACTGGCCAGAGTCGTGTGACGTCACTCCCACGCATGCACGCGGGAGCTGCCAGTTCCGGCATGACCGCAGCTTGAAACGGCACAGTGTGCCATTTCAAGACGACACATGCGCACTAGAAGGCATCGTTCCGGGACATTGCAAATATCTCCTAAACCGTGTAGGTTTAGAAGATATTTCAAGCACCTACAGGTAAGACTTAATCTAGGCTTACCTGTAGGTTAAAGTGGTTGTAAAGGGTTTACAAACACTTTAAAAGCAGGCATTTGAGAGGCATTAAAAAGGCCCCTCAAACGCCTATGCACAAGATACAATAGACAGTAGCACATTGTGCTGTTCGCACTAAGCTTTGTATCGATTCAAAATTGAAGCCTCATGTTGATTCAGGAGGCGTTTGAAGCCTTTCAACGACTCCCAATCAAGTCTATGGTAAAGCCTCGCAAATGCTCTGGCAGGCAGTTGTGGAGTGCTTGCGGGGTGTTAAGATTTGTTAATTTACTGTAATAGGCATTTGTGGAGCATTTTTAACGCTTGTCAAATGCTTCAAAACTGCCCATAGGGCGTTTGGAGAGCATTTGTAACTTCTCATTGATGCTTGTAAAACGCCTGTCTAATGCCCATACTAAATTTCATTGACGCCTGTCTGACGCCCATACTAACGCCATACAAATGCTATGGGAGCATTTGTTGAGCATTAGAAATATGAACAAGCCCTTTATGGGGGGAGGGGGGATGGGTGTATCTGTAGAGTGGGGATTTCATCACAAATTGAAACAATCTTATTTTTTTAAGTGATTATATTGTGAAAGGCTAAGAAACCCTGTACTCCACTGGGAGGGTGGGTTCAGAGGCTTGAAAGTACAGTGTATGTTTAGAACCTACATGATTTAGTTCCTATTTAACCCTTTGTTAACCCTTAGTTTACCTTAATCAATCCTTATTAACTTCTACCCATTAGCTATTTTTTTGTTCCTGACAATTTTCTGTATTTCCATTTCTCTAGAGTCTAAGCATTATCACTTACATTTTATTTTTTTTTACTATAATTTATTTTGTTTGTTAATTTTTTAGTTTTGAATTCAAGAAAAATATCAACATTTTAAAAAAAAACCTTTATTTAATTTGTTAATACCATTGCAATGCTTTGACCAGAATCATATTTTTTATGTAATTTTAAATAGGACAAAGAATACAATTTACAATATTTACCTATGGTAATAACACCGATCAAAGTAGAATAAAGCATGTTTTTATTTTTATTTGTTATGTTATTTGCCTTTTGACTGCATAACATTTAAATAGTTTTTACAAGACAATATCGACAAAAAAAAGCCCTGTGTCATAAAACAGTGTCTGTAGTAGGTAGAAGATGTCCGGTAATGATGATTTAACAGCTAAAAGGCATTTTTTTGCTTTTTTGATTTCTGTATTTGGACGTTTCCTTCGAGAAATGCTTGGTTTCCAGGCGATAACTAGATATTATTTATTTTGAATATTTGGTGTCTTTATATGGCATCAAAGCCCAGAGCTAACTTTGAGGCCGCCTACACACGATCAAATCTATCTGCTGGAAACGGTCGGCCCGACCGTCCAAGCAGACAGATTCGATCGTGTGTACGGACGAGCCGACGGATTTGGCCACCCGACAGATTTGAAAGCATGCTTTCAAATCTGTCGGCTGGGAACCCGTTGGCCCGATATGTCTGCTGGTTAGTACGCTAACCAGCAGACATATCTTCTCGCACATGCGTCAAATGGATTCGACGCATGCGCGGAAAGTAATTCACTTCCTGGTGCGGTGACGTGGCGGCGTCAACATCACCGCCACGTCACCGACACGTCAGCGCGCCGTCTGCCGGCGGGGATTTTGGTTTGATCGTGTGTACACGATCAAACCAATACATCCCAGCAGACAGATTTGTTCAAATCGGTCTGTCCGACCGATTTTAACAAATCTGTCTGCTTGTGTGTACGGGGCCTTATGGTGGCCATACATGCTTCAATAAATTGTAATATTTTTCTGATAGATCTTTTTCGATAGGAGTAATCGAGCTATAGGCGACAACCCATTCGATTGATATACCCACACACGGGAAGTGGATTTCAACTGAGCGTAACTTACTGACCGCACTGCTATTTCCACCATGGACACATCGCTATTTCCACCAATCTCATAATCTTATCGATCGTATTCATGAACAAAGTATCTCATGCCGCGTACACGCGATCGTTTTCCGGGTTCTAAAAAATTACGTTTTTCAGGCTCTAGAAAAAACAACGTTTTTTTCAACCCGAACATTAAAATGGCCTTGCCTACACGCGATCATGAAAAAAAAATGCTCTAGCAAAGCGCAGTGACGTACAACACATATGATGGCACTATAAAGGGGAAGTTCCATTCGGATGGCGCCACCCTTTGGGCTGCTTTAGCTGATTTTGTGTTAGTAAAAGACAATTTGCGCTTTTCAGTCTGTTACAGCGTGATGAATGTGCTTACTTCATTACGAACGGTAGTTACCAGAACAAGCACTCCCGTCTCATAACTTGCTTCTGAGCATGAGCTGATTTTTCACGTCGTTAAAGCCCACACACGACCATTTTTTACAACCCGAAAAACGTGTTAAAAACGTTGTGAAAAAATAGATCATGTTCGAATTTTGTTTTGCTCGTTTTTCAGAACCCGAAAAATGCTCTGAAGCCCACACACGAACGTTTTCAATAACATTTAAAAAAAAAACATCATTTTTTTAGAACCCAAAAAATTATCGTGTGTACACGGCATTAGTGTTGTCAATCAATACAAAACTATCAATAATTTGCCATCCTGGCCAATCAACTCAGATTGATGAGATTTGATCTAAATTGTTGTTATTTGATTGTTTGTGTAATCAATTGTTTTGATAAAATTGCACATCTATCGGTTAAAAAAAATCAAAGCGTGTGGCCACCATAATAAGGTTATATGCACAAAATGTGTTGTTACTTAAAGAAACCACGTTAGGAACAACATACAATCGGTTTCTATGGTGAAAGCACATTTATGCACATTACATGATGGGATTAGACGACATTTGCAGCCTATCTGCAATGAAAGAAATGACTGCTGCCTAGTATTATGCAAAAACTGTAACAGGGAGCTGCGATCAAACAAAGAGCTGTTTTGGTTGAAAAGAAGGTCCTCTGCAATGTACTTCCATTAAACCCAGCATGGAATTTGTGGCTGCTGCTATTCATCCTGTAAAATCATTCAGGATTTGTCTGGTCATATATGTAAATTGGAGCATTGAGAATGACTAGCCGCACATACACAAATAGGTTATTTTCATGGAGATCTTAGGAGCCCTGTACTAGTGCCACCAACTGTTCATTTAAGAAACTGAGACAATATTGTAATTTTTCTTCTATAGTTTGTAATACTTTTTGAGTGCATTTCACAAAGGTGATCTAGTTAAATGCTATCTTTGTCAGAAGCAAGTGGACAGAGCTAGCTATGCAGCTAAGAAAGAATGTGGAAAACACTAGGAGGAAATTGGAAGCGTTGGGAAAGCAACAGATGGGGCAGCATGAAAAAGGAGGATGCAAGTGGTGATGACATGGTGTCTGGCTCTGCAGGAGAAAATAAACAGTATGGCCTGGATTCACAAAGCACTTGCGCCGGCGTAAATCACTTTACGCCGATGTAGTGCAAATGTGCGCTGGCGTATCTGTGCGCCTGAGTCACAAACCAATATACGCCTAAAAACTGGCTACCCTACGCCAACGTATCTTACTTATCCTGGCGTAACGTGGGCACATTTTTCGTCTGGACACATGTTGCTTCTCCCATTGATTAGGCATTCAAATATGCAAATGAGGGAAATATGCCGATTAACGAACGTACTTGCGCCCGACGCAGGCTACGCGTAAGTGTACGCCCGGCGCAAAGTTATTCCCCATTAAGGAGGTGTTACTCAGCAACAGACGTGTACAGGTCAGCTGGAGAGCAGCTGCAGCAGCACCGTTACGGACGAGCTGAGCAACCACACTTGCAGGACAACACATCTGTATGCCAACATGCCAGGGGCAGCCATGGTCATAGCACTACTGCGTCCACAGGCACGGAGGAGGGTACAGGAGAGGATATACTGAACGTGCATGAACGTCTTTGGCATGGGGGAATCGGAGGTGTACCGCATCTTCACATTCAGCCCTAATGCCATCCTGGAATTAGCCACAGCCCTGCATGATGAAATCACCAGCCAGACAGGACGCTCACATGCAGTGCAGCCACTGGTTAAGGTACTGGCAACACTCCATTTCTTTGCCAGTGGATCTTTCCAATGTACAAGTGGAGTCGTGTCTGGGATGTCACAATCCACCATGAGCAGATGCGTGCACCAGGTTGTCCCCGCAATCCTCACATGCATGTCCCTTCACATCATTAAACCGACCCATGAGCATCTGCGGCAGAAGGCAATACAGGATTTCTACAGAATTGCCGGATTCCCACGCACCGTCGGGGCCTTTGATTGCACACATGTGGCACTACGGCCCTCCCGTGCCACAAAGCACATATACCGCAATCGTAAGGAGTGGCATTCCATCAACGTACAGGTGATTGCCGATGCCCAATGCCTCATATGGCAGGTCAGTGCCAAACACCCAGGGGCCAGCCACGACAACTACATATACCGTCAAAGCAACATCCCAACGGAATTCGAACAGAACGTGTACAAGGACAGCTGGCTGGTTGGTGAGTGACATGGGAGTCAGGCATGACTGTCCGACCCCATGATGCAGACATCACGAGGGGCACATGCACGGCTAACATCCTCCTGTCTTTTCCCTTCCAGAGGAGAGAGAAGATACAATGCTGCACACATACGCACCTGTGCAGTGGTGGAGCACACATTTGGCATCCTGAAGTCCCGTTTTCGATGCCTGGATAAGTACGGGGGGGCCCTGTTGTATTCCCCAAACGTTGTGTGCCAGATCATCAGTGCATGTTGCGTGCTGCACAACTACGCCATGAGAAAGGGCCTGGAGATTTACATATGTGATGACCTGACCCTTGCACCACACGAACAGCGAACCGCTCTCTGCATCTTGGCCTTGGTAAGTACACTATTCTGACACACAGAGTCCCCCCCTGCCTGAGGAGACCCCGTCTGCTGAAGGAACAGCAGTCAGGAGTTGCCTTGTGTAACGTATCTTTGCACGTTAAACACACACATTCATCATGGCACATGGACAATGCACGCATGCACACCACTGTGGTCCCTAGCTCACACACACCACATCCACATCACATTGGTTTAGCCCAAGTCCACCACACGGGACTTGGGAGCAGCAACGCCACGCCAAGGCCCCAATGATGTTGCTGTCCATTCATACCACATTCACACGGTCGTGGGGATAACCTCTCCCCGACGAACCAAAGTGGCAGGAATGCCACACACACATTGTACTTACATTGTACTTACATATGGCAGAAGTCAGGATCGCCCTTTCCTCAGAAGAATTTTTTTTTCCTCCTCTCCCTCTCAGTTTCAGTATCAGACATCGCTCAGAATGCAAAATACCTGCACCACGGAAGACAAGCTGCTGGCGTACTTTTTCGCTCGACGGCACATGTCTGGGCGTATTTATGCTCTCGGCTATGGCGGTGGGCCGGCATATCTTAGGGGTTACGCTGGGCGTAGTTGTGAGCATGCGCAGAGGGGTGCGGGACATACGTCCACATCACAGCGCATGCGCCGTTTGCGATACGCCGGATGTAAACCACTGCGCCATGCTCGGACCATCATTTGCATGGGGTCACGCCCACTTCCACTTACGCTGGCCTGCGCCTTCGAAAATACGCTAGGCTGGCACATCTTGGTGAGCAATGGCTTGCTGAATGCAGTGCATGCCTCTCCGCGCTGTGCCGGTGTAGCGTAAAAGAGATATACTACGGCGGCATAAATGTGCGCCAATGTCTGTGAATCCGGGCCTATGGTGCCTCAGGTATTGAATACCTAGACCATGCATTCAAATGCTTTTGGAAGTTGTGCTCTCATGACACTTGCAATAAGACAAATTCCATCAGCATCATGGTGTGATACAACAGTAACATATAAAAAAAAACTAGGACAATTTGCATACTAACCTTTCTGTAATCTTCCTTTACTTGTGCATCTTTAAGGGGTAAGGCTCCGCCCCTAACCTCATAGGACCAGTAGAACTATAGGCAAACGTTGTTTCATTTTTTACGGAGTATGGAAGGGTCATAACCCCTGTCAGGTTTTTTTTTTTTTGCTGCCATCTGTGTGCCATTGCAGAGATTTTCCTTCACTTCCTGTCCCATGACGAAACAGAAAGTGAGAGAAAATCGCTGCAAATTAAGGGAATCCCTTTGGGGACCCAAGGTCACCAGAACTAGTGTGTCCATTGGTAGATTCCCCCCTCTATTACTTTTCTTTTACTTTTCTGGAGACAACCCAAAATTTGTAATTTCCGTGTTCAAATGAAGGAAAGAACAATAAATCTAAACATGATGCATCAAAAATAAAGGTAGATGAAATCCAGGAAACGATATGATTCCTATGAACCAGACTAGTGTCTAATGCCGTGTACACACAATGGGCCAGATTCACAGAGCAATTACGCCGGCGTAACAGGAGATGCGCGGCGTAAGTCTAAATTTGCGCATGCGTTTCGATACTCCGCATCCCCAAAACGAGATACGCAAGAAATCTACTTTTTTTTGTCCAGCGTAATTTCGATAGACAGGCGCATCCGTCCGCGCAAAACTGCGCTAGACACACCATTGATTTGCTATTCAAATATGCTAATGAGGGAGTTACGGGGATCCAAAAAAGAACGTTGGTGCATCGCAGGAGACGCACTGTGCACAACAGCTGCACGTCCTGTCTAAAATTAGACCATATAAAAGGAGGTATAAAATTAGACAATTCGTCTACATGTCAGAGAAAGCAACACTGTTAGTGAGGAGCTGAGCAGTCACACGTGTTGCACAACAATCTGTATGCCAACATGCCAGGGACATCCTCGCTCATAGCTATACTACTGACTTTAGATGAGCAAAGAAGGAGGAGGGCACGGAGGAGTGCACGGAGGAGGGCACGGGAGAGTTTTTTTTTTTTTTTTTTACAAAAAAAAATTCTTTGCTTTAACCACTTCAATACCCAGCCATAGACAATTGACGGCCTGGGATGGGATTTACCATCCTAAGTGGCCGTCAATTGACGGCCTGGGTATTGCAGGCGAATATCTGGACGATGCCTGCAGCCAGAGGCATCATCCAGATATCCATCTCTTCAGCCGGCGATTCTGCACAATGTAAGAACGATCATAGCGGCGGTTCCGCCGCTTGATCGTTCTTACAGGCCGCGGGAGGGGACATCCCCCCCCTCCCGCCGCCATCCGGTGCTTCTCCGGGCTTACCTGTACCTTCGGGGGCCCGGACAACGAATCGTCGGCGGTGGCAGGAAGCATAGAGATGACTGGTGACCAGATGGTCACCAGTCATCTCTATGACCGTCGGAGGACCCGGGCGCGATCTGATGACGTCACGCCCGGGTCCCCGTATGTAAACAAAGCCGCAATTGCGGCTGTAAGTCACCATTCATGAGATCGGTGAATTTTTTTTCACCGATCTCATGGTTTCCAGCCTGGAGGTGAGATGTGAGGTCTTATTGACCCCACATCTCTCCATAAAGAGGACCTGTCACACACATTTCCTATTACAAGGGATGTTTACATTCCTTGTAATAGGAATAAAAGTGGAAAAAAAAAAAAAATCAAAAAAAGTGTAAAAATATATAAAGTATAAGTAAAAAAAAAATAATAAAAGATAAAAAAAAAATTAAAACGCCCCTGTCCCCGATAGCTCGCGTGCAGAAGCGAACGCACACGCAAGTCCCGCCGACATATGTAAACGCCGTTTAAACCACACATGTGAGGTATCGCCGCGTGCGTTAGAGTGCCAGCAACTAATCTAGCACTAGATCTCCTCTGTAAATCTAAACTGTAACCTGTAAAAAATAAATAAAGCGTTGCCTATGGAGATTTTTAAGTACCGAAGTTTGGCGCCATTCCATGAGTGTGCGCATAATTAAAGCGTGACATGTTGGGTCTCTATTTACTCGGTGTAACATAATCTTTCACATAATACAAAAAAATTGGGCTAACTTTAGTGTTTTGTTATTTTTTTAATTCATAAAACAATTTTTTTTACAAAAAAAAGGCGTTTGAAAAATAATTGCGTAAATACCGTGCAAGATAAAACTTTGGAATGACAGTCATTTTATTCCCTAGGGTGTCTGCTAAAAAAAACATATATAATGTTTGGGGGTACTGTGTAATTTTCTAGCAAAATAATGATGATTATTACATGTAGGAGAGAAGTGTCAGAATAGGCCCGGTATGGAGGTGGTATAAAAGCCTAGTATTGAAGCGGTTAAGAAACATTTTTACAAAAAATATACATACATATATACATCAATACATACAAATTACAAACACAGTCTCACTATCTTTCAATAGCCCTTTAAAACCTTGATGGATATAATAATCTAATCTGATACAAGCCAATATTCTAATCTGATACTCTTCACTTGATATATCACACACGCATAGACATCTTTGGCATGAGTGATTCTGAGGTGTCTCGCATCTTCAGATTCACCCCTCATGCCATCCTGGAATTAACCACAACCCTGCAGGAGGACATCACCAGCCCAACACATGACACCACCCATGACACCCATGACAGCTACATATACAATCCTAGCCCCATCCCCACAGATTTCGAACAGAACATGTATGGGGACAGCTGGCTGGTTGGTGAGTGACATGGGTGGCAGGCATGACTGTCCCCCTCATGATGCTGAAATCACAAGGGGCACATGCACTACTAACATCCTCCTGTCTTATCCCTTCAGGGTGACTCTGCATATGCACTGGGACCCCATCTCATGACTCCTATATGGAACCCCCCTAACCAAGGCTACCCCGTCTTCTGAGGGAAGAGCAGCCAGGAGCCAGCTCACATTAGGCATCTTTGCACGTTAAACACACACATTAATCATGGCACAATGAGAATGCATGCATGCACACCACTGTGGTCCCTAGCACAGACACATCACATCCTCATCACATTGGATTGGCACAAGCCCACCATGCAGGACTTGTGAGCTGCAACGCCACGCCACGGCTCCAATTATGTCACTGTACATTCATACACCATTCACACAGACCTGGGGATCACTTCTCCACCACAAATGAGGGTGACACCCCTTTTCCGGCAGGAATGTCACCCCCACATTCCCAAATCATACACAAACAGAACCCCAAAAAAATGTCCAGCAAAAATATAATTTAAACAAAATAACAACAAAGAAAACACATAAAAGACAAAAATCACTCTGCAAAACAGTCCCCAAATATCTCAAAGACACGTCACAAACAAACAAACGCTAATAAACAACTGAACAAAAGCACCTTGCTGTATAGGGAGGGATACAAAGGGATGTAATTTTGCAAAGGAAGTGCGTTTGTCTCTGTCTATTTATACTGTTTGCGTAGTTCACTAATTTGCCCTAGTCCACTTCCAGTTTCACTGATTGCGCCGTTCCCGAATTGTGAGCATGCGCACAGAGGTGCTGACCATGGTCTGCTTCAAGCGCGCATGCGCGAGCCGGCCAGCCCTTCATTTGCATGGGGTCACGGCTCATTTCAATGTAACACGCCCACGTCCTTCCCAATTTGTACTACTCCGCCTTGCATCTCAGAAATAACGTTGCGCAGGCGCAAATTTTTGCGTAAAACCAACGAGAATAGGGTGATTGCGCCGCTACATTGCGCCAGTCTAACGTAAAGGCGGTGCGCTACGCCGGTCCAATAATGCACAGATGTATCTGAATCTGGCCCAATATTTTTTCGGCATGAAAAAAACAACGTTTTAAAAAAATTTAATTTAAAATTATCGTGTGTGGGCTTCACATAATTTTTCGTGTTCTGAAAAAATATTTTTTTTTCCGAACATGATGCATTTTTTAACAACGTTTTAAACAATGTCAACCCGTTTTTCGGGTCGTAAACAACCCGTTTTTCGGGTTGTAAAAAATGATCGTGTGTGGGCTAAATCAGCTAAAGCAGCTTAAAGGGTGGCACCATCCGCATGGAACTTCCCCTTTGTAGTGCCATTGTACGTGTTGTACTTCACCGCGCTTTGCTAGAGCATTTTTTTAAAACAACTGTGTGTGGGAAACGTTGTTTTAATAATGAAGTTGCAGTTAGAGGGGAATGTCCAGTCTCAGCTCGATAGGTAGATAGATTGGTCAGAGCTGAAAGATTTACATCCAAGAGAATAGCTGAAGGGTGGAGGAAAAGGAGAGGAAGAAAGAAGAAAAGAGAAGAAAGAGGGGGAAGTTGAGAGAGGGGAAGGGCAGCTGAAAAGGAGGAGGTGAAGGGCAAGGACGGGGTTCACCGGGGGAGGAAATATGAGTCTGGTCTCTATGAGTAGACAGAATTATCCATAAGGCGTTGTCAAATTATCCATAAGGCGTTGTCAAATTCAGGAGGGGGGTATTGGTTGACCCAGCGCTGTATCCTGGCCTAGGCCAACAAGGCCCAGGCCTAGGGCAGCACTTTGCAGGGGGGCAGCATGCAAAGCGTCCCCGCCAACTTGTGCTACTCCGGGGGTGCCCAACCTTTTGAAAAGCAAGGGCCACTTTAGCAACTTGGTAATCAGTCTAGGGCCACAATATGCAGAGCGGGCGGGTGACAGGTCACGGCTACTCTAAAGGCCCTCTGATCCACCCAGATAAAAGGGGACAAATTTCCTTTTGTTTTTCGGATTGGAGGTAGGCAGGCCTAAACAGACATCTGTCGCTCTATAGGAGGTGAATTGAGGGTTCCATTTGCTCGTGCTGATCGTGTGAAAAGGGTCTAAGACTGCTTTCGCACTGAAGTGTAGTGCACCTGTATCTATGCTGCGGGTTAGCTGAACTTTTCCATAAACACCACCTGTGGCAAAAGCCGACACAGTAGAGGAAGCATCGGCTTATGGGGTTCTGCTCCTCAGCCGCTTTCTTCCTCTACCACCAGCTTCATTCACAACACTGATGCTGCCGCATGGCGGGTCGGCAACCTGCGATCTGGGCTTATTAACCCACCATTCCAGAGCAGGAGGTTGCGGGCCACATCAGAGGGCTCCGCGGGCCACATGTGGCCCTTGGGCCACTGGTTGGCCACCCCTGTGCTACACTGTTAGTGTAGTGCCAGTCTTATGGGCCTGCAAGGGGCCCGATGGTCCCAAGGGCCCCCCTGCTTACGCTTATTATCTTGCGTCAGGAGAGAAGAGAATACACAGGTTTTTTTTTTGTCAGCACCCCCCCCCCCCCCCAGTTTTCTGTTCCAGGGGGCCCTGCCTACAGCTGTGTAAGGGGCCCCAAAATTTGTGATGGCTGCCAGGCAAAATTAGTCCAGTGCCCCCATAAAGTGGCCGCACTGCCGCTTGCAGAAATTTCCTTTCACTTCCTGCCACATAGCCAAACAGGAAGTGAGAGGAAATCCCTGCAAATTAAGGGAATCCATTGCCCCCCCAGGCCCTCAGAATTGGTGTCCCCATGGGTCTAGGGTGGGACTTAAACAGAAAAGGTTGTGGCCTTGACAGGAAGGGGTGGGTCATATTTAAATTAGAGGGTGCACGAGTTTAGTCAGGCCTAGGGCAGCACAAAACCAAAATACACCCCTGGGTTGACCCTGGGTTTCCAAAGGCTGTCAAACTTTTTGACCCTGTCTAGGAGACTTTTGGCGTGAACCATAGCTCTGGTAACACTGTTTTTGGTTTCTAAGATAGTGAGGTAGGGGTATTCCTTAGCAATGGTTTTGCTTTGCAGCAGTCGTAACCTGCCTGAGTAGATCAGGAGGTTTCTTATTGCGTAGAGCCATGGCTGGGTCAGGTGCTAAGGTGTTACCAATAAGGGTGGAAAGGATACGGTAAATGTCAGCGCAATATGATTGGGCTAGCGGGCAACTCCACCAGATATGAAAGTGTGTGCCGTTGTCTGAACAACCTTGAAGACAAGCAGAAGAGTAGAATGGAAGATATTTGACAATCCCTGAAGGGACCAGGTACCAGCACATTAATACTTTGTAATTAATTTCAGAGGCCACAACATTCTGTGAGGCCGATTTTGTGGCAGCCCAGATGTTGGACCGTAGCGTCCAATTGTAGGCCCAGATCAGATTCCCATTTGTTTAAAGGAGGTGTAGAGATGTGCAAGGTGGTGGATCTACCAGTTGTAAGTAGAAAGAGGAGATCAAGCTCCGTGCATTGGGGTCCTTCTTGCAGATTCGCTCAAAGTTTTTCATGTCAGGTAGGGAGGAGTCTGTGCGTAAGAATGAGGATTTTTTTTTAAGTTGGAGGTAGAAGAAGATTTCGGAATCAGGAATTCTATACGTTTCTCAAAAAGTGGGGAATGTCCTAAAGGTGTCATGGGTTATGAATTTATGGGCATGGATTAGGTTGGCTGTAGTTTATTGGTTAAAGAAGGAGGGGGTGTCAATGCTGGATAAAAAGCGTGATTTCGTAGATATGATAGAAGAGGGTTATGGGGGGATTGGAATCTAAATTTAGTTTTAAGAGTATCCCACAACCGCAAGGAGTGGAAATTTACAGGGTTCTTCAATGTCTTGTGATTCACTTGGGCGAAGCCACAGTAGGGTGGCCATGGATAGTAGGTTGGCTACCCAGAGAGGAGTTTCGTGGGAGGTGTGATATTTTGGTAAATGGGTCAATTGAGCCGCCTGGTAGTATTTGGCAAAGTGTGGGAGACCAAGACCACCTTTTAATTTAGGTAAGTACATGGTTGTTCTCGCTACTCGAGGTCTAGTTTTTCCCCAGACGTAGGCAAGAACCCTAAGTTGCAGTATTCAAAGGAAGTGAAAGGGCACTTGAAGCAGCAAAGCCCTAAACAGTTACAACAAAATTTGGGATTTTCTTTTACTGACACTTTAAATGGACAAGGACAAATAGACAGGGTGAATATCTTCTCTAATCTGTGCACAGACAGCAATAAAAACTAACAGGTGTTCTAATCCCTCTGTACTCTATACAAAACAAACCAAAAAAGGTTTAACCTTTAGCCCAGGTTCACACTGGGTACAATTTAGTTCGATTTGAGATGCGATTTCACATGTGAAATCGCATCTCAAATCGGCGGCAATTGCCGGCAATGACACCGTCCTAATCGGTGCGACGCCGCATCTGCGGCGCTGCACCGATTTCAAAAAGTAGTTCCTGTACTACTTTTTGCGATTTCAGGACGCAATTTACATTGACATCTGTGCAGAACCCTGCACAGATGTCTCCTAAATCGCGCCGAAATCGGGACTGCCAGAGGGAGTGAAATCGCACGAGTTCAGCTGAAATCGCGCAATTTCACTCCCGCAGCCCAGTGTGAACCAGGGCTTTAGGTTATAATTTAAAGCGGAGCTCCAGCCACGGTAAAAAAAAAATTTAAAGTCAGCAGCTACTAACAGTGTAGCTGCTGACTTTAAATAAAGACACTTACCTGTCCTAGGCGCCCGCGCTGACGGCCCCCCCCGATGCCGGTCCCACGATCGCTCCGGGTCCCGCGCCGCCATTCACAATATGGGAAACAGGCAGTGAAGCCGTACGGCTTCACTGCCCGTTTCCTACTGCGCCTCCGCGAGTCTCACGCTGGCTTGTGAATGGGCGCGCTGCTCTCTGAGAACACACACAGTTCCCAGGAAGCAGCGCGCCCATTCACAAGGAGAAGAAGAAGAAGAAAACACACCGCGGATTAGGAAGAGGCAGATTACGGACTTCCGCATAGCAACAGCTATTTCGGGTGAGTATTTTTTTTTTTTTTTTCAGGTTTTTATTTTTTATTTTTTTCAAACAACATTGTAAAATGTTGTTATACTGGGTGGAGCTCCGCTTTAATTCACCCAAATGAAACTGCCCTGATGTTCTTAGTCACACCAAGGGCAGAGAAGAAAGGCCATGGTGATTTAAATATATCTATATATATAAAATTAGTTAATTCACATAGTTGCTGCAAACAAAGTCGAATCTGTAAAAAAAAAAGCACCATTCCAGTATTATGCAGAGCATTACAATTAGGCGCTGGAAGCTTGTTGTATGCAGAGTATGGGCCAGATTCTCAGCGGCGATACGACGGAGTATCTCAGATACCCCGTCATATCGCCGTTTTTTTTTGCCTCGTATCTATGCGCGTGATGCTTAGCATCACTTTTGCATAGATACGCTTCAACATCCGACAAGTGTAAAACCATTACACTTGCGGATCGTAGTTGTAATGACAACTCTGGCCACTAGGTGGCCTTTACGTTGTTTTCTCATTTGCATATGCAAATGAGGCTAGTAACCTTACGAAGTACCGTCGGATGCCGTTAGGTGCCGTCAGATGCCATGTTAAATATGGCGTCGGGTCAGCGTCGGCTTTTTCAGTCGCTTACGTCGTTTTACTAACTCGTTCGCGAATAGGGGCATTGCGTAGTGACGCTCACGTCGTTTTGACGTCGGTTTCAACGACGCTTTCCGACGTGAGCTGGAGCATGCGCACTGGGCTTTTTCCCTGGCCGGCGCATGCGCAGTTCGTTCGACGCGGGGGCGCGCTTAATTTAAATACAAGCCGCCTCATTTGAATTATGCGGGCTTACGCTGGGCCATTTTCGCTACGCCAACGACGGAGCAAATGGTTAGAGAATACGGCACCTGCTCTAGTACGATGCGGCGGCGTAGTTGCAAATGGCTTAGGATACGCAAGCGAAATTCTATGAGAATCTGGCCCTATACCTTTACTTTCATGGAGGATATCAAAGCATATCTTACATCACTATAAACAGGAAGAGAACACAAACAAGTGAATACTTAGATACAGAGGGTACGTCCGCTCATATCATAGGATACATGAACTACCGTATACACTACAATACATAAGCACCACCTGCTAACATAGATAGGTATAATGCATATCTATTTAGTCAGTTTATAAGCAACTTTGCTGTTGTACTTTTCCAACGCCCCTTATTAACAACATGTACTTTGCTAAATTATATCCAGCTTCTTCTTAAACAGCTATCACATTCAATGAAGGCTTGGTGAGTGCAACAGCAGTCATCTCCTCTGCTGGGCAAAATTGAATGTCAATTACACCTTGCTCTTGATTGTCCTTCGGTAGGCGATACTTGACATTGATGTGTTTGGTCCTAGGATTGACCCTTTCTGATTGCGTAAGCTTTATACAACCCTGGTTGTCTTCAAAAATTGGAATGGGTTTTGACATGTGTATCACAATGTCTCACAATATCACTTCTTGACATGCATGTGCTGCTGCAATGTACTCTGCTTCAGCTTGAACGACAGTGATGCCGCGTACACACGATCACTTTTCGGCATTAAAAAAAAACAAAGTTTTTAAAAATGTCATTTAAAAAGATTGTGTGTGGGCTTCACATCGTTTTTCATCTTCTGAAAAATGACAAAAAATTTTTTTGAGCATGCTGCATTTTTTAACGTCGTTTTAAAAAATGCAGTTTTTTGGGTTGTAAAAAATGATCGTGTGTGGGCTAAAACGACGTTAAAAAACATGTTTTAAACCTGCGCATGTTTAGAAGCAAGTTATGAGACGGGAGCGTGAATGGAACTTCCCCTTTAGAGTGCCGTCATACGTGTTGTACGTCACCGTGCTTTGCTCATAGTTTTTTAAAAACGATGGTGTGTGGGCAACATCGTTTTTAATGATGAAGTTGGAAAAACGTAGATTCTTCTACATGCTGAAAATTATAATTTTTACCTCATGCAATTTTTCCATTTATGATTGTTAAAGCCCAATGAAACTTTAATTTCAAATTAGCTAAATACTAGGGCTGTGAAAATTAAAGATTAATTCCTTGATTAATCATACATTTTTTTGATCGATCAAAATTCTTTTGATCGGTACCAGTGCTGCAACGAATCGTAAATGATCTGATATCCGAACGGGTCACCATATGAGGATCAGCACACCACGTCATCCACGGAGCGCCACTGCTGCCTCGGCTTTGGCCTAGCTTACAGAGCAGCAGCCATCTTGGAACACCCAGTGGCGGCCTAGGTGAGCCTAGAGTGGCGCACTGACGTCATCACCGGGCCTCAACTGTTCATGTTCGGCCAGCTTCTCTGGTAAGACTAAGCAATCACTAAACTTCCTACACAGTGGGGGAGATGTGGACCATATTACAGTGGGGAGATGTCTGTGGATTATAGTGGCTAGATGTCTGTGGATATTACAGTGGGGGAGATTTCTGTGGATATTACAGTGGGGAGATGTCTGTGAATATTACAGTGGGGGAGATGTCTGTGAATATTACAATTGGGACTATATATGGTGGTGATCTAAAAAATGCATATGCGTTATAATTAATCGAAATTAGTCAATTAATCCATTTAAAAAAAAATGTATTAATTTAACACGAAAATTGTAATCAGTAACAGCCCTTCACACACGATAGGTTAACCAGAGGACAACGGTCTGATGGATCGTTTTCATCGGTCAAAACCGATCGTGTGTAGGCCCCATCGGTTACTTAAACTTTAGTTAAAAAAAAGCCAACTTGCTTTAAAATTTAACCTCCACGCACGCTGAGAATCAAGTCGGCGCATGCTTGGAAGCATTGAACTTCATTTTTTTCAGGACGTCGTTGTGTTTTACGTCACCACATTCTGATACGATCGTTTTTTTAACTGATGGTGTGTAGGCAGTATCAGACCATCAGTCAGCTTCATCGGTTAACCGATGAGAACAGTGCTTCGGATCGTTCTCATTGGATGGACTTATCGTGTGTACGAGGCTTTACAGTTTGTTTTCATTAAAGCAGCCACAGCTTGAACAGAAAAGTCTGTTACCTGCCAGTAGCTGCAGAGTGGAACCCTTGCTCTTTGTGCAGCATGTCAGATCCCAGGGAAGATGAGGGCAGTGAGTCTTGAAATCCTGCAGAAGACACCGCTGCAGCTTCGGAACTCCCGTCTGGTCACCGCAATGATGGAGGACGGCCATGCAGTGTGGGAACCAAAACAAAGCTTTGATAGCAAACAGTGTGGCACATGGTAGTGACGTCACTAAAGTACAACACGTTTCTGAGCGTGCATTCTATGAATGGTATGGTAGCCGCGATTCTTTTGTCAAGCATCAATTCACCCTACTGCAATCTTTTGAACGCAGAAGCATTTGTTTCTATATGTCAAAATCTATGGCAGGCCGTGGCTGGATGGGGCTGCACACTGTACCAAGAGCACAGAACTTGGGTCTTCTTTGACAATGCTCCCAGGGGGCAGGAGCAATAAAGCGCTGGGCACAGCAGCAAATGGTCCTGTGTTCAAGGAGCTTTTGTTTTCAGGGACTTTGGAAATTTTTCAGCTGATTAAGGGCACATGGGTGTATATTGGGGGTGCATGGCTGTACATTGTAAAACATTCCTGTATTTACAGTGCCTGGGAGCCACAACTGCTACGTAATTTTGCCAATAGACTTATATTCCAAAATACTCTGTACGCTACAAATGCTACGTGGTTAAGCTCTAGTAAGTGTATTTATACTCGCACAAGTACGCACATATTTTTCTGAATACAGATATTTTTCGTACCTAGTATACCAGCTTGTTCAAAAGTCTCCACGTTACAATGGAAGCGATTTTCAATGCTTCATTTATGTGTCTCATGTAGCATTATGTTAGTCATGGAGAGCATGTACACATTACACTCTTGCAGCTCGTGCCGCGAATGAGGAAACCTGATATTTCTTCAGTGAGCTAACAGGAAGCTCAGCAACGACTTCTCTCCTCACCTACTGTATATTCTGTGTTCTATTTAATCAAGAAGCCACACCTAGCCTAGTATCAGCAACAAGAAATAACTTGTGCCATCTGCTGTACATAATACAAAGCTGTCTTCTTGTCTGCAGACTTTAGCATGCAGACACCTGTGTACGTTGGCTGCCAGCCTGTATAATGAAGATATACTGGAGTATTTCTAAACCAAACCAGCTAACACAGGGAGCCGATTTCTACAATCATACACCTAGGTTTACTAGTAGGGAGGAGCTTCGTGTTCGAGTCAAGCCCGTGTTCGACTCGAACATCGGCTGTTCGACCGTTCTTCGAAAATTGAAAACAAAACGGGTCGTTCGCGTTAAATTCGAGTGACGCGCCACGGCCCATAATTCACTGCGGCATTGCGCGCTGATGATTGGCCAGGCATGCATTATGACCCACATGCTTGGCCTATCACAGCACGCAAAAAACGGAGAACCATAATTGGCCAAAGCCAGGGTTGCTTTGGCCAATTGTGGCTCAGGGCTTTAGCACACGCCCCACACTATAAAAGGCCGCCTGCAGGGCGGCCGCGTGTAGTGTGTTCCCGGCTTGTTACAGATCAGACAGAGAGAAAGAAAGAGAGAGATTGTCTTTTTTTCTAGCTAGATAGAGCAGGCAGGCTAGTCAGTTAAATTAACAGTGTGTAGAGGATATATATACATCCCAGGAGTTGTACATATATTTATACACTGTATAGTTTAGTTAGATTAGTTCTTCCTAATCTGTCAGGCAGTTGATTGTGCTAGCTGCAGTGTTCTCACGTGTTGTATTGCCGTGTGCTCAGTGCACCTAAACCAACTTGGGGCAGGTGAACTGAAGGGGAGCCACCCCTCCTTAAAGGTACAGGAGCACACCAAACACCCAGCATATAGCACAATGGCTGCAAAGGTGTTGGTGCACTGCTGGACCAATATAAACACCACAGGTGAAGCGTAAATGTGTTCACCGCCCCCATCTATGGCTGGCCATAGCAGTAAGTAGCATTGGAAGGCTAAAGCAGATAACAACAAAAACCTGGGGAATGCCCAGGGAATAACCAAGCCTACTTGCATAGTGCAACTGTGCTCATTGCTTTGCAACTAAACCCACTTGGTGGTGCATAGTGCAAGTGTGCTCATTGCTTTGCAACTAAACCCACTTGGTGGTGCATAGTGCAAGTGTGCTCATTACTTACTTTTCAACTAAACCCACTTGGTGGTGCATAGTGCAAGTGTGCTCATTGCTTTGCAACTAAACCCACTTGGTGGTGCATAGTGCAAGTGTGCTTATTGCTTTGCAACTAAACCCACTTGGTGGTGCATAGTGCAAGTGTGCTCATGACTTTGCAACTAAACCCACTTGGTGGTGCATAGTGCAAGTGTGCTCATTACTTTGCAACTAAACCTACTTGGTGGTGCATAGTGCAAGTGTGCTCATTACTTACTTTTCAACTAAACCCACTTGGTGGTGCATAGTGCAAGTGTGCTCATTGCTTTGCAACTAAACCCACTTGGTGGTGCATAGTGCAAGTGTGCTCATTGCTTTGCAACTAAACCCACTTGGTGGTGCATAGTGCAAGTGTGCTCATTACTTACTTTACAACTAAACCCACTTGGTGGTGCATAGTGCAAGTGTGCTCATTGATTTGCAAATAAACCCACTTGGTGGTGCATAGTGCAAGTGTGCTCATTACTTTGCAACTAAACCCACTTGGTGGTGCATAGTGCAAGTGTGCTCATTACTTTGCAACAAAACCCACTTGGTGGTTCATAGTGCAAGTGTGCTCATTACTTACTTTTCAACTAAACCCACTTGGTGGTGCATAGTGCAAGTGTGCTCATTACTTTGCACATAAAGCTACTTGTTGTGTACTGGACGTGTCCTCTGCAGTTTGCACCAAAAACTACGAGGTGTGTGTACTGCCTTTGATATTATAATATCTGGAAGGGCAACAAGGAGAGGCAGAGAGTCACAAGGGCAAGCAGGCTCTGCGTCTACAGGCAACTGTGCTGGTCGTGGACACGGTGCATCCTCATCAGCAAGTGGCCATGTGACACGCTCGTCCTTGTTTTCGGCAGCTGTCCGTGTTGAGCCGCAACATGCCGAAGACTTGGTAGAGTGGATGACCAAGCCATCCTCATCCTCCTCATCCTCTCTCACCCAGGCTTAGAATACTTTGTCTGGCAAAGTAGATGCCAAGGTGTCCTTTTCCCTCTGCTCAATGGCATCACTTACTCCTTCCCTAGTCCCACCATGTCCTCCTGAGGAGTCCCACGTACTGTTTGAGCACAGTGTTGAGTACATGCTGCATGAAGATGCGCAGCGTTTTGTAGGCTCCGATGATGGAACACAGATAGAGGAAGGCAGTAATGTGAGCCCAGAGAGAGGGGGTGCCCAAGAAGGACAGCAATCTGGCAGTCCTCTTCCCTCAGTTGCAGCATTCTGCCAGGTTTCCGACAGTGATGAGGAGGGAGGGGATGATGAGGTCACTGACTCTACGTGGGTGCTTGATAGGAGAGAGGAGGAGGAGGCACAAGCACATCTCCAAAGAGGCAGGATGCCCTCCAGGGGACAGCTTAAGGGCAGCACACCATCTGCATTACATCGCAGAGCTACGCCTGTGCAGAGCGCTGCTGTGTCTCAGCGTTACTGCAAAAGTTCTTTGGTGTGGGCCTTTTTTGAGATATGTGTACCCGATCGCATTATTGCTATTTGCAACATATGTCTCAAGCGTATCTCGCATGGCCAAAACATCAACCGATTGGGCACCACATGCTTGACCAGACATATGTCGACCTGCCATGCAGTTCGTTGGCAAGCATACCTGAAACACCCACACCAAAGAACAAAGCGGACCTCCCCTTGCCCCTCATCAGCTGGGATCCCCAACCCCACTATACCATCAGTCCTCTCTGAAGCCTGCACTGGTAAGCCTGAAGGTGAAAATTTAGATGTGTCACAACCTAGTAGTAAATGCGGGCAATCTACTATCGATACACCAATGGCAGATTGTACCAGACAAATTTCACTGCCCCAGCTGCTGCAGCGCCGAAAGAAGTACTCTCTCAGCCATCCACATGCCCAGCGGTTGAATGCTAGCTTAGCAAGATTGCTAGCACTTCAACTGCTGCCTTTTCAGTTGGTAGATTCTGCCCCCTTCCGTGAGTTTGTGGAATGTGTGGTACCTCAGTGGCAAGTTCCCAAATGCCACTTTTTCTCACGGAAGGGGATTCTGGCTCTCTACCGCCATGTGAAAGGCAATGTCCATGCCTCGCTGGACAGGGTGGTCAGTGGTAAGGTGCATATTACCGCTGACTCATGATCCAGCAGGCATGGACAGGGATGTTACCTCTCTTTCACAGCGCATTGGGTGACTCTGCTGGCAGCTGGGATGGACGCAGGGCAAGGTACAGTAGTGTGGGAGGTTGTTCCGCCACCACGCCTCCAAAACACTACTATTGGTTGTGACACACCTCTCTCCTCCAGCCCCTCCTCTTATTTTTCCTCTGAATGAATGAATGAATGAATGAATGAATGAAAACTTGTATAGCGCGGCACATGCGAACTGAATCGCCTCTGGGCGCTTGTTGTTCCTGTCTCCTTTGATATCAAAAGAGAAAAGTCTTGACCTTTTTCCTAAATGCTAGGTGGTTCTCCTCCAACCGAATGCTGGTTGGTAAAGCGTTCCATAGTCTTGGACCTTGGATCGCGAATCTTCTTTCTCCTTTGGACTTGAAGTTTGCTTTTGGAACCTGGAGTAGGTTCTGATTCGTGGATCGCAAAACGCGATTGGGATTATGCGTTTTTATTATTTCGCATAAATAAAGGGGGGCATTCCCATGGACACATCTATGCGTAAGACAGAGAGCTTTAAAAGGCCTCTGTGGCCTCTTCCTGTGCTGATGTGTCCTCGGAAACCAGCCGTGCTCCATAGGCGTACGAGGAGCTACGCAGGAATGCAGGCAAAGAGATGCCATGTGGTGCTAGAGCTCGTGTGCTTGGGAGACCGGAGCCACACTGGGGCAGAAGTTCTGTCAGCTCTGCAGGGGCAGGCTCAGAGGTGGTTGATGCCCTGCCAGCTTAAGCCAGGAATGGTGGTTAGTGACAATGGCACCAACCTTCTCTCTGCCCTGCGACAGGGACAACTGACCCATGTGCCCTGTTTTGCTCATGTTCTGAATTTGGTGGTGCAGCGGTTCTTGGGCAGGTACCCGGGCTTACAGGATGTCCTGAAGCAGGCCAGGAAAGTCTGTGTGCATTTCAGAAGGTCATATAATGCCACTGCTCGGCTGACAGACCTCCAAAGGGAATACAACCTGCGCAAGAACCGCCTAATCTGTGACATGCCCACCAAATGAAACTCAACATTGGCCATGCTGCAGCAGCTGCACAGGCAGCAGAGGGCCATCAATGAGTACCTGTGCCAATATGGCAGCAGAACTGGGTCAGGGGAGCTTGGTTTTTTTCCCCACGCCAGTAGGCCTTGATCAGGGATGCATGCACTGTCCTGTCACCATTTGAGGAGGCCACGAGGATGGTGAGCAGTGACAGTGCATGCATCAGTGAGACTGTCCCTCTTATTCAAATGTTGGACAGGGCCCTTGAGGCAGAACAGAGGGAGGAAGAGGAAGACTTCCTTACCTCTTAAGGCCCCCTTTATCCAGACAGTGGTCCTGCTTGCCCGCCTAGCACACAGGAAGAGGACGAGGAGAAGGAGGAGGAGGATTGTATGAGCAGCATGGAGGTGGAGCTTTTGACTCAGCATCAGCAGCAGTCTTCAAGGGATCAATTACAGTCCCAAGGAACCCATGGACTTTTACATGGCTGGGATGAGGTGGCTGCGGATCCTGTCGTCCTCAGTGACCCAGAGGACTGTGCCCCGAATGCCTCAGCAAACCTACGTCGCATGGCCTCCCTGATCCTGCAAAGCCTGCGTAAGGATCCTCGTATTCGTGCTATCAAGGAGAGGGATCATTACTGGATGGCAACTCTCCTTGATCCACCGGTGGGTAAGGTTGCAGACCTTATCTTGCTGTCGCAGAGGGAGCAGAAGATGAAACATCTTCGAGAGGCCTTGCAGAAAGGTCTGTGCATCGCGTTCCCAAAACCTGGGAGATTACAAAATCTTGGTTTTGGACAACGTGTTGCTGAGGCTTCGGTGAGTCACAGAAGGAGCAGTGGAGAAGGTGGCCGTCTGACCGATGCGTTCAGACAATTTTTTAGTCCGCAGCCCCAAGGTATGACCGGTTCCAGCAGCCATCGCCAGCGTCTGGTTTACATGGTGCGGGAATACCTAGGGGCAAGATCAGACTTGGACACCTTCCCCACCGAAAATCCTCTGGCTTACTGGGTCTTGAGGATGGATCACTGGCCAGAGCTTGCACAGTACACAATTAAGCTACTAGCTTGTCCTGCATCCAGCGTTCTTTCAGAACGCACATTCAGTGCTGCTGGAGGCTTTTTGACCGATCACAGGGTGCGCCTCTCCACCGACTCCGTCGATCGACTAACCTTCATAAAAATGAATCAGTCTTGGATCACCACCAGCTACCAAGCACCTGATGCTGATGTAACTGAATAATTTTTTTGAAATGTCAGATCCCTTGGAGACTGCCTATGCTGATGCTGAGTGACTGTCCTCTTATGCTGCTGACTGAATATCCTTTTCCTCCTCAATGATCTTGCTGATAGCTAGTAAGAACATTGTTGGTTCTGGCCACCGCCACCAGTGCCTAAGGCACAATTTTTCTGCCCCTGTTTAACAGGGGCGTATATTAACAATTTTTGATGCAATACTTTGCATGTGGCTCTTTGTTGCGCTCCAATTACAGTATCTGTGAGGGGTTGCAGTGTTGTGCCTAAGGCCCAATTTTTCTGCCCCGTTTAATAGGGGCATATATTAATCATTTTTGATGCAATACTTTGCATGTGGCTCTTTGTTGCGCTCCAATTACAGTATCTGTGAGGGGTTGCAGTGTTGTGCCTAAGGCCCAATTTTCTGCCCCTGTTTAACAGGGGCGTGTAATAACAATTTTTGATGTATACTGCTGTATACTGCTGTTCAAAGTATATAGGGCCAAAGGGTCTTGTAATGACCTGGGGGGAGTGGTGGCGGGGAAACCCATGCTATTTTTTTCAGTGATTTTCATCCATGTTGCAGGGACCAAACATTGCATTAAAGCCGCAAGAAGTATTAAATTACTTTTTTCTTACAGTAATCTCATTTTGTGCAGGGACAGTTCTAAACACGTGCCACCTCACAGGTATACTATAGACACCCAGCAGGTACGATATTTAAAGGAATTCTGCATTTTTTTTCACTTTAAGCATCATTAAAATCGCTGCTCCAGAAGAAACTACCGTTTCTCCATTGATACATGTTCCCTGGGGCAAGACCCGGGTTCTCAAAGATGCTTTCCGACAATAACTTGAATATTGGGCTTTCAAATGAGCACTTTTGAATTTGAACGTTCGAGTCCCATAGATGTCAATGGGGTTCGAAATGTTCGCGCGAACGTTCGGTCCGTTCGAAGGTTCTGGTGCGAACCAAACGCGGGGTGTTCGCTCACCCCTATTTACTAGTCATTTTACTATAAAGGTGCCCATATTTTTTTTATTAAATACTAGGACATTTTTATTCATTTTTTACTATTAATGGCAGCAATCAGCGACTTATAGCTGGACTGCGATATTGCAGCAGACAAATGGGACACTTGTGACAAAGTGACACTTTGTGGGAACCAGTGACATCACAAAATGTTGACCTAAAAATGAGGGACACCTACTAACATACATATGTAGGCACAAGACACACCCCTGCCACACCCCCTTAAAGGAGAATTAACCAAAAAAAGGTTAATGAAATCCACAAGTGCTTTTTTTTTACCACTACTATTCCTTTATACTGGCTTTTAAAATGTACAAATGCAGCAATTTAGAAACTGGATGAAAGGTTTAGCACTGGGAAACACTTTTTGAAAGATAAAAAGTGCATTTTATATAAAACTATATAGATCAGACTAAAATGAGGGGCACATGAGGAGGAAAGAGGGACATTTCTCCAAATCAGGGACAGTCCGTCGAAATCAGGGACAGTTGGGAGCTATGCAGTGACACTAATACACTGATCAGTGCTTAAAATATGCACTGTCATTGTACTAATGACACTGGCTGGGAAGGGGATAACATTTTGAGATGGGAATGTGAGGGCTACCTAATAACAAGCGTATGTAGGCATCAGACATGCCCCCTGCCACACCCCCTTAATGGAGAATAAAAAAATAAAAAAAAGGTTAATTAAATCTATAAGGACATTTTTTTACCATGACTATTCCTTTATATTAGCTTTTGAAATGTACAAATGCAGCAATTTAGAAATTGGATGAAAGGTTTAGCACTGGGAAACACATTTTGAGAGATAAAGAGTTAATTTTATATACAACTATAAATGTATATCAGGCTGGTACGCCACACCGGACAAAATTAGCAAGTTTAAAGAAGGTCACCAAGCCGAATGTTGGCGAGGATGTCCTGAAAAAGGAACCATGGCTCACCTGTGGTGGACCTGCCCAAAAATTCAGGAATACTGGGATCAAATCCTAGGACAAATAAAAGAAATTACTGGTAAGATGATAAAAAAAGACCCCTGGGAGGTGCTCTTTCACGGAAGTCAAGAGGGAATAATAAGATATAAGAGGTCACTTATCCCCCATCTACTCAACGCAGCCAAAAGGCTGATACCTAAAAAGTGGCAGGAAACAGCCTGCCCACAGATCTGGGAATGGGTAGATGCAGTAGAGGAAACATACAGAATGGAAGAATTAAAAGAGATGTTTTCCGAGAACAGTATTGATTTCAGGGAAAAATGGAAAAGTTGGAAAAATTATAAAAAGACATGGAGTTATGCGGAAAGGCTGAGAATAAGAAAATAGAAACGTAATATCAACAACATGACAGCAAATACAATAAAAACACCGGGGAAAGGAAAGGAAAGAAAGGAAAATCTTGTATATAAAAAAAAGAGAAAATAAGAACCATGGGAACCCAAGGGGGGAGGGGTGGATGGGAGGGAGGGGTAGGGATACGGGGAGTGAGGAAAAACGAGGTATGGGTCTCTCGGCATGTCCGAGGTATTTCTGAAGTGTACACACAAAGGAGAGTAATTGTTGGTATGAATACAAAAGATACATGTATTTAAAAAAAAAAAAAAAAAAATGATGAAGATGATAAAGCATAAGAAGCCACACATGATGCAAAATCGTTATTGGAGATGTAAAAAGCACAAAACCATGAGCTGCTCTCCAGTGCTTGGTAAAAGCTGAAGTGGAATAAAAAAAAAATTGAAATAAAAAATAAAAAAAAAGGAAAATAAAAATAAAATAAAAAAACAACTATATAAATCAGACCAAAATGAGGGACAAATGAGTGAGACAGAGGGACATTGCTCCAAATAAGGTACAGTCCCTCTAAATCAGGGACAGTTTGAAGCTAAATGTGTGCCTAACAAGTGTTTTCTTACTGTGAGGAGGTGCTTTTACTAAGGGAAGGCATAGATTCCTGTACCTGCTTTGCAGGAACACAGGATCAATGTCTTCCATAGTGACAGAATGGCGATCTGCATTGTTTACATAACGATCAGCGGGTACCGGTGGACATCGAGTCTGCCAGATTGGCTCCCATACCCATAAATGCATAATCACGTACATAAGTGATCCTGTGCAGTGTGACCGCCCTGTAGCAGTAAATCTAGTATCAGACGATCAGCAACTGGTTAACATCATTAGCATTATGATAACTCACAGGCATCAGGCACTCTATCATGGCTCTGGCTAGCTCTGTCACAGTGTGTCACATGACATGGCTGCTGGGTGCTGATTTTGTTAACTTATGACCAATAAGTGCCTGCTGCCTGAGAGTTATGATACCATCTATTATGCCAGAGAGACAGACACAGTACAATGTAGTCTATTCACAGACACCCTAAATCACACCTGTGTTGAAGCCTTGAAAGCACTGGCAGTCCCACGATTGGATCCTCTTCCCCTCTGTTCCTGCTGCTGCACACCATCAGCTGAGCTCAGCTGCCTTTTTCTGCCTGCCGCTGCCTTCACCCGCCTCACAGCCTGTCAAGTCTCACTCTCCGGGCCCCTGGCTACTACTGGGTGGGGAGCGGAGGAAGTTCACTCCGACAGGGAAGGCAAGGAGATAAGCAGGCAGGCGGCTGGCTGGGACTTGAACCAAGGCAGAAGTACATGCAGGCGGAGCTGAATGAGCATGCGCCCGAAACTGAAGAAATGGTCCCCGGCTCTGACCATCATATGATCATCAGAAAGGGGCACAGATAATGGAAAAAAATACCCAACCTAAGCTAGCAGGTGCGATGAAGCTCGCGGGGGGGGGGGGGGGGATTTTTTTTTAAAATTCTGCACTGACTGTCTTTGAAATTGCGCCAACCCCTGGTCAGATCCAATATGGGGATAAAACCGGGGACAGTGTCCTCAATCCGGGGACTGTGCCCGGAAACCAGGGATGTCTGGTCAGCCTATTTTACTAGTTATTTATTTTTTCAAAGAATAAGGCCTCATACAAACAACAGTACAGCTCACAGAGTCTGTAGTGACATTCCCTGGACCCGCTGCCAGGTCAAAAATCTTTGGGCCCCTTACACAGCTTTAAGCCTGCCCCCCCCCCCCCCCGAGCCTGACCACCAACATTCTCCATTGCTTCCCAACGGGCCCTCCATTCCGAATCCACACACCAGCCATCTCACCTGTACACACTCAGCCCCCCTTCCCCCTCAATCCTGTATATATATGCCAGCCCACCTCACACCTGTATATATGTCATCCCCATCCCCCAACTGCCACCTCATCAATGCCCACCAGCGGAGCGCTCCAGACTCCGTTCAGTCCACTGACGTGCTCCGCGCCCCGCCTCTGCCTACAAATCCCAGAATGCAGCGCGGGCCGGTAACAGCCAATCGGTGGCTGCCGCTGCCGACTTCCTCCACTGAAAATAAAAAGTCAGCAGACAGCGGCCGTGATACCGGCAGACGGTGGATGGAGCTTTCAATGACAATGGTAAACAGGACAACAGAGAGGATGAATCTCCGTAATTAGAACACAGACAGCATAAAAAAATGATAGGTGTTCTAATCCCTCTCCACCAGGGGTGTCAAACTCAATTTCATCAAGGGCCGCATTAGCATTACGATTACCCTCAAAAGGGCCAGTTGTATCTGTAAGGTTAGATGTCCAGCGCATCCCCTCCCCTTACATTCGATGTTAAGAGCCACCCCACCATCAGAAGTTAAGTCCCCCACTCTCCCTTACATCATAGTGTACCCTCCTTTCCTTAAGCTGCTGCTGGGAAGAAGCTGATGCATTGCTTGAAAGCAGAAAGTAAGAGTCTTGAGAAGGGCGAGGGCCACATGAAATGGCTTGGAGGGCCGGTTTCGGCCCGCTGGCCTTGTGTTTGACACCCCTGCGTCTCCACTCTATCCAAAAAATAAAAAAATAATGAAAATTGTTTCATACAGTACTTACTGTAATTATTTTTTCCTCGTGTCTATCCATGGCTTTGCCTTGGCTCCTGCCTCAGGACCAGTGAATATTATAAAAGAAAAACAATAGTGCACTCCCAGTATTCTATGTAATATAGCATACCCAGGGTGGGATTGTATGCTGCCATAAATTGGCACCAGGAAAATAAAATTACGGTAAGAATGAAACAATTTTCCTGGTGCCTCCATGGCAGCATACCTGTTACACACTCTGTATGCTATATTACGTAGAATGCTGGCAGTGCACAAATGTTTTTCTTTTATAATATTCACTGGTCCTGAGGGAGGAGCCAAGGCAGAGCTTGTCACGGGTATGATGCCATGGAGGCACTAGGAAAAAGTTTTGGCTTTAGTTTTACTTTAAATGTAGTTCTGCATGTGGTGACAGAATTGGGAAAGCCTCTGAAAACTGTAATGATCACTTTCAATATTTCCAAGTGCATGCTGTCAATTTTATTTTTACAAAGCAACACCTGTAGTGGGTATAGACTCATCTCAGCATTGAGCAGCCAAATCTTCCGGGGCTGAAGTGGTTAAAGAGGCTTTTCACACAAAAAAATGTATTTGTTCTGTGTTCAGTGTTGTCGGTTTCAAGTAATAAACTGTTTTTCACATTTAAACATTTCACATTAAAATATGCAACCTTTTGACTCCTTTTATAAATATATGTATATAAATACTTCAACACTTTCCATTTTATTGCCACAGAGCCAAGTATTTAAAGCGGGGTTCCAACCACAATTAGCATTTTTTAAATGTATGTCCTTTTATCATGCATTTTTATAATATAAATCCGGTCACTTACTATTTTACAATCCGCCCCCGCTCCGCATAGTTATTCAAAAAAGATAGGGCTAGATTCAGCAAAGAGATACGACGGCGTATCTTCAGAAACGCCGTCGTATCTCTGCGTCTGAGCCCTCCTATCTATGCGCCTGATTCATAAAATCAGTTACGCATAGATTTCCATTAGATCCGACTGGCGTAAGTCTCTTACGCCGTCGTATCTAAGTTGCATTTTTACGCTGGCCGCTAGGTGGCGTTCCCGACAATTTACGCGCCGAATATGCAAATGAGATAGATACGCCGATTCCCGAACTTATGCCCGGCCGGCGCATTTTTTTTTACGTCGTTTGCGTAAACGTAACTCCGGCATAATGTTACCCCTGCTATATGAGGTGCAGCCAATGTTAAGTATGGTCGGCGTGCCGGTGTATTTTTTCCCGTCGTTTACGTCATTTGCGTAAAACGCTCGCGAATAGGGCTTAGCGTAAGTGACGTTTACGTCGTTTTCATTGAGTATTTGCGTCGTGATTTGGAGCATGCGCACTGGGCTACGTTCCCGGCTGGCGCATGTGCAGTTTGTTTGGCTCGGGGGGCGTGCTTAATTTAAATAGAAGACGCCACCTACCTTCCCATTTTGCATTACGCTGGCTTATTTACGCTACGCCGCCGCAACTTACGGAGCAAGTGCTTTGAGAATACAGCACTTGCCCGTAAAAGTTGCGGCGGCGTAGTGTAAATAGCATACGCTACGCAACTTTACAATTACGCCGCTCCTACCTGAATCTAGCCCATAGTTTATAAAACTATGTCCACACCGTTGTCATTTTGCTTGTGGGCATTGTGAAGCCCACAAGCACTTACTTCCTGGAAGTCTTGGATGGGGAGTGATAATTGGGTAGCGCACTGCATCCTGGGAAATGATGACACACATTTCCCAGGAGCATCGGAGGGAGATGATGTCAGAATCCTAGGTGATTCCAAAGGCAGGAGTAAAACCTTTTCTTTTTTTTAGGTCTAATGAGCATAATAATGAAAAAAACATTTTGTGATGGAAACTCCACTTTAAGCTTGTGAAAACATCCATAGGATATACTATACTCCTGCTAAATTAGCGAGGATTTTCCCTGCTCATCCTTCGAATTGCTGGAGGTGCAATGCCCCTGGAGCAGATTTTCTGCAAATTTTTGGGCATTGTCCGCATATCTGGCAGTTCTGGTTGGTGGTGGTATATTGTGTCAGTTTGGTCACAACGATCGTTATAAGAGCATCTATAGAGGTCTGTATGTTAGACCTGGTAGATATGGTGGTACCCAAGGAGGTAACTCTCACTTTGCACATCCTGCTCCTATTATGCATGCAAAATTATTATTTTGTCCTGGAAGAAGCCAATGGCTCCCACCATCATGGCATGGAAGGCATTGATAAATAAGGCTTTGCCATTGTATGAAGCCACATATCTAAACAGAGGGGTTCCTGATAAGTTTAAAAAGGTTTGGCATGGTTAGATAGAAAATAGCTCCACATTATCTGATTAATTGCCCCTTGGTTAAGGGTCCCCCCCCTTCTTTTTTTTTGTGGCAAGATGCTGGGTCTATGTGGGTCTTGATGGGCGCTTTGATATCATTTGTTATCACAAGGGGGATATATATGTAGCACTACCCCCGTAGGAGCTGCTGGTTAGATTTCAGGCCTGCACGTTACCTCAACATTTGTCGTCTAGGGGAAGAAAATCTGAAAGAACTCCGATGTCCACACAAGATGTAAAACCTCTAAGGCCTCGTACACACTATCGGACATATCTGATGAAAACGGTCCGCGGACCATTTCCATCGGATATGTCCGATCGGGAGTTTGATCCGATGGCGTGTACACACCATCGGATCAAATTCCCCGCCGCCGGACGGCGCGGTGACGTGGCGGTGACGTAGACGCTGCCACGTCACCGCCACGTCACCGCACCAGGAAGTTAAACACTTCCGCGCATGCGCCGAATCCATTCGGCGGCGGCGCGGCAGCAGTGGGGGACGACATGTCTGCTGGTAAGTGTACTAACCAGCAGACATGTCGGGCGGACAGATTCCCACCGGATAGATTTCAAAGCATGCTTTTAAATCTGTCGGGTGGAGAAATCTGTCCGCTAGCCCATACACACGAGCGGAGATGTCTGCTGAAACGGTCCATCGGACCGTTTTCAGCGGACATATCCCCTCGTGTGTACGAGGCCTTACGGTCAGGTTTTATTCTTTTGCTCAAAACTTGTGAAGAAGGTAGAAGGATGAAGGGGGAAGGGAAGGGAAGGTACACAGTACAGATCACTGGGGAAAAACCCCTAAACTCCAAAGTCATTCACCACTCCACTAAGTGGGTATTGCTCACCCGGATAGACCCCTCTCACCTGGCCTAGCAGCCGGGATGATGCACGAACCAGTTTAATAACAGTCTCTGCCACAGACTGATTGGGAACAAAATGAACAGTCTGGAATCCTCTGCCACAGGATGTAACCCCGAACTTCCAGCCGTACATTTAAAGAGCCTTTAAGCCGACCCGGCAAACTGTAGGACAACTTGAGTTGTGGGTCCTTCCTTAATAAGATCACCAGGCCTATCCCGAGACATAAGCTTTCCGCCTGGTCTCCTTCAGGGCAGGTCCTATCCTGGTTTCCTTTTTTAAGTGTAGCTTCCTTCATTTAGATGGACAGCTTGGGATCCCTCTTGATTCGTAGGCCCCAGTCAGCATAACTGGGCCTACTGGTAGAGATGCAGCCTCAGGCCAACGTGGTCCCGGGGGTCAGAAAATCACACAACGGGGCACCACTCCCACTTGGCTGATCCCGAGGAAAGACACTCAAAAGTCTATGGCATCAGGCACAGCCATTGCTAGAACAGAGGCTAATTTAGAACAAATCATCACAGTCTGAGCCATATTATTGGCTCAGACACCCTCTAAATTTAACATAACGCCCAGTCATTTGGGAGCAGGGCGCGACATATATAGATATATATATATATACAGTAAAACCTTGGTTTGCAAGCATAATTTGTTCCAGAAATATGCTTGTAATCCAAAGCACTTGTATATCAAAGCATTTTTTTTACTGGAAATAAAAGAGAAGAGAGGCACCTCTAAGTGTAGCAATAAGTTGCTAAATGTTGTACCTTCATTAAATGTAACTATATTGTTACACTTAGAGGCTCCGCTCCTCTTTTTTATACTCTGTTGTGACATGAAGCTACTCTTGTATCAAGACATCGCTTGTATATCAAGGCAAAATTTATTAAAACATTTTGCTTGTCTTGCAAAACGCTCTCAAACCAAGTTACTTACAGGTTTTACTGTGTATATATATAATTTTTGTTATTATTATTATTGTAGCAATACCCCCTCAAGGGCCGCTGGTTGATTTGGGATCGGCGTATTAAGTTACCTCTAAGGCCTTATAAATAAATCCGCTGAACATGGTCCGACGGACCATTTCAGCCGAAAAATCCGCTCGTGTGTAGGGGCAAACGGACCGTTCTGGCCGGATTCCTCTGGCGGAAAATTTCCAAAGCATGCTTTGGAATTTTTCCGCCAGAGAGCTGTCCATCAGATATGTCCGCTGGTTAGTACGGCAAACCAGCGGACATATCTGCCCGCACATGCGTCGTATCCTGTGAATGGATCCGACGCATGCGCGCGGAAGTGTTTACTTCCTGGTGCGGTGACGTGGCGGTCACGTGGCGGCGTCAACGTCACCGCCGCGTCACCGCGCTGTCCGCCGGCGGGGAATTTGATCCGATGGTGTGTACAGCCATCGGATCAAAGCAATTCGGCGGACAGATCCGATGGGAACGGTCCGTCGGACCGTTCCCATCGGATCTATTCCCTCGTGTGTACAAGGCCTAAGTGTTGTCCATGGGTGAAGTTAGTGAGTAGAGCAGTAAGCGAATGTCCAATCAGTAGTTGAGGTTTTCCAAATGCTTTATTTCTTTGGGTCCAACACGACCAACATCAACATGAGGTAGATAGGACAGGTTGATGAAGTAAAGAAGTAAAGAAAACCTTGCAGTATCAGGCTTGGATGAACAAGAAAGCAAGCCTGCTTTCAGTAACTGTATATTCCGTCGCCACTCTAGCCAGAGTGGGTAAAGTGCCTCCGGACAGACTTCTGCCACAAGCCTGGCAGCCGGAATGTCACTTAAGGTTGCTGGGAGGAACAAGTCTCTCTCACTGACTTGGCTCTAGTAGAATTTAGGGTTCTAGATGAAGACCTCTGCCACGGGCCCAATGTTGGACTGTAGAGCGAATTCTCCCAGAAAGTTCTCTTTTAGTAGGGGTCACCAGTTGACAGTCTTTGGTTATCTGTCAATTTCTGGCAACCAGATCCCTAATGGTTTGTTCAAGCCCTTTTGGATCACCTGTCTCCTGGTTCTTCTCAAGCCGATCCCCCATGAAACAGCATACAGCTTGGGATCTCTTCAATAGGAATGGGCCCCCAGCAAGTCGCTAGGGCCCCTTTCAGCATCAGCAGGGAACTCTGCGTAGCATGCGACCCCGGCCTGGTAGGCCATGTCGCCGGGGTCTGTTGGATGCGCACACCCTAAACCCTGCAACCATCCTCCTTACCCTGGTTCGGCCACATTAACTCTCTGAAAATGGACACCCTACCCAAATTGTTGTACTTGTTTCAAACGATACCCGTCTCTGTCCCTAAACATTTCTTTACTTCCCTGCGCTCCATGTCCATCCAATTTATATGGAACCAGGGCCTATCACGTATTCGCTACACATTGCTCACTTATCCTAAAACATGGGGAGGGGTGGGTCTCCCGGATTTCGAATTATACCATAGAGCGGCATTGCTATCTAGGGTCCTAGAATGGTTCCCTCGCCCCTTCCCTAAAGCATCCACTTCAGTGGAACAAGATCTGCCCCCCTATGATTTGCAGGCTTTATTATGGGACTTTTCATTGGGGTGCAACCTATATGCTAAAGATGGTTTGCACTTGAATGGAAGGGGGTCTGCTGTGCTGGGGGAGAGGTTTAGGGGAATGCTGGAGGAGTATTTAAACTAGACTTGAGGGGGAGGGTGAACGTGAATTACATCGGGCACACAGGTCAGTTAGGGGTCAGACATTAATGGAGAGTGGAATGGGGATAGATGGAGGTGGGGTTATGGCAGGTAACAAGAAAGTTCCCATGTTGCAAACAGCCATTGGAAATTATAGTGCCATTTGCACTACTAAAAATTATATGAATCATATGAAAAACGCCAGCGAAAAATGTAACAATACATTTAAGTGTTTGTTCACCAATGCCAGAAGCCTTCCAAGCAAAACAGGTGAGTTGGAAGCTCTGGTGCATGAGGAGAGCTATGATGTAATCGGTATTGCTGAAACTTGGCTTCAATCCTCACATGACTGGGCTATTAATATTCCTGGCTATGCTCTCTTTCGGAAAGACAGGGTAAAAAGGAAAGGTGGAGGGGTCTGTCTCTATGTGAGAAGTGACCTCAAAGCAAGCGTGAAAGAGGACCTGGTTGATGGAGAGTGTGATGAAGTTGAAGCATTATGGGTGGAACTGCATACAGATGTGCGTAGTTCAAAGCTAATCATTGGAGTTTGTTATAGACTACCCAATGTTAATGAGGAGGTGGAGACTCGGCTCCTTGCACAGATGGAAAGGGCTGCAAGGGCAGGGACGGTGATAATAATGGGGGATTTTAACTACCCAGAAATTGACTGGAATAATGGAATTTCTGGGACAGTTAAAGGACAAAAATTTAAAAACCTATTGCAGGACAATTTTATGGTCCAGTTTATTGAGGCCCCAACTAGGAATGATGCTCTGTTGGACCTGGTAATCTCAAACCATGCAGAGCTCATTACTAATGTTCAGATAAAGGAACACCTGGGTAGCAGTGATCATAACATGATTTCGTTTAATGTAAACTATAAGCAAGAAATACATACAGGAAAGATAAAAACACTTAATTTCAAGAGAGCAAATTTTCAAAGCATGAGGACTGCTCTCCAGGGCTTGGACTGGGAGGGAATATTGGCACCGATGAACACAGAACAGAAATGGGAATTCTTCAAAAAGACTCTTTGGAACCTCACTGCAAAGTATATTCCCATGGGCAATAAGTTTAAAAGGCTAAAGATAAAACCTATGTGGCTCACGGTCAAAGTTAAAAAAGCTATAAACAATAAGAAAATAGCTTTTAAAAAATATAAAAATGAAGGAACACTAGTGTCGTTTAAATGTTACAAAGAATATAATAGAATATGTAAAAAGGAAATCAAGGATGCAAAAATTCAAAATGAACGACAGATTGCAAAAGATAGTAGGACAAACCCCAAAAAATTATTTAAATATATTAATAGTAAAAAGGTCAAGTCTGAGCATGTAGGCCCTTTACAAAATAATCTAGAGTGGGTGACTGAGGACATAGAGAAGGCAAATTTATTAAATGCTTTCTTCAGCTCTGTGTATACAATGGAGAATGGGGGAGCTCATGTCGATATAGGGGGTGGGAGTGACACAGCCCCAAATCCACAATGGCTCAAAAGTGATATGGTCCAGAAATATTTAGACAGAATAAAGGTGGATAAAGCACCTGGACCAGATGGCATCCACCCACGGATCCTAAAAGAATTGAGCTCTGAAATTTCAAAGCCACTGTATCTAATATTTAGGGACTCATTAATGACAGGAATAGTACCACTGGATTGGCATAAAGCCAATGTGGTGCCCATATTTAAAAAGGGAACAAAGTCTTTACCTAGTAACTATAGACCTGTTAGTGTAACTTCTATAGTTGGGAACATACTGGAACGTTTAATAAAAGACCACGTGGATGAGTTCTTGCTGGAAACAAACTATTTAAGCAGCAGACAGCATGGATTCATGAAAGACAGAAGTTGTCAGACAAACCTGATTTCTTTTTATGAAGAGGTAAGTAAAACCCTGGACAGAGGCGTGGCAGTGGACGTGGTATACTTGGATTTTGCAAAAGCGTTCGATACAGTTCCCCACACCCGGCTCATGTGTAAGGTAAGGTCTACAGGATTAGATATATCAGTTTGTAAATGGATAGAAAACTGGCTGAAAGACAGAATTCAGAGAGTTGTGGTTAATGATTCTTACTCTGAATGGTCCAAGGTTATCAGCGGTGTACCCCAAGGTTCAGTGTTGGGTCCCTTACTTTTCAATATATTTATAAATGATATTGGGTCTGAGATCAAAAGTAACATTTCTGTTTTTGCAGATGACACCAAGCTATGCAGTGGAATATCGTCCTTGCAGGATATCTCCAATTTACAAGCCGACCTCAATGCTCTGTCTAATTGGGCGACTAAGTGGCAGATGAGGTTTAATGTTGATAAATGTAAAGTTATGCACTTGGGGGCTAAGAATATTCATGCATCATACATGCTAGGGGGAGTACAACTGGGGGGATCTGTAGTGGAGAAGGATCTGGGGGTTTTAGTTGATCATAAGCTCAATAATGGCATGCAATGCCAAGCTGCGGTTTCCAAAGCGAGCAAAGTCCTTTCTTGTATTAAGAGAGGTATGGACTCCAGAGATAGAGATATCATTTTGCCCCTGTACAAATCATTAGTAAGACCTCATCTGGAATATGCAGTCCAGTTTTGGGCACCAGTTCCCAAAAAGGATATCGGAGAACTGGAGAAAGTGCAGAGAAGGGCAACCAAACTGATAAGAGGCATGGAGGAGCTCAGCTATGAGGAAAGATTAGAGGAACTGAATTTATTCACTCTTGAGAAGAGGAGAATAAGGGGGGATATGATCAACATGTACAAATACATAAGAGGTCCATATAGTGAACTTGGTGTTGAGTTATTCACTTTAAGGTCAATACTGAGGACAAGGGGGCACTCTTTACGTCTGGAGGAAAAGAGATTTCACCTCCAAATACGGAATGGTTTCTTCACAGTAAGAGCTGTGAAAATGTGGAACAGACTCCCTCCAGAGGTGGTTCTGGCCAGCTCAGTAGATTGCTTTAAGAGAGGCCTGGATTCTTTCCTAAATGCACATAATATAACTGAGTACTAAGTTTTGTAGGTAAAGTTGATCCGGGGTAAATCCGATTGCCTTTCGGGGGATCAGGAAGGAATTTTTTCCCCTCCGGTAGCAAATTGGATCATCGCTCTGCTGGGGTTTTTTGCCTTCCTCTGGATCAACTGTGGGTATGGAGTTGGGTGTATAGGAGGATGTACTGTGTTTTACTTTGTTTTATTTTATTTATTTTTTTATGGTTGAACTGGATGGACTTGTGTCTTTTTTCAACCTGACTAACTATGTAACTATGTAACTATGTAGCTATGGAAGGCACTTGCATTTGCTTTCCTCGGCCTCCCCCCTAACACTCGCTGCCTTAACTCTCTGGTATAAAAAGGGTCTGTTGCCTCTTCTATCCACAGACCCCTCTCCTCTTACTTAATTGTTTGACCACCCTTCTCTGCCTCAGGGTATGGGGTCCAATATGGTAGGCACATTTTCGCGGTTATCTTGGCCTGTGGCGAGTTCCTTTGTAGATCCCTCTCTGGGTACCCCCGTTGTACCGGGTTCCTCGGGGGATTGGCTTACGGCACTCTGTATATCCTTTTTCTGCTTGGACTTATTCTCTTCTTCCCAAATTCATAGGCCTCTAACGGGGTTTGAGCAGCTGTGTTCTCTCTCAGAAACGCCTGGGCATCTACTCTCCTCTATGTACTCACAACAACATACATTACTCCATGATCAACTCCCCCCTTACATTAGGAGGTGGTCCACAGACCTGGACAGGGATCTCTCTTTAGTGGACTGGCAAAAATCATTTCACTTTACACTATTCTCAGGAAAAACATTTTAAACTCCTCTCTAGATGGTACAGGGACCCTCGAACTCTACATAACATTTTCCCGTCTGTGTCTCCCCTATGTTGGAGATGTGGCTCGGCGGAGGGAAGCTACTTGCATGTTTGGTGGGACTGCTCTGCGGTCCAACCCCTTTGGTCACGGGTTTTTGCCATATATAATAGTCTCTATGATCAAACTTTATCACCTGATCTGGAAATAGCCCTGTTGTCCATGCTCCCCGGGTCGATAGCATCTCAAAAGAGTTCCCTACTGCATTTCTTTTTATCAGCCAATAAACAACTCATATTCTTGTTTTGGAAATCCCCCATCACTCCCCTTTGACTGTATGGGTCTCCTTGGTCAATGATATCATGCGCATGGAGGAGAGGATCGCCTTGGACAACGATACCTTTGATAAACTTAAGCTCCTCTGGCTTCTCTGGATAGATTACTCTACTTCTGATTCCCTGAAAGCGAGGTTAGAGTTTTATGGTCAACCTGGCTATGTCTCATGAATCTGCAGTGTGGGACTATTACATCTGCCCAGCTTCCCCCACTCCCTGCCCCTTCCCCTGCAGTTTATCTGCATACCCTCTTCTGCCTTCTGTCCTCTTCTTCCTCTTCCTCTACCCTCTTTTTTTTTTCTTCCTCTTTACTTTCCTATACACCTGTCTCTCCCTTTTTCTATTTTATACCCCGATATGTTCTTTCCAGGTTCTGGTATTTAGGAATGTAAATCATTTTAACTTCATTGTATACCTAAATAATGATTCCTTACACCCTTCTTGGGGACTGGCACTGTTACTTGCATATTTTGTAATCCTTATTGTTTATTTTCTATGTTTGTCCTCCGTGCCTCGTTCATGTCATGGTATTTTGTTTTCTCGATATACTAATAATAAAAACATATTTAATTCTAAACCCTGAAACCAGGGACCCGCGAAGAACCCTGAAAAATGGCGCCTGCCACAGATATACCCCTCCCCAGCATGCCCCGTGAGCGGAAACTCCTCCAATTGGCTGCTGGGGAAAGTGGATCTGCTAGAACCCCTCTGACGCCATCTGTCGCCCGGAGGTGGGATCGACACCCCCGGAGCGCAGACTGACCCACAGGACAGTTCTAGAATGACAGCAGCCCAAATTTAGCAAAATTAAAAATTGGAAGCTTTCCCACTCCCCCACTAACTTTAGCGTAGTGCCCATACTGAAAGTAAGGGGGCGCTACATTATTATTATTCTTTCTTCATTGTTTGCTCTGTGAAGATTTCTGCTCTCATTTATCTGGGTGCTACATTGTACACTGGTGCTGTTAAATGGGAGTGCTGAATGTTTAATACATTTTTTATGTTTGTAACTTTTATGTGAAAAACTTTTAATAAAAATACTGTAATTTTCAAAATAAAAACTTGTGAAAACATATAAAAGAGGAGCAAACGCCTAGTGCATTATCACCAAAACTATTTATTAAAATCATAAGACAATGTTATACTCCCAAAGGCAGAATAAAATCAAGCTTAACAATTGCAACACTCCAGCAAGTGAGATGGGCATCCCAACCGAAGTCACATGGTGGAAAAGCTTACGCATTTCGGGGGGACAGACTACCTATCTCAGAGCTACCAGATGGCTTGATTTTATTCAGCCTTTGTGAGTATTAAAGTGATTGCAAACCCTTACAGACCACTTTAAGCTACAGGTAAGCCTAGATTAAGGCTTACCTGTAGGTGCAACAAATATTTCCTAAACCCATACGATTTAGGAGATATTTGCAAAAGAAAGGCATCTATGTCTACGGTGCATGCGCCAAAGACAACGGGGTGCAGGCGCACTGAGCGTGCCGTTACTAACGGCGATCATGCCCTTAGTGGCATCACCCGCGTGCATGAGCAGGATCGGCATCATTGCAGCTCAGGCCAGTCACAGTGTCTGAGCCACGATATGCAGAAGTGACTCGTGGAGAGATGGCGCTGACGGAGAAGGAGACAGCGTGAGGAGAAAAAAAAGCAGATCACCGGCTCCTGCATAGGGGACATCACTGGAAGAGGCACATCAGCCTCAATAGTGCACACCAGGAGTGCCTGCCAGTGTCACCTGCCAGTGCCCACAGTGACCACCAGTGCCACCTGAAAAAAATGTCATTTGTGTACAGTGTTGTATGACCGCACAATTGTCATTCAAAGAGTGAGAGCGCTGAAAGCTGAAAATTGGTCTGGGCAGGAGGGGGGTTTAAGTGCCCAGTAAGCAAGTGGTTAAGCCTCATACACACAATTGGATTTTCTGACAACAAATCTGTGATGGCAGGGTTTTGTCGGAAAATCGGACCGTTTGTATGTTCCATCGGACAATTGTTGACGGAATTTCCGGCAACAAATGTTTTATAGCATGTTTAGCGCTACCCCCGAAGGGGCTGCTGATAGTTTGATGGGATGGCACATTACCTCATGGCTCTTGTAGAATGTCTAGGGGTGAATGATGCATACAGCAGTAGTAAAGGAATGTCCGCAAAGAAAATGTCTTTTTATGTGCTCTTTATTACCCAGCCGGGTAAAAACAACAAAACTTGTGGTGATAGAAGAGTTGGAGTGAAAGGAGAAATAGCAGATTCAGGCGTACAATAGGGAAACAGTCCTGCTTCCGACAACACTTAGATTTCTTCGCCACTCCAGCCGGAGTGGGTATAGCGTACCTGGACAGGCCTCTCTCACCGACCTGGCAGCCAGAGTATCACTCGAAATTTAGGAAAAAGTCTCTGCCACAGACCCTCCTAGAATGAGACACCTCTGCCACAGGCCCTCTCTGATTGGAAATACGGAGGTAACCCTCCTGCATGAAGTTACACCTGGATCTTCTTCTTAACTTCGCCCAGGTACCGACTGAAAGAGGAGTCAATCCTTCAGTGTCCGGTTACCTCGATTCCCGGTGGTTCGTCGAAATCCTATTGGATCGCCAGCCTCTCAATGGCGCTCCTCAGATGGACTGCCCACCGAACAGCTACACTTGCTTGGGATCTTCAAAAGTGGGAACCCAGTCGATCACTGAATCCCCGTCCTGCTTGAATGTTCCGGGCCAACATGGCCCAGAAACCAGAAACACCGCGTGGCACACGCGTCCCGGCCAGGTAGGCCATAACGCTAGGGGCGTGGTGATGTGGCCACCCTAAACGTGGGTCCCACACTCGAAAAAGAACCCAGAACCAATGCTGTTCGTTCCATAAGTACCTTCTCCCAGCATGCCCAGCGAGGAAACTCCCTCCCAATTGGCTGCTGGGAAAGAACACCCAAACCTCAACTCCACTGCTGCCACCTACCACACCGGGATGGGAAAACACCCCAGTGCAACATAATGAGCCCACAGCACAGCCAAGCTAAAACAGAGACCCTACTGAATAAATACAATTGAAATCAGAGTCCTTTACACTCTGATTATCCCTTAAATTTTAATAGCACCGATACCTGGAAGTACACCGGCTCTACACATGCTTTAAAACTGTCCGACAACAAATTTGTTGTCGGATTATCAGATCGTGTGTACACAAGTCTGTCGGGAAAAAATCCAAAGTACAAATATGCATGCTCTGAACCAATACTAACCATAAGACACCATTAACAGAAGTTGCCCAAAGGATGGCGCTAAAGAGCAGAAAAACACGTTGATTTTTATATGTTGGCTTAAAAATTTCTGACGTCTATATGCAGAACAAGTTCATGGCCAACGCCCTTCAGACAAAATTCCACTGATTTGTCCGATGGAAATCCGATCGTGTGTACAAGGCTTAACATTGTCTTATGATTTAAATAAATAGTTTTGGTGATAATGCACTAGGTCAGGGATATTCAATTAGCGGACCTCCAGCTGTTGCAGAACTACAAGTCTCATGATGCATAGCAAGACTCTGACAGCCACAAACATGACACCCAGGGGTAAAGGCATGATGGGCTTTGTAGTCTTGCAACATCTGGAGGCCCGCTAATTGCATATCCCTGCACTAGGTGGTTGCGTCTTCTTGTATATGTTTTCACAGTTTTCTGAAGATTGCCTAATATGAGGAGGGCTGCATCATTAAAACCATTATGTGCCATAGTCCCTGGGTAAAGGTTCTGGGTCTGAGCACTGGATGGTCTGTTTACTATACTATACACTATACTATTTCTTGCATATAGTTGTTTGTTGCCGGTGTCTTGTCGATCTACAGGGTGGGCCATTTATATGGATACACCTTAATAAAATGGGAATGGTTGGTGAAAATAACTTCCTGTTTGTGGCACATTAGTATATGTGAGGGGGGAAACTTTTCAAGATGGGTGGTGACCATGGCGGCCATTTTGAAGTCGGCCATTTTAAATCCAACTTTTGTTTTTTCAATAGGAAGAGGGTCATGTGAAACATCAAACTTATTGAGAATTTCACAAGAAAAACAATGGTGTGCTTGGTTTTAACGTAACTTTATTCTTTCATGAGTTATTTACAAGTTTCTGACCACTTTTAAAATGTGTTTAATGTGCTGCCCATTGTGTTGGATTGTTAATGCAACCCCTCCTGGAAAGTGGATTGGTCGTCGTGGGCCATCTGAAGGCAATTGTCTATGCTGTGAAGAAACGAGCCTGTGCTAGCATTTCTCCTGCGGTGTTGCTATCAGTGTGTGAAGAGTGAGAGAAGAGGGTTGCATTGACAAGAGCACCCCCTTTCCTTATGCTGCTGCTGGTAAGAAGCTGAATGTATTGCTTGAAAGTAGGGGTCTAGAGTAGGACCAGAGGAGGCCTGGAGCTCTCCCGCGGGCCTTGTTTGACACCTGTGACCTAGAATATGACCTATATTTTCAGTTGTTTCACACTTTTTTGTTATGTATATAATTCCACATGTGTTCATTCTCTCTCTCTCTCTCTCTCTCTCTCTCTCTCTCTCTCTCCCGTGCTGTAGCCGTCATTCGGCTATAGCATGGGTCTGAAGTGGTTAAAGACAGCTAAAAAGGATAATTGTGTTCATGCAGCTGGCTCCACCCCAGAATTATGCAGGCAGCATCAAACTGGAGGTCAATAAGACAAAGCTTAAGGAATCCCTAGCAACCTCTGGAGGAACCCTAGGGACCCTCTGTAGAATGGCTCTACTAAAGCAATTGCCCTTTATCCTTTGTATCCTGCTCCAACAAAGTATTTGAAAACTCAAAGTTTGGGGTGCGGTGCGCAAAAACAGAACCCCATAGGTGAACCACTTAGAATGTGTCAAATGGTTTCCTCCCAAAAAGAAAGGATCCTCCACTGAGCCCTTCTGGGGTGTAAAGCCTCATACACACGCATGGTTTTCTTGGCAAGAACCAGCAAGAAAACTGCTGGCAAACCTTTTTTGCCGAGTATACCAAGCATTTGTACAAGGCTTTGAGGTTTCTTGTCAAGAAAACTGCCCAGAATCTCAACTAGAAAAATTCCTTGGGCTAATTGATGTATGGTACATCTAGTAGAAGAAAAAGGAATGTCCAGACGGGTGCTCTTTGCAGTGCTTTTTATTACCTAGCCGGGTACAAACAATAACTTGTGGTGAGGAAAGTAAAGCTGAGGAAGACGGGAGAATTGCAGTCCTGCTCCCAAACGTAACACTTCTTTACACCACTCCCGTCGGTGTGGGTTTAGCGTACCCAGACAGGCCTCTCTCACCGACCTGGCAACCGGAGTATCACTCGGACAATTGGAGGAATAAGTCTCTGCCACAGACCCTCCTTGGTGATCTTGTACTTGGGAAAAAGTCTCTGCCACAGACCCCTCTCAATGAGCTTCATAAGATACCTCTGCCACAGGTCCCATCTGGGTTGAATTCTTGGAGCTATGCCTCCTTAATTGAGTTATGTCTGGATCTCCTTCAGCTTGTCGCCCAGGTACCGACTGACAGGTGATCAGTCCCGCAGTATCCGGGTACCTTTGATGCCTGGTGGTTTCATCCAAGCCGTATTGGACCGCCAACCTCTCAATGGTGCTCCTCAGACCGACTCCCCACCGAACAGCACACAGCTTGGGATCTTCAAAAAGGGGAACCCAGCTGCTCACTGGATCCCCATCGCTGTTCAGATGCTCCGGGCCAACATGGTCCTGGAAGCAGGAACACCGAGTGGCACAACCCCCGGCCAGGTAGGCCATAGCGCCAGGGCGCCGTGATGTGGCCACCCTAAAGGTGGGTGCCACACTCGACGAAGAAGACCCAGAACCAATGGCGTCTGTCCCATAAATACCCCTCCTCAGCATGCACAGTGGGGACAAACCCTCGTGATTGGCTGCTGAAAAAAGAGCACCCAAACCTTGACTCCACTGCTGCCACCTGCAGCACTGGGGCTGGAAGAACACCCCAGTACAGCAGAATGGACTCACAGCACAGCCAAGCTGAGACAGAGACCGCATACTTGCTCTAACAATCAGGATCAGAGTTTAACTGTACTCTGATCTACACATAAATTTAAACCAGTACTGTGTAGTACATAAGCGCTACACATCCTCCCCCCAGACTTCATGGTAAGCCCGAAAACTCAATCCCTACAATCCTGAGGTTAAAAAGAAAGTTTGCAGGTGTTCGAAAAAGCTAACTTATTTTTTTTTGTTACTATTATTGAACAGCAACTTTACATTGCAGGACTGTGTGTCAAGAATTTGGCTCATGTTTAAGGCACAGCTTTATTCATATACATGGGAGAGTTTAAGAGATTGTGCTGTCAGGCAATCTCTACACGTAGCATTAAAATTGCCACATCATGATGCAACGCATCATGGTCCCAGCAATGTGTACTCCTCTAAGCAATACAATGGGGGAGACTGGTGCACTCAGAATTTGGTGCGGTTGTGCATGGGAGCCAATCTGGAAGCTGATTGGTTTCTATGCAGAGCTGAACCAGATTTTGCACTCTCCAGTTTTAGTAAATAACCCCCCATGTCTGCTTATAGATGGGTGGTCAGGGAGCCTAATGCCGCATACACACGATCGGAATTTCCGACAACAAATGTTCAATGTGAGCTTTTGGTCAGATAATCTGACCGTGTGTACCCTCCATCGGACATTTGCTGTCAGAATTTCCGACAACAAATGTTTGAGAGCTGGGTCTATATTTTTCCCGACAACAAAAGTTTTTGTCGGCAATTCCGATTGTGTGTATGCAATTCCGACGCACAAAAAAACATGCATGCTTGGAATCATTGAACTTCTTTTTTCTCGGCTCGTTGTAGTGTTATACGTCACTGCGTTCTTGGCGTTCAGAATTTCCGACAACATTTGTGTGACCGTGGGTATACAAGCCAAGTTTGAGTGAACGTCCGTCGGAAAAAAAATCCACGGTTTTGTTGCCGGAATGTCTTATCGTCTGTACGCAGCATAAGACAGGATTCCCCTCACTTTAGAAAGATTTCTTCTGGATTCCTGTTGTGTACACATCATTGTTTAAATCTTCCAGCAATCCAAAACACACAATGCTGTTTCACATTTTGCAATCAACTGAAATGGTTTTCCTTAAGCCCAGGTTCACACTGGGTATGATTTAGGGTCCTTTCACACGGAGCGGACCGTCAGCTCAGCGGGGGGGTCTCCGCTCAGCTGTCGGCGGACGGGGCGGTCCCCGCACACTGTGCAGGGACCGCCCCGTCTCTCCTCCGCTCTCCCCTATGGGGAGTCGGATGGAAACGGACCGTCTGTCTGTTTGCATCCGATCCGTTTGGCCGGACGGAAGAAAAATAGGACATTCTTCCATCCGCAAGTGTGAAAGGGCCCTTAGTTCGATTTGAGATGCAATTTCACATGTGAAATCGCATCTCAAATCGGCGGCAATTTCCGGCAATGACACCGTCCTAATCGGTGCGACGCCGCATCTGCGGCGCTGCACCGATTTCAAAAAGTAGTTCCTGTATTACTTTTTGCGATTTCAGGACGCGATTTACATTGACATCTGTGCAGAAACATGCACAAATGTCTCCGAAATCGCGCCGAAATCGGGACTGCCAGAGGGAGTGAAATTGCGCGAGTTCAGCTGAAATCGCGCGATTTCACTCCCGCAGCCCAGTGTGAACCAGGGCTTAGATGCATGTCAATGATTTTTTTTTTTTTTTGCAGTTGTGGAGAGGCGACACCTGTCAGGGTTTTTATTGGTTTTATTGGTGTCTGTGCACCAATTAGGGAGATTACCCTCTTTATTTGTCCTGTTTAACGCTATCACCAAAAGTTGTTACCAGAACAGGGATAGAGGGGATATCTTCTAATAGGGACACTAGTAATATTGACAACAGGGATTTCCTCCCACTTCCTGATTTGGATATGGGACAGCACACCTCCCAACATTTTGAAATGGGAATAAGGGACACCTACTAACAAACGTATGTAGGCATAGGACACTCCCCCTGCCACATCCCCTTAAAGGAGAATTAACCCCCCAAAAAAGGTTAATTCAATCAACAAGGGCTTTTTTTTACCAATACTATTCCTTTATATTGGCTTTTAAAGTGTACAAATGCAGCGATTTAGAATCTGGATGAAAGATTTAGCACTAGGAAACACTTTTTGAAAGATAAAAAGTGAATTTTATATACAACTATATAGATCAGACCAAAATGAGGGACAAATGATGGGGAAAGAGGGACAGAGGGACATTGCTCCAAAACAGGGACAGTTGAGAGCTATGGGACAGGAAGTGAAATCTGCCCAATGAGATTTTAAACACCCTCCCTTACTCAATCTGAAATGAAAACCAAATACGTTAAGGGTGGCTCTGGCATGTATTATGAATCCAAATCCTGATTGCATTAAAATACACATTTTGTTTACACTAGTGGCTGGGAGGTGATCATTAAGATTGATCTTTAGAGAGCATTTGACAGGCAGTGTATTACTAGCGTACCAAAATGCACACAGTTGCATACCTCCCAACTTTTTAAAATGGGAACGAGGGACACCTATTAGAAAATGTATATAGGCATAGGGCACACCCCCTGCCACGCCCCCTTAAAGGAGAATTATACATAAAAAAAGATTAGTTAACCCACAAGTGCTTTTTGTTACTACTATTATTCCTTTATATTGGTTTTGACATTTACAAATGTAGCACTACCCCCCCTGCTGGTTTGTTTTGGGTGGCACGTTACCTTGTGGCTCCTCCGCCGTCCTAGGGGTGTATGGTGAATGTAGCAGTAACGGAATGTCCACAACAGGTGTCTTTTTCTGTGCTCTTTATTACCCAGCCGGGTAAAAACATTAAAACTTGTGATGAAGAGTAGAGGTGAAGTAAAAGGAGAAGTAGCAGATTTAGGCGCAACAATAGGGAAACAGTCCTGCTTCCAACAATGCTTTGTATTCTCCGCCACTCCAGCCAGAGTGGGTATAGCGTACCTGGACAGGCCCACTCTCACTAAGCTGGCAGCCAGGGTATCACTTGAACTTGAACAAAAAGTCTCCACCACAGACTCTCCTAAAATGGACTCAGGGAAAAGCCTCTGCCACAGGCCCTCCCTGTGTTTGTGATTACGGAGATGATCCTTCTTGGTAGAATTGTGTCTGGATCTCCTTCAGATAGGTTTCTTGTACTGACTGACAGGTGACCAGCCTCTCAGTGTCTGGCTACCTTGATCCCCGGTGGTTTGTTGAGACCCTATTGGATCGCCTTTCATTGGCTCTCCTCAGATGGACTCCCCACCGAACAGTTATCTCGCTTGGGATCTTCAGGATTGGGAACCCATTTGGCAACTGGGCTCTCTGCCACAGCTAAAATGTTCCGGACCAACATGGTCCCGGAACCAGGAACACCACGTGGCACGCGCTCCCCAGCCAGTGGTGCCGTGATGCGCAGTTTCCCTAAAGGTGGGTGCCGCACTCTGTAGCAGAACCCAGACTAATGGCGTCTGCCCCATAAATACCCTCCCCCAGCATGCACAGCGAGGCTCAACCCTCCTGATAGGCTGCTGGGGAAGAGCACCCAAACCTCGACTCCACTGCTGCCACCCATCGCCCCGGGGTAGGAACTACACCCCAGTAACAATAGACAGCCCACAGCACAGCCAAGCTGAGACAGAGATCAGTTTTGAACATAATAATTGGATCAGAGTCAGTTATCACTCTGATCACTCTCTAAATTTAACTAGCACCGGTACTTTTTAAGTAACCAGGCGCTACACAAATGTAGCAATTAAGAAATTGGATGAAAAGATTTAGCACAGGGGAAACACTTTTTGAAAGATAAAGAGTGCATTTATATATAATATCGATCAGACCAAAATGAGAGACAAATTAGGGACAGGGGAACATTGTTGCAAATCAGAGACAGTCCCACAAAATCAGGGATGGTTGGGACCTATGCGGTTGCAGAGCACCCTCATCCATGAAAAAAGGCCACATTCAGTAGCTAGTTCTGCTCACTGCCTGCAACACGTACACCCCTGGATGCTGCTATTTCAGCTCAAAGGGTGGGTGTTGGTGGTAAAACTACAGCTCAGTTGCATTATCTTACCACCCCCAACTGCTAGTGTAAATGAGGTCTTAGTTTTCCTTTTAATTGTTGTTTCTTGATCAGTATTAAATTGCCAGACTGTGAATTATTCCTCAATAATAGTCTGAAAGTTGGACTATGGATGCAGAGTACGCCTCAGGACTATAAGGAAAAATTTGCATGACTCCGACCACTATTCTAAAATGAGAAACCACCCCCATTTATTATGATTTATGTAATAAGACAAGTCAAATCCCATCTGAAAACACGGTGCTTTACTAGACAACAGCTGAATCCAGCAGAATGTTGTAAAACAAATAAGGAACACAGAAGATAATTCTGAAGCCATGTTTTTATAATGTGAGTTTCTCTGCCTAACCTTAACAGGCAGAGAAAAACTGATCTGTGGGCATGTAGAGCTGCACTGCCTACACGTGACTGCTGAAAGCATTGCCAATTTGCCAGCAGAGGCACTGCCTGTTTTTCGTCTGTATTATACAACAGAACAGGGCGAGTGCCCAAAACAAAGATGGCGGCTAGTCCTTTCAGTCGGCATCAGATATGAGCCGCGCACACAGAGGGCGGAAGTGGGGCAGTACGTAAATCTCTGCCGCCGGAAGTGAAAACGTTTCTATCACGTATTTCGCTTCACGTGTGTTACATACCGGTAGAGTGGTGAGCTGTGGTCGTGAAGTGAGGGGGGACGGTTCTGGGAGATTCCGCCAGCTGCCATACAGGTGAGGAGAAAGGACTTTGAGCTGTGTGGGAATTGGGTGCTGTCTCCGCCCACCTATGCAGCATGCATAGACTGTAGCGCTGCTCCTTTTGTCTGTCATAAGGCCTGTATATATGCGTATATATCACTCACACCCGAGCAGTGTGCTGCTCCTAGACTCCATGGTATTGAATGGAGGGGTGGGTGGTGTGTATATATACATATATAGTGTGACAGCTAAGTGCATTGATTATTGTGTCCTCAAGCATCCCCCCTGTGATTACCTGGGTGGGGATCTGAGCCCATGTGAGGGTGCTAGGGATCATTGCCAAAACCCCTTGTGGTCAATTAAAGGCGATGTCCATCTTTTTGACTGTGTTGCATATTTTGACCTTATTTAGAGCCAGTTCATGTCATAATGTGTATGGTTGCGTGCGTGTTTTTGCGGTTTTTTTTCCTTTTCATTCAATGGAAAAAAAGTACTGCAGGCATGGTTTTTGGAATTGCGTAGCACTAAACCGCATAGTATTGCATACCATGCATTTTGGTGGACACAAATGCTTGCTTGTTTGCTAGATGAGTTGCGGTGCCATTAAGAATTAGGACCCAATGTGATGCGTTTTTAACGGCACAGACCAGTGATGGTGAACTCTGGGACTACATTTCCCATGATTAACTACACTGCAGAGTGCATGGGTGTATGTAGTTCCAAAACATCTGGGGTGCCAAAGTTCGCCATCACTGGCGTAGAAAGTCCAAAATCCAGGTTCTCATCTGAGTATAGTGCACACTATTGCAGTGCAGAGCAGTAAAAAAAAAAAAGCGTGCTGCAGTTAAATACATTTTTTTTTTGCACTGAAAATGCACGAAAGTGCTATACGGTTTAGTGCACATAAAAACTCAGAGGATGTACGTGACCTTAAATGGTCACTAAATGAATTTTTTTAATTATTTTTTTAGCTAAATAGCTTCCTTTACCTTACTGCAGTCCTGGTTTTGTTTGTTTTTGTTCTGTGTGTTTATTTCTACTTTGCAGAAACATGAAGCCAGTTCAAAAGTGAAACTAACCTGCAGGCACATTATATGATTGATTTTTATCTATTTTTAATCATTTTGAAAATGAATCATTTAACTTTTATGTCTCTATACCCTGTAAACAGTCATTTCAGCAAAAACATTTTTTCCCTTTAAGCCCTGGTTCACACTGAGCTGCAGGAATGAAGGTGTGTGAGTTTGGCTGCAATTTCAGACATCTGTGTAGGTTTCTGCACAGATGGCAATGGAAATCGCAAAAAGTAGTACAGAAACTACTTTTTGAAATCAGTGCGGTGCCGCAAATGCAGCGTCGCCCCGAATAGGACGGTTCCATTGCCACCGATTTGACAGACAGCTGAAAAGATCATTGGGTTCACGCAGCTGGCCTTACCAGGTGGCATTGGTTCCAGAATTATGCAGGCAGCTTTAAACAGAAGGTCAATCAGCCACAGCTTAAGGAACCTTGCATATCTAATCTCCCCAATGTGAACCAGGGCTAAGGCTCCATTCACACTTGTCATGTGACTTTGGACATGACAACTCGCAGTGGGTTCTTTTCAGTGACACCCATTCAGTTTGGTGCAACCTAAACATTGCAGCAACTTTTTTTTAAAGGTGCCTGCACTGCTTTGATGTGACTTCCAGAGGGTGTAAAGTTGGATCAAAGTCGTGCTCCCATATAACACTGCAGTTCACACTTGTCCTACAAACTCTCCGACATTGGGAGCTCATGTCGCATGACGTGTGAAAATCAATGTTTCCCTATGAGAGCCGTCTTAACTGGTCTGACACAAGTCTGTCCGACTTTGAAAACGCTCCCTGTACTACTTTGGTCTGACATTCATCCTACTTCAGCCCATTGAATATCATTAAAGTCGGACCAAAGTAGGAGCTTTGTCCTTATCAGACATCCGACATGTGATTACAGCAGCAGTAAAAGGAATTTATCTCACTCTTGGATTGTTTTGATTGGTCAAAGAACAAGTCAGACTATCACAAAGTGGTTCAAAGTAGTATCCTGTTCATGAATGTTGGATGGATGTAGGAGCAATGTAGGATGAATGTCAGACAGATGTCGCAGAGCAAAGTAGGATGAAAGTTGTACTGCTGTTGTGTAGTATAGTGTGAACCCAGTCTAAAGCGGAACTTTACTCATAACAATTAGATTTAAAAAAAAATAAACGTTCTTTAGCAAGGAACATGCATTCTACTAGAGCTGTATGATTAATCGATATCGCAATTTTTTTTATTTTTTCCCTTGCGTTCTTAACAAAGCATTTTCCTGATTCTATGCATAGAGTTCTCTGCTCAAGCCGACAGCTGTCAAAAAAAAAAAAAACAGGCAGTCTGCCAAGTTTCACAACATTCAGCTGTGGTGCGAACTATAAACATTGTAACGTTTGTTCTTTAGATCAAAGGATTAGGTCTGTAAATGAGGTCAGATTAACCACTTGAAGACTTAAGGCCCGGATTAACAAAGCACTTACACCGACGTATCTCGAGATACGCCGCGTAAGTGTAAATATGCGCCATTGTATCTGTGCGCCGTGCCCACAGAACTAAGATACACCTAAAAACTGACTTTATCCTACTGACGTAACTTGCCTACACCGGCGTAGAGTGGGTGCATATTTACGATGGACGCATTTGGCACTCCCATTAATTTTCAATGCAAATGAGGGAGATACGGCGATTCACAAACGTACTTGCGCCCGGTGCATATTTTAAGCAATTTGCGTAAGGTTTATGTTCGGCGTAAAGTTATTCCCCATATTGGAGACGTAACTCATGCAAAGGTATGGACCACCTAATTTTATGTAGTTTCCGTTGTGCGTGAATAGGGCTGGGCGTAGGTTATGTTCACGTCGCAGGCAGTGATTCGACCTATCTTAGCCAGTTGTTTCGACGTGATTGTGAGAATGCGCACTGGGATACGTCCAAGGTACGATGCATGCGCAGTTCATTTTAAGTACTTGTCTGAAGCTCAGCCCATCATTTGCATGGGGTCACACTTGATTTAAATGTATCACACCCACTTCCTCCTACTTTGACTTACGCCGACGACTATATGCTACGCCGGTGCAACGTTGGGAAGCATTTGCTTTGTGAATTCCATGCTCCCATCTCTGCGTTGCGCCCGCGTAGTGTAAAGAAGATACGCTGCGGCGGCATATATATGCGCCGAGGTATGTGAATCTGGGCCTAAACCTTTTTCTGACACTTGTTGGTTTCAAGTTAACATCATTTTTGCTAGAAAGCTACTTGCAACCCCCAAACTATATACATTTTTTTTTTTTTGCAGAGACCCTAGAGAATAAAATGGTTGTTGCTATATATTTGTGTTGCACTGTATTTGTGCAGCGGTCTTTCAAATGCAATTTTTGAAAAAATACACTTTAAAGGGGTGTTCCAGCCAAAAATGGTGTTTATTAAAAGTCAGCAGCTACAAAAAGTGGCCGGCGTCTCCATTCCGACTGTGGGCACCCAGCCGTGACAGCCTTCGGCTTCACGGCCGGGCACCCACTATGCATGCGCGCGCGGCTCGCCGCTGATTGGAGAGGCGATTGCATGGGACCTGTCATGTGTCCCATGCGATTGCCTACAGGGAGGAGCTTAATCGCCTAACCATTCAGTGGTGGAGATTACTACAGATGCTCATTGATGACGGCTTCTCCTTCACAATAGGAGCATGGGACTATCCCAGGATTTCCCTGGTTTAGTTAGAAAGAATCTCTATGGAAACTATCTATTAACATTAATACCTAGAAGGGTTTTTGTCAGAAGATGTACGTTTTTTTTTGGTTTAATTGAACTGCTTAAAACAAAGCTTTAGGCCGGGTTCACACCTATGCGAATTGGTTGCGGCTTAAACCGCATCCGATACGCAGAACATTTCTTAATACATTGTTTTCAATGAGGCTGGTTCACATATGTGCGATGCATTCGCACTGCGCATTGCTGAAAATAACGTGCGTATTTTAGGCCTTGTGTTGCGGCTCAGGTGCGAATTCAGGGCCATTATCTTCTATGGGAACGCAGCTGATTCGCAGATGTGTTCATTTCTCTTCAGGATTTCTCTCATTCAGCTCAATACACTTTCCCCCCTCCCCCTCCCCTCTCCAAATTCGCAGCTAAAACGCAATGGATCTGCTGAACACTTCTCTTATCTCTCTGCAGAGATAAGAGAGCTGAAATTCGCACCACACAAGTGTGAATCCGGCCTGAGACTATTTTGCAAAGGGCGTTTAGCCACTCTCTGAATCCCAACAGCAAGAATGATTACTGCAGATGGGATTGATAGCTGCAGCCACTAAAATCATTCAGTGCAATGACTGGCTGTCTGCGGCCGTAGCTATTTGTGACAGTTTGCACAGCCAGAGATTACCTGCGTTGGCTGCGCAGTCACGAAGAGCTGCAGCCACTACAGCCATGCGCACACAGCTGTCAAACCTAGCGGCAGTAATCTGTAGATTCATTGTGTGGCTAAACACCCGTGCAGATGTACCCTTATAAGTGTAACATGCTGGATACTATCTACAAAACTAGCAGTAAAGGAAAACAGAAATGTTTGAGGTTATGATGGTACACTAGATTACCAAAAGTATTGGGACGTCTGCCTTTACATGCACATGAACTTTAATGGCGTCATGGTCGGTAGGGTTCGGTATTGAGTTGGCCCACCCTTTGCAGCTATAACAGCTTCAACTCCTCTGGTAAGGCTGTCCACAAGGTTTAGGCCTCTTACACACACATCAGTTTTTCTTCAGGTTTTTCTTTTCAGTTTACCAAAACTATGTAGTACAAGGGCCTGCCTGATTGCATACAAATTGAGACTCTTGAGGTTTGACCTCATATTAGATGGATTTGGTAAACTGAAAAGAAAAACCTGAAGAAAAACTGATGTGTGTGTAAGAGGCCTTAGGATGGTGTCTATGGAAATTTTTGACCATTCTTTCAGAAGAGCATTTGTGAGGTCGGGCACTGATGTTGGATGAGAAGACCCGGCTCACAGTGTCCGTTCTAATTCATCCCAAAGGTGTTCTATCGGTTTGAGGTCAGGACTCTGTGCAGGACAATTAAGTTCCTCCACCCCAAACTCGCTTATCCATGTCTTTATGGACCTTTGTACAATGGAGACCAGCAGCCCAACAGACTCTGAGATGGGATTGCTGGATGCTGGGCTTTTAGGACTGTATGCATTCAGGACATAAATGTGGATTTTGTTTTGCCATGGGAAATTTGTTGAAATTAATAGTTTGGTGACAGTGTTTTTTTAAGCACACTTTGCAAGATAAATACCGGTAACTAAATTGCCCTTATGTCTCCTATTAGAAATGTTCTGAAAAAATTCTGCTAGGGAACCTGTAAGTATAGGAAATATAGGAGTTGCAAAATTGTTTTTTTATTCCAGTATTGGGTCCATGGTTCTGGCATGAGTAGCTAGGGGCTTGGAGTAAGCAGAAATTGTGCGTACTAAAACCAACCATAGACGGTTCGAATGTTGGCTGGCTCAGTAGGGACCGGTCAAAATTTGAACCCATATGGGCAGGCTGATTGTACCCAAATTGATCCATTGGTCGACATGGGTAGAACCAGCATGTGTGTGTGTATATATTATATTATATTTTTAATTTAATTTTTGCTGGGAGAACCCAATGGCTCAGTGGGAGGGCACGGACTGTGAGCGGTTTTTTTTTTTTTTTCTGCAACCACGGGTCGTATCCTCTATTGCTGGCTTAATTCTGGCTCAGCAACTCAATAGATGAAACTAGGACAAAAAAAAAGCTGACCTGTAACAATCATTTGGCGATGGCAGTTGTCATGCTTCCGTCTTCACAGGTTCTCTGCGATGGATAATGGCTTATGTTACATTTCTCTCTCTCTGTTCAAACATCTAATGATCTGACTTCCACCTTATTTGTGACATCTTTTTCATCGTCCTGACAGGAGCTCAACGCCATTGTAGCCTCTCTAGTCATGTGACTATGATTTGTGCAACATAGGCAGACCATTCCCCGGTTCTGCCGCTACTGTGTCTAACCCAGTGCCTTACAATTCTGTAAGTATTTGGTGGTGAGGATAATGAAGGGTGAAGACCACACAGGAAAGGAGACTGTTGCTCTTTTTTGGTGGTATATAAATGTAGGTACAGGTATGTCAATAAAATGCACATTGGGTAGGCTGTGGTTCCCAGCTGCCATCCTAATATTGAATGTAGTAACTTGTTGAACTGAACACTTGAGTATCATCTGCGCTTATTGCAGCTGTCTTCCTGAAACATATTAATAGACCAAGCTGGCCAAGAGTATTTCTGCAGAATTGGTGTAATGTTACTAGCTCAGAATGGAAAGAGGCATACATGCATGGACAGCCCGTGCTTGTTTCGTCTTATTCATAACAGGACGTCAGTGTCGGGGTCCATGTTTCTTTATCCTGCTTTTGAATAGAGGAGAAGGATTAAAAATTCTCTCCTGCTTTTTTACTGATATCCGGAGTACTGTGAAAATAACATTCCTATAATATAGATACAGACAACAATAGTTTCAGTACTACTATGCTATTGAAAAAACATGAAATTACATACAGAACTACCGAGTAACATTAAAGTGGTAATAAATGCCAATTTTTTTTTCATCCCTCTTTAACCTTATCCATGTTTTAAGGTAAAGAATTCCTCAGTCTCACTGGTGGTGAGATGTGTATCTGTTCTCAAACAAACCCTTTTCAACATTGGGACCAAAGTAAGTCATCACATAGTCTTTAAAGGGGTTGTAAAGGAATTTAAAAAAAATGACAAACATGTCATACTTTCCTCCACTGTGCAGCTCGTTTTGCATTGAGTGGCCCTGATCCACGTCTTCTGGGGTCCTTCGGCTGCTGTCTCTGTTCCTCCCCGCAAGAACTCCACACATTCATGCAAGCTTGCATGGTGTGGAGTCCTTGCGAGCGCGCGAGATACAGCCAATGCCAATAGCCACCGACTGTATCACTCGGCCCCGCTCCCTTGCGCACCTCGTCATTGGTTGTGATTGAAGCAGCGCAGCTGTCAATCGACCAATGAATAAGCCAAGATGCCAGCGCGTTCACGGCGCAGGACTTTTGATGGGGTAAGGTTAGTAAACGGGGGAACGGGGGGGGGGGGGTGGGCTGGGGAGGCCGGTATTGTCGAAAGTTTTTTCACCTTAATGCATTATGGTGAAAAAACTTTTACCTTTATAACCCCTTTAAGGGCTCTTTCATATTAGCACTTGAGCCATGCTTTTACTGCCCCTCTGCTGCTACACCTGTTGGTTGCAGAGGCTTTGGCCTGGGGTGTTCTCATGCCATGGGGTCACAGCAGACAGTAGAACCCCCTGATGCTTTCAAGTGCATGGGGCCTCTGCAAACACCCTGCAACCATTGCAGTGTGCTAGTACAGGGTTGAAGGGGTTAAAACTTGTAATGAGGCGATACAATGCCTCTTCATCACCTGTCAAATGCTCTCTGAAGAGTAATCCAAACATGGATCGCTCTTCAGAGATCAAAGCCTGCGTAAACAAGCCGTTTATGTATCTCCTCTAGACACTTTGGAGTGTGTTTGCACATTACTTTAGCACAGTCCGGACCTCTGGCTTTACAACACTGTAGTAGGTTACTGTAAATTGTGGTGTTCTTCTCTATGTGCTTTGGTGCTACAAAATTTGGGATTTTATTTTGCTTTCAATGATGATGGTAAAAAAAGGGCTCTACTCCATACCAACTATATATATTTTAAATGGCCTTTAGGTCTACTTTTAAAGTGTGTAAACCCAACTTTTCATATTTTATAAAAAAAAAAAAAAAAGGAAGACAAGGTGTTTTTTTGTGTAAAGAAAAATAAAAAAATGTTTTGCCTTTCCTTTTTTTAAACAGAATTGGTTGTTTTACAAGGTGAATGTTTTGCAATCACTTTAAGCCATTCACCCTGAGCTGGTGTGCAGATAAGGCTGCATTCACACCTATGCGTGAGCGATTTTGGGCGTATTGGGCGACAAAGTTTAGGCGTTTTGGAACGCACGATTTGCGGCGACAAAACGCGTCGTTTTTAACCCAATCTTTTTTACAGATTATTGTCTGCTATGCCGAATGCCGAAGCCGCCTGAATACGCGCGACAAAAAAGGGTCCGGGACTTTTTTAGCTTCACGCGATCGGTGTTTCGGCGTTCAGCGTGGAGATGTGAACCATCTCCATAGAGATTAGTGTAATTTCTCCCCTCCAGCGTATCTGAGCGTCACGCTTCAGGCGTTTTGTCGCTCAGGTGTGAATGGAGCCTAAGGGCCTCTGTTCTGTAGACTTGTTCTAGGTGGATGGCTCAGAATATATTGATTTTTGTTGGTTTGAACAGCCTGGCAGCGATAGGGAGTCAACAATTGCACTTCTGTATCTTTTTTAAAAGTTTACTGTAAAAATATGTCTACCTTAGTGAGCAGGACCTGTAGGAGGAAAGAAATCATCTGTTGCTATACAATAGTGTGTGTATTTTATTTATGCTGATGTAATAGATTTTTACCTCTAGTATATGTAGCAACCTGATAAATAACTTTTTTCCTACTCGCTTGTTTTTCAGGGTACTTTGACATGTCCTTACCGGTGCTGGCAGGTTACAAGTCATATAACACAAAATAAGCCAATGGGTCACCACAATGGCTTCAGAGACTCCTGGATCTACGGTGTCATTGGTTGGACAAGGGTCATTTTTAACTAAGCCTTCACTTCAGATGGTGGGGTGCACGGGAAAAGTCAGTGAAACTTCTTTTCTATTTTTACATCTGCGCATATATCCTTTTTTGATATTTTTTTGTTTTGTTCTGTTTTCCACGGAAATCTTTAAAAAAAAGTAAAAGGCGAAAGATGGAATGTACAAAGATACATTCTTTGTTGCTAAGGTTTTCTCTCTTATTATTGTGTTTTTGTGCTTCATATAAACCTGCTATATGAAAAAGAAAGTTTGTGTGTGTGTGTATATAGTAGTGTAAATCTCTAATGAATACCCTTTAAGTAATCTGTAAATAATTTTAAATGCTCTTTAAAAAAAAAACATCTGTATCCTTTTCCTCTCCAAGTTTGATACTTGTCTGTCCTATCGAACGCAAAGTGTGGCTTTAAAAATCTGTACCTATGAGTCCATGGCTGGAGAGCCATGTCTAATGGGGTTATTTTTCCTGCCAAATATTGGATCCCGTGGGGGTTGAGTTACTAAAACTGGAAAGTGCAAAATCTGGTGCAGCTCTGCATATAGACATAAATCCACTTCCAGGTTTTTTTTTATTTGTCAAAGCTGAAAGAGGAGTTCCAGGCTCCTTTTAGAAACAATTAAAAGTTGGCAGCTACAAATACTGTAGCTGCTGACTTTTTTAATATAAGGACACTTACCTGTCCACGAATCCAGCGGTGTCTTCGCCCAAGCTGATTTTTCATTCGGTGCTCGGGTGCTTCCACCGCCATCTCGGATAAGGGAAACCGGCAGGTAAGCATTGCTGCTTTAAGCCGGTTCCCTACTGCGCATATGGAAAGTGCGCTTTGTAAATGGCACGGTGGAGGGTGGCCATTTGACGTGGTCACCCACCCTGAAAGGTGCCAAATGTGGAGCCACGGGAGGAGGCAAATAGGCGGAGCTTCCCCTTTTGGGTGGAGCTCCACTTTATTTGATGAAAAAGCCTGATTTGGAAGCTGATTTTGCACTTTGCAGTTTTTGTAAATCAACCTCCATGAGTCTTGTTATGCAATTTTTGATGCCCTATAAAATGTGTTTGGTGCAGGTTTAGCTCTGTATAGCACAGAGAGGGTAGTAGACAATACAACTAGAAATATTATATGAACGTGGACACCACCAAGCAGGGGAATCCCAAAGTGCCGTTTATTTATGTTCAGAAATGTGAAATACAGATTTTTATTTTTTTATTTTTTTTAGTTAGATTCATTTGAAAAGATTCCTATAAATAGTTCATGCTATCTACAGCCAGCAAGTGGCACCAAAATATGGTGTAATTTGTGCTTTAGTTTTACTTGGAGCAGACAACAATGCTTTTGACAAGAGATTCACTTTCCTCTGATTAAGTGCCGCTGTATGGCTTTTAAATTAAATGAGAACTAGGGGCTTAATAAAATAAAAATACATTCATATTTACCGTAATGCTGCAGGAAAAAATGGGAAGCCAAATGCAAACGTAATTTCTACAGCTGAACGGGTTAAAGTGAGGCCTCGGAGAATGAAATAATTGACTTATTTTTTGGGTATCTCATTTTTCCATGCTTGCTAATGTGGAGGGCATTGGCTTGCTATTCATAGTACTGTACATGGTAATGTGTTGGTAGCTTCAAACGTTACTTTGAGGCAGCCATTTGGTGTACTGCAACAGTATTTACAATAGTGTGAGAAGAAAATGTAGCAAAGTGTTTGCTATATGATCCTAAACTTACACTAAATCCCCCAGTTCATTTTTAATACTTTGAGTAAATTTACTATTAAATCTCTTATTTTTGGATGCCGGGTTTTGTAGATTATTGCATTTCATGATTCCGATCATGGCTTGCATCTCATTATTAGACTTTGTTGTCTTGATGGAAACACACCTTACCCTGCGCTAAAGTTGTTGGATGATCTTCTTTTTACATACCAGTGTCTAATCAGTAAAGCATTCTTGGGTCATTCCAGTAATTTTTGTGTTTATCAAGTCGGCAACTACAAAAAGTGTAGCTGCTGACTTTTATTAAACGCACACTCGCATGCCCCTCAATGCGGCCTCCCGAACCCTTGGTTCTCTCCCTGGCACCAGCATCTCAAGTGTGGGAACCTGGCTGTGACAGCTTGCGGCTTCGCAGCTAGGTGTGCACTGTGCATGCTCAAGTCCTTAAAGGCCGGGTCAATCCTTTGGGACCTGTAATTGTAATGTGTCCCAGAAGATTGGATGGAGGGTGAGAGGAGAGCTTCCACTCGAGTCGCCTAGGCAGCCCGAGCAGAAGTGGGAGCTGGGTACCAGCTTCCCCCCCAACAAACAAAATGACATGCCAAATGTGGCGCGTAAGGGGGTTAGGAGTCCTTAAAGTGGCACTTCCACTTTTGGGTGGAACTCCGCTTTAAGGGAATCCTGTACTGACAAAATACATAAACTGCATGTGTGATTCTGAATGGATGTAATGTGCATTGCACCTCCAAATAAGTATTTAGGAAGTAAGAACTCTAATAAATGAGCCTTCATGTTGTTTTAGAAGATTTACCACATGTTTCTCAAAAATGTTATTTCAATCACTGTGACCAGAAACCAAAATGTTTTTTTTTTTTTTTCTTCTCTTATATAGAAAAGTAGCACCTTTACAAATCCACCTGATGGATTGTGTCCACTGTGCAAGGCCAAGGGCAAGAGCCAAGTCGTCAAGACATACCGCATCAACTTTACTCAATCAATCCTCCTCTGCTCGGAGCCACAGGTATGATGGCAATGACTACACTGATGTAAAGAACAGGTTCAATATTTAAAAGGCATTTTCACTTTGTACTGTATGGGCACAGTGACCGCATCTCTTAAGCTGAAGTCCACGAACCAGGCTGTGTTTGTTTTCGGAATTTTAAGTTGTATGTTCCCCTATACATATCTATGGACTTTACCCTTTTGTACTTTCTGTAAAACCTTAATAAACAAACATATATTTTTACAAAAAAAAAAGTGAAACTCCAGGTAAATATAAAAATACATTGACAGTCATGTGGCTTCAAAGTGGAAGTCTTGTCCAAAACAAAGTTTTAACAAATTGGGAAGGGTCTTAGAGTAAGTAAATCCTGGTGGGTTTTTCTTTTTTTCTTCCCTGCAAAGTAAAGGCATAATGTGCTAGTATGCATTGCATACTAGCACATTATATGACACCTGCAAACGAAGCCTGTGTCGTTCCTGCTGCAGGCCACATCCATCTTCACAGTCACAGTACGTGCTGCCATTCCTTTAGAGCACATTGGCGCAGTACAGGGTGGGCCATTTTATATGGATACACCTTAATGAAATGGGAATGGTTGGTGATATTAACTTCCTGTTTTTAGCACATTAGTATATGTGAGGGGGGAAACTTTTCAAGATGGGTGTTGACCATGGCGGCCATTTTGAAGTCGAACATTTTGAATCCAACTTTTGTTTTTTTCAATAGGAAGAGGATCATGTGACACATCAAACTTATTGGGAAATTCACAAGAAAAACAATGGTGTGCTTGGTTTTAACGTAACTTTATTCTTTCATGAGTCATTTACAAGTTTCTGACCACTTATAAAATGTGTTCAATGTGCTGCCCATTGTGTTGGATTGTCAATGCAACCCTCTTCTCCCACTCTTCACACACGGATGACAACACCACATTGAAATCTGCTGCAATGACCCGGTTAATGCGTTCTCTTTGTTTCCAGCCATTGACATGTCGCCGAGGTTAACACGTGCGGAGCGGATAGAAATTGTGTTGTCTGGCGAATGCCGTAACCGGGTCATTGCAGCAGATTTCAATGCGATGTTGCTATCGGTGTGTTGAGAGTGGGAGAAGAGGGTTGCATTGACAATCCAACACAATGGGCAGCACATTGAACACATTTTATAAGTGGTCAGAAATGTGTAAATTACTCATGAAAGAATAAAGTTACGCTAAAACCAAGCGGCGGACAAACCGCAATGAAAACTTGATTGGTTCTAATCCATCACCATTCTGCTAGTTCCCACCAGATGCAATTCCATGCGCTTTTTTCCCAAATCGTCTTTCAGGACAGCACCTTAGAGAGATCCCCGGCTCCTCCCCTTCTAGGAAACACCGCCTTCTCCAGATCTTTAAAGCCTCCTCCTCCCACTGGCCCTTCAGTTATGGTGTTTCCTCTGGTGGAGAGACACTGCTGGGGAACCAGGGCTGTCAGCTGGGGAGGCTAAGGCAGTTTTTTTTCAAGAAGGGCAGGATCCAGGAGGTGCCTGGTGTCTATGCTCTTCATTTTTTCTTTTTCAAATTTTGGCGCCAGGTAGAAACGAGGGTGTTTGTTTACCTGTAGCAGGCGCCGTGCATCCCAAGCGCTCTTTGGGGAAATTTGGCAGCTGGGAGGTCCGCTCTTTCACGCGCCTAGGGTGGCGCTGTGTGTTTTGATCCATTCACACTCCATTCTCGGCCTGGAGCTCGGTGGCTGCGTCGGACGGCAGGTGACATCAGTTCCGACTAAAGGGGCGTGTCCGACACATGAGGTCGTGTCTTCCGGTTCCGGACGCGGCCTAGAAAGGCGGACCTAGCACTTGGCTGGTGCGGTCACCTATTCGGCTGTAGGGACAGCATTCTGAGACCGGAGACCACCGTTCTACTGCACGGGAGGATGTCGGAGGCAGAGGCTTCTAAAACCGCTCCTGGAGAAAAGGACACCAGCCAAGCTAAGGTCAGTGGAACCCTGGGGTGGTGTTCCCTGATTCACAAAACCCCTGTTGGCTCCACAGAGGGGTTTTACCCTGCCTGGTGGTCGGTGGGAGATGAGTGGGTGCCTGGTGGTGGTCGGTCCTGGGAATTAGGCACTCCTGGTGTTCCCTGTTTATTAGCTGGGGGGTTCTGGCTAACGCTACTCTCTTCTTTCTGGTTTCAGAAATACACCAGAAAATCGCTCCATGGCTCTAAGAAAAAGTGCCCTGTCTGTAGATCCACTTTTGGGGAGACTTAGAACAAAACTCTCTGTAGGGGGTGTATGGATGCGGTAGTGAGAGAGCAGACAGCAGAACAGGGGGTAGATCTGGCGGCTTCAGTTAAGGAGCTTTCAAGCACCTTTCAATCGTTTAAATCTGTTTGCTAATTTTCAGTTGCCCCAGCCCCAGAGCACCCCTCCCCCCAGTACAACAGGCGATTTCACTTGATGCACCGGAACCCCTCGCTATTGATGCAGAGAGACCAGTAGGGTCAGCAGAGGACATTGAGGAAGAAGCAGGCAGCGCTCCCTCTGATTCTCAAGGTGAATCACATGAAGACGGGTTGGACGGGGAATCCACCAAACCCTCACGTTACAAGCTCTCTAGAGGAGGTTGAGGAGCTTTTAGGAGCTATCCACACCACCCTAGGGATACAGGAGGAAAGGAAGCCGCTGTCCCTGCATGACCAAATGTACAGAGGCTTTAGGGGGACAGAAAATGAAAGTTTTTCCAGTCCATGACGTTCTGGTCGACGCCATTAAGAGGGAGTGGCAGGACCCGGGAAAGGAAACCTTTTTTCTCAAAAGCTCTGAAAAGGAGATTTCCTTTTGAGGAAGGAGAAGCCCTAATTTGGAACAAGTCGCCAAAACTCGATGCGGCTTTTTCCCAGGTCTCTAGACACACAAACCTGGCTTTTGAGGACATTGGGGTACTCTCTGATCCCATGGATAAAAGGATGGATTCCCTGTTAAAGAAAACCTGGGATTCCTCCCAGGGTAATCTTAGGCCAGCGATGGCGGCTACAGTGGTAGCCCGCAATATGGAGTATTGGCTGACCCAGATTAAATCCCATATTGAGGCAGGTACGGCAAATGAGACAATCCTCTCCTCTTTCCCTATGCTTCTAAAGGGGGTAGCTTTCTTGGCAGATGCCTCAGCGGAATCTATTCGTATGTCCGCAAGGTCTGCAGCACTGTGCAACTCAGCCAGAAGGGCCTTGTGGCTCAAAACGTGGCAGGGAGACAGTGCATCCAAAGTAAAACTTTGCGGTATCCCCCTTACAGGGGATTTGTTGTTTGGGCCTGGTCTGGAGGCAGTCCTAGATCGGACCGCCGACAAAAAGAGGGTGTTTCCTGTTAAAAGGAAAATTGGGGAACAGCCAAAAAAGAGGTTTCGATTTCGTGGAAAATCAAACACCTAGATCAGGTCCCCAGAAGAAAGGTTGGGGACAGAAGGGGAAGGGTCGAGGGGGAGCAATTTTTCGTCCTCCTGAACCCCCCCAAAAAGACCAACTGACACCCAAACAGTGGGAGGAAGATTGGGGGGTCTTCCTTCCACAGTGGGCGATGATTACCTCCAACCAGTACATCTTGGAGATCACCTGAAGGGGTTACAGGCTAGAGATCAATGTCCTATCCCTGTCGGCCTTACATCTGAAGGGGGATCAGAACTGCTTGGCAGACTTCCTCAGCAGAACAACGCTGAGGGAGGGCGATTGGTCGCTGAGTCAGAAGGTATTCAGGAGGATAGTCCAGAAATGGGGGTCACCATGCGTGGACCTTTTTGCCTCTAAGCAGAACGCCAAGGTGAATTGGTTCTTTTCTCTAAGCAGGTACAATGGAGCTTTAGGGATAGAGGATCAGAGGATTCAGTTATCCTTATGAATCCACCCCCCCCCCCCCCGCCCTTGGTTCCACAGCGGTCATGACTATTCGGCAATACTCGGCAGAGAACATTTGGGATCTCGGTCGATTTGCCGCAATCCTGCTGGCCGCCACCAAAAAAGCCCTAAGAAATCTGCGGCTTTTCAGGATCGATCGACTGCCAGAAATCGCCATTTACCCCGGCACAAGCACATATCATGTGCTTTGATCAACACGAGATCGGCAGTAAAACACCGATTAGAAATCCACGATTTCTTATTACAACATGACTTAGACTGCCCCTTTATTACAGAGAGCTGGCTCACAGCCGACTGTAACACCATTCTAGGAGAATTGGTGCCAGAAAACTACCGGATTATTACGGAAAACAGAATAGGGCAAAGAGGAGGAGGACTGGCGGTGATCCATAAGATGCATCTTGCGATCACAAAACCAAGCCTCCAAAACCCTCTTCCATTCATGGAAACCCTTACTCTTCAACTGCAATTAAACGGCCAGGAGTCCGTCCGGATTCTACTCTGCTATAGGCCACCGGGCCCCAAATCGCAGCTGCTCCCATCTTTGACGGACTTTATCTCCACTTATACCCTGAACAGCAAACACCTGTTGCTGCTCGGGGACTTCAATCTCTGGGCCAACTCCCCGCAAGACCCCATTGCCGACTCCTGCATCAACCATCTGGAAGGATTAGGGCTTCAGCAACTAGTATGTGGGCCCACACATGCTTCAGGTCATACGCTCGATCTTATTTTCAGACAAGATCTGGAAATAAAAATCTTGGAAAATGAACCATTGCCATGGACAGATCACCATGCAATTAAATTCATTATTTCCGAATTCCCCCCTTAACTAAAACATCAAATCCAGTGACAACACACTGGACCAGATGTCAGAAGAAGCTCCACTCGGAACTCTTCAAAGCCACGTTAGGGGGAAAAATAAGCACAATTCAGCCGCACCAAACAGCGGAAGAAACACTGGAGGCCATAAACACAGCACTATTGCAGTCAGCGGACTTGATAGCGCCGAAACGAAAGACCCAGATCAGGAAAAATAACTCTGGCTGGTTCAACAACCAGCTGGCGTTACTGAAGCAAGAGCGCAGAAGGGCAGAAGCAGCCTGGAAAAGAAGCTCTTCAGACGAGAACCTCTCGGTCTACAAAGCAATTACCAGAAAATACTACAAGCAAATCTTCGAAGCCAAGAAAAACTATTTTTCCGAGGCTATCAAGGGTGCCCTAAATCGCCCCCGCGAACTCTTCAAACTGGTCACTCAGACCATGAATCCAAGATGTCTTGAGGCCCCCAACTTGGATACACAAGAATTTTGCGATGAGTTATCGGATTGCTTCATTAACAAAATTGGGGCAGTCCGGCAAAGCATTCAGCAAAACAATTTCTCTCCCAGCCCCCCCCCCGTAGTCGTTTACACAGCACCGACAGCAATTCACCACAGTCTGGTGAGTTCACGCTGGAACCCATCTCCATTCAGACCACTAAAAATATCATCGGCACTCTGCGCAACAGCACTGCGCCAAATGATATTATCCCCACCAAACTGCTGAAGGAATGCGCCGACATCCTGGCACCTCCTGTCACGCAACTTATCAACCAATCCTTCAGGGAGGGCCTAATGCCCTCCCAGCTGAAGGAGGGCTTCATTCAACCTATCTTGAAGAAAGCCACTTTGGATCCTAAGGATCCACTCAACTGGCGCCCCATAACAGGCCTAACTGTTCTCTCCAAGGTAATGGAGAAAGCAGGGGTACAGCAGCTGCAACAGCATCTAGATACCCACAACTTACTTGACCCATTTCAATCAGGATTCCGTCCCGGACACGGGACGGAAACAGCATTGCTCAAGATATGGGACGACGTTCTCGAGGCCGCAGACGAAGGAGAATCTTCTCTTCTGGTTCTGCTGGACCTAAGCGCAGCCTTTGATACAGTTGATCACAAGCTGTTATTGTCTCGATTATGTAAAACAGGGGGGGTGCAATCAGCGCAAAAATATAAAGATCAGAAAAAAATAAGAATAATAAGTGTAAAAATGAAAAATACTCAAAAAGTGAATTTCATATGGATGCAAGCTGAACACCAAAAGAACAATCACAAAATTCCTGAAGTAAATATATCAAACAGAGCAGTGCAGCGCAAACCTAAATAGCATAATATTAATATTAAAACGAATATGCTCATACCAGTGAAGACATAATTGAATTAATAACAGTGAAAAAATAAAATAAAATAAAATAAAAAGAAAGTCCACATTTGCAAAGTGCAAACAAATCCTGTGATCAAAACAGTCAGAGTATCTCCACCATGTGACTTGGAAAACCAATATTTCAAATATTTCAAACGTGATCCCTTCACCAGTAAAGATGGGTACTCTCACCTCACACCAAGACCCTTGTTTTACCAAAGGTCTAAAACGCTTAGAACAAATTTGCAGGAAATCCAGATGGCTCAAAGATGTGCAATTGTCAGCTGAAGGACCCGGAGATATGCAAGTATCCTCAGTGGCACCAACGAATCAATATGCAAAGAAAAAAGGCCAGATCTAAGAGCTTCCATATAAACCAGGTCTCTTTAATGAGTAAAAAATGTGCAGGGTACTCACATTCAAGTAGAAAATACAGGCATAAAACACCATATCAGGCAGCTCAAATGAAGATGTGGGACATCAAGGAGTGACATGGGATGGTTCCTGACCCCGGACGCGTATCGTAATACTACTTCCTCAGCAGGGCCTGCTGAGGAAGTAGTATTACGATACGCGTCCGGGGTCAGGAACCATCCCATGTCACTCCTTGATGTCCCACATCTTCATTTGAGCTGCCTGATATGGTGTTTTATGCCTGTATTTTCTACTTGAATGTGAGTACCCTGCACATTTTTTACTCATTAAAGAGACCTGGTTTATATGGAAGCTCTTAGATCTGGCCTTTTTTCTTTGCATATTGATTCGTTGGTGCCACTGAGGATACTTGCATATCTCCGGGTCCTTCAGCTGACAATTGCACATCTTTGAGCCATCTGGATTTCCTGCAAATTTGTTCTAAGCGTTTTAGACCTTTGGTAAAACAAGGGTCTTGGTGTGAGGTGAGAGTACCCATCTTTACTGGTGAAGGGATCACGTTTGAAATATTTGAAATATTGGTTTTCCAAGTCACATGGTGGAGATACTCTGACTGTTTTGATCACAGGATTTGTTTGCACTTTGCAAATGTGGACTTTCTTTTTATTTTATTTTATTTTATTTTTTCACTGTTATTAATTCAATTATGTCTTCACTGGTATGAGCATATTCGTTTTAATATTAATATTATGCTATTTAGGTTTGCGCTGCACTGCTCTGTTTGATTTATTGTCTCGATTGGCTAAAATAACCAAAGTCGCAAAAAGCGATCTATCCTGGTTCTCCTCTTTTTTGGAAAACAGATCGCAAACAGTGAAGCTAGGACCCTTCTCTTCTGAACAACGCACATTATCGTGCGGGGTCCCTCAAGGATCTCCCCTGTCGCCAATGTTATTCAACATTTATGTGCGTCCTCTCTTTGACATCATCAGCAGCCAAAAACTGCTATATCACTCTTATGCAGACGACACGCAACTGTACTTCTGCATTTGCAATAAAAAGGATCACCACCTCAACCTAGAGACATGCCTCTCTTTGGTAGAGGACTGGATGGTAGAGGACTGGATGACAAAGAGTTATCTCAAACTCAATGGAGCGAAAACAGAACTTATTCTGTTTCACGCCAAGCGTAGGAATCTAGCGACAACAACCTGGATCCCCCCGCCCATTCTGGGCAAAATCATCACCCCTAGCGCCAAAGTCAAAAGTCTTGGGGTCATCTTTGACTCCGACATGACAATGAACGCACAAATAGGGTCAGTAGTCAGCGGGTCTCACCATCTGCTGCGCCTACTACGCAGACTCACGCCATTTATTCCCAAGAAAGACATAGCGGTCGTGGTGGGAGCAATTGTAAACTCCAGACTGGACTATGCAAATGCCCTTTACCTCGGACTCCCCAAGTACCAAATCGCTCGTCTGCAAGTCGTTCAAAATACGGCCGCCAGACTTGTGACTGGGACAAAACCCTGGGAATCAATCTCACCTTCACTGAGATCTCTTCACTGGCTACCAGTTATAGACAGAATCACCTTTAAAGCTCTCTGTCTAACGCATAGATGTATCCATGGGAATGCTCCCCATTATCTATGCGAAAAATTAAAAGTTCACAAGCCCAATCGTATCCTTCGCTCCATCAATCAAAATCGGCTTCAGATACCGAAAGCCAGATACAAGTCCAAAGGTGATAGGAGATTCGCTGTCCAAGGTCCCAAACTATGGAACGCCTTACCAGCGAGTATTCGGCTGGAGGAGAACTACTTGGTCTTCAGGAGAAAGATTAAGACTCATCTCTTTTGATCTCAAAGGAGACAGGAACAACAAGCGCCCAGAGGCGATTTACTTCGCATGTGCTGCGCTATATAAGTTTTTCATTCATTCATTCATTCAGATGCACTAGCTCAGAAATGGACATTTTTCAGGTGTTATGCTTTCCCCCCCTCCGGTCCTGATCCCTGCAGTGTTGAGAAAATTTCAACAAGAGAACACAACCTTAATTCTAATTGGCCCAGGAGACCGTGGTTTTCAATCCTAAAGAACTTGGCTGTAGAGCCCCCATGGCTTCTACCAGTTCAGGACAACCTTCTCACTCAGGGTCCAGTCTGCTGCCCTCACGTAGACAGGTGGAACCTTGCGGCCTGGTTTTTGAGGAGGAGTTGATAAGGGGAAAAGGGTTTTCAGATCGCCTTGTTGCGACCCTCCTAAATTGCAGGAAAAAGGAAACGCAAACCATCTACTATAAACTGTGGAGACAATTCAATTCCTGGTGCTCTGAAAGTTCCTTTAGTATACATAGTTCTGTAGCAGTACTAGAATTCCTACAGGCGGGAGCAGATAATGGTTTGGCTCTCAGCACCTTGAAGGGACAGGTGTCAGCCCTGAGTGTCTTTTTAGAGAAAAATCTAGAAGGGGTTCCCTGGATAGTGAGATTTTGTAAAGCCTTGAGTAGGCAGAGGCCAGTCGGTATGACCTATTTTCCCGCGTGGGATCTTTCCTTAGTTTTACAGGCCCTTACCTGAGATCCTTTTGAACCATTGGGGTCATGCTTTTTGAGGTTAATCACTCTCAAAACTGCATTTTTGGTAGCAGTTATGACGGCACGACGAGTAAGTGAACTCAAGGCCCTCTCAATTAGAACTCTTTTCTTTTCAAGTTTTTCCGGATCGTATTATTTTTAGGACCGATCCGGCCTTTTTGCCAAAGGTGGCCTCGAAATTTCACAGAGGCCAGGAAATTATTCTGCCGACATTTTGTTCAAACCCGGTGAGGGAAAAATAATTTATTTTTCACGACTTGGACGTAAGAAGGTGCTTCCTTCAATATTTGGAGTGCACCAAACCGTTTAGAAAGTCAGACTCCCTTTTTGTCTTATTTTCGGGGGCTAGAAAGGGTTCTAGAGCCTCCAGGCATACGATAGCAAGCTGGATTAGAGCAGCTATTTCTCAAGCCTATGTGTTAAAGGGGATGGAGCCCCCAGTGGGAATCGGGCACATTCTACTAGAGCAGTGGCGACTTCGCAGGCGGAATGGGCTGGTGCTTCTCCGGAGCAGATCTGCAGAGCAGGGACATGGTCAAGTTTTGCTACATTCGTAAAGCACTACAGACTAGACTTGCTGTCAGCACAGGACCAAGCCTTTGGTCGTAAAGTGCTTCAGGCAGTAATCCCACCCTAAGGTTAGGTACTCGCTTATCCTCTCTAAGGTGCTGTCCTGAAAGACGATTTGGGAAAAATGGAGTTAGTTACCGGTAACATCCTTTTGCAGGAGTCTTTCAGGACAGCACCGCTACCCACCCAGGGTTTGGAGATTGGAAGACTCATCACATTAGGACGTCAGGTAAGATAAAGATTTCTTGTGTAACATTGTCTTGTGTCTCCCCAGTTGGCAAAAGTGAGATTTTCTACTGAGTTTTGAATATCAAGGAGAAGTCAAATATTTGCTGCAAACTATTCCATATACTTTTGCAGGTAAAATAGCTTGCCTATAAGAATGTCATCAGTGTTTTTAATTGTGTGCTGTGAGTTACTGTGTTGGTCTTATTGGTTTTTAATTTCTCCTTTTTTTTTTTTTTTAATAGTGTATTTATCCCCTGGGATACACCCCCTTGGATAACCTGATCACGGACACTTCAGATCTGAGGAATCTCTGCCCAAGCAAACAGATAAAGAGGAGCATCTCGGAGCTGTCACCCACATCCCAGCCAGATGTGAAGCGATTAAAGTCTGATCTGCCTCTCCCCGGTCAGCACGGTACCATAAATGCAGCTACTTCTGCTCAAGCTGAAAGCAGCAAATCTGTGCAAAATGTGCCACCATGGGAACACGATACAACACCTTCAGAAATATCCCAGTGTGGTTGGACTGAGGATATGGAGCTTACAAAACAAGATGTGCCAGAAACGGCAGATTTATTCAGTTCTACTCCTGTTCTGAATAGGCTTTGTGATAGACCTCTGCAAAGTGAAGATGTTAAAATGATAGACCAGTCATATAGCACCATTGATGCTAGTAAGAGCTCAAATACGTTGTTTGAAACTGAGGACCTAGAGAAAAAGGAACTGAAGAAGCCAGAAAAATCTACTTTGCCTGAAATTAAAAAAATGTTAAATCATGAAAACAAGATCACTTTAAATGTAAGCCCAGTCATTTTGGAAGACGGTGAATTATCTTCAGAATCTGTGATATTTTCTAGAAGTAAGGATTCACCTGCTGGGCTCCTGCAGAATCAGCTCTGTTCACAAATGAAGAACACAGAAGTGTTGAGCACCCTTTGCAATGGAGAGAGTGCTATGCCAGTTTCTCTGAGTTCTTTGAGAGAAGTGGAGTCAGTGCAGCCATGTGACGACGTACAGAAGACTCAACAAGACTTGAGTGAAAGCAGGGACTCCCATTTGCTGCAGTGCACAGACAATGTAATGCACAACACAGTTGCTATGGTAGACGGCAGCTGTGCAGAGGCTAATCAACACAGAGATTTGTCAATACCGTGTAATTTAATTGAGAACAGTCAGTCGACATCATTTGAAAGTAAAGTGTTTCCTGTTTCAGAACAGGATAAGTTTGTAGAGCATTTGAACAAAACTTCATCAAAATCCGTTTCTCTGCATCATGTTGAAGCTGCTGCTGAAGAAAACGATAATAACCCCGTAGGAGAACTAGAACCTGCATTTAATTTGGCACAAGATTCTTGTGGAATGACAAGCACTTCCTATTCACTGCATGACCTTCAGCCCCCGTGTTTATCAGACAATGGTTCTGTGGATGTGTATGAGCCACCTTGCTCTATGGCTTCTGTTATGAAAGCCATTGAAGAGCTCAAAGCTGCACCTTTGAAGGTCTGTCCCTTGTCGACGTCTCTACAGCTGGCGGAAGGTACAGAGAAAATTCATGTTGAAACAACCCCTTCTCGCTCAGTGGAAGATGTCCAACCTGAATGTCCTTTAGAAGTGGATTCCTCATTGAATTTTCCGGGCACATCCTGTATGACAGATGCTTTTGTGGTCTCTAGCAGGGATGCTAGTCAAGAAGAAGCCTCATTACCGGAAGGTCATTTATCAGACCAGGGTGATCTTATTGAAGATTGCCAGCAAAACCGCTCTGAAACGGCCACTACATCTGCTGTGGTGCAGGAAACCCTTTCAGAGGGCCAGTCACATGAGAAGTGCTTAAATGGTGTGCCTTTGACCCCTTGTGCTTCACCATCTAATTCCATAGAGAAAAACAGTCCTATTGTGACCTCTGCAGAAATAATAATGCCCAATTCTCTGAAGTCAATGCATCTGGATCAGACTCGTGACTGTCAGAAAAGTGTCTGTAATGGAATTGCGCCCTTGGACGTGGATCAAGTGACAAGGCCTGTGCATGAGGATTGCTCCCTGATGGGGGTCTGTAATACAGTTTGCTCTGTATCTGAGAAAGACGACTGTAACGCAGCGCAAGAGTTTGCACCTTTACCAGACAAGTCTTTATTAGGAGCTAAGAAATTAAACCAAGAATCTATGGAACCATGTGGAATGAGCTCCCCTCTTCGGAACATTCAGGCTGCACTCGCTATAAAAGATGATTCCATCCTTGATGTCACTGGTTCTTCATGTAACCTAACTTCTGCTATGGATGTGGATGATGGTGATGCTAAAATTCCTGCCCCCCTGACAAATGGCCAGTTGGAGAACAATGGAAGTTCCCCAACACCCTGTTCACAAGCAGAAGATATAGTAACGACAGAGGCCCATCCTTTGCATGATACAGTTACTGCTATAGAAGACTTTGGTAGTGGAGACCAAGCTGATGCCCCACTAAAAGATTCAGCAGAATCTAAAAGGACCCCTAAGAAAACGTCCTTTGAAAATACTGTCCTACCTGACCTGTTGCTAGACATACAGCCTGAGCACCGCATGGAAGAGCAGTTATCAGCAGTCCCCAGTCCTACATGTGATGCAGATTTAATGGAAACAATTTCTACAGATTGCAAACAGCCAAAAGAAGGAAATATATTGCAAGTTAGGCTAGACAAACTGGAATCCGAAACAAATGTGATGGAAGTAACCGACCCAAACCTTAGTAACAATGATCTCCAGAATAGTATCCATATGTCAGATACTTTGTCCTCACAAGGCACTCTGAGCAATGAAAGCATTGAAAGTGGGTCCTTGGACCTTTCTGTAATGAATATAGAGCAAAGTCTGTCCGATCTTGAAGCCAGGACTTTCAAGAACTCCCAGAGAGTCCTGCAATGGAAGAACCGAAAATCCTTATGTTGGTTAGATTGCATATTATCAGCCCTGGTGCAGTCCAGAACTCTTGGTTTCTTTGTGGCAAAGCAAGGAAATGATAAAGAATCCCTAATTTTCAACCTTTTTGCCAAATACAAAAAAGCCACTGCATTGTGCAAACAGATTACCAAAAAAAACAAAACAGGTGAGCTTCCTTTCCATAAATTTTATTCTCACAAGATAAAGTGGAAATCTAGAAAAAAACAATTGTTTTAGACTCCTTTCACACTGAGGTGCTTTTCAGGTGTTTTTTGTGCTTAAAATCTCGCCTGAAAAGCGCCTCTCAATGCTCCTCTTTCACACTGGGGTTGTGTGTTTGCAGGACGGGGGAAAAAAGTCCTGCAAGCAGCATCCTTGGGGCAGTGCGGGAGCGGTGTATACACCGCCCCTGGCCATTGAAATGAATGTGCACTGCTGCCGAAGCGCCTGCAAAGCGACGCTTCGACAGTGGTGCTTTTCGGGTGCTATTTACCCTTTCCTCGGCTGATAGCGGGGGTTAAAAGCACCCCACGGCCAAACAGCGGCGCTATAACAATGATAAAGTGCCGCCAAGCTAACGGCGCTTTACCGCGAAAGCCCACACCGCCCCAGTGTGAAAGTCTTAGAAAATTAAGTTGTTTTTTTAGTAATAAGGGATAGACATATCAGATTTTTGGTTTTGCTTGTCTCCCGCTTCTTGAGATTTACAGTGTTATCCTGTACTGGTATACTGGGTAACACAACAGGAAGATTGTCTGAATGTACATCTGCTGAATGTAGATGGTCACCCAGTCTGATGTTCCCACTCTGTTAATTATAGTGTTTTTGAAAAAATAAATAAAAAAACAGGATAAAAAGTAAAATGTAGCGACAGGGAGCGAAATCAAAGCCCATTCTGGAATTTGAATGGAACACACACATACTAGTCAATCCAATGGCATTAGGTGGGTAAACTATGAATACAATAAGCCGGATGTGTTTATTTTCCCACAAGCGTACATATTTCAAATTTTAAGTGTCGGTTCATACTTGTACAATGCGATTGTGATGCAAATTTTTTCATTGCGTGTTTGGTTATTACCAGCACAAATTTAATGCGCTTAGTATGTAAATTAGGCACAGATGTGAGTTGTGCTCAGGCCAATCGAAAAGGCAAGAAAAAAATGGGTGTTAACTGGGAAGAGCACAGGAAGTTTTCTTTTGTGAGGGGAGTGGTTAGTGAAGATTTTGGGTGATTAATGTTTGATCATATGCCATTGATCATGGCAGCAGTTATTACTGCTACTGCTGCAGTCCTGACAAGACTTTATTTTTCTATCGCATTCAGAAAGGAATCACAACGCATCGATGTGAACGACCGTCATTGAAAACAATTACTTTTTGGATGACATACGAATGTAGTTTTTGTTTAAAGCATTGCATTCGTTACCGGCACTTAGTTTGCTTTCTCCTTGTTTATCTCTGGTTAATTATACACAGGTATTTTCTGCTGTTATGTACTATCCTTGCTTTTGGGAATTTCACCAAGCTAAATACTTATCTATTTTTCTTGTAGGGAGGCCAACAAAATCTGAAACCTGTCTCAATGAAGTCCGAATCCACATATTTGACACATTAAAGCCATTGTTGAAGTGTGAATTGGGTAAGAATTTTTATTTGATGTTCAGTTGATGTAATTGTTTAAACAAAACTGCTCTGACTTTGCCCGGGAGCCAGTTGCAGAGCCCTTTGCTTGCCTTTGTCTGGCCCTTGGAGCACTATTGCATCCACGGACACCATCAAAGGAGCACAATTCCTGTCGTGGACATCAAAAGGACACCATTCCTCCTGCTGGCGGCCAAGGATGGGGAACCTTTCCTCCCATTGGCCCTAGTCTGTCCTCTAGAGTCTAAAGGATTATAAACTGACCCTTTGTTTAGACAGTTTGGAGACCCCCTAGCCTAGAAGACTGTTAAAGGTATAGTTCACCTTAAACTGCCTATGCAGGAAAGGGGTGTCTACAAGTGAATACAAAATGTGCAGCTTTGACTAAAGTTGAATATTTTTGCCCTTGCTATACATTTTAAAGTAGAAGTCCAGCCTAAAACTAAAATCGCTACATCTATAGACATCCACAATCTAACACTAACCTATCTAGCTCTGAAAGAAGAAATCAGTGTGTGTGTGCGTAATTTTTATATATATAGTGTGTAATAAATATATATATATCAGTATAGACCAAAAGCCAAAAGTTTGGACACACCTTCTCATTCCAAGAGTTTTCTTTATTTTCATGACTATGAAAATTGTAGATTCACACTGAAGGCATCAAAACTATGAATTAACACATGTGGAATTATATACATAACAAAAAAGTGTGAAACAACTGAAAATATGTTATATTCTAGGGTCTTCAAAGTAGCCACTTTTTGCTTTGATTACTGCTTTGCACACTCTTTGCATTCTCTTGATGAGCTTCAAGAGGTAGTCACCTGAAATGGTCTTCCAACAGTCTTGAAGGAGTTCCCAGAGATGCTTAGCACTTGTTGGCTACTTTGAATAACCTAGAACAGGGGTGTCAAACTCAATTTCATTGTGGGCCGCATCAGCATTATGAATGCCCTCAAAAGGGTCGGTTGTATCTGTAAGATTAGATGTCCAGCACTTCCCCTCCCCTTTACATTAGATGTCAAGAGCCACCCCACCATCAGAAGTTAAGTCCCCCACTCTCCCTTACATCACAGTGCACCCCCTTTCCTTATGCTGCTGCTGGTAAGAAGCTGAATGTATTGCCTGAAAGCAGAAAGTAGGGGTCTGGAGTAGGACCAGAGGAGGCCTGGAGCTCTCCTGCAGATGCCTTTTAACTACTTAAGCCCCGGAACAATATGCTTCTAAATGCCCAGAGGCGTTTTTTACAATTCAGCACTGCGTCGCTTTTACAGACAATTGCGTGGTTGTGCGACATGGCTCCCAAACAAAATTTGCGTCCTTTTCTTCCCACAAATAGAGCTTTCTTTTGATGGTATTTGATAGGGTTGTCCCGATACCGATACCAGTATCGGTATCGGGACCGATTCCAAGTATTTGCGGGAGTACTTGTACTCCCGCAAATACCCCCGATACCAAAATAGAATACTCACGCCGCACATCGCCCGCCGCCGACCGCCGCTAATCCCCGTGTAAACTTGTAATACCCGCGGCGCCATGTATAGACATGCGATTGGACGGATCCGTCCAATCGCGAGCAAGGGGGGAGTGTCTATACTCGGATATACACGCATAGACACTCCCCCCTTGCTCGCGATTGGACGGATCCGTCCACTCGTGTGTCTATACATGGCAGCGGCGGAGGTATGGGGGACATGACATGGCTGCATATGTGGGGGGACATGACATGGCTGCATATGTGGGGGGACATGACATGGCTGCATATGTGGGGGGACATACATGGCTGCATTTGGGGACACGTTTAAAAAAAGTATCGGTATTCGGTATCGGCGACTACTTGAAAAAAAGTATCGGTACTTGTACTCGGTCCTAAAAAAGTGGTATCGGGGCAACCCTAGTATTTGATCACCTCTGCGATTTTTTTATTTTTTGCGCTATAAACAAAAATAAAACGACATTTTTGAAAAAAAAAATCAAAATGATCGCTTAGTGACACTGGCAATAGGGGGTGAAAGGGTTAACTAGGGCGGTGATCAAGGGGTTAAATCTTTATTGGGGGGGGGGGGGGGTACAGGGGCTACCCTGGACCTAACACTAACTGCCTGTCACACTAACTGTCACATTGACACTAAATGCAGTGATCAGTACATATATAGTCACTGCATTCAGTGACACTTTGTGGGGGGGTTATGTGCCTGTGTGTTACTGTGTCAGTGAAGTGTTGTGCAGACTCACTTGTGATGTCTTCTCTCCTCAGCGGCGGTTGAAAATACAGCAGAGAGGAGAGATTACATCACTTTCCCCTTCCTGTGTTTACACAGGAAGATGGCGAGTGGCGGACACGCATTGGCTGGGAGCGATCCGGAGGGGGCGGACAAAAACGAACAGCCGACCCCTCATCCCGGATCGCTCCCACAGCCTACGGAACCGCCGCATGTACCGGGGGTCCCTGCCCAACCCACGTCTAGGCAGGGACGTACAGGTGCGCCAATGTGCCATTCTGCCGACATAAATGTACATGCGGCGGTCCTTTTGTGGTTAACCACTTAAGACCCGGACCAAAATGCAGGTAAAGGACCTTGCCCCTTTTTGCGATTCGGCACTGCGTCGCTTTAACTGACAATTGCGCGGTCGTGCGATGTGGCTCCCTGCGTTATAAGAGAAATCAAATAAACTAAATTTTAGTCAAACATTTAGGCCAAAATGTATTCAGCCACATGTAAAGTAAAAAAATAATAGCTACCTAGCGGGAACAGCGACACTAATACAGCGATCAGAAAAATGATCGCTTAGTGACGCTGGCAATAGGGAGTGAAAGGGTTAACTAGGGCGGTGATCAAGGGGTTAAAACTTTATTGGGGGGGGGTACGGGGGCTACCCTGAACCTAACACTAACTGACTGACACTAAATACAGTAATCGTACATATGATTACTGTATTCAGTGACACTGTGACGGGGGGGGGGGTGAATCGCAAGGGGTTAAGTCTGCCTGTGTGTCAGTGTAGTGTTGTGCAGACTTACTGAGAGATGTGATCACTCTTCAGCGGCGGTTGAAAATACCGCCGAGGGGAGAGATCACATAACTTCCCTCTTCCTGTGTTTACACAGGAGGAGGAAGTGCAGGGCGGGGGAGCGCGCGGATTGGCTGGGAGCGATCTGGAGGGGGCCGACAAAAACGAATAGCCGCCCCCTCATCCCGGATCGCTCGGCCAGCCACGGGGACCGCCGCATGTACCGGGGGGGGTCCCGATCGGACCCACGGCAAGGCAGGCACGTATATATACGTTGATGTGCCTGCCTGTGCCATTCTGCTGATGTAAATGTACATGCGGCGGTCCGCAAGCAGTTAAAGGGGTTGTAAAGGATTTTTTATTTTCTTTCATAATAAGCATCATTTACCCGCAGACATTCCTCTTTTCACTTCCTCATTGTTCGTTTTTGCTCAGAAGTTGCTCTATTTCTTCTCTGTTCATTTCTTGCTTGTCTGATTTTACTCACCACCGTGAAGGGAGACTTTACTGTGGTGGTCAGTAACGTGCTCGCCCCCTCCTGGGAACTACATCTGTGTGGCAGGACGCTCTCTACATGTTAGAGACTTCAAGAAGGTGTGAATTACTTGGCGTGCCGCAATTCATACTGGGGAAATGTAGTTCTTACATGAACAAGTGATGCAAACCAGGAAGTGAATGAGAGAACAGAAACTAGAACGCCGGAGGTGATTAGGCATACATTTTTTTTCCTTTACAACTCCTTTAAGCCTTTACAATGTCTGGCTTGCATGCAGCACTCATGAGTTTTATAATTGCATGTTATTTTATTATTCTGGTTACAAAATTATAAGCAGATTTTTGGGGTTAGTAAAAAAAAAAAAAAAAAAACATACTTGACTCGGTGCTGCAGCATTGGTGTAATGCTGCAGCTGTCCCCTGCCGGCTTGAAGTCTGAGAACTGAGCAAACAAATGACCGCTAATCACTTAGTTCCCAGTCTTCTCAGAGCAGAGATCAGTGACTGTCAGTTTCCACTCTCCGCTCTGCCCCTCCAGAACACAGGGCTGGGGAGGGGACACACAGCTATAATGGTCTCTCAACCTAGCGCTGGAGATCAGAGCCAGCCATCAGTCAGGCACCTGGGTGGATAACAACAATATTGTGGCAATCCTTCCTGAGCCTGGAGCGGCTTGGTGACATCACAGGAGAGCAAATGTAAGTGCACTCCTGTGACCCAAAAGAAAAGGAAGGTCAAAAATAGGTTTGCTCAGCTCTAGGTAGAAGTGTTTTTAGACTAATCAGTAACCATGTAAATTTAGGTGGCATAATATTTTTTTTTTGAGATTCTTTGAGCAAAGGTGGAAATCGTGTAAAAGCAATGCAATGCACGCAGCAGTACATTATAAAGATACAGCCTGGGCCTCCCCATATATTAACCATCTGTCAACAGAAGCAGAAAAAACAGCAATCTATGGTGAGGTTTTTCCATTATACAAAATAAAAATGTATTTTTAGTGTTCCAATGCATAAGGCCTCACGGACAAATACAAAATTGGCAGTTACAAGGGTTTGGACAAACTAGAATACTCACCAAGTTCACTGGTTCTGCCTGAGGATGCCTACAGTTAGACCCCTTTAACACTGGGGAGCTCTACATGCATTTTTGCGCTAAAAATAGTGCCTGTAAAATGCTTCTTTTGCAACCCTAGTGTGAAATCCTGAGTGCTTTCTCACTGAGGTGGTGTGCTTGCAGGACAGGGGGAAAAAATTCCTGGAAGCAGCATCATTGGGGCGGTGCGGGGGCGGGGCATACAGTGCTCCTCCATCGCCCCTGCCCATTGAAATGAATGGGTGCCGCATTCAATGCACTTTGAAAGCAGCGCTAATCGGGCACTTTTAACACCTGGGGGGTTCAAACCGCCCCGCTAGCAGTGCCAAAGCTCTGCTAAATCTAGCGCCACTTTACCGATAACAGACCCAGTGGGAAAGGGGTCTTACTGGTAACTTATGCAAGATACAGTTCCCCTCTCCACTATGTTTATACACTGTAATCAGACAGGAAGCAATTTGAAAACGACCAAACAAGCATTCAAGCTACTACAAAGTGTGTAAGAAGTTTTAATAGAGTTGCAAGAAAAGGTATGTGAACCCTTTTTGGAATGATATGGATTTCTGCACAAATGTGATCTGATCTTCATCTAAGTCACAACAATAGACAGTCAGTCTGCTTAAACTAATAACACACAAAGAATTAAATGTTACCATATTTTTATTGAACACACCATGTAAACATTTACAGTGCAGGTGGAAAAAGTATGTGAACCAAGCTTGGATTTAATAACTGGTTGAACCTCCTTTGGCAGCAATAACTTCAACCAAACGTTTCCTGTAGTTGCAGAACGGTAGCTATAACCAACACCTCCAATCTCATCTCATTGATTAGACTTCAGTTGGCTGACACCTCACTCAAAATTGGCTCTTGTAGATATCATTAGTGTAGGGGCTCACATACTTTTTCCACCTGCACTGTGAATGTTTACATGGTGTGTTCAATAAAAACATGGTAACATTTAATTTTTTGTGTGTGGTGTTAATTTAAGCAGACTGTGATTGTCTATTGTTGTGACTGATGAATATCAGATCACATTTTATGACCAATTTGTGCAGAAATCCATATCATTCCAAAAGGGTTCACATACTTTTTCTTGCAACTGTGTGTCATTATAAACAACTTTAAAAAAGGAAAAGCATTACAATAGAAATACAGGCAAAGCTTTTTTTGGTATGTCTGAGGGGAAAATATCTCTGTACACTGCAAGCGATGTGAACTGTAAGACCTTTAATGGAATAATACTATTGGTGATGAGGCTTCATTTACATAGGTTCAGAGCTCTGCACAGTGCATTGCTCATTTTGGAAAGTTGTTGTGCTGGAGGAAAACCTTGGGTTTAATACCAGTGTAAAAATGTGAAATAAATGCAAACGTTCTAAAGATTCACTAACATAATAAATTAGTGTGTTTGAAAAAACAATATTCAAACCCTATTAAAGGAAAACATTCCAATTTATGAACTAAAAAATATTTTCATTTATAATCGTTTTATGCACATTAAGTACGGTATATTTTCTGCCATGCTGAATTCATTTACACGCGATTGGATTTATTTATTTTACAAATTTGGTATCGCATATTTTGGTGTAGGCTGCTTTTATGTGATAGTCTTCCCCAGTCTTTTTTTAATACCAGTGTACATGTACCTGCCATAGGAGCAGATGTTCTACTGTAATAAGTAAATGTCACCTTCATTCTGAAGCGAGTCTGTATTGCTTCACGGCAATAATTAGGCTTTAACTAAGGCAAAGAGCCTGTACTGTGTCAAGAGCTGTTTATCTTTTTGGAGTGGCATGGAGCTGCATGCTGGCAGCCTCTATTAGTGAATGCAGCAGTGTTTTGACAGGTACAAGTGCTCAGACCCAAATTTTAAAGTGATATCTAAATGTGAGTTTGGTTTGTTAATAAAAAAGTCCATAGTTACCTGCTCTGTGTAATAACTTTACACAGAGCAGCCAAGATCCTCCTTCTCAGGTCCCCCGCTAGCCAATGTGGCTCCCCCACCCACCGAGTGCCCCTCATAGCAAGCTACTTGTGGCTTCCTCTGCTATATATGAGCCAATGAGGAGGGAGAGAGCCTCTGCTCTCTTGCACATTGCTGGATCAAGATCGGGGTCAGGTATGTATTTTGAGGACGGTGGCGTTAAATGCAGAATTTTTTTTTTCCTTCCCGTGTAGCACGCAGTAAGATTAAAAATTCTCTTTACAACCACTCGACAGTATTTTGTAGCTGCCGACTTAAATTTTTTTAGTGGTGGTGCTGGAGCACAGCTTTGAACTGCCTGCATTTGGGTCCATACACCCATTCTTGTCTGCATTTCAAACTTGGCTGTGCAAGTGAAACTGCACAGCCACTGGATCCGCATTCACTTGGTGCTGTTGTAGGGGACTGTTCAACCCACGTATATGAAGCCTAAGGCCGGGTTCACACTTGTCCGACAAACGCTTCGACATTGGGAGCTCATGTCGCATGATGTATTTCCCTATGAAAGCCGTCTTAACTGGTCCGACACAAATAGGTTCGACTTTGAAAATGCTCCCTGTACTACTTTGGTCCTACATTGATCCTACTCCAATCCATTGAATATCATTGAAGTGGGACCAAAGTAGGAGCCTTGTCCTTAGCATTCGACTTTTGACATCCGACATGTGATTGCAGCAGTAAAAGAAATTTATCTCACTCTGGGATTGTTTTGATTGGTCAAAGAACAAGTCAGACTATAACAAATTTGGATCAAAGTAGTATCCTGTTCATGAAAGTCAGATGGATGTAGGACCGATAAGTCGTACTGCTGTAGTATAGTGTGAACTCAGCCTGATAGTTGATGTGAGATCATTTCTTTTAGACTTAATGGCGTTGGCATAGATCAGTGAAGGTAGCTGATTGTGTGCATTTACTTACTGCAATAGAACTGTTCCAGATTCTATGATGGTAGATGCATACTGGCTATAAATCTAGGGCTTTCCTCTGGCACAACTTTCATAAAGAGCAGGTCAGACAATTCAAGTGTGACACTATGTTGTAGGAATGAAAAAATGCACAATAAAACCGTGCATTACATCTTTCTTTATGAAAATCTTAACTGGTGCAAAGCCCTAATGTGTTCACATACCCTATGGGGACTCTACTGAACCTTGCAGTAAAACAGATTCTTTGGTACACAGAGATTCTCATAAGATGTTTATACTCTGTTACAAACAGTAAAAATGTGTACTGTTAGGATGCAGATCACATTCCCACTATTCTATGCCAATTTAACCCTGGTACGATGGCCTGCAGTGCTCAGTGCATGCCATTTGTCTTCTGTGTGTCTGATAAGGTTTTTCTACAACCACAATCTCTCCTATAATCTGATATTTACCTTTTTGCGCTACAAAAAAAATGACACCAAGAAAGGCTTCAGTTAGACCTGAGAAAACTCAAAACAGAATAAGCAGGTTTTGTACCAGATGTAGAATAGGTTATAGACCAATGCGAATGTATGCAGCCAGTCCAATCTTGGAAGCAGCATACCAATTTAAAGGATTTCTGTGCGGACAGTGCGGCACATGAATGATTTTACTGCACAGAATACATGGCTTTCATGAAGTTGGTGCCTACACAAGCACTTTGGTAAGCTCTGGTGGCACATTGGAATGGCCAGCCAGTATGAGAAAGTAACGTATTTATCGGCGTATAACACGCACCCTAACTTTAAGAGGGAAGTTTCAGGAAATAAACTTTCCACCGCCCCCTGCGTATAACACGCAGGTACAGTTTACCCTCTATTTTCAGGGTAAAAAAGTGAGCGTTATACGCCAATAAATACAGTATCTCTTGGCATCTTTTGATACCTGCTCTTAAGTTTAAAGTACAGGTTTGTGTTAAGGAGCCAAGGCACATGTCCTATTCACATCACTTAAAGGTTCGGCAACAGCTATTTATTTATTTTAACATTCTGACTTCTGAGATTTTGTCTAAATAAAATATAAATACATTAAACAGAAAAATAACTATGCTTTTCCTCTGGCAAAAATTACTTTTATCAGAGAAGACCTCCAAGCCCAAGACGATTTTCGTCTTGTCATTTTACTGTACATTACTTTTAAATCTTGGTTTGGTTTGTAAAACTAAGGTTTTAACCCCTTTGTCACTTGAGGCACCTCTGTCAATTGCTTTAAAACTTTCATGTGCAGTTAACTTTTAATTAGGTGGCACCCCTTCATTTCAGGTGTCTACGAAGTGACTAATACGTTTTTGGACTATTCGAACTGCAGTCTAGTGTAAATGGAATGACAGCTGCCAGGTATGGAATTGGGTAGGTTATGGCTTTTAGAGTAAATGCTGAATTCAATTCTCAGCAAATTAGCCTTGTTTTCATTTTACATCCACATGTTCCAGGCTATTTTATAGATGCTCTCTGCAGCTTGATGGAAATTGGGCTTAAGAGAGAGTGGCAGTCCATCTACTTGGGTAGCTGCGTTTTCTTTCTTTGCAAAACCTCCTTTTTTTTTTTTTAACCTTTTCGCTAACAGACATGTTTGCATTTTTTGCACATCTTTAAAAAATAATTTTAGGACCTGAAGATTACACAAACCCAAAATATATTTTCTGAAAGCAGACACCCTAGAAAATGGTAGTTCCAATTTTTTATGTAACACAATATTACTGTAAAGGTCTAGGAGATGCAAGCTCTCAGTAAAAATCGCACTAAAGTAAATTTTAGGGCAAAAGAATTCAATAAATTACCCACATTTTTCGTAATATATAAAAGATGAGGTTGCTCCGAGTAAATGCCAAACCTTGTCATTTTACAGGCTCACACACTATATTCTCTTTAGGTGACACTTCAAAAGCCCCTATAGAATTATTGCCCTCACTTCGGTGTGCGTGGCAATATGTAACGTGTATCGCAATCGACGATTTCATGCGTAGGTGCCTCTGATGGGTGTGTTTTTATGTTTGTGCGTGGGGGGGGGGGGGGGTGTTTATGTGCTTGGGTGTAACGTTATTTTTTTTGCAATTAAACTTTTATTTATGTATATCTTTCACTAGAGTCCCCTATGTGGTGAATTTTTGATGTTGGATTCTCTTTAAGACATGCAGGGTCCAAAAGACCCAGCATGTCTCCTCTGTGCTCCAATGGATGTGTTGCAGATATATGCAGATTGCATTGCAATACATTAATTCCTGGCTATGCTAGCCAGAGAAAGTGACGCCAGACTTTCCGGGTCACCAACAAGAAAGTAAGCAGCGTGTATGTGTGTCCGCTCTCCTTCCTCACCTGCACCTGCCGCGTCAGTTTCAGGCCCGCAGATGGGCAAGCAGAGCCTGGAATACATGGTGGGGCCGCCGTTACCAGTTAAGGACTGCATATTTCAGTGACTATATTTAGGCGCCCCTCGTTACCTTTTTCTGCATTGATTGTTGCAAAAAATGTGTCCAAAGGGTATCTTTTGACTAAACTGCAGCATCTGCTGGGAAATGAGGGCACCAGAGAATTGGTGCACTTTGAATATTCTCATCAACTTGCCAAGTAGATCTATTCTAATTTCCTTTGCACTGTCATACCAGATTTTAAGGTGTGAAAAGCGAACATACTTGCCTTCATTAGAATATGGTCTGAGGTGTGCATGGCCTGTCAAAGGCAAAGTGTTGGAGCCAAACACATCTAGCAGAGGATTCTTGTTATAGGTCAGTGTTGCAAAAACAGTGCTTGCATTCATCTCCCTTACAAGTACAGGACAGACTAAAATAATGTTTACAACCACATGGTAGTTGTCTGAATTAAGGCGAGAACAAAAAAATTGCTGAAGTGTACAGTCTGAGACACGAGCTGAATATTCAGAGACACTGGGTTATAGGCGTTCAGCCTTTCCTTATGGGCCAACATTCACAACAATTCATAGGTTACTACTGGGAATACCGTAGCTTTGACTATACAGCAAATAAATCGAGTGGGACTTCTGCGCTACTAATAAGTCTATCCAGAAATCAGTGACAATATGCAGTAAACACAAAAATGCATACACAGCAACTAATAACATAAATTCAAATAAGGGTGATAGCGCAAATTGAAAAAACAAATCATAACATACACAGTGGGTGATAAATAAGGTGCACAAAAGTGTACAGTGCCAAACACAAAAAAGTCTATCAGGGACAAGGATAAGTCCAAGGAAAGTGCAAAAACTCGAATATGTGCACTAATAATCCATAATAGTAAAAAGCAGTGTGGAAAGGATGTCCACTGGTCAGAGAGATGTGAGGAATAACACCACCACACAGCGTGTCTGATCTCCCAGAACTCTCACCTCCAGCATGTAAACACAGGCATATATGATGATCTTTGTGTGGAAACCTCCCTCAGTAGTCTTGTTCACCACCACGGGTCGGTGGGAAGATAGGTACCTGAGATCTCGGGTGACAGTGGAAAAGAGGAGGGAGAAGGACAAAAGCCTCCAATAGTGTATTATCCTTGGTATAAAATAATTTATTGAGGAATTGCACTTACAGGTAGATGAATAAAAATTTGCATATCGACAACGGTGATCACATCGCTTCTGATCACCGTTGTCGATATGCAGATTTTTATTCATCTACCTGTAAGTGCAATTCCTCAATAAATTATAGATACAAGGATAATACACTATTGGAGGCTTTTGTCCTTCTCCCTCCTCTTTTCCACTGTCACCCGAGATCTCAGGTACCTATCTTCCCACCGACCCGTGGTGGTGAACAAGACTACTGAGGGAGGTTTCCACACAAAGATCATCATATATGCCTGTGTTTACATGCTGGAGGTGAGAGTTCTGGGAGACCAGACACGCTGTGTGGTGGTGTTATTCCTCACATCTCTCTGACCAGTGGACATCCTTTCCACACTGCTTTTCACTATTATGGATTATTAGTGCACATATTCGAGTTTTTGCACTTTCCTTGGACTTATCCTTGTCCCTGATAGACTTTTATGTGTTTGGCACTGTACACTTTTGTGCACCTTATTTATCACCCATTGTGTATGTTATGATTTGTTTTTTCAATTTGCGCTATCACCCTTATTTGAATTTGACTATACAGCACTTTGTCGGTAGACGTGATGTGACTGCTTTTTATAATGTCTAGGTTTACCATTACTTTATTTTTTACAAGAAGCAAGCGTCTCTTAAACAGACTCCCGCTCAAAAGTGTAACCCTTACATGCCACATTTGGCATGTCATTTTTTTTGGGGGGGGGGAAGCGAGACTTCCTGTCCCACTTCCTCCTGCCCAGGGACTGCTAAGGCGATACGTCATATCGCCTTTTGGCAGCCCCTCCCTGTAGGCGATCGCCTGTCCACTCAGGGAGCACTGCGCTGTTCACGCATGCGCCGTGAGTGCCTGGCCGTGAAACTGAAAGCTGTCACAGCCAGTTGCCCACAGTTACAATGGGGGCGCCGGCGGAGAAGGTTTTTTTTGTAGCTGCTGACCTAAAAATAAATAATAATAATAAACCTAAAAAAGTCTGGAACTCCCCTTTAATTTCATAGCTACAGTCACCATCTGCACAGTTTCCGTTTCTTCTCCTATTTGCCAAGAAGTGAACTTGGTTTTCTTAATGTTCAATTTCAGGCCAGCTTTTAGTTGATTGGATGCTGGGAAATTTTTCCTGAACATGTCCCTTGGCATATCCCCATCTGTGAGACCTCCAGTTTATTTATTTTTTGCTAAGCAAGCAATGTAGAGTAACACAGGAATAGCAAGAAGGGTGTCCCATACTGTGCTACAAGATATGGAATTTACAGGTCAGGATTCCTTTTATCTTAATCATACAGTACAGCAGCCCTCAAAATTTCCACTCGCATACTAGCATTTGGGGAGTGGATTTAAGCTGGGGGCGAGTGATGACAGGGCTGCATGACCAATCTCACTCCAATCTGTACCTACACTTAGAGTCCGATGAGATTGGCGGCCGAAGAGGAAATGTGCATGCTCGGGAAAAGTAGTCTGGTGAGCCGCGCACAGGCAGAGCAGTACACAGGTGCTCTCCCTACAATTCTCATTAAGCCATGGGACCTAACAGTATAACCTCTCTAAGTCTGCCCCCCTCCCCCGACCAATGTAGCTAAGAAGTAAGTAGCAGGAAGTAATGAGTGAGGTGGAGGATTGTGAAAATTACCACTCTGGTGCAGCGCCCACTTAAAGTTTCCCTGACATGAGAGCGGCAGCCTTCCAGTTTGTGCAGTTTTCTTCTCCTTGTGCTCTATGTAAGTGTCCAACGCTTCAGCCTGAGCACTGTGAACAGACTGGTCTTAATGTGTGCTGTGCGGTGTCAGTGTGCACTGTACTATCGTGTCAATGGCTGTGCAGTTGTGTGGATCTTAGCGCTGGATTGTACTCCCTCTGGCTGTACATTTAACAGTGTCATTCCATAAGATAATCTACGAGGGCGTGTTTACGGGTGCAATTAGGCGCAGGGCAGTGTATGAATTAGGTGGGGCTACTGGTCGCGAGTAACTCTTGAGGCCTGGCTAGTAGCTCAGGACTTGAAATTTTGAGCCCTGCAGTACAGGATACAGGCTGGATATATTAATGGACCCAGGGACATCCCCCAAGCAGTGATGACTCTTCTCTTACGTTTGAGCCAGAGCCGGACCCTATTTTAACATTGGTCTCTACATCCACTTTTGGCTCTATTGCAGGCAACTAATGACTTTAATACAGCCATCACTGTCCAGAGCTCAAAAAAAGTTTTTTTTTTGGGGTAGATGTAAGGTTTCTTTGCTTATCCATTGCTTGGGGATGGCCCAGGTCTATGAATAATCTATCCTGTACCCTGCACTGTACAATTTAGCTAAAAGGAATTTTGGCTAGTAATTTTTTTTTTCCTTATCCTGGAGAACAGGACACAGCCTACCTTCTGTTTTGTTTCTGTGTTACTCTGCACTGTTGGCTAGGTTTCACAGAGTAGGGTTGGTTACAGGTGTATGCCCAGCAAAGCTTTGCCAGTTTTTACTCCAGGGTTTATGAATATTCAGCCTTTGTCATGTACTGTACTTGGACATAGTTTACAGGTAAGTAAAATTTCCTTTATTGCCTATTGTCCAGTGTTGGCCTAATCATAAAGCAAAATGCTTATGAAAGGCTTAGAGAAACGCTCCAGACAGCCTTTGGCATCTGCAAACACAATGCATATCAGAATTATGTACTTAAAAGTGATTGTAAAGGTTTGCATTTTATATAAAAAATAACAAACCTGTCATCCTTACCTCCACTGTGCAGCTTGTTTTGCACAGAGTGGCCTGAACGGCGTTTTTTGGGGTCCCCCTGCGGCTCTCTCGGCTCCTCCACGCTTCAGATACGGGAAAGCGCTCTCCCAAGGGGGTTACCTGCATTCAATGTCCATAGCCGCAGAGTGCAGGACTCTGCCCCACCCCCCGGTGTCAGCATCATTGGATTTGACAGCGGCGCAAGCCAATGGCTGCGCTGCTATCCATCCAATGAAGAGCAGAGAAGCCCGGGCAAAGATGTAGTGCGTTTGCGTTGTGGGACTCTCAAGGGCTCGGGTAAGTACAATGGGTTGATGGGGGGGCCGGTAACTATAAGATGTTTCACTTTAATGCATAGGATGAAAAAACATGAACCTTTACAACCCCTTTTTTAAAGAAAAACTAAAAACTGAGCAAGTAGTAAAGTGTGTAGTGTCTATAGCAACTAGTTGGGAAATGCCTTTGGTACTATTTTGCTGACGTTGGTACGCAATAGCATCGGTTCAAAAACCCCCGCATGCTCAGAATCAAGTCGACGCATGCTTGGAAGCATTGAACTTCGTTTTTTCAGCACGTCGTTGTGTTCTACGTCACTGCGTTCTGACCCGATCGGATTTTGGACTGATATGCACATCAGGCCACTTCAGCGGTGAACCGATGAAAACGGTCCGTCGGACCATTCCCATCGGTTTGAACCGATCGTGTGTACGCGGCCTTAAAGTGAACCTGTCACTTTATCTGGTATCGGCAACTCATTCTTTTGGTTAAAGCTATAATACAGGTTTAATGAAAGTGATCTATAGCTTGGATAGATGGAAATATCTATCTAGATCTCCATTTAACGTTTTATGGTTCATATTATAGAGAAGAGTTAAAACCTCTTGCTGTGTTTTTTTTCCCTGGTGGGGGAAATGTAGCCAGTCAACCGTGGAGCTCAGTGATTGGACAGTGGATAGCTAGAAGTCACAGAGCACAGGCAATCAGTCAGTGGTTGCCAGTAACCAAATTCTATATATTTAGCTTTATGCAAAAGCTTGTTCTATTTAGTGTTTATATTCTTGTGCACATAAAATGCTTAAACCACTCCTTAATGGAAACTGGTCATATTATGTACTATGGAATTAAAGCTTGCAGAAAAGATTTTTAACTCCATCTTGCATGGTGGTGTTGCCTTCTGGGTGCTAAATGCAGATTGTATATGGACACTTTATATGATCCTCATGTAATGGCAGATTTTCTATTTCCATTCACAATAGGACACAAAGAGAGTCCAGTGTTTGCTTTTCCTCTGCTCCTGAGACTGGACCCAGATTTTCAGAAGCTCTTTGTACATTCTTTCACATGGAACTTCAAATGTGAATCCTGTGGGTACACTTATCAGGAGAGGTGAGTACAGTAATTTGTATTTTTAATTGCAGATATCCATTCCGGGTCATTTCTCACTTTGAAACTTGGTGTAGACTGAATATGATCTCCATAACTGCTAATATGCAGCAGTCATATAAGCTTTTGTCGTACAATACATGGATTGCTTTATAGACCGTGGGTTTTTTACCGCTGCCTTCAGGGAATTGGCCAATGGCAAAAGTCTGCGCTAGGTCGGCCCCCCTGGTACACTGATGTAACCCAGCCCACTCTGAGGCTCCTGTTTTTGCTAGTGTCCTTAGATGGGACCGTATCTCTTGGAGAAAAAAATGTATAACATTTTTTCCACCTTAAGTATTTTACATGTTTTCGCTGACACTTACTACAGGGTTAGACTTCTTATGGCCTACAAGCGGTTTCTTGATCAGTGACCCTCATGTACATCTTGGGAACCGCTCCCAGACCCCTTGGCAGTGGGCTGGCCTTTTAACGTTTGCTGGATCTTGCATTTGGTGCGCACCTTGGTATGTAATGATTGAGATTAGCTGCAAGGTGCTATACAAATTTAAGGCCATGGTCCATTCCTGTGGCACCCAGAATCTGAAGACCCAATGGCTTGACTTTTTATTTATTTTTTTACCTCTCTACCAGAAACTTATTTTCAGTGGACACTATATTGAGGAGCATATTAAGCCTTATACAACAATTGGCCAAACTCAGAGGTTAATTCCTTGTAACTTCAATGCCTTGTATCCCATGGACACATCAAAAAAATGGTCTGTCCCCGCCGTGGACCCAATCATTCTTACTCCGATTTCTCAGTCTGATTACGTAGACATTTTGGAGACTCTTCTGAAATTCTTCTTTGCGTCAATAGGCCCTGCCCTACAGCCAGCCTTTGCCACCTTAACAGTTGCTGAGACTATGGCAACCTGGGCTAGAGAAATGAATGGTAACATTTCTCCTGCCATAGAGAATCCTAAATCTGTAAGATTACAACTCTTGGCCAGGCCAAGGGGAGGGGATCAAGCCTCATTATCCACTCTATTAATTCCCACCCTTCAGTTATTTCTTGGACATCCCACAGCCTATGAATCTATTCCTGTGGCCTTTATTGCATGATAACGTTTTTAAATTTGAATATACCTGTAAATCTTGGAGTGCAGTACACAGGTCTCCTGCCCCCTTCCCTGTGACCTCCTTATTGCTTGCTAACAAAACTGGTCCCACAGAGTGGGTGGGGTTATATATGTGTACTAGGGGGCAGACCCAGAGAAGACGCAAAGTGATAGGGTCCAAATTCCAGTCTGGGTTTAATTGTATTGCACTGATAAACAGCTACAGCCACACAGCAAAGATTTTTCATTATGTCCCTTTGACAAAAGTCAAGCAAACGTTTGACTTTTGCCTATCAGGGACAACTGCACACTGAAATTCAGCCAGATCCTTTTGCACCAGCTACATTCTGGTTGGGAATGCAAGTTTTTATACTGCAATGGTTTTTGCGTCTAGTCCTACTACTTCTGCATGTCCATGTTTGCCAAGGAAGGTGCTGGAGAACAGGAGAAGGTGAGCCCAGCTCAGGACTGAACCAGAAAGGGCAGAATAGTGTCAGAATTTGCTTTTTGGGGCACCCAGAGATTCAAGATAGATATCCAAGGTGCTCATGGAGACCCCTGTAGTGGGATTTTTCTTTAGCAGTTTGTCTCTATACCCTCTCACAAACCCATTTTCAGGGTGGCACTCTTGCACTTGGAATTTCTTATTGGTCTGTTTCATGTTAGAGAGAATCCATTGAAGGAGCTTGACAGCATCCCTGCATAGCTGCATCAGTTAAGTGAGGGTTAACTCTCTAAATTGAGTTGATGTCTAACCATCAATATCCCTGAAGGCTAGAAAAAGCAGAGCGTTTCAAGCTATTGTGATCCACATAAACTGAAATGACTTTAAAGGGGTTGTAAAGACAAAAATATTTTCCTCTTGAATTAAAGTCTGACGGTAGCTGATAATGTAAAAAGTAATGTTTTGCATTATAACTAGTTTGATACCTGTTGAAATCGAGCTGTTTTATTCACCTCTGTCACTCCTGAATCGTTATTCTCACTGACTTCCTGGTTTGCGGTGCGCATTTATTCTTGCTACATCACGGCCTAATGAGAACTACAGTTCCCATTAGGCTTAGCCTCCATGCCTGTGAGGGATAAGAGCATCTTCACGCAGGGCTGTAGTCATAGGGAGGGGGTGAGCACATTCTGCTTTCCACCATGCCAAACAGCTCAGGTGCTGGTGGAAAGCAAGAAGAGGAGAGACAGGAAATGGCATTTTCAAACCTGGATTACTGTATTTTGGAGGTCAAAAGGAAAAACGAGGTAAGTGATATTTAAATGCTCTAGCTTACAGCAATCAATTGATCTAATAAAAAACGCGCCTTTGGTGTTCCTTTTAAACAGTGTTTCACTTTTTAGTTTGTGCGTTGATGAAATCACTTTTATGTCTGAGATAGAGATATATCTATCTATAATTTTAATTTTTTTCACATGCAGGTGTCAGAAAACCATGACAACTTTTACAAAAATTGTTCCGGATTGGAGACCTCTGAATGCAGTTCACAAATCTCCATGCAACAAGTGTCAGGCTGAAGACCAGAGTCGAGAAATGCATTTGGAAACGTATGTATGACACACCAGCATGTTTTAAAGTGGACTTTGTCCTTGGTAAACATACAAGACCTGCAAATTTAAGTGTTGCCCTCTTCTGTCCTGCTGCTCATAGTGGAGATTTTGTCCCACTTGGGTACTTATGTTCATGTGAGCCGGCTGTCTCTTCTGCATTCCCGCTATGATGTGGGGCTAGATAGTGTACAGATGGATACTTGCCACCAATGTCACTTTACATCTCTGCAGAACATAGTTTGTATTTTCTGGCTTTTGGTGGCAAAAACCAATTGAGCCAGTGTCTAATTAGTGCAGTGTTACTAGCGTTGTTAGTGACGCTCTCAGATAGTGTCTGTTAGCCCAAATTGGCTAATATAGTTTTAATAATGTCTGAGGCCCGAACGCCTTCTGCTTGGGGGACAGAGAAATAAAAGTTCACACATTCTAATCTTTTCCAATTCCTTGAAAAAAATGTGTGCAGTGAAGTTCTGCTTTAAACTTTACCCTTCTAAATAAAGTAATGTATCTCTGTGATTCCACAAGCTCCAGTACAATGCTATACTTTGTTTTTTGCTATTTTGTGTCGCTTCAATGTAATCCGAATGTTTCTTGCAGGCTACAACCTCTGTTCATGCTTCACTTTGTGGAAGGGTTGCCAAGCAGTGATTTGAAGGCTTATGCATTTGAGTTTGGAGAACACTGGTATGATATTAGGACAGTTATTAGATATCGTGAGCAGCATTTTTCCACCTGGATGGCAAATGATGATGGTGAGTACTGTCAGTTTATTTTTTTAGTGTTCAATGATTTTTTTTTTTTTTTTCATCGCCACTCTGCCAAAAAAAGGTTGTATCCTTTTATATATTTCTGTTTTTGTTTTCACTCTTTAGCGCTGGTTCACACTGATGCAATTTCTGATGCAAGTTGGAATGCATCGAAACGCATGACAAGTGAAATATCAGTTTCACATACATGCAGTGCAACTGCGGTCAGATTGTTAAAATGGTCCTAAACGAGTTTGGTGCGATGCCTTCCAATTTTGTGGTCCATAGACTTGGACACATCTTTTATTTTTGATCACTGCGATTTGTGCTGATTGTTGGGAGCTGGCACATGCTGGTGTTCTACCAACCAGGGACTCATCCCTTCTGTCAACAGCAGGGATGTGTCATCAGTTGTTAAGGAGTCAGCACGTACCAGCTCCTAACACTCAACACAAATCGAATCGCACTTTTAAAAGGATCAAAAAAGAACCAGCAGAACGTAAAAAAAAAAATACATGAAGGTTGAGGCCCCCCCAATGCATACCAGGCATTATGGATTTTAAGGGGGACACCACAACGACAAAAAAAATGCATGCCCCCCCCCCCCCCCCCCCCCAAATCCATACTAGTCCCTTTAGGGCTGGTTTGGATTTTAAGGGGAACCTCACGCCAAAAAAATGCATACCAAACCCTTATTCCGAGCATGCAGGTCATCAAGGGGAAGGGGGGACAAGTGGGGGGGATAAAAGTAAATGACTGGTCCTTTATTAACCACTTCATGCCCAGCCTATAGCAAAATGACAGCCAGGCGGTGGCTTTCCCATCCTGACTGGATGTCTTGCAAAATGACAGCGCCACTTCCCCTGACACTCTGTAAACAGACAGGGTTACCTGATGACGTCACTGGGTGATCCCCCGCCCCCATGATTTTTTTGTGAAACTCCACCCATGATGTCAGTGTTTTTTTTTTGGGGGGGGGGGTGACACAAAAAAAAGCCAACTACTACACCTTTCGCACCACTCAGTTGTCCTCCCCCAAGGCAAAAATAGGTCCAGCCTTTCGTCACAAGCCCCAAACCCCTCCAAGTCAATCCAGAAGCCTCAAAATTAAGGGGCACCTTTACTCCCTGCAGTGGGGGGGGGGGGGGTGATGTCTATTGCCAATTTTCACCAGTCTGGATCAGAGACGTCCCTTTTTATCCAATCTGTCCACATATATTTCCAGGGACTACAGAATAGAATCCTGTCCCTGCTACTTCCTCAAGTCCTGCCCTTCAATTTACCAGCTCACCTCAATGTTGGGCAGATTTGTGGGTCTCCCTGAGTTGGGATTATCGCTCCTTGTGCCAGAAGCCAATTCCTGCAGAGGAAAAAAATTGTAATTTCTGTCATTGGTGGACATCTATCTTCACATTTCCATCTTTCTCGCACACTTTCTATACTTTGCTGTGGGAAACCAACATTTTCAATTTGTCACCCAGCCATTTGATCTTTCACAGAATTGGTTGCTCCACTCCTGTCCCTGCCAAGATCATGGGTCATCTATGTTGCAGGTAAACTGAGTGACCTTCTGCTGAAAGATTCTTCAGTCAGGGCCTGACATTCAGAAAACAATCTAGTTGCTTCAAACCTTTGGATGGCTGGTCATCTTTAAGAAGTCTGCCCTCCAACCTGCTTATTGCCTGGAATTTTTCAGGCTGATCTTGGGCAAGGCCAGGCCAAATTGTTCCTTCCCCAGGAAAAGATTGCTTCTCCCAGTTCCAGCTGTCAGACTTTCATATCAACCAGGCACCATGCAACTCCCTTCTGCATAGGATGGTTCTGGGCCTCGTGGTGACCACTTTTGAAGTGGTTGCCTCAGTTCAGTTACACTCTACAGTTAGACATTCTCATGATGTGGGACAAGTAGGTTCTTTCTGTGGATAGCCCATTGCTGTCCAGTTACAGTCCGCCTCAAAACCTTAATGACTTGGAGAGAATCTGCAGAGATGTGGGACAAAATCCCTCCTGACATGTGTGCAAACCTGGTGGCCATCTGCAGACCTCTGATTGCCAACAAGGTTTTAGCCACCAAGTACTAAGTCATGTTTTGCAAAGGGGTCAAATACTTACTTATTTCACTCATTAAAGCGGAGTTCCACCCTTAAAATCACTTTGTTTCATTCCATCCAGCATACTGGTGTCAGCGCCAGTATGCTGTGTTTTTTTTTTTTTTTTTAATGCATGTACTTACTTTATATAAAATCATTGAATTTCAGGCGCACCGCGGTATGTCGCCGCTATAAGGCGTCACACCTTCCGGAAACAGCCGATTAGCATTCGGCTCTTCTCGGCGCCTGCGCACAGACCCAGGAGCTGACTGCGCATGCGCCGAAAATAGCCGGTCCTAGTTCGGCTTTTTTCGGAGGGCGTGACGCAGCTATATACGGCGCCTGCGCAGTCAGCTCCTGGGTCTGTGCGCAGGCGCCGAGAAGAGCCGAATGCTAATCGGCTGTTTCCGGAAGGCGTGACGCCTTATAGCGGCGACATACCGCGGTGCGCCTGAAATTCAATGATTTTATATAAAGTAAGTACATGCATTAAAAAAAAAAAAACAGCATACTGGCGCTGACGCCAGTATGCTGGATGGAATGAAACAAAGTGATTTTAAGGGTGGAACTCCGCTTTAATCACTTAAGATCCGGACCAATATGCAGGTAAAGGACCAGGCCCCTTTTTACGATTCGGCACTGCGTCGCTTTAACTGCGCGGCGACGTGGCTCCCAAACAAAATTGGTGGTATTTGATCACCTCTGCGTTTTTTTTTTTTTTGCGCTATAAACAAAAATAAAGCTACAATTTAAAAAAAAATATTTTTTACTTATTGCTATAATAAATATCCCCCAAAAATATATATATTTTTTTTCCTCAGTTTAGGCCGATACGTATTCTACATATTTGTGGTTAAAAAATAGGGGATAGTTTTATTGCATTTTTATTATTTATTTTTTATTTATTTTTTACTACGAATGGCTGTAATCAGCGTTTTTTTTTTTTTTTTTTGTGACTGCGACATTATGGCGGACACATCAAACAATTTTGACACATTTTTGGAACCATTGTCATTTTCACAGCAAAAAATTCTATAAAAATGCATTGTTTACTGTGAAAATGACAATTGCAGTTTGCGAGTTAACCCCTTCAGTGCCCCCTAGTGGTTAAGTGTGACCTCCATGTGTTTCTAACTGTAGGGGGGGCAGGCTGGACGAGTTATGTCATTGATCGTCTTTCCCTATATCGGGGAACAGGCGATCAATGATGGTGCCACTGTGAAGAACGGGGAAGGTGTGTTTACACACACACCTCTCCCCGTTCTTCAGCTTCAGGCACAAAGTGTAGGAGAATCGCCCCCCCCCCCCCCCTCAGTACAGACCCCCTCTTCCTCCAGTATAGCCGCCCCCCGTAGTACAGACACCAGAGCGATGTTTCCCACGAGCGCGGGCCCCTCCTCCACTGTGGGCGTAAACAGAGGAGGGACGCCGCGCTGGGTGTACCAAGATGGCCGCGGCTCGGGAGCTAGGCTGAAGCCGCGGTCTTTCCTGATGCTGTGACCGCGGCGGCAATCCGCGGACGCGGTCACAGCATCAGGAAAGCCTGCGGCTCCGGCCTAGCTCCGGAGCCGTGGCATCGCTAGCGGAAATTGTAAAATATCGGCCTGATTTGGATACAAATCGTCCGATGCCGATTTCTCAAACTGCCAAATATCGGCCGATATATTGGTCGACCTCTAGTTAAGATGCAAATCAATTTATAACTTGTATGAAATTTTAGTTTTTGTAATTTTGTTCTCTCACTGTTCAAATCTACCATTAAAAATATAGACTGATGTCAGTGGGCACACATACAAAATCATCACGGGATCAAATACTATTTTCCCCTCACTGTACATACATATGCAGTTTAGTGTACCATAGGTCTAGCTCAGAGATTTATCTGGACCTTAAATTATGTAGTGAGAATAGTCATGTTGTAGGGAAGGTGTATTATACCCCAGCTTTAATTCTCCTCTTTTTGCAGGTACTTGGCTGGAGTCAGATGACCTTAAAGGCTCATTTTGTAGAAGGCACCAGAAGTTCAGAATGCGTGCTGAGGCCATTCATATTGTCATATGGGAGAAAAGCACTGAAAAGCCTATTCGGGAAGAAAGTTCTATGCTTGGCAGTACAACAAATGTTTCTGAGATGGAATCTGAAAATCAAGCTTCCATACCAACTGCTGAAATTTGTCTCTCTGATCCTTTCAGAGAATTCCCGCATTTTGCTCCTGAAGCTGAAGTCAGTAAAACAACTTGTGCAGAACACTTACCACAAGTAGCTTCTACATCTGAATGCATTATTTCAGATTCTTCTACAGAACATACACCACCCCCTGCAGTTGAGACTAACCCTTCAGTTTTGCCTTCAGGTCGCCCAGCGTCTAGGTCTGTGACGGATAACACATCCAATCTCCTTGCTGGAATGGAGGGCTTTGCTGATGATGACATCATTACACTGACATTGGTTGAAATTCCAGTTGATGCTACTGGCAAACCAGTTGGCTCTGTGCCACTAAATTCTGGTGCCCCCCAGGTGGAAATAAATCCAGATAACACTCTCCAGCCTTCTGCTGTTGAAATGCCGAATGGTTCTGCAAAGCTACCACAACATACTGATCAAAGCCAACGTTTGCCATCTGAGCCACCAGTGACCAACTCTTCTCCAGTTTGTACCAGTCAGCAGATGCCAGCTCAGCCATGTCGTCGAAAGGTGCAAACTAGTAACATGCCAGCAGCTGCTATAGCCACCAGTACCCCCAACGCAAAGATATTCAGCTCCAAGAAAAGCATTGTTAACATAATGGGCACTTTGTTGAAAAAGGATAACATCTTTATAAATTCTTATCCTACTAGTGCAAACAGGAGAACCACAGCAAGTAAATCTTGGCAGCCGGCTACTCTCTTAAAGGAGTCTGATTTGAATGGGGCTACTAAAAAGGCTGATAACTTTGAGGGTTTCCGAGGTAAGACTGTTAATAACATTGGTAAAACTGATGAATCCAGCTTGCTTATTTCCAAACTTTTAAAAAATTCACCTAGTTTTAATGTCCCTAAAGAAAAGACTGCCTCATCTGATAAATCATTTCTTGTACCAGCTCCTTTGGGTCACATGAAACCTGGAAAAAATGGATTAAGTTCCGGGAGAATGTCAGTAAAAGATAATGGCTTAAGTGGCGAAGATAAGGTTAAAAAACTGAGATTAAAGTTGTTAAAAAAGCTAAAGGCCAAGAAAAATGAACTAGCCTTGCTAGAGAAGGTGTCAAAATTACAACAGCATGGCTCCTGTCCTGGTGAAAGTAACGGAGTTCAGCCAGGTGTTGTAAATCGTCAGGAGCATTTGCGTGGATTTTTGCAGGAGCTACAGGAACAGATAGACAATGCAGACAACGAATCCGTTGGCACAATGAGTTCCTGCACATCCATATGCAGCAGCCCTGGAGATGCGGACTTCTTTGCTGAACTTTTCTCTCCATCGCCGGTGAACAATCCAGAGAATGACAGCAGATTTTTGGAGATGTTGGCTGATGGACATGGAATATCTGCAGAGCACTCTCAACAGGCTGCTGGGTTTGATTACTCCATGAACAACACTATCTCAGAGTCTAGTTCAGGAGCCAACACTTTTAACCAGTCCTCCTCTGAAGAGCAGTCTTTGAACCTTTTGTCATCTTCTACTATGGCAGCATTGACTGAGGACACTGGATACTTGGACTCCTTTGATATTTTCTAATTCTTTTGCAGCACTGATAAACTGTTTTTCATCTTACACTGTGTATGCCCAATTTGAGCTCCATTCACTGGTCAGCGACCTTAAATGGGTTGTAAAGGTACAATTTTTTTTATTTATTTTTTATTTCTAAATGGCTTTCTTTACCTTAGTGCAGTTCTCACTTACCTCATCCTTCCTTCCATTTTGCTTTAAATGTCCTTATTTCTTCTGAGAAATCCTCACTTCCTGTTCTTCTGTCTGTAACTCCACACAGTAATTCAAGGGTTTCTCCCTGGTGTGGAGTGTCGTGCTCGCCCCTCCCTTGGACTAAAGAAGGGCCAGGACGCTCTCTATGTTGCAGATAAGAGCTGTGTGTTAGTGGGCGTCCTGACTCTCCTGTAGTCGAAGGGAGGAGGGGGCGAGCATGACACGCCACACCAGGGAGAAAGCCTTGCATTACTGTGTGGAGTTGCAGACAGAAGAACAGGAAGTGAGGATTTCTCAGAAGAAATAAGGCCTATTAAAAGCAAAATGGAAGGATGGGGTAAGTAAAGGAGGACTGCACTAAGGTAAAGGAAGCCATTTAGGAAAATGAAATTGTACCTTTACAACCCCTTTTTACAGTGTGTCTACCAAAAACTGTTTTTTGTTTTGGATAGTGTGTGGAAGCATTAGAACCTCGAACGAGTACACAATTGTTTATTTAGTCAGGAAGTGAAGAAACCTCTGCAACAGGGACACACAGCGATGCACAGATTCTTTCTCTGCTCTATCCATCCTTATTACTGTTGGAGATTCTCCTACACTTTGTGCCTGGCGCAACCCTTGTCAGCCAGACAGTAAGCATGTGGAAATTAAACTACACCAAACAGCTGTAAAACCACACAGGCATTCTAATCCTTCACTGTATCCAAAAATGAAAGCGCAAAAATTGTCCCAGTTGGGCTTACATTTTTTTCAGCAGGACACACTGAGTACAATCAACCTGTTGGAATGTGTGCTAGCCTTGTGAATGAGTGGCTACTTAGAACACTATTGAATGATCCTGATATTTTGTTTTGAGGGTCAGTGACCCAGATATGCAATTCTGCTTGATACGTTTACTGGAAATAGGACTATTTTTATAGTAGTATTTCATATTGGGAATTAACATTTTGTTTTTGCATACCACTGGTGGCCAAAATAAATATTTCTCAGTAGGAAGTTGCATGTCAATAACTGCTAAATTCCAGCAGCTTGATTACCAGAGCTCTTAACAGTGTCTCTAAACTCCAAAATGGCAGGTTTCTAAGCACACAAACTAAAACCTGGTAGGTTATTGGAAGGAAAAGTTAAAAAGTTTGGCCCTACTCCTATTCCTCTATAACCCCCCCCCCCACCCCCCCCCCCGCCAGGCCATTTACAAGGCCCAGCATGGTTTGCCCATGCGTTATAGGCAATGGTGGCGACAACATCCGAGAGCCGATGGAAACCTCGGCTGGGGGGCTGACATTACTGTGTCCTAATAAGTCAGCAGCTACATAATTCTTTTTTTCTTGTCCATTTCCTCCCTGCTGTTTCAACATTAGGTTTAAAGTGTCCAAACCAAACTAGGGAAGAACTAGTACCCCTATTTGGGTTTTACGGCTATCTTGGCTTTGTTAGAGATTTCCTTTCACTTCCTAACAATACTTTCAATGGGTGTCAAGTGGGAGGGCAGCAATCTCGGAGGGGGGGGGATGAATAGGTGAGTGAGGAAAGTTATTAACTTCTGACAATGTCGCCTTCCTGCTCTGATTGCACCTCCCCATTTATTGTAAATACTTTACAGAGATGAGAAGTGAGAAAAAAAGTCATCAATGGGAAATATAAACCAGACCAATATTAACATCTCTCCAATGTTATAGAAAACTAGAAAAAAATGTCCGACATTCGCGTTGGCTATAACCAATTCAATTTTGTTTTCAAGTACGATACACTAGAGAAAACAACTGTGTGTAGTGTTACAAAAAAATGACAGCCTGCACACTGCATAGTTGTCAGTAAATGTTATTCATCTTTTCCAGCATCTGACTATAGTAGTAATTTAGATTATGTATAATCTAATTTCTAAGGATGGTGTATAATTAGTAGACCACCTAAAAAGACTGCAGAAATGGCCATAAACCCTAGCCAATGTCCTTACAGAAACACTAGCCTGTGAGGGTGAGATGCTGCAACACTCTGGTCATCAATGTGAAGGAGGGTTCTTACCCACAGTTCAGAGATGCTGTGGGTCACCTAACCCTGAACTAGGGTCATCAAATATTCATTTGGAAAAATCAGACTCAACTTAATCCCAGATTAATGGAGGAAACTTCAAACCTATTTTTGTGGGCTAGACCATCATTTCTGCATACTCCTCTTCTGAGAAATGAGCTCCAGTGGAGTGCCACATACTACTCTTTGCACCTTGTTTTGTTATGTTCTGTACAAACCAACCTAAAGCACTTAATTTTTATGATATATTTATGTTGTGTTAATGTATTACAATTTTGGTGTACAATATTTCAATAGGGAATTAGCTGTGTGTATATTTTGGAAGTGTGTGCCTCTCCCTCCTTCCCTCCTTTAAAAACAAAAAAAACTCTACACATTTGTGGTGTTCTTTTACAGCTTTCCTCGTATTGCTTTTCCTCTGCAATGATGTTTCTTTCCAGCACACACAGCCCCACTGGATGTAGACTCGGATCTGAGGTAACCCCTGGTTTTCCAGTACACAATTTCAGTTGATGCCAACATCTTGGCCAAATTTTGACACCTGTGTTTTGCAGTATTGCATGCAATCCGCCCCACGTATTAATTTTAAGTATTATAGGACCAGTAAAGTTCTGATTTTTTTTTTTGCCCTGACCTTTGTGAGCTACCATTACAAAAATCGGTATAAAGCTAAACAAGTATGCAATGCCCATGCATATTCATCCACTGCTTGTGAGCCTCCAAACTTCCTATGTAAATAAACGTTTGGTTTAGTTGGAGGCATAAGCATGGATCCCACAACACATACATAGATCTATTGATAAGCCCCCATGCAATAACATTGCATTATATGAAGAAAGGCAGTGCAGTCTTTGCTACAGCTTATAGAGTAAGATACAAAGGGCATATGGGATATGACATGCACCACCAAATTAATTATCCTGTGCTTCCCTAATGCCATGCCCATATTGGCCCAGCACAGAGCCAGAGTGAGGCACCTGCAAGGAGACAAATATATATAAGGCAGAATTTTAATTTAATGGAGCCATAGTGCACTTCTTGTACATTTGGGTATGTCTACTGTTGCTTGCTATTCAACCTCTACCCCAGGGGCTTGGTCATTAAAATCAGTGTTTGAAATATGGGCATACAGCTTATGCCCCTTTTCTTGCAAACCATGTGCTTTTTATTCCAACAGTAGACCAAAATTTACATCTATTTTTGTTTCAAGAGGCTAATGGTAATGTCCCTCGGTGCAGCATGAGAAAATGGAAATGAGTTGCATCTTACTGCATAGTCGACTACATTGTAGTTGGTGGGAGAGTGAAAGTAATTATTAGGGTTGTCCCGATAACACTTTTTTAGGACCGAGTACAAGTACCGATACTTTTTTTTTCAAGTACTCGCCGATACCGAATACTGATACTTTTTTTTAAATGAGTCCCCCATATATGCAGCCAAGTCCCCCATATATGCAGCCAAGTCCCCCCAGCCATGTCCCCCACATATGCAGCCATGTCCCCCACATATGCAGCCATGTCCCCCACATATGCAGCCATGTCCCCCACATATGCAATCATGTCCCTCCAGCCATGTCCCCAACATATGCAGCCATGTCCCCAACATATGCAGCCATGTCCCCAACATATGCAGCCATGTCCCCAACATATGCAGCCATGTCCCTCCAGCCATGTCCCCAACATATGCAGCCATGTCCCTCCAGCCATGTCCCCCACATATGCAGCCATGTCCCCGCAGCCATGTCCCTCATACCTAGCTGCTCGGGATTGGACAGATCACGATCACCCATCCAATCCCGAGCAAGGGGAAGTGTCTATACGCGGCGGGAACACTACAGCTATTCAAATGAAAGCTGTGATGTTCCTGCACGCTGTTTAACCATGCGGCGGCTTTCATTGCGGTGGCGGCGGGGGGGACGGGACAAGTATTCTATTCAGGCATCGGGGGGATTTGCGGGAGTAAAAAAAAATGTCCTGCAAATACCAGTATCGGTATCGATACAGAGTATCGGTTTTGGACAACCCTAGTAATTATATTATTCTGGGGGGTATCCAAGCTTTCTGTCCTTCAGACTTTGGAAATAGATGAGGATCTGCGGTCAGTGGGATTACACAATGTGTCAGTGAGGGGAATTGTGCTCCATTGGGAGGAATTCTACTCCTTTCCGGGGGGGGGATTATACACCATTATTGGTATCGGTGGCTAAAACTATTGTTCCATTGGCTGGATAAAAGCAAGCAAAGGGCTGCAGTTTGAAGACCACTGTTCTATACTGAGCTGATATAGCTTGTCATCTTGTGCTATGCACCAGCCCTCTTATCGACCGGCTTACATCAACCACCCTTCATTTTTAAAGATCTGAGTATTGGATGCGCTAGGCAACTGCCTTGCCCTGTATGATTTCCTGTAAGAATGAACGAACTTATGGGTTATTATCTTATCCATTGATTGGCACAGTAGGTTTTTCATTTTTGGGTTATATTTGTGCCTTCAGGAGGACTGGACCTCTGCAAACAAACAAAAAAATGGGAGGAAAGCTCTACCTAGTAAATGAATATAGAAGGGTGGGGTCTGTGTTCCTCAAAGGATTCAAAGAAAAAGATTACACAGGGAGCACAAAATACTTCTCTTGGACTCCAGAGAGGGACACGGGTCCCACCCATCTCTATATGCTCTGTACAGGTTTGCTACAAAATGCTCGTAGTGGGAGGGGTCATGCTGAACCAGTCTACCGTTTACCAGTTTCCAATCTTCCTTGGGCTTGCAGTGTAACCCAAAGGTGAAAGACCTCCTGTGTCCCCTGAAGGACTACCTAGAAAAGGAACTTGTTGTACAACAAACCTATTTATTTGCATTTGTCTTTATATATAAATGTACTATTCAGAGATTTCTTAACCCAGCAATACAAAGTGCTGTTTAAAGGTGGATGCAGAGCTCAGTATTGTGTACATTTTGTAAATATTTTTCCTGGTCTGTACATTTCCTGAGTTAACTTGAATCGTTTACTTTTTTTTTTTTCAGAAAATAACTGAAGGAATTTGTTTATATAAAGTTTATGAATTAATATTTAAACTTTATAAATTAAAAGTTATATTTTATTCTATGTGAGTCTTCTATTTTGTAATTGAATTATAAAAACTACAGGGCTGAGGCTTAACCATTGGTAACCAGTCAAACCGGTAAAGATTTAATGTATATGACAGCCCCATTTTTTAATGTACTTCATGGAAAGCAGGATGATTAATTCAGTATTAGGCCGGGTTCACACTGGTACGACATGACTGTTGTAATGCCCTGTACACAGGATCGATATCTGATGGAATCTAATCAGATGGATTAGACTTTCATTAGTCTTGCCTACACACCATCAGTCAAAAGTCCGACCGTGTCCAACGCGTGATGTAAAACACTACGACGTACTGAGAAAAATGTAAGTTCAATGCTTTTGAGCATGCGTCGACTTGATTCTGAGCATGCGTGGATTTTTCTCCGATTTCCACACCGATGATTTTTTTTTTTTTTTTTTTATCCATAGGAAAAATGTAAAACCCGTTCTATTTTTTTTCACCGATGGAAAACAAACCGATGGGGTCCACACATGATCGGTTTATCCAATGAAATCGGTCCTTTTTCATCAGACAAACCGATCGTGTGTACAGGGCATAAGACTGTCGATCTGACTTTGCCCTGTGACATTGCTTCTACTTGCATTCGACTTGAATGAACAGGATATGCTCCCACTTTACAATAGTCTAAATTGTCTTTTGACCAATAAAAATATTCCCAGTGTCGCATAAATTTCTTTTTCCTGCTGCTGTAATCAACATGTCGGCTGTCACAGGTCAAATGGTTAGGACAAGGATCTGACTTCAATGATATTGAATGGGTTAAAAACGAACCAAAGTAGTCCAGAACTTTTAAAGTGGCACTGACTTCTGTTGGACCAGTTAAGATGGCTCTCATAGGGAACCATTGATTTGTAAACGACCTACGACGTCCTCACAAAGTTGGAGCGTATGTTGCACCAGTGTGAACTAGGCCTTAAAGCATGGGTCCTCAAACTACGGCCCTCCAGCTGTTCAGGAACTACAATTCCCATCATGCCCTAGTCATGTCTGTGAATGTCAGAGTATTACAATGCCTCATGGGACTTGTAGTTCCGCAACAGCTGGAGGGCCGTAGTTTGAGGATCCCTGCCTTAAAGGGTCACTACAGGAATTTTTTTTTTCTTTAGCTAAATAGCTTCCTTTAGCTTATTGCAGTGCTGTTTTCATGTCCTCATTGTTTGTTTTTTCTTTGACGTTGCTGTAATTCTGCTCTGATCTCCACACTTCCTGGCTGTCTTTTTCCTTATAACCACAGTGCTGGGAGCTTTCTCACTGTGGTCACTAATCAAGGAGGTGTGATTACTGTGTGTAAACTAAAACTGGGTTGGTGCTGAGGGGTTTTAGACAAACCATCACTGCCCTCTAATGGCTCTCTGACTCTACATCAGAGAGACAGGATGTCTCTATACCCTGTAAACAGTCATTTCAGCCCAATTTTTTTTTTCCTTTAGTGACCCTTTAACCGGTGGTTGAAAAAGCTAGTTTCCAGGATTTCTGTCCAAACCTGTTCATGTCCAGGGCAAAATAAGGCATCACATATGGAAAAAATAAAAGAGACAGACAAGTACACACCCAATAGAGTTAACTGCATATATTTTATTAAACACCAAAATCATGCATCAAAAAGTACCAATAGACATCCAAAAAAAAAAAAAAACAGTAAAGTACAAAAATTCCCATGTGATCGTTCCAGTGATGTTATACACAGCTGACTAGCTGAAAAATGCCTCCCTATATGAGAGGCAAAAGGCAGTATGCAAACCCACCCTCCCCAAAGGCAAGCACCCCCAGATGCATCTAGTATATAACTGAGTATTCCTATGATGCATCCTATATTTGTTTCTGGTATATTACACTGTCCCTGTGTGGAACCAGGAATATGTAAATATGAGTTCACCAATGTAATATGCTATAAGGAAAAAGATGTATTTAGAAGCCAGTCTCCGCTCCAAAAAAGTAATGATATATCCATATAAGCAGACATTCACTTTTGACAAGATAGATACACTCTTAATCGGTTCTCCATAGGATCAGAGTAATGAATATCAGGCTTATCAAACGCTCTATAAAATGATTATTCCACTCAGAGATAAGTCCAGAGCTGTAAATGCCACTTGAGTAACTGCAAACAAAGCAAAGCAAATAATCAAGATATGGCCAGGTGAGTTGGTATCCCACATGAAGGAATGTTGTATTATCAATGGCTCATGATATGAAATGGCATGCAATAGGAGCTTGCTAGGTATCGTATATCTTTTTATAACCACCTTGCTGGAGCAGATCCTAATTGATAGGTGGTTGATTGTTCACACAATGATATATGCAGTATTACTCGCTATTATGGAAGCTGAACGTCACTCACTCACACAGATTGTTGTCCATTGATCGATGGATATATATCCATATAGTGGAGTGGGTGACTTCCAGGCAAACAGATGGAGATAATGTATGATTTATATGCTCCAATCCGGAGTAGTTTCAAGATACGTCTATGTAGAGTGGTTATCCCTTTTTATTTTTATATATATATATTTATATATATATATATATACAGTGCAGAAAATAAGTATTTGAACACCCTGCTATTTTGCAAGTTCTCCCACTTGGAAATCATGGAGGGGTCTGAAATTGTCATCGTAGGTGCATGTCCACTGTGAGAGACATAATCCAAAAAAAAAATTCCAGAAATCACAATTTATGATTTTTTAACTATTTATTTGTATGATACAGCTGCAAAGAAGTATTTGAACACCTGTCTATCAGCTAGAATTCTGACCCTCAAAGTCCCCTTTAAAATGTCCACCTCCACTCCATTTATTATCCTAAATTAGATGCACCTGTTTGAGGTCATTAGCTGCATAAAGACACCTGTCCACCCCATACAATCAGTAAGAATCCAACTACTAACATGGCCAAGACCAAAGAGCTGTCCAAAGGCACTAGAGACAAAATTGTACACCTCCACAAGGCTGGAAAGGGCTACGGGGAAATTGCCAAGCAGCTTGGTGAAAAAAGGTCCACTGTTGGAGCAATCATTAGAAAATGGAAGAAGCTAAACATGACTGTCAATCTCCCTCGGACTGGGGCTACATGCTAATCTCACCTCGTGGGGTCTCAATGATCCTAAGAAAGGTGAGAAATCAGCCCAGGACTACACGGGAGGAGCTGGTCAATTACCTGAAAAGAGCTGGGACCACCGTTTCCAAGGTTACTGTTGGTAATACACTAAGACGTCATGGTTTGAAATCATGCATGGCACGGAAGGTTCCCCTGCTTAAACCAGCACATGTCAAGGCCCGTCTTAAGTTTGCCAATGACCATTTGGATGATCCAGAGGAGTCATGGGAGAAAGTCATGTGGTCAGATGAGACCAAAATAGAACTTTTTGGTCATAATTCCACTAACCGTGTTTGGAGGAAGAAGAATGATGAGTACCATCCCAAGAACACCATCCCTACTGTGAAGCATGGGGGTGGTAGCATCATGCTTTGGGGGTGTTTTTCTGCACATGGGACAGGGCGACTGCACTGTATTAAGGAGAGGATGACCGGGGCCATGTATAGCGAGATTTTGGGCAACAACCTCCTTCCCTCAGTTAGAGCTTTGAAGATGGGTCGAGGCTGGGTCTTCCAACATGACAATGACCCGAAGCACACAGCCAGGATAACCAAGGAGTGGCTCTGTAAGAAGCATATCAAGGTTCTGGCGTGGCCTAGCCAGTCTCCAGACCTAAACCCAATAGAGAATCTTTGGAGGGAGCTCAAACTCCGTGTTTCTCAGCGACAGCCCAGAAACCGGACTGATCTAGAGAAGATCTGTGTGGAGGAGTGGGCCAAAATCCCTCCTCCAGTGTGTGCAAACCTGGTGAAAAACTACAAGAAACGTTTGACCTCTGTAATTGCAAACAAAGGCTACTGTACCAAATATTAACATTGATTTTCTCAGGTGTTCAAATACTTATTTGCAGCTGTATCATACAAATAAATAGTTAAAAAAATCATACATTGTGATTTCTGGAATTTTTTTTTTTTGATTATGTCTCTCACAGTGGACATGCACCTACGATAACAATTTCAGACCCCTCCATGATTTCCAAGTGGGAGAACTTGCAAAATAGTAGGGTGTTCAAATACTTATTTTCTGCACTGTATATATATATATATATATATATATATATATATATATATATATATATATATATATATATATTTTTTTTTTTTTAATCGGATATATATATTCAGCTACAAGATATGGGTCGTTGTACCATGATGCATGTAACTCGGAGATGGGTGCAAACAGGAGGTGCTGCTCTCTAAATAAGGCATTCACCCAGTTCTGGATCTTAGGTCCTCACCACCTCCCTTCTAGGTACAGTACACACATTTTTCACATGGAATATGCCAAGTCTGTTATTTCTTCCCACTTCTGGTCCCTGTAGACATAAAAAAAAATGCCTACTTGCTTGTCTCCATTTAGCTCTCATTCACCCAGACGTACTGTTCCGTACACACATGTGAAGGACTGTCCTTGGGAACCTGGGATTGCATGGGTGTACCATGCAGGCAGTCTGTTGATATAAATGACGGGTGACTGGCTGCACGCACCTCTAGACAATTCCTTGTGTCACTCTGAGATGCATGTGGAGGTCTCTGCAGTTGAATGATGGATTGGTTGCTATGACCCTGGTGGCTGCCGGCATAATAGAAATCAGGGAGCGCTGTACAAAAATCTGTTGCGATCATGACAGCTTTCCAGCACAAAATGCCTCACAATAAACATTGGAACCTCTCTGTAGGCCAGCTTGGAGTTGGTATTAATTGCCACCAGTTTGCTTGTCTGTTTACTGGCAATAAAGCCCCGTACACACGGTCAAGGTTCTCGGCAGAAACCAGCGAGAACTTTGCTGGGAGCCGCATTCTGCCAAGAACCTCGCTGGGAGCCGCATTCTGCCAAGAACCTCGCTGGGAGCCGCATTCTGCCGAGAACCTCGGCCGTGTGTACGCTCTCAGCGAGCCCCGCCCGTCGGGAAACCCGACGACCCGTCGGGATGAATGGCTGGTTGCCTTTCCCGACGGGCGGGTCGCCAAATCTGACGGCCGGCAGAGAACCTCGATGGGTGGAACGATGTGTTCTGCCCGTCGAGGTTCTCTGCGGTGTGTACGCGGCATAAGTCATTGTGACAGGTTCTTAGAGTGGTGGAAACCACAACTACCCGAATCTGTCAAACATGTCTGATCTCTCAACGAAACAATCGCAAGGCTTTTCTGCATTAAAAGGAGATCCGGGGAAAAAAATATATTAAAAGCCAGCAGTAACACATTCTGCAGCTGCTGCCTTTTAATAAATGGACACTTACCTGTCCTGGAGTCCAGCGATGTCGGCAGTAGTGTTCCCGGCATTAAGGTGAAAGGCTACACTGCCGCCGCCATTGCGGGTAAGGGAACCCGGCAGTGTAGCTTTTCGGCTTCACGCTGGGAACCCTACTGCGCATGCGCTAGGCCCCGCTCCTCTCTCCTATTAGCCCGGTGGCCAGGGGAGGGGTAGGAGGGAGCACCGTGGTGACTTCATGGCCGCGGCCGGACTCCCGGAAATTTGGAAAGGATACCTGTCACCCAAAGGGTGCCAATTGTGGCATCGGAGGGCGGGAGGAATCCAATGAGCGGAAGTTCCACTTTAGGGTGGAGCTCCGCATTAAAGGATCAATAAAGAAATTTTTTTTTTTAGCTAAATGGCTTCTTTTACCTGCAGAGTCCTGGTTTCATGCTCTCATTGTTCGTTTTTGTTTTGATGTAATTCCTTTCTGTTCTGGACATTTCCTGGTTGTCTGTTTCCTTATAACCACAGTACTGGGAGCTTTGTCACTGTGGTCACTAATCAAGGAGGTGTGATTACTGTGTGTCTAAAACCCCACAGCACCAATCCAGTTTCAATTTACAAACCATCACTGCCCTCTATTGGCTCTCTGGCTCTGTACATCAGAGAGACAGGAAATGACAGCAACAATGAAACTAAAACTGTAGCTACATTATATGATAGATAAAAATCAATTTTGTAATACTTTTTTAAAGGAATCAGTTAACTATTATGTCTCTATACCCTGTAAACCGTAATTTCAGCAAAAAAATGTTTTTCCTTTAAGCACAGGACATTATAAAGGGGGCTATGCCACCAGAAAAGTGTTGTAACTGCATTAAATGTTATCCCATACCTGCAGTGCCTTAGCCTGTAGTTTTTCTTTAAAGCCAGCAGCTACAAATAAGGCAGCTGCTGACTTTTGAAAAAAAAAAAAAATGAACACTTCCCTGCCCCCAATGTCAGCCCCCGACCAATCGCTTGGTTCTCGGCTGCTTCCGTCGACATGCTCGGTGAGGGAATCAGGTACTGCCTGATTCCCTACTGCATATGCGTGAGGATTGCAGCGCCGTCACTGGTCTCCGTTCTCTCCTGGGAACAGTGTTTCCCAGAAGACAGCGGGGGTGACATAATAAGGCTCGATTCCCCGCGGGAGTCAGAATCCGGAAGTATCTGCACCCCCCCTGAAAGGTGCCAAATGTGACACCGGAGGGGGGAGGGATCCAAAAAGTGGAGGTTCACTTTTTGTGTGAACCTCCACTCTAAAGCGTTCTGCATTGAGCCTTATCTCTGCTTATTCCTAAACTGAGGAAAGCTAGAAAATGGCCGCAGGCAGACCTTTCAATTTATAATACAAAAGTTGTTGGGTTGCTCACAGCCAGTTTAGTAGCATGTGTTCATTTTGGGAAATGGGTGGATATGTATTAATATTCCCTTATTAAGAAATTCTTTTGATTGCCAGAATGCAGGCCAACCATTTTCATAATATTGGCATTAATAGAAATCATATTCTTTTACTTTCATTACTTTATATTTGGATATGTCACATGAAATACCGTAAACTTCCAATGTTCGTTTCTCTTGGACCCCTTTCACACTGAAGCGTTTTTACAGCGTTCAGCATTAAAAATAGCGATATTAAAACGCTCTCCATGCATCTCAATGGACCCTTTCACACTGAGTTCTGCCAGCAGCATCTTTGGAGCAGCTTTTGGGCGCTGAAAAAAAAAACGCTCCAAAAACGACCCTCTCCATTGAAATGAATTGAAAGCACTGTAAAAACGCCTTGCGCTTTCACACTAAGGGGTTGCACTGGCGGGGCATTGAGAAAAGTCCTGCAAGTAGCATCTTTGGAGCATCTTTTGGGTGCTTAGAAAACGTTCCAAAAACGCCCCTCTCCATTGAAATGAATTGAAAGCGCTGTAAAAATGCCTTGCCCTTTCACACTGAGGCACTGCAAAAACGCCCTAAAACTTTAGGGTCTCAGCGGTGCTTTACCAGTGTTTTTCGGCGCTGGCAGTGTGAAATACAGTAAACTTCCAATGTTTACTTCTCTTAGACCCCTTTCACACTGAAGCGTTTTTACAGCGTTTTTAGCTTAAAAATAGCGCCATTAAAACGCTCATAAAACGCTCTCCATGCATCTCAATGGGCCCTTTCACACTGGGTTCTGCCAGCAGCATCTTTGGAGCAGCTTTTGGGCGCTGAAAAAAAAAACGCTCCAAAAACTCCCCCTCTCCATTGAAATGAATTGAAAGCGCTGTAAAAATGCCTTGCCCTTTCACACTGAGGCACTGCAAAAATGCCCTAAAACGTTAGGGTCTTAGCGGTGCTTTACTAGCGGTTTTCGGGCACTGGCAGTGTGAAAGGGCTCTGAAAGCACTCTGGCTTTCACATTGGGATTGCAGATGAGGCTTCTTTCAGGAGCTTTACAGGCTTTTTCTTTAAACACCAAAGCGCCTGAAAAACGCCTCAGTGTGAAGGGGGCCTTAGGAAGTAATCAGTCAATCAGCAACGGTATAGTGGTCAGGTGTCAAACCATGTATATGGAACAATGGGGGGTTATTTACGAAAGGCAAATCCACTTTGCACTACAAGTGCAGAGTGCACTTGAAATTGCACTGGAAGTGCAGTCGTAATTTTGAGGGGTAGATCTGAAATTGGGGGAAGCTCTGCTGATTTTATTATCCAATCATGTGCAAGCTAAAATGCTTTAAAGGACACAAAAGTGACATCCATTCTATTCGGATTCAGAAGACCTGTTCATGGATCCCCAAGCTGATAAGTATGGATATGTAAATTAGGGGGGGGGGGGGGGGAGTGCAGATAGATATGTAGCGCCCACTACCTTTTGGTATGTGCTAAACTAATGTTTATTTGTTTTAAACTGTCAGTGCAGACAAAATCTAGTCAGGCCTATGCCTTATGCTAGGCCTGGTTGTTTTGATCTGGGACTGGGAGTGTCAGAGTAGCAGTGGGTGGGGCCACATGTGCTCAGGCTCTAGAAACTCCTCCCCTGCTTTCAGGAAGAATGTTCTGGAAGGGGGCGGAGCTGGATGCTCTGAGTGACAGGCAACTCTAACCAATCTTCAACTAGGGTTGGCAGGAGGCGGGCCTGCTATATAAGCTGAGGTAACATGCCACTGGGAGGAGTCGTGAGAGAGAAGAAGATGGCGCAGTAGTTTCTGTGTGAGGGCTTACTAGGTGCTGAGGAGAAAGTCCTGATGGAGGTCCACCTTTCTTTAACACCTCAAAGGAGGAATTCAATACTAAGAGAAAGGAACCTGGAACTGTTACTACTGGACTGTGCGGTTGAACCATGTCTCTTCTATGGACCAGGGACCATGGAACAGGTCAGTGGGTACATGACAGCAAGTAATGGGACCGGAGGAGTCTATTCAAGGAGCTTGGGAATATCTTCTGTTGCTCCAAGTAATTGAAAGCCACAAGGGGGTGTCTTCGACGGGATGTTGCACGGTCAGTTCTATACAGTGGGATGTTACAAGGACAGACTCTAACCTTCTCATTTCATTATGGGAGGCTGTGGCCAGGGAAAAAGCCTTTCCATCACAACATTTTTGGGGATATTTATTATAGCAAAAAGTAAATATATATATATATATATATATATATATATATATATTTCTAATTTGTGTTCCCTTATTGTTTATAACGCAAAAAATAAAAACCACAGAGGTACCATTAACAGAAAGCTCTATTTGTGGAAACCAAGGGACCCGAATTTTGTTTGAGTACAGCATTGCATGATCGACGCAGTGCCCAATTGTAAAAAGTGCTCTGGTTAGAAAGGGGTAAAGTTTTCCGGGGTGGAAAAAATGGCGTGGTCTGGGCATGGCATCTAACTGGCTATTTAAATGGCCAGAGAGAACGTGCCTTAAAGGGGTTGTA